>CM041634.1:20606767-20665951 GCA_023333625.1 Bothriochloa decipiens
GTTTTACTGTGGGGTTTAAGTTCCCATGTATCTCGGTACGCTGGGCCGCAGAGCTCACGTGTATCATGTGGTGATATACGGCTGAGGTTGTTATCCCGGTATATCGGTGCACCTGGGGTGCTTCGGAGTTAAAGTCTCCGGTATGCTCAGTCACCTAGGTCCTAGCTGGGTATGAAAATGGATTCGAATCGCCGTTGCTTCTCAGAGAAGAAGACTCGATCACTGATCATCATCGTAGTAACAACTTGAACAAAAATTAAGTGAAGTTGGTTGATAATGGGAGTTAGCCCAAGCAACTTCTCTTTCTGTAAAGCGTTTCTGCAAAATTTCTTATCTCTTATAGACCTTACCTGGTCCCTCTAGCCTGCATTTCTTGAGTCTCTACCCTTCTCTTTCGTCGGGTCAGTGTTGTTGAGTACCGTTGTACTCAGGGTTTGTTGAACCCTTGTTGCAGGTGAGCCTCATGGGCAGGTGTGTTTTGCATCCTGCTGTATGACAGTCATCGAGGAAAGCGATGACGAGTAAGCTGTTTAGCTCGTGGGCAGAGCTTTTGTTTAATATTATAAGCTACTGCTACTCCACTACTATTATGGTTTGTATAATTCAAACTTGTGGTTGTAAATATTTGAAACTCAAAAGTTTGTAAACTTATGTTATTGTAAGTCTTCCGCTGTTTTACTTCGTTGTATTTTATTTATATCAAACTGTTGTAATACTGCAATGTCTCTCTACAATGATTGATCCTGCTCGGAGAATCGTGGATGATTCAGGATTTACCCGACAGACTTTTTAAATCGTATGGAACACAGTCATGGTTATTTGGAGTCTGTTTAGACAATAATCATGCGTGTGGGCCATATGATTTAGGAGGTTCTGCCACAACATGGAGTCATGTGACCAAGTTGGTGAAGATCAAGATGAGGCTTGGCTCGATGGACCGGTGGATGTGTGAAGGACAAGTCAAGGCTTTGAAGCGATGGACCATGAGATGGTGAAGCTTGAGCTAGACTTGGTGCCGATGGACCATGAGACGGTGAAGAGCAAGTGAGGTCGAGATCAATGGACCAAGAAGGTTGCATGATGATACGAAGTGGATCACATCATTTGATGATCGTGTTGGTGCATGTGTTGCACTTGCACATTTGGAGGCGATGGAGGAAATTGAAAAGCACAAGGCAAAGGTATAACCTAGGGCTTTTCATTTCACCGGTCTAAGATTGAGTAGAGAAGAGCTTGACCGGATTTAGGATAGATGGCCGTACTATCAAGAGGGGCAAATTGGTTTGCATATAGGTCATCTAGTGTCACTTGAGCGATCTAACATTGCGGCATGCTAGGATCGAGTGGCGTTGTGAGATCAAGAGAAAATCCTTTGAAAATATTTGTGAAAATGCTAACACACATGCACATGGTAATGTACACTTGGTGGTGGTTAGCACATTTGCAAAGGCGGAGGTGTTTGCAGGGTTGAGTTGGGTTTGGTAACCGCTCATCCTCCCTCCTCGCAAGCTCGGGGGGATTCGGTGCTTTTGAAAAAATTAGAGAGCTATTTTCTATAGCGCCGGATGCAAGTTGGTTGGTGAAAACATGCTAATTCTAGTGCACAAGGTAGAATACTTGTTGATTAGCATGTATGATAAAAGGTGGCGAAGTTTGGCGTCGACCAGGCTTGGAAGTGCAAACCTTCCAAGCGCTGGACGCTGGCGTACGGAGCACCGGACGCCGGTCTGGCACATCCGGCGCGTGGAAAGTGAGACAGGCAGACTGGCACGTGCGTCGGACACGTCCGGCGCTGGCGTTCGGCGTGACGGCCCCGAGCGAGGTACGCACTGTGTAGCGTCCGGCGCTCGGCGAACGCGTCCGGCGCCGTTGCGCGTGGCACGGAGAGTGAACGCGCCAGATGCTAAACAGTGGAGGGGCAGCGTCCGGCGCTCAGTGGAGCTGCAGCATTTGGCGTGGCCTAACGGCCAGACGCGCGGATGGTGAACGCGCCAGACGCGTCCGGCGGTTCCATCAGGCGCGTCCGGCACGTTGATCTGAGCCGTTTCGAGAAGTAGCCTTTGGGAGGCAATGATCGACTTTGAACGCGGGCAACATGTGGTCCAAGATGAAGCGCCAGACGCGTCCGGCGATTCCATCAGGCGTGTCCGGCGCTCATGGTTGAGGTGCCCGAGGGGGCAACGACTAGTTTGAGCTGTTGGGCTATAAATAGAGATGGTGGCCGGCCTTGGTCATGTGCTGAGCACCTTGGGGACTTTGTGTCTTCGTTGGAGAGTGCTTGGAGAGCCCTCTACTTACTTGAGCTTGATAGTGTTCATCCGATCGAGTGAGTGAGCGATTCTAGTGCGTTGCATAGAGAGATTTGCATCGTGTGGCACTAGGTGTTCGTGTTGCAAGCCGGTGGGCTTGTTACTCTTGGAGGTTGCCACCTCCTAGACGGCTTGGTGGAAAGAGACTCCATCGAAGCACGCAAGGAGATTGTGCGGTGCTCCGGAGAAGAGATTGTGAGGGGTTCTTGAGCCTTCTCCACGGGAGTCGCGAATTGGCTACTCTAGTTGAGCTCATGGCTTGGAGGATCCTCATCTTGTGTTGGTTACACGGCGCATCCAGCTGCAGGATTTGGCTAGGAGATGCCAATTAGCGCGTGAACCTCCAAGTGAGTGTATCGCCACAAGAGGATGTAGCTTGGTGGCAACCAAGTGAACCTCGGTAAAAACCACCGTGTCATCTTATTTCACACTTCGCGGTGGTTTGCGTTCTCTTACTCACAAGCTTGCTTTTACATTCTTACATTCATTTGTATAGCTTGTGTAGTTGCTCTTGTGTTTGATTTGCTTGTGTAGCTTGTTAAACACCTTCTTGCTTGTGTAGCTAGAAGTAGTTCCCTTGCTTTGCTTATCTTATGTAGATTAAGAAAAGTTGCGCTCTTAGGTTCGGTTTGTGTAACCTTGTCCTTGAGTATCTAGTGAGCTTAGGTTGGCTTTGTGCTTTTGCTCATTAGATTTGTGTAGGTGCTCCCTTGCTTGATGAAGTACTAGTTGCTTAGGTTTGTGTGACCTTGCAAGCTAGACTTGATTAGGAGGGCACTAGTTAGTTTGGCACCTTGCTTTCTTGTGTAGGATCTTTTACAAGGTGCATCTAGAGTTATAGTTAGAGGGGTGAAGTTTTGGCTAGACCGATAGTTTTAATTCCGCATTTATCTCGGTTAGACGGTGCGATAAGTTTTAGAAAGGACTATTCACCCCCTCTAGTCCGCCATCTCGACCTTTCAAGTGGCCGGAGTGAGACGAAGAGGATGGAGTCACATCGGAGAGAGGGAGGAAGTGCGGTGCTCGCGGTCTGTGCGGAGGATGGGAGTCGCGGTCGTCTATGCGGAGGGAGGGACGAAGTGCGGCGCGTTGTCTGTGCGGAGGGAGGGAGGCTGAGGACTGAGAAACCCTAAGGGTTGGTTTTATATGCGTGTATAGTTATTGGGCTAGGCCTGATTTACCGTACCAGGCTTTATAACTTGCCCGCTGCGGTAAATCTATTTACCGCAGCGGGCATCTTAAAACGTCTGCCACAGAAAATAGGTATTTTTCGTGGCGGACATTTTAAGATGCCCGCTGTGGTAAATCGATTTACCGCAACGGACAAAAGTGACCGTCACGGTTATTTAGAAGTGTCCGTTGTGGTAAATCATGGGATTTACTGCAGCGGGCAAACAAAAAGCCCGCCACGGAGTGAACAGTAGCATCGTCACAGAAGTTCTTTTATGTAGTAGTACGGGCCCATGGAAGCTGCCGGGCGGCGCGGCGGATGCGACATGGCTTTCCGTGTCCAGGCATTACCATGTGCCTTGGCTTGAGGATCGGACAAAAGCTTCGGGCTCCGGCCGCCCACACAAACTCGCTGCTTCTTCTCCACCGGACCAATGTACTACCATTTAATTATCTGCATGCAATGCAATCAATCGGTCGATCAATGCTTAAGTATGTTATAAGCTTCTGATTAACTCAAGAGCGATGACGGATACCTAGCTCAGATGGACAATAAGGGGCATGTGCCCCCCGAAGGGCAGATTTCCACAGGTAGGAGAGACGGACGCGACCCTCCACCTCTGAAGCCGCCGCCGCCTCCGTAGCCACCGCTGTCTGACCCCCGTTCCTCTCGCCTCTGGCCTCCTGCCGGTGGAGAGGAGGAACGGGGGTCCATCGTTTTAGTCATTCTACTTTTTCGTAGAGTCTGAGTCGAGTCCTTCTAGGTCTAGGGTTTGCTCGCCGTCGATGTTCGGCGGTGGAGTTAGGTTTTGCAGGAGGAGTGTGGCTCCTTTGCGGCTTATTTTTCCTGGCGACGCTGGCGATGCGGAAGCGGCGGCGGTGCAACAGAATAATTTCTTCCGGCCTCTTCTGTTCTCCGATGGCGATCTACTCCGATGTCAACGGAGAGGATGGGGAGACATGTCTAGGAGTCGAGGGCCGGCGCATCGTTGTCTTCTTCAGGTGATGATGGTGTTGACCCTGTTAATCTCGAGGAAGATGTTCTTTTGTGAAAATATGAGCTTTGCTCGGGTTGCCGGCGATGGAATCAAATGATGCGTCGTGGGTACGGGAGTTGGTCGATGCGCCTAGGAGGCAGTGTCGGCTGATTCACCTAGAAGTAAGTCCTCCTCTGCGGCCTCCACCTTGTAGAGTTTAGCTCTGGTGCCCGACGACGATTGTGAAGCGGATTCGATGGCGGTGACGAATGGATCTCTGAAGGCTTCGAGGGAGACGAACAGGAGTTTTAAACTTCTTTATAATTTTCCTTTTCTTTGGGGTCCTGTTTGTAAAAGGACCGATATAATGCGCTAAGATCAATACATGTTCCTTCTAAAAAAAGCTCGGATGGACAATATTGGGCGACGTCCGGTCGCACCATCTGTCGCTACTACCTGATGGAGCGAGCTGCCATGCCATGTTGCAACTGTGCGAGTCATCAAGCATCGCGCTCGCGTGCGCAAGTTGAGGTATCGTCATCTCATCTCATCTCATGCATATCCATATACATAATGGACTCTTCATCTGGATGACTGATAGTTACCATTGAAAAACATATGACAATTAATATGCTTCCCACAGTAGACATGATCTCTACGGGTAGCTCTTTTTACATGGTTTTATTAGTTATATATTTCTTAGCTAGGTATAGGGCCAACTTCAAGGGACTCTTTATATCTATTGGCGCGAGCGGAATCCCTAGCCGCCCCCTTCACCGCATAGACTGAGCTTCCACTCTCGGATGAAGTTCGCTAGTAATTCTGGTCACTTCCGCCGCCGACTGGAGAGCCTCCTCAACCAGCATGACAGTCGACGACGGAAGTCAAGAAAACAATACGGAAGCTCCCTTTGTGCTTGCGCATTCCCTTAAGTCGGGCGCGGAAGTGGTGATGAGTTTGATGTTGTGCAGGTGAATGTGTCCGCGCCGTGGTAGCTGATGACAAATGGGCCCGGTCGGTAGGGACCACTGACCGGAGGAGAAAGGACCAGGATGAGCCCTGGGCGGACGGAATATGCCAAGAATGATTCGAAGTAGTGAGGACAAAGTTGTCATGTAAAGATTTCCGAATAGATATAAATAGACCCTCATGGGCACTGTAACGAAGGAGAGAGAGAAAATGAAATGATGTTATTTTGTTCCTGAGTGACTCGATCGTTCCCCTCTGATCGTGTTATGCACTTCGCTTGCCGAGTGTCTCTTACTGGGTTTCCGACCGTTGGGCGGAAACCAACAATATCCTTCTTCCTAATGATACAAATGGAGATTTTGAGGGGGAAAATGCATGACAATAGCTTCTTTGATTAGATTTTCAAACATTGTCATTGTTTATTTCAAATTTCTCGCTAGCTAAAGATAGAGTTATTGTCTCTGTTTCAAAGTAAGCTAGAAGCTATTGGTAAATTATATTTTTGGCTTTGGATCCTCGACGTACTGTAAGACTCCACCCTCTAGACATGATTTTGCAAGGAAGAGTAGACTTCAATGATGCTGTTGCTTGTTGGGTGATTTGGAACACGAGAAACAAAATCAGCTTTGGCAATGGACAGAGGAATATCAGTTGTGGAAAATACAATTCAGAGAAGAATTTGGGTACCAAAGCCAAGCCGTCTAGAGCTCTTTAATTAGTGTTTGGAGAGATAACTATTTGTAATCTTTCTCATTTTGTTTTCGGGCATAATAGCTTTGTACTTTACCCCTTTTTGTTCAAAACCCTTTGTACATAAGTATTCTTTCATTTAATAGAAAATAAAAATATAGGTAGGGGTTCCCCTACTATTTGGTTTAAAAAACGTATTGTAGAAAAAATCTAGAGCCAGAACGGGTAAAATCGTGCCAAAGAAACACTTAATGAAGTCCCTTCTTGACGGATGAATTCTGGTCTTGTTTGAGATTATGCATGCCTTGTTGTTTCTTCCAACGAATAATAGATATAAATCCTACATCTTATATGTGAACAGAGCACATGTTAAGCTTATTATATCAAAAAATCAGTCATAGTAATACGTTTAGACACGGTGGTTGTATTCTTTTTTTCAAAAATCATTATATTTGTTATTATTATTTTTTAGGAAACGATCACATTATTAGCTTGGTCCCAAAAGTACAATCAATTTCTCGAGGTTCCCAATTATCCATTGAAATCAATTTCTAATGAGCGAACGACCTTATACCAACTATCTCTAGAAATCAATTTTAGATATATAGTTGCTAAAACACTCAATTTTTAGAGATCATTTGGATAGCAACGGTTGCAAGCACAATTGTTTTGCGAATGTTGCAAACACAACCTCTATGGATCAATTTTTACTGCTGACGTGCTGCAAAAAAATGATTTGTGCAGCAGTAATTAGAAGGGACAAAAAGAAAGAATGCATGAATTTAACTCCAGCTGCCTATACCTAAAAGATCCAAACAAAAAAGTTGACAATAGACAGTCTATTGGTCAGATTGCACAATTCAGAAGCCAGTAGTGGATGAGTCTTAGGAACGAAGGCCGCCAAAGCTACAATTCATTAATCGCATTTATATTTCTCTAAAGAGTTTTCTTCTTTTGGTGGTGCCTAGTCTCTTCTGGACCAGATATGATGATACTACAAGCTAGAACCATGCATATCCCAGCCCAGCCCTTTCAGTTCAGCAAACTGACAGGCTAACCACCCTGATAGTGCTCAGTTAGTTCGGGCCGATTAAACGCGCCACCACCGTGATGTTGGCAGATGGATTCTCTCGAGCATCTATCTATATCTATCTCGTTTTGCACAAGGCTTCATCTCTCTCTGACTCTTGAGGAGTGAGGAGGCAAAGGCAAGACGCATGTTTTACACAACAAATGAGGTGAGAAGATCAGTATGGATGATGACCAGTCACCTGCTGCAGATGATTAGTAAGCTGCAAGGCATGCTTGCTTGCATTCTATCTGCAATCTTCTTCTTCTTCTTTTTTAAAGTCTATCTGCAATGATTTGGTTGGCTGGAGGCAAGACCCCGGCATGCATAGCGCCTTCTTTTGACTGGCACGAAAGTTTGTCATTTTCACCACTGGGCCAAGCAACATGTAGACAGACAAAGTGGAAACGGTCGTCGTCCTTAAAGAAAGCTGAGGCTGTTCTTGTCTTTATTTCGTTTCAATTCCTTTGGCTTTTGGGAGACGATAGATATGATCGATCTTGCTAGGGTGTTGGGTGCGCTGTGTGTGAGTGTTTTCATTTTCAACATGTTTTACTTTGTTAAAAAGCCGTAAAATGAGCTCTCCTGCTTCCGGTCCTTAGTTTTTGGACAACGGAAAGATTTATATCTTTTTACCTTTTGGAATGGAGGTTTACAAAACTTCAACAAGAGGTCTTACGCAACATTTTTCTCCTACTCAGTACTCATCATTATTATTGCTATGACATGGTACAAACAACCCCTAACTAAAAAAGAGCTTACTCAGCATTTGTCTCCTAGTCATCATTGCCTGTCAGTACTACACTATATAAGGAATGGGCTCCCATAAATCTAAGGTGTGTTCTTAAACCATGCTATTACTTTGTCAGCAAAATCCATGGCTGATAAGTGACCCTCCCTCAGTCCACAAACAGATACAAACTCAAACACTTTAAACTTTGACTAAATTTATATAAAAAAATACTAACATTTGTTGTACATACAAATTAAGAAACATTAGATTAGTTATAGAATATATTTTCATAATAAATTTATTTAAAAATATAAATAATAATAATAATATTTATTACTTTCTCCATCTTAAATTGTAAGTCATTTGACTTTTTTTATCTCAAGTTTGACCGCTCGTCTTATTCAGAAAAATTATACAAACATAGTCAAATTTAAGACATTCTTGAAGAGATTTGATTAATAAAGTAAGCAATGATAAAAGAAATGGTATTTTACATAAATTTTTGAATAAGACGAGTGGTCAAAATTTATGTCCAAAAAGTAAAACGACTTATAATTTGGGATGAAGAAAGTATAATAATGGTTAAATATGAGTTTGTTTGACTAGCACGTTTCCGTAGTTGTATTCTTCGGAGTGAATTGTAATGCCAATGAGTTAGAGTATTTAAGAGCAAAAGATATCATGCAACTGCTTATGAAGTAGAACGTGGTATGCTGATATCCGGTTCTATCTAAAATTACACTAATAAATGTAATATAAGTTGATTATGTTAGCCCTCAAAGTTTTTTTTTTGCCTTCATATATTTATTTTTGTGAATTTTATATTGATCAAGAAGATAAATAGAGTACGTTGGTGTCTGATTTAACAATAGGACCAGTTGTTCTAGTTCTAGTATTTATTATTATATATGTGCAGACTACTGAAAAACAAGACTACCGAAATAGTTGAAGAAAAATATTTTATTATGTCAATAAATAGGATTTAAGCATATTATAAAGATATAGGTTCGTTTTTATCAAAACAAATAAAAAAGGCATAAAAGAAGTATTGCCGGAATAGTTCGTCATCTTTAAAGAAAGCTGGTGGTCTTATCTTTATTTCATTTCTATTTCAATTCAGTTTTCCATAGATTTAGGTGTCAGATGTGTCTGTCTGTTTTCCAATATGTTTGGTTCGGGAAAAGCCAAAATTTGCGCTCACTATATCCTATATCCATAGTTTAGGACAGTGGCATTTTTTCCATTTTATATTGGTAATTCTGTGAGCATTTCAACAAAGGCTTAATTATTCTATTTGACTAATGTTGCTATGCTCTGGTACAAACGAACCCCAACAAAGAAAAACAGAGCTTCCTCTCTATTTTCTCCTACATAGTGCTCACTATATATTGCTTCTTTGAGATTGTACTTGAAGGAGTTGGTTCCCA
The DNA here is from genome assembly GCA_023333625.1 of Bothriochloa decipiens. Classification (NCBI taxonomy): domain Eukaryota; kingdom Viridiplantae; phylum Streptophyta; class Magnoliopsida; order Poales; family Poaceae; genus Bothriochloa; species Bothriochloa decipiens. Next base: position 20,616,112 of record CM041634.1, read on the forward strand.
TACATTTAATTGACGTGCGCATCTAAGAGTCTTCTTGCCTAAATGAATGCAAACCACTTATAAGACACTAAATTGCAACTGTCATAAAAAAAAACTGCCGTTACAACTCTGAGAGCAAAACATATCAATGAACATAAGTCACATATACTCACATGGGAGGCAGAATGTTGTGTATCTTAATACAGTTAATTTCCTCTAGCAATTAAACTTGCTAGCCCTTGATCTATCCTTTCACAATTGTAATTTTACGAAATTTGCATGGTTCAAGATGTTACTAGATAACATCATATTATAAAATGAGTAGTAGGTCAAAATGCTTCAAAAATTATTATATGAAATGACCTACTTAAAGAAGAACCTTTTTGATTTTTTTTTCACGATCAGGCCATGAACCTTTAAATGATTCATGAATCATGAATGAATGGAATAAAGAAGATTTAGCCTTCGAATTAGACAGTTTTCGTGCATAAGCGCAATTTCGAAAAAAAAGAAGTAGACAGTTTTTGTTTGAGTAATATGAATAGAAAATAAGGATAAAAAACATGAATAGAAAATAAGGCCTAGAAATAGAAAGGAGCAGGACCTTTCGAACAAGATTTAGAATATGCAATTGTTGATGAAAACAATGTTTTCTCTGGTGTTATTATCATGCAAATTTGCACGTTGACAGCAGCAGCAGCAGCAAAAGCAAGTGAATCAGCTGTCCACGAAGGAGGCGTGAAAAGACACTCACTGGCATCACATGCCAATGCCACGTCAGTCTCCGTGCCACATGTATTTCGCTGTCCAGTGGGTCCCGCTCCCGAAACTCCACGTCACATGAACGGTCGCTAATCCGCCACCTCCCTAACCCCGTCTTTCCCTAGCCCCCCCACTAATCCACCACCTTTTTACCAATTTTTTTTTTTATTTCCGCGCCGCGCCGCTGCGAAAACAAGCAGAAGCAGCAAAAGAAAAGGAACAGCAGTTCAGGCTCACCAACAACACCTGCAGGCTGCAGCTGCTTCTGTTCTGCTCACCCTCCCTCGCCCTCTGCCTGCGTTTTGTGCCGTCGCCATTTGCGATTTCTTTGGAGGAAAAGGGAAGCAAGGGAGCGAGCGAGCGCGGAAAATACCCCACAGATACCACTCACCTACCGTCTTCTCTCCACCAAGCAGAAAGCAAAGCTTTGCATATCATCCCTCCCTTTGCTTTCTTTTCTCCCTCCTCCGCACAGCTAGCGCACGCCGCCGGGAGGTCTCTCTCCGCTGGATCCTCCGGTGGCCTCTCGCGGCGCGGTGGAGCGGAGATCCGGCCGACGCTCGGGCGCCGGTTGCTTCCTCGTCGTTCTGCCTTCCTTCCCTGTTGGAATCTTGGTGATGGGTTATTCTTATTCCCTCTCTGCCTCCTCTGTGAGCTGTTCTTGTTCCCGGTCAGATCCAAATGTCCCCCGCTCCCTTCCTCTATCTCTCTGCCCATTCAGTTCGCTGCGGACTCCATCCATGGTGTGATTAGCTTCTTCTGCTTGTTCCACAGCGTTCAGGATCATGCCATTCGGCCTCTTGGGACCAAATTGAGGTTCCTAGTGCATCTTGTTATTACTAGAAAAAAAACACGCACAAAAAATTTCCTGATGGCTTAGCCGCCACAGCCGCAAACACCATGGAAAACTAAGTGTGCTAGCTGTTGATCCTTGCGTATACCGGTACAGGACCCGTACCGCGATCGCCATCGCCATCGCTGGAATTTATTACCCCGTGTACCCACATCGGACTGGGTTGGAGCACAGCTGGGAGTAACACCTAGTCTTGCTTCCCTTCCAGCCCAAGATAATTGTACTGCCCGCCTTAACTGCTCCCATTTAGTCCAGGCAGCCGTCCTTCCTTCCTATGTGCATGTTCCGTGGATCCAGATTCATGCATTTGCATTTTGCTGCGTGGAGTTGGTATGTGATGTCATTGCTTGGCCTACATAGGCAGCTAACTCAGTTCGTCTGTTTTTCTTTCTTTCTTCTTTCGTCTGTAGGAGCAAGAAGCTGGCATCCCGCCATGTCGTCGCCGATGCCCTCCCCGACTCTGAAGGATCATCTCTCCACGCCTGCAGGCCCCTTGCATCTCAAAGTATGGGAGGTCATATGCATTGCCTTGGGGGCTTTCATGGTGCTTGTCTTGTTTGTCACCGTGTGGCTCACCATCAGGAGCAAGAAGAGGGTGAGGCGGCGGGCATCCGCAAATATCCCCATCACCCAAATCCCTGCAATTTCCAAGGAGATCAAGGAGGTGAGGGTGGAGCAAGTGCCGGCGAGCGACTTTGTGGCGCATGATGGTGTCCTCCTGACGATCCAGGACAAGTCCAGTGACCGGGATTCTGACAAGGTCATGGCGCATTTGGGTGTTAGCAAGTCGAGGCGTGGCGATGAGAGCCATTCGGGGTCATTTCGCTACATGGACAAGGATGCGGGGTTCCAGTCAGCTGAGGAAGGCGGATCTGGAACGTTTCGGCAAGCTTCAGCTAATGCCATAACTGCTCCTTCACCTCTGGTTGGCTTGCCCGAGTTTTCATACCTTGGTTGGGGTCACTGGTTTACGCTGAGGGATCTAGAGCTTGCTACCAATCGTTTTTCAAAGGACAACATTATCGGTGAGGGTGGATATGGTGTAGTTTATCGGGGCCAGCTGATCAATGGCTCCCCTGTTGCTGTCAAAAAGCTTCTCAATAACCTGTAAGTCTTCCTTACCTAATCTCAGTTTTCTTTTTCTGTTTGTTCTCCCCACATCTTGTCTTCCTTATCCATCATCGTACACCAATAGTAGTGCATTTAGTTTCTCCAATTGATGTTTTGTGAATCTATAGAGGTCAAGCCGAGAAGGAATTCAGAGTAGAAGTTGAGGCTATCGGTCATGTTCGACACAAGAACTTGGTCCGGCTTCTTGGTTATTGCGTGGAGGGTACCCAAAGGTAACTCCTATTGCATCTGCAATAAGCATGGCATTTTCTGACACCATTTCTAACTTGAAATGAATTTTTCAGGATGCTTGTCTATGAGTATGTGAACAATGGAAACCTAGAGCAATGGCTTCATGGAGCTATGAGTCAACGTGGCTCCCTTACATGGGAGGCCCGCATAAAGATTCTTCTTGGGACTGCTAAAGCGTTAGTGCAAAATACACTTTAACCTTTTGTTACCATTGTCTCTTGCATTATTTTCTCAGCCCTCCTTAGGATATTAACGCTGCAAAGGTTCTAAAGCACGGGGATAATTCTGTTATAGGAATTAAACTATACCATAACACCCCTCAGTTCAAAGTGAGTAAGTGTAACTGAGATTAAGCTAAAAACTTCCAATTACTATTTGCATTGCCTTAATTGTTGCTAAACTTGAATAATATGTTTTTTCTCCTTCAGCTTTGTTGTGAGTGAATGATTGAAATGAAAACAAGAATTTTTTATATTTATCCACAGGCTTGCTTACTTGCATGAGGCGATTGAACCCAAAGTTGTGCACCGTGATATCAAATCAAGCAATATTTTGATTGATGATGAGTTCGAGTCCAAAGTATCAGATTTCGGTTTAGCCAAGCTTCTTGGTGCTGGAAAGAGTCATGTCACCACTAGGGTTATGGGTACCTTTGGGTATGTTCCACTATTTGTGAACAAGGTTTCCATGAAATAATGTTAGTACAGGGTTATGATGGTCTGACTTGACTCACTGCAGGTATGTAGCACCAGAGTATGCAAACACTGGACTCTTGAACGAAAAGAGTGACATTTACAGCTTTGGAGTTGTTCTTCTAGAAGCAATTACCGGAAGGGATCCTGTTGACTATGGCCGCCCAGCAAATGAGGTATTGATAAATTAGTCAATTTCTTTGCTGTAGTGCTAACCTATATGTTAGACCTTGCTTGTGTAGTTAGATATGATTAGGTTTCAAGCATTAGGAGACGTCTCTCCAAATTGAGTGACACTCAAAAGTTCTGTTCTGTTTATGCTGGCACTGTAATGCTTTGTGTTGGCTAAGAAATTTCTCTATACATCCAGTACATAGTTCATTTTGTGGCTCCAGATCCTTCGCTCCTTCTCATAATTCATGAGAGAACGTTCATGACAGAATGTAATGTTGACTAGATTCAGTATTTGCTGTTTCCTTCATGTGAACATTTTTATCATCCTGCTCAGTTTTTGCTTACTAAAGCATGTGCATGATGCTTGACATGAAAGGCAATTTTTTATATAAAAAAAGACATAAAAGGCAAATAAGAGCTTACTGTTGAAATGGTTGTTGGCGTGTTCCTTTAAGAATTTTCTAACAACACTTTGTGGTTGGTCATGTATGGAATATGCATTGTATCCATCCATATTGCTTGTTTGAACTGACAGCTTTGCCACTTTTTTACATAGCTGGCATATTAATTAATTCATTCAGATGAAGTGGTTGGCTATCCTAGAATTGGGAAAGCTACTGGCAGTGTTATTAGTTGTGTCGGACTTCCAGATCATCGTAGCTAATACAAATCTCAAGGGCTAATTTATCTCAACTATTTTCTTGATACGAGCAGCCTAAACTAGTAATGTTTCCATCTATTGCTTCTTTAATGAATATATTACTGTGTCGTTTAGAGGTCACAATAGTATATATATTCGTAAATAGCACAACCACTATAGTGCTGTCCACAATTTCAGTAAGGATGCATTGTTTCATGAAAATAGGAAATGGTATCTTCCACTTCTCTAGCTGAACATATTTTTTTGTCATTTGCAGGTAAATCTTGTTGACTGGCTAAAAATGATGGTTGCCAGCAGGCGGTCAGAAGAAGTAGTGGATCCCACCATAGAGACACGACCTTCGACGAGAGCTCTAAAGCGTGCACTTTTGACAGCTCTGAGGTGTGTAGATCCAGACTCAGAGAAGAGACCGAAGATGGGTCAAGTTGTCCGGATGCTGGAGTCGGATGATCCAATTCCTCGAGGGGTATGTCCTAGCAAAAATAAATAAATAAATAAATAAATAAATAAGAGATCTGAATAAATAAATTAAACAAAAATCCTTGTTCAGTTCATAGTTCATGTACTGCTGGTTTCCGTTATACCTACTTCAACTGTCATACTGAAAATATAAATTCTCGCAAGCAGGACAGAAGATCTAAGCACCACCGTGGAGGGAGCACAGAAATGGATTCGCAAAGGGACAATAACTCCGACACAGAGAAGAGCGATAATCCAGATTCGAAACCTACCAGGAGCAGAGCATCCTCGTCCAAATGAGCACACCAGCATTTCAACTATTATACAGTCTTAGGTACATTGCATGGATCAGACTACTTCCATTTTACATTGCTGACGAATTGGTAACTGAAAGCTCTGAAGCTTGCATACACGAGCTGAAGAAAGAAGATCTACATTTCTTTTTCTTTTTGCTGTAACGATTTATGATTTATTTGTAGAGAAGGTATTGGTTTTTTACTTATCAATGTGTACGTACCGGTGATCTTGGCAATTGCTGCTGTAAGTTTTTAACATTGTGTACAGGCGTAGCATCATGAATATTGGCGGAATCACCGTTATATTTGTAATGATAATGTTTCAATTGAAAGCCTCCCTCCCATTTGAGCCAATGATACATGGTCAATTTACCCAGAACAATCATAAAAGGAAAAAAATAACTGAACAAGTCCCGGTAGGCCAGTGCAATACTGACTTTAGTTCAATCATGTCTCAACGAGGGCAATTGAGCTGAGCGACTTGTTACTAACCTATTCTGAATAACCCTACAAAGCTTCAAAATTCCATAAACTCAGCTTGGGCTGAATCTCGTCCCAAATATCCTTCTTTCCTATCGGGTTCTAAGCTGTTTCTAGCCCAACCTTTATGGCCGCCATCCTTTTTGCATATGTTGAGTTGGAGCCTGCAGTGTGCTGTGCCCGTCCCGTGGGCCGCGCCTGTCAGAGAGAAGATTTTGTGTTGTCTTGCAGATCGATACGGAAATAGAATTGAGTTTTGGGTCTATCTGGATGCCGCTAGGACATCGGACTCCAGGAGCTGCTCCTGTCCTGCTCTGTTTTTCATGTTTTTCCGTTATACACACTCGCCATTCCCCCATAAACTACAAGGCTTTCCACTGTCACATATACCGGCTGCCATCATAGTTAGTTATAATAATATAATAAAATAATACTCCTAGTTCGTAGTAACAGAAGAGCAAAGAGGATCTGCACATAGGAAGTCAAGTGCTGCATTTTTGCATTCAAAAAGAGACCAAACAATTGGTATCATCCATCCATGATCCATCGCACACCATTTTCTGGAACAGGTTGATGGCAGGCACACAAGCAGCTTACAGACAATGTACAGCACAAGCCACATACACAGCGGCATGAGCATCAGAGCATGACAAAGCTCTTCTCGGCGCCAAGACTCAACAGCAACGCAACGCTCCACAAAGACGGTCTTCTTCTGAACCCAAAATCGTCACGTCGCAGCAGGACCATGGCCTTCGCTGGCGATGAGGAATCACAGTCCCGATCGCTCTGCTGCTGGGGAGGCCGACGAGGCAGCAGGGCGGTTGCCGGGCCGGCTGTGCAGCAAGGGGTTCAGGGCCTTGACGACGATGCTCATGTTGGGACGGAATTCACCCTCATACTGCACGCACAGGGCGGCCACAGCAGCCATCTAGTGTACATACAAAAACAAAACATGGGCAACATGGTAAGAATCATATCATCAAGATTTGTGTCTATCTTTCGTCCATCCAAATTCCAAACCACATACTATTAACAACTTTTGAACAAAGCTTTTCAATGACAGTACTCTTTTGCAGTGCGTACTGAGCAGGATCAAGTGTTATGTTGTGAAATTCTGCTTTCAGGTTTACATGGAAATAAGATTAATATAATATTTACCTTAGCTACAGCCTTTGGAGGGTATTCATCTCCGAGCCTTGGATCCACGCATTGCTTCACCTTGTCTTCACTAAGCCTCGGTGTAGCCTTCATGTATAACCAAGAATTTAGTTGCTTTGTTGGCTTCATGCCTTTCAACCTTGTCAAAAACATAGGAAAAATAATCCCAGGTAAATGGAAAGGCCCATACCCATGTCACAAGGCTCTGCTGGCCACGGGGCAATGTGTGGTCAACTGGCTTGCGACCGGTTAAAAGCTCAAGCAGCACAACTCCAAAGCTGTAGACATCACTCTTCGTGCTAAGCTGTCCAGTCATGGCATATCTGCAAATCCCCAAAAAAGGGTAAGAGAGTGTTCCCAAATCCTAACTAAAAATGAAAGAACATTTGGGATGCATACTCTGGTGCATGGTAGCCAAAGGTGCCAAGAACACGAGTAGAGTGGAGGCGCGCAGCCATGTCAGGGGCCTGGTTTGAGATGTCAAAGTCCCCGATCTTTGCAACATCATTGTCAAAGAGCAGTATGTTGCTGGACTTGATATCGCGGTGGACCACTCGAGGGTCCGCCTTCTCATGGAGGAACTCGAGCCCACGAGCTGCACTTACGGCAATCCTCGCTCGCTGCATCCATGACAGGACTGGCCCTGGCTGAGCTCCCTTGACACCCTTTTTACCTGTGGACATGGATCAGGCACCCATCAGACCAGGCTTGATTGCATTAGGTATCAGGACAGGTTCATATTAGTTAGCATGGGAGGAACTGCAAATCGTATCTTATGGAAGTAGATAAATGTTTTTACAAGCATGAAAGGCCGAAAGGGAGATGGAAGACTTGCGCCCTACCATGGAGAATATCATGCAATGATCCCCTTGTTGCATACTCATAAGCAAGAACGCGAGTGCTCCCTTCGGCGCAGTATCCAACAAGTTGGACAACATTCTCATGCTTCAATCTTGAGACAGCTGAAACCTGCAAAGGAAATGGGAGTGAGAACTGGAGCATCTGGATGAGGAAACATAATATGAGAGAAGTAAAGGTGGCACAACCTGCACAAGGAATTCTTGATCAGGCTGTTTGCTGGAGTCAAGCTTCTTTATTGCAGATTTCGTCCCATCTTTCAGCACACCAGAATAGACTCTGGCATACGAGCCCTCGCCAATGAGGGCATCACTGCTGAAGTTCTTTGTAATTTCCTTCAAGTCTTCCAGATGAATGGCCGGTACTGCAATTGGTTGAGCTCTGCCTGTGGGGATGACAGGGGCTGGGGCTAGGGGCCGGCTAGGTCCAAAGTTATCAACTGCATAAAGGAAAATAAGAAATGAAGACCACGATATGTGGTCAGGAAACCCCTTTTGTTGTACTAGTAAGCATACTAAATATTTGTTTAACTTCAGTCATATATCTTTATGTTTCCATGGAACCAAACCTGGAAAATAAGTATAACAGTATCTTGTATGTTCTGGGGAACAGAATTTTTGTACCACAGGGTACAACCAAAACCCTTAGTACCACCACAGTCAAAATAGTTGGCAATCACATTGCAGAGTTCAGTACAACATTCAGCAATCAATTCACCCGGCTCTTTTGGATCCATTACTTGACACACCAGGACAGGTTTTCAGTGAAGTAACGTATTTAATTGTGTCAAAAACTATATCGAATAAGGATAAAAAAATCGCTCGAAGAAGTAGTAAGTTTTTTTTTTTGAGAGCAGGCATATAGCTCGTATTTTATTAAGAAGAAGAGAGTGGTCAATAGACCTACACATAGTACAAAAGGGTTCGCGGATAATCCTAGGATTACCAACGAAGCCTCAACATATAAATATAAAGCAAGAACATGAAGAGGGGGCACCCTCCATCTAACAACCCCAAGAACTGAGCCTAATACAAAATATATCTCAACACCTATGTAGACAGTAGTAAAAGGAGCCGTAGGCGAAATAGCGAGACACGGCGGCAAAGCATCCGCCCGAAAATCATAACCCGCTCCTCCGAGTCACAAGGGCCAAAGCCCTCCGGACCATGGGCGAGGAGGACAACACCTCAGTGGCAAAGCATACACCGAGAAGACCAACACCTCGGCGGCAAAGCATCCGCCAGAACGACCACAACTACGGCTACGACTAACACCACCTAGAAACCTAGGTGAGGAGAGGCATGAAGCGCAAATAGGTGCAGTAAGACGACCATAGCGACCAAGGAGAGGAAGCTGCGGGCCGCAAGGATTCTTCAGCGACGCCCTCACGAAGGTGATGACGTCGAAGGCGCCACCATCGCTGGCCTTAGAGAACTAAGCCGGGGCTTTCGCCCAGAATCTGTCTGATGACAGGAGCATGAGACTCGAAGATAACGCCTCCAAGAAGGAAGTGGCGCCAGAAGGCGGCACCGTCGTCCGCCTGACCATCGTCAGGCTGAGCTTTCGCCCGGAGCTACATGCATCAGAGCCATGCAGTGGGAAGAACAAAAAGATGCCATCCACGCCACCTCGGCGTCGATGGCGCACCGTCGAGGGCAACCGTCCACATCACCATGACGAGACGGCGTACCCACTTGGTCACGCCACCCAAACACCGCAAGCTCAAGCAGCCAGAGGCACAGGAGCGAGCACCGCCAGCTCCACACCGCCGCACCGCCAAGGACCAACACGGACGCCGACGCCGTCTCCCAGCTCGCCGGGAAGAGGGAGCCACCAGCCACCACGCCGGCCCGACCACATCCCGCTGGGAGGAGGGGGGTGGCGGGGGGCGCACCTGCCACCAGATTCGGCCGACCAGGGCATGGATCCGGCAGCCCCCCATGCTGTCATGGTCGCCGGAAGGGGGTGGCACACAGCCACCAGATCCGGCCACCAGGGGCACGGATCCGGTCGGCCGGTTGCCCCCCAAGGCCGCCATGGTCGCCGGAAAGAGGTGGCACCATCGTCGCTGGCCGAAAGCCCCCCCGGCCACCAGCTCGCAGGAGGAGGGAGGAGGGGCGGTGGGGCGCCGCCAGCTACCATATCCGGCCACTAGGGGCGCGGATCCGGCTGGCCGGTTGCCCCCAAGGCCGCCATGGTCGCCGGGTTGGAAGAAGGAGGGGGGAAGCCGGAGTGGGGGAGGTGGAGGAAGAGGACGGGGGTGCGGCGGGACCCCTTTTTTTGGAGTCGCCGACGCGGGCCGCCGCTGCCGCCGCGGGCTAGGGCAGCGACGGTGGCCGGAGGGAGGCCGTGGAGGGGGTGGCAAGCGGCGCTGCTGGGTCGCCCCCGAGTCGCCCCCCACGGGAGAGCGCTCGGGGGAGGGGGGAGCACTGGTTCTATAGAATTGTTAGCATGCTGGTTCTATAGAATAGCTTTTGTTAGCAAACCAATGCAATGTACCGAGGACAACGACTGTAAATAGGAAAGGAAAATAAAGTTCTTCGAATAATGCAAGGATAAACATGTTTATGTCAATGTAACAAATTTAGGTGGACGACCAAGTACAGTTGCTGGCATGTTTATTATTTCCCCTCTTTCTTTAAGAAAGGCAGAAAGCTGGGTAAGCTAATGTCAGACAGGTAGTTGCATTTCTTATGCCAAAGAATTTTCTGCAAACATAATTAATTGTTGGGAGACAGACAGAACACCATCCATCCCCTTTGCATTGTTCGATCAGGTAGTGCCATCCACATTTTGTGAAAATCAGTGCCTTGATTGATTGTATCACACAATTAACTTTGTTTTAAACTGAAATCCACAAACTAATCGTTGTTACCATGACAATGAGTGATGATGAAAAGAGAGAAGTGGCAACCTCGAGCAGGGATAGGAACGTAGGCGTCGTCATACTTCTTCCTCCTGCCAATGTCGTCGTCATCAGCCACGCAGCAGCATGAAAAACACCCCATGGCCGGCTCCCTAACCTTGCACAACACATAGACAGTTACATGACTCCTGTATCGAACCAAGAACGCGCCAAACATTTGCATTTCACACATTTACTGAAAACTGTCTGCATGTCCACTCCACGCACAGAAAAAAATATCGATCTATTTCAGAATGTATCGCGGTAATAATTTGCGATGCGAATGAATATGCGATGAATTTAATCAGAGTTTTTCTGTAACACCAATCAATAGAAAAACGTACGATGAGACGAAAGGCAAAGGAAATAAAGAGGGGAATCGTCCTTGAGCTCTATAACGGTTTGAAGAACCAGACTGACGATTACCGTCTACTTATCCGGCGAGATCGAGGGTCGAGAGAGCCCAAGCCGGCGGCGACCAATTTCTTGACAAGCACGAACAAGGATGGTAGAGAAGAGAACAACACAAAAGTCTTGAGAGAAAATGATAAAATCCGACGGAGTTCACCAGTTTCCATGTAGTACAATTTTAAAATTAAGCCAATTAAGAATAGGAAAAAAGGACAAGAGAGGCGATAACTACCTTTGTTTCTTTCTTCCTTCTTCTCCAACCTTTGATCTTGGGGAAGCGAGAATCGTGATACTGGATGGATGGATTGGGGATCAAGAGCAATGCGAGTGAGTGCTGATGGATGGATTGGTTGCTGGAGAGAGAGGAGGAAGAGGAAGAGAGGGACACGACGCGGAGGCCTTCTCCCTCGCCGCCCTTCCTTCTTCCCCTTCTTCCCCTCTGTTGTGGGGATGCCTGGCCTGGCTTACTTGTTGCCGTTTCCGTTCCGTTTTTATTATTTCCCGTTCCCGTCCAGTCCGTCGGTCCGTCCGTCCGTTGCTCGCCTCGGCTCCCACCACCGCTCGCCAATTGGAATGCACACAAAGACTTTGCTATTCTTGTCTTGCCATCCCTCACCTGCTCTGTCCGTACATACTGTACATGCAACGTTTACTGCTGCTGATCTGGCAATTGTCTACCTGCTGGCGTGGATGTACCAACACAACTCCAGCCTTCCATGTATATATACGGAATAATGAAGGCAAAAAGCTACAGTTTGATAGGAAAAATGGAAAGCATTTATCCCTCGTTTTGTCCTCGTCCACTTAAAACTTGAAATTTTGACTATAATAGTAGCAATACTAATATAGTAAGTTATCCATAAAAATCTTGATCTAAAATACTCTTTCTTTCACCCAACTAAAATAATTTTCCTTTCCAACTACATAGTCTTTTCTCAATCATTTCTTTAATTATTTCCAACCCTTGTTGTTGTTGAGTTTGCTATAGTGCATTGGTATTCCTAAAGTATCGGAAGGGATATGTACCCATTTTGCAACCAAATAACTATGAATATCGAACTTGGCTTGTACAAAAGCCAAAGATTTCACTTTTGCAAAGAAAAAACATAAAATATTCAGACTCGATAATTGTTCAAATGTGCAGAGCCGCAATTACTTTGTATTCATAGCTTGTGCAATATCATGGTCTAGAAATAAAATAGTGCCATCTACGTATTGTAAGATAGATAAACTATTCTCTGTTAAGTGTCGTACCCCACAAAATTGACCATCTTTCTTGGCCCTAGCAACTATGATGACCAACATATCCATCACTATATTAAATAAAATAAAATAGGTGATAGTGGATCATCTTGCCTTAAACGTTTCTTAGTTTGAAAGAATGAGCTAATCTAGTCATTAACTTTTATGCTTATATTACCTTCATGTACGAAGGTCTTAGTTCAACTATACCGAGTATGAGAGAAACAATTTCATTCTTAAAAGTCTGTTGGAAGAATCCCATTGAACTTTGTTGTAAGCCTTCTCAAAATATATTTTAAAAATAATATGATTCAATGACTTCCTATGAGCTTCGTGCATAGTTTCATGAAGAACTTTGTCGTATATGTTTGTGGAATACTAGGGTGAATTAATTAGTGATTACTTTGGTAACAAAATTTGAAGTTCACACTAAGCAAATAAATTGGCCTGTATTGCTATATATATTGTTTGGCCTCATTGCCTTTAAGTAACAAAATAATCATACCAAAATTTAAATTACGAATGGTACTCAGGGAACAAATCCATCATATCATCCTTGATCACATTCCAAAAGACTTGATAAAACTCTACCGGAAAACCATCTGAGCCTAGTGCTGAGTTATGGTTCATTTGGAAGATGGCATCCTACACTTCCATCTTTGTGAAATCTTGACTCATTTTCTTGTTCTGAAACTTGAGGAATATCCCATGTTTGGGACTCATCCACTGACACAAAAAAACCCTATGATCCAAAAATGTTTTTTATAATATTTAGTGATATACCTTATGAGTTCAGCATCGCCGGTTATAATAACCTCATCCACCCGCCCTGTTCTAACATGAAGATCCTAGTCTTCCTGTGTTTTCCTTCTAAAAGATTTTTAACTTTTGCCCTTTAATACCATTTGATTTTTTCCCTCTCTCGCTCTCTCTCTCACCACACACACACGTACACACAAGGTTGTCAAACTTTCATTTAAGTAGTGCTTTTAAATTCAATTTATCATAAGAAAGTAAGACTACCTGTACTTTTTTTACGTAGTAGAATTTATCTAACAATCTTTTCTTTTCCTTTTTATACACCCGACTCACATTTTTGGGACATCCCCTGAAGTATTGTCTTAAGGGTCTAATTTTTCCTTAAGGAATTGCGGCCGTCCTGAACAATGTTCCCAAATTTTTTTTATCATCTCTTAAAAATCCTTACGCAATAGCCAATCCAACTCAATTTGAGCAAATATGGGTTACTGAGAAAAAGATTTAAGTCCTGTATTTCTTATGTAAGGATAGATAAATTATTGTTCCTTTCACCTAAGTTGGCTCGATGCATGTATCTCTTGCCATTGTTGCAGCACCATCAGGACATGATTATTGCTCGACGAACCCTGTCTAAAAAGTCAGTGCACGCTTGAAATTCAAGGAAAAATGCATGTGACTCAACTCCCATGTAGTTTCTACTACAAGTGCTACGAGTACGACATTTGACAAATCAACAAATTGAAGTCCTGCACCAGATGGATGCTTAAGTTTGATGTTTAGTACTTCATCCATTAGGTTTATTTTGGTTGCTTCATGTAGTAGTTGCAAACTTGCAGTACTGGATGACAGTGGAGGCCGCCATCGACAATCTTGCCACCAAAACGAAGAACATCATGATCATTGCCAGTAGATCCTATCTCCAAAGCAAGATGGAGCAACCCAACTCCTCCAATACTCCACAAATCGCGATAGAGGTTGCCAACTTGTTCCGGGCAATAGAGATACAATCATGGCAAGGATCTCCATCACTAGAGCAACGCCCGACTAGCCACTGATGGCCCCTGACGTCCAACCCTCCTCCATAGGATGCTGGCTTGTTGGCACCGTAGACACCCTCTCCACCGCTGCAAGATCCACCGCAAGGGCTAGCTAGTACCACAACCACCTCCACGCTAACCAACTGTCATGGATCAATTTACGGACATGACATTCGATGGCTCCACAGATCCAATACCCTGGATCTCAAGGATGTAATTGCTCTTTCAGCTACAAGACACCCCACTAGATGTTTAGGTTTGGTATGCAGCTTTCATATAACTAATGTAGCCTATCCCTAGTATGCACGAATGATACACGAGACACCACCAGCATATTGTGAGACCTTCACACAATGCCTCCTCCATGATTTCGGCCACTCGGCAGATTAGCATGAGAGGGACAACTCTGTAATGACTCCCTGGACAACTACATCGACGCCTTCCTGGCCTATGCAACACAGGCTGACATCACCATTGACTTACATCAAGTCAACCTTTTTATTAGTGGCCTCCAACATCACGAGACAGTCACAGCACACTGTCCATAGGAGATGGAGGTAGACATCCTCCTAGCCCATGGCCTGGAGGACACGACATCTCCCCACCCCGTCGCTCTGCGCCAACTATCGTTCCCATCTAGCAGCACCACTCGAAGATCCATGTGAAAGGGAGCCCAAGCCCCATTCACCCTACACTGGCACTATTGGGAATATGCTCTAGAGCTAATAATGTAGATGATGATATTCCGATTGTATCCATGATTAATAAAGTATTTATTGAATATCCATTATAGACAACCTGTATTGATTGGTGATTATGTGAATTATTTGTGGAATTCAATTACTTGAATGGTTATTCTAAAGTTGTCCCTGGTCGGCGTTCTTGTGAGAACACACTTAAATATTAGACCAGCACATGTATTAGTTGATGGCTATGTTTCACAAGTCATGGACATGGAGATGTCAAACTAATAATGTGGGCACATGTGAGACATGTAGGCTGGACTCACCCGACATGAAAAAGTCTCTATTCACATCATGTACGTTATGTCCTTAGACCTAAGATTGTGGTATATACTCAAGATATGAAACGGCCTACTTAGGGACTATCAAACGTTACTCCATAACTGGTTAGTTATAAAGGTGGTCTTCGGGTGGTCGAAAAGCATGCTATGGGACATAGACAATCAAGATAGAATTTGTCCCTCTCTACTCAAGAGAGATATCACTAGATCACTCAAGTGATTGGATCAACAAATGCATGGCCATGCTTGGGTTAAGTGTTAACCCACGAGTTAAACCATATATCGAGTGGCAAAGAGAATAACTTGTATGTGGTCATAGTGGTTCATCTGATATGATCTTTGCGTGCACATAGGAGTTGTCACGCCTTGCTAGAGGCTGCTATCAACTATTGGGCGAGTAGGAGTACTTGGCACATGTCAATGTGTGCGTGAACCCATAGGGTTACACGCTTAAGGGGCTGGACGCCTAATTCGGGTTGGACCCGAATTAGACAAGGCTTAGGGTTACTAATGGGCCTCCAACTCATGAGCTCATTGGGGATGCCTATATAAGCAAGGGGTAGGGGCACAGTCGGGGTGATTGATGCCTTTAACGGCCACCGCCGCCCTCCCCATGCTCGCACCTTCTGCTCCTCGCGGACCTAGTAGTCCGGAGGCGCATTGCTTCTTCCCTGCATGTGTGGGATTCCTCGAAGGTGCTGCATCTAGAGCACTGGGATGAACCGCGCGAGGAGATTGACGTGACGGACGACCATACAACTGCACTACCTGCTGCGACACGTACGACTACATCGAGTCGTCTTCCGCTACACCTACGCGTCTAGTGGTAATCCCATAACCTATAACTAGCAGTAGATCCTGGTTTATGAGGTCGAAAAGTTTTGTTTTCTAGCTAGCGTAGCACCCTCATAACCCTTTAATGGTATCAGAGCCGTTAGTTCCTTGTTATAGGTTCGGTTTTGTGCATATGGTGATATGCGTGGTTTTAGATGAGTCTGTAACCTTGGTTCGTCATCTTGCCGTGTTGGTCTTGAAACGATCTATTCATGTAAATCCAGTCACGACGAGTTAGAGATCAATCAGATTGATCGAATTGAACCCTAGGTCAAGTGCCAAGCGTATATGATGCGCAGCGGTGGTAGATAGAGTTTACTGTCGGGCGCAGGCTTTTCCGAGAAAAGTGCTATTCGGTAAAACAGCCATAACTTTTGAACCGTATCTCGGATTGAGATGAACTCTAAACAAAAATCATAGAGAACAAAATTTTAGATCTGGTTCTCTATGGCTTTGCCGCATTCGGCAAAATTAGGATTGCGAAATAAGACTTGGAAAATAGAGTTTTCTATGTTGCAAGATTAGACGTCGGATTCGAATAACTCTGTTTTGCAGGTATTGATGACTGGTATAGCCCTTATGTGTATGTGATGCATGTATGTATTTAATTCATGGCTTGCATGTCA
The DNA here is from genome assembly GCA_023333625.1 of Bothriochloa decipiens. NCBI lineage: Eukaryota > Viridiplantae > Streptophyta > Magnoliopsida > Poales > Poaceae > Bothriochloa > Bothriochloa decipiens. The sequence goes on from CM041634.1 coordinate 20,632,684, forward strand.
TGAGAACAATATGGGCAGGAGATACATATTGTCAAAATTAATGTAATGGCCTCTGTGCCAATCTGTGATGATCTATCCGCGACTATGTAATTTCATTTTACTTGTGCTAGAAGTAGCTAGTCTTGGCGGAATCATCACTGAAGTATGGCATACTTGAATCATGGAGATGGAGATCACCGTGATGCACAGATTGAAGGAGATGGAGATCCCCAAAGGAATAATGGGCTATACCAAGTCATGTCTGTGTTATGCCGTTCTTACTATGTTCTACTTTCACATGCTATTATGTTTTTGTCTACATGAGTGCTGTAGTGAAGTAGAATGATCCCTCAGTAATGTTTAAGTGAATGCTTCCCCAAACCTTGCACTTTCATAAGTCTTGTACAATCGGTGGTGGGTCTATGAAATTAGGGTGCCACTGGTTTTCCTCGACTAGGCAGGTTCGTATCGGATACTTACTGCAAGAAGGTTTGGTTACTTAAACAAGGTTATCCTAACGGTTAGGGACCTTAGAGCATGGGCAGGTTGAGCATAGCATAGAGATGCTGCCCAACAACAAGAGTCATATGTGATATGATTAGCAAAGTGTTGCTTACCGATCTACCATGTCTTCTAGCGATGATGCTAAAGCTCACTAGTTGACTTGTTAGTTGTGGGTCTTGAATCACTAAGTATCAATTGAGGGATATTGATTTTAGTGGGAGTAGATTTTATTTTGATATAATTTACTCCTTCATAGATACATTGTCTTAATATTTTGCGTTACTTTTGTTGTAGATGGCCGCTCGCAATCAATCATTTTCTTTGCGTACAATTCTTGAGAAAGATAAGTGGAATGGACCAAATTATGCGGATTGGATCCGCAACCTGAGAATTATTCTTAGGGCTGAGAAAAAGAAAGAAATTCTAGACACCCCATTACCAGGTGAGCCTGATGAAAATGCAACTGCTGCTGAGAAAAACGCTTACAAGAAAGCATGTGATGCGGATCTTGAAGTGAGTTGCCTCATGCTTGCTTGTATGGAACCTGATCTGTAGATGCAGTTCGACAACAATCATTCAGCGAACGATATGATCGTGGCACTTGAAGATATGTTCCAAACTCAAGCACGGACTGAAAGGTTTAATGTCTGTAAGGTGCTTGTAGAAACCAAGCTAGCAGAGGGCGCAGCTGTTGGTCCACATGTAATCAAGATGGTTGGTTACACTCAGAGGTTGGAGAAGCTAGGCTTCCCAATTGGCCAAGAGTTGGCTACTGATTTTATTCTTGCATCGCTTTCGGCTAGCTGTGGAAACTTCATCTTGAACTACCATATGCATGGAGCGGAGAGGGGCTTGAATGAACTATGTGGCATGCTAAAAACAGCAGAGGCCGACATCAAGAAAGGTGTTGGCAGTAGCCAAGTGTTGGTGATCCAGAACCGACCTCGTTTTAAGAGGAAGGGCAATTCTTGGAGGAAGAAGAAGGGTAAGGCTAAAGATGAGATCTCTAAGCCAAACCCATCTGCTGCCAAGGCTGGACCATCTGTAAATTCAGATTGCTTTTATTGTAAGGGAAAAGGTCACTGGAAAAGGAACTGCAAGGAGTGCTTGGTGTCCTTAGAGAAGGATGGCAGCGGTAAAGGTACTGCTACTGCTTGTACTCTTGTTGTTCATGTTACAGACATTTTCCTCGCTAACTCTTATATCAATTCTTAGGTATTTGATACCAGATCGGTTGCTCATATTTGCAATACGATGCAGGGAATGAAAAGAAGTAGAAGCGTGGAGAAAGAAGTTGATTTCTGCGTGGGAATAATGCAAGAGTTGCTGCATTGAACGCCGGGACGATGCAACTTCCCTTGCCGTTAGGATTTATTTTGGAATTGAATAATTATTATTTTGTTCCTAGTTTAAGTTGAAACATTGTGTCACCTTCATATTTGATGAAGGATGGTTATTCATTTGCGAGTAAAGACAATGGTTTGTGATCTCAAAGAATGATGTGTTTGTGGCTTTTGCATCCATTGTGAATGGGTTATTTATTTTAAATCTAGATGATGCACCTGTCTGTAATGTTAGTGCTAAACGACCTCGGCTTAATGAGTTAAATCCTACCTATATGTGGCATTGTCGTTTGGGTCATATAAGTGAGAATCGCATGAAGAGGCTCCATGATGATGGTCTTCTAACTTTGTTTGATTTTGAATCATACGAGACATGTGAGGCTTACTTGCTAGGCAAGATGACCAAGACACCATTCAAAGGATTTCCTGAGAGGGCATCTGACTTGTTGGAAGTTGTACATACTGATGTATGTGGACCAATGAGAACGATAGCTAGAGGCGGATTTCAATACTTCATAACTTTTACTGATGACTTTAGTAGATATGGATATGTCTACCTAATGAAGCATAAGTCTAAAATATTTGAAAAGTTCAAAGAATTTTAGAATGAAATAGAGAATCAACGTGGCAAGAAGATCAAGGCCTTGCGATCTGATTGTGGAGGCGAATATCTAAGTCATGAGTTTAGCAATCATCTTAAGAGTTGTGGAATTGTTCCATAGCTTACGCCACCTAGAACGTCTGAGAGAAACAGCGTGTCTGAGCGATGTAATCGGACCTTGTTAGACATGGTTCGGTCTATGATGAGCCAGTCGGGCCTACCTTTATTGTTTTGGGGATACGCTCCAGAAATAGCCGCTTTCACATTGAATAGGGTACCATCTAAGTCCATAGTTAAGACACCATATGAGATGTGGACTGGTAAGAGTCCTAGTTTGTCTTTTCTAAAAATATGGGGTTATGAAGTTTATGTCAAACGACTTATATCAGATAAACTAACACCCAAATCGGACAAGTGCTTTTTCCTGGGATGTTCGAAGGAAACTTTAGGGTATTATGTCTATAACCGGTCACAGGCAAAGTGTTTGTTACTCGAAATGGTGTTTTCCTAGAGAAAGAGTTTCTCAAAAGAGAAAATAATAGACAAAAGGTGTATCTTTAAGAAGTTCAAGATGAGCCAGTAGGGACTGACTCTACGAGTGATGCTAATGTAGCAGAGCAAGTTGAGACACCCGTGGCAGCGGAGACACCGCCACAACCATGAAGATCAGCAAGGCTTCGCGGATTGCGTGGGGATTTGTTATTGTTAGATGATGACGAACCTGTAGATTATGTGGAAGCTATGATGGATCCAGATTCTGAGAAATGGCAAAGTGCCATGAGATCTGAGATAGATTCCATGGGAGACAATCAAGTTTGGAACTTGGTTGACCCGTCTGATGGGGTTAGACCCATAGAGAGCAAATGGATCTTTAAGAAAAAGAAGGATATGGACAGAAATGTTCATGTCTATAATTCTTGACTTGTCGCAAAAGGTTTTTGGCAAGTTCAAGGAATTGACAACGACGAGACATTCTCGCCGGTAGTGATGCTTAAATCTATTCCGATCATTCTAGCAATTGCTGCATATTTCGATTATGAGATATGGGAGATGGATGTTAAAACAGCCTTTCTAAATGAGTATTTAGAAGAGGACATGTATATGATACAGCCCAAAGGTTTTGTTGATCCTAATAATACTGGAAAGATATGCAAGCATAAGAAATCTATTTATGGGTTAAAGCAAGCATCTCGGAGTTGGAATATTCATTTTGATGATGTAGTCAAAGGGTTTGACTTCCATCAGTGTCGGTGTTTCGACCCCGGGGGTCAACACCAACGAAAAATTTGTAATTGTGTGCTCCCTTAATCCGGTGGGTGATGCAAGAAGGACACAACAATTTATCCTGGTTCGGGCAAAGAAGGCCCTACGTCCAGCGGCGGGAGGATAGTTCATGTTATCTTGCACCGAAGCGCTAGTACAGGGGTGAATACAAGCGGGTGTGAGAAGTGTGGGCTTGAGCTTGAGTGTTTCGGGCGCTTAGCTCTCTACACTGTCTCACAGTGTTGTTCTGTGATCTAAGCCTTAGCGTATGAAGCTCTAGGATCTCCTCCATCTCAGATAAAGTCCTAGCTCCTCCTTTTATAGGCGAAGGAGGGGCACAGGAGTACATGTTTTTGGGGCTCACATGGTTGGTGACGTATGACATTGATGCCGATCATGTCAGTGCCGCTGTAGAGGCGTACGTCGGTATGGGAAGCCCTGCGGCCGTCGCGTCGGTAGTTGTTGAAGTGTTGACCGAAGTTGTTGAAGTCCTGCTCGAGGGTCGGTGTGGCGGCGTTGAGGGGCGGCGGTCGAGGCCTTGGTTCGAGGCTCATCGGATAAGGTCGAGTCTCAGGATATGCGGGGAATATGCGTCTCGAGGGGGTGCCAGACGGGGCACAGTGTTTGGTATGGTGTGGCAGTGAGGTACGATCCATGGGATTCCAGGGTATGGGCGGTAAAAGCAGGATTTGACTGCCATATCCGCAGCTGTTTCGGTAACTGTGGCCATACGGTTAGGCGGGAGCAAGCAAAATGCATTGAATGCGCCTGGATCCATACTAGGAGTAGGTAGCCGAGGGTTTTACCACGCTCGAGGGCTGCCCATTTGCACGGGTGAAGTTCCATCCTCGAGGCCGGCCCGTTCGCCCAGGCGGAGTTCCGTTGTCGAGGGGTCGCCCGAGTCGCACCCTCAAGAGTACAGTCTCGGTCCGTGCGGTGGTCCGTCGAGTAGGTTGTGGCTTTGGGGATCCGCCTAGTTAATCGAGGGCTTAGGGTTCCCCTTTCCTAGGTAACCGACAGTAGCCCCCGATCCTCTGCGCGAGTGCTGGCACTCGGGCAGGGGGTCAGGAACCGGGAGTGAAGTGTGGCTCAGATTTTTCTATGGGGGCGCGCGAGCGTTCCCCACGGGGGTAGCCCCCAAGGCCTCGGAGGAGTCAGAGGACTCCTTCGAGGGCTTTATTTGTCTTTGGTCGAGGGGTGCTCGTCCAGTCGGGTGCGGACCTGAACTGGAGTCATGGCGCTTTGCCGAGGGGCACGTAGGAACATCGTGCCCCTAGGGGATTTTTGACCCTCTTTCGTTGAGGGGTGCCAGACACGGTCGGGCTCCCGAACCTCACGCGGCAGGGGCGCTGCCGTCTTCGGCGTTAATCTCACGAGTCCTTTCGATCGGACATGAGGCGAGAAGCGTCGGACTACCCTCGATAGGGTGAGCCTCGAAGTTCTTAGTGAGCTACTAACGGGAGAATCCAAGTGAGAGCCCGATCCTCATTTGATAGAGGCCAGCAGGAGGACCGGAGGTGGTCTCATTAAAGCAAAACGCAATGGACCTACGGATACCGATTCCATTCGATAGGTGTCGGCGGCTCGATGCCTCTCTTTGGGGGATTCCATAAAAGTCATAGAATTTCACCTTGGATGTGTCCAAAGGGGTCTCAAGGGTTTGTTCTCTAGTGGGGCCTCATGTTGGCTCCCCCTTAGTCACCCCTGACTCGGGTGCTCGAGGGCGGCTGTCGAACCCTGGTCGAGGGCCAGCCTTCGCTCCCTCTAGGCTTGTTGTGGGGCTGGAGCCCGTTTACCTCTTCGAGGGATTTCCAACCCTCTTTCGTCGAGGGGTGCTGAGCACGGTCGAGGCCTCGTGCCTCGTGCGGCTGGGGCATTGCCGGCCTTGGTGTTCATCTCACGAGTCCTTTCGATCGGACGTGAGGCGAGAAGCATCAGACTACCCTCGATAGGGCAAGCCTCGAAGTTCTCAGTGAGCTGATAATGGGAAAATCCAAGTGAGAGCCTATTCCTCGTTCGATAGAGGTTGGCAGGAGGCCTGGAGGCGGTGTCATTAATGCAAAATGCAATGGACCTACGAATACCGATTCCATTCGATAGGTCTCGGTGACTCGATGCCTCCCTTCGGGGGGATTCCATAAAAGTCCTAGCATTTTTCCTTGGATGTGTCCAAAGGGGTCTTGAGGGTTCGTTCTCGAGCGGGGCCTCGTGTTGGCTCCCCCTTGGTCACCCTTGACTCAGGTGCTCGAGGGTGGCTATCGAACCCTGGTCGAGGGCCAGCCTTCGCTCCCTCGAGACTTGTTGTGGGGCCGGAGCCTTTTTACCTTCTCCTGGAGGAATCCACCGATAAGTAACATTTGTTTTTCTTACCATCGGACGCATCTTTGAGGAGGAAGGTTAAACGGTGCGGTGGTGGAGATCATGGTGGGCCCGGGCAACGGCTAATTGCCTGAGGCGTAACACATGTATCCGACCGAGAATCAAGGGGGAACGGTTAGGTAAACGCATTAACTGCGGGGAGTTACCTTTTTCTTCCGCCGGCTTTCGCCCGTTGCTCTTCCTGGGTATAAGACCAGAGGGGGCGAGCGCTGTTCGCCCCTACCTTTTCCACATTGCCTTCACCACCACTAGTGCTCCTGAGTCCCCGCTTTCCTGTGCATGAGGGTAGAAACTTAGAGCAAGAAATCATGATTGGGAACCTTCCCGGTTGCCCGTCCACCGAGGAGATCCGCATCGTCGCCGACGTTGCCGCACCCATCGAACAGATCCATGCTGCTATGGCTGCTATGGCCCCCATCTTCCAGCCTGCCGAACCTTGGCGCCCGTCGACCATGACGCAACAGAGGCTAAATGAGTTGGTGAGGGAAGGACTCCTCCACCCCAACATCGATTCGACTCGGCCAAAGTGGATTGCGCCACCGAAGAGCCACCCGAGCCAAACCCGCCGGAGGGCTATGTGGTGAGCTTCCTCAAGTACCACCGGCACGGGCTCGGAGCGCCCCCGAGCGAGTTCATGCGGGGGCTGAGGAACTTTTACGGCGTCGAGCTCCAACACTTCTCTCCCAACGCCATCTCCAACATCGCCATCTTCGCGGCTGTCTGCGAGGGCTACTTGAGGATGGCGCCCCATTGGGAGCTGTGGCTCCATCTCTACAAGGGGGAGTGGTTCACCTCTTCGGTGGGGTCCGGCGTGAGGCGGATTGTCAGAGCGAGCTGCCTCAACTTCGTGTTGAAGACAGGCAAGTCGGAGGTGCCGCGTGAGTACATCCCCACTGGGTTGATGTCCAACCACTCTCGGTGGGACGAGCAATGGTTCTACGACCGCAATGACGGAGGCTACTTCCCACTGTACACCAGGCGGCTCATCACCGAGCGGCCATTCAACTGGCCGTACGGTGTGACGGGGATGTCCAACCTCAACTTTGACCCCTCGTCACCACTATGAAGACCCTTCAAGAGGCGGGCCTAACAGCGGGTGTGGTGGTCTTGGCCTTCCACTGTCGATGGGTGCTCTCCTTGATGGAGCGCCCGCTATGGTTGGACGAGATGCTTCCCGTGGTTGCGCTCGAGGTGCTCGAGAGGTGCCGGATGTCTGTCGAGGGGATGTCCACCGTGGAGATCGTCGCGCGAGGGTGAAGGGGATGGTGGCGGGTTCGTTTGGGGTAGAGGACGTCAATCGCCTCCCCATGCGGCTGGAGGAGGGGTACCTCGACCTGGTGAGTGCCTCGACCCATGCCTTTTGTGTTTACATTTCGTCCCTTTTTTCCTTACTCTTGTCCTCGCAACTGAATGTTTTCGTGTAGGGGGGAATCGACTACCGAAGATTGAGGCCCCCATTGAGGAAGGATGCTCCCGACCGTCAGGTGAGACGCTTTGCCTCCCAGCAGGAAAAGAAGCGCAAGGATGAAGAGAAGAAGAAAAAGGACAAGAAGCTCCAGGAGCGCGAAAAGCGCGAGAAGCGCCGTGCGGAGCAGAGGCGCGATGGGCTCCCGGAGGAGGAGTCCACCTCAGAGGATGAGGGAGATGAAGATGATGATGTCGAAGGGGTGGCGGAGCATCTCAAGCCCCTTCTGTCTGGTTCCTCCCATACTGACCATCTTTCGGTACAGGTGGATGTGCCAGAGCAGCGTGCCCCTCAGCCGGCGACGTCAGCCTTAGAGCACCAGCGAGGGAAAAGGTTAGCCGACCCCTCGACTCGGGGGGTTTGCCCTCCTCTCGTTGTACTCACGGCGGAACCCCGCCCATTTCGACCCGAGAAACCTGGTCTCGGTTATCGGTGTGGGCAGAGCAAAGCCAAGCCCAGGAGACCCCGTCGGAGCAGGGAGGCACGGCGACCCCACCGACAGCCCCCAGCAGCCTTAGCCCTCGGAAGAGCTCGGCTTCGGGTGGGGCCTCAAGATCTGCTGATGACTCGAGGGGGACCCAAAAGGCCTCTATCCCCTGTGGGTAAGTGTTGTCGATTTAAGTCTCTTCTCTCTGCTTCCCCATTCTGTGGTTCATTAAGTTCTCTACTATCCTGCTTCTCGTCAGGCCAAAACGCCGTATCGAGGAGGCGACCCTTGCACTGGCTAAGTGACTCAGGGTAGATGCGTCCACGAGGATGGGGGCCTCGGCCATTGGTGGCTGTGGCACCGTGGGAGGCGAGGTGGCTGTCCTTAGCCCTTGTGGCTATGGCTTGCGGTAGGTTGACGGGCTTTGCTCTTGCTGCAGGGTCGAGTGACTCGGGGGTCGTGACGTGCGGTGACTCTGAGCCAAGGAAGACGTAGGAGGGGGAGCGCCTCCCTCATGTCGACGTCCATGGTTCCCGAGCTCGGCCCAGTGCCAGAGAGTGGAGCCCCGGTGTCGGGAGCCCCTGACCTGGGCCAGCCTGGGGTCTCTGCTTCCATGCCCAAGGCGGGAGCCCCGAGGGCCATGAGCCGGGAATGGAGGTACCCCCATCGACCTCAAGGGTGAGGAGTCCATCACCCCTCCCCCTTTGACGGGGGAGCAAAAGCCGTGGCCGACGGGGCTACGCGAGTTGGAGGCTCAGTGGAAGCAGGAGCTGCTGCAGGCGTAGTAGGAGGAGAAGGAGCCGCAAGAGTGGCAGGAGGAGGAGGTGACCGGGGAACGGCCCCAGCATCATTAGGAGCAGCAGGCGTCGCCGGGGGACGTGATGCCGCCGAACCTATCGACGCAGCAGCCACCCAAGGCGTCGGAGGGGGAGGAGACCTCAGGATTCCCAAAACAATGGGTGTCCATGATCACCCTCGATGAGCTGCTACAAGAAGCGGCGCTGAAACCCTCGACGCAGCTCAAGGAGGAGACCTCGGCACTGAGCCCGCCAGCAGAGGTGTCAATGGTGGACCTACCAGCGCCATAGGACGTGGCGTTGGAGGAATCGACGGCCTCATCCCCTCCGTCACCTCAGGAGGCGCCTGAGCCAATGTCGAGCCAGCCACCGCAGCCGTTAGCCGCGTCGTCAGAGGAGCCAGCGGTTTTTGGTCTGTAGGTGAAGCGGTCAGAGGAGACGGCAGCCGCCATTGCGTTGGGGGCTCCTGGCCCATTGAGGAGGAGGTCGACGTCTGACCCTGGGCTGGGAGGCATTGGCGCCGCGGTGGAGTTCCCTACCTCGGCCGAGTTGGCGGAGCACCACGGCGCCTCACGCGACGTGGCAGAGGAGATCAAGTCCTTGGCGCGAACGAAGGTCAAGACGCTCTTCTCCCATTGGGACAAGGAGCGTGTCTTGCTCCAGGAGCTCAGCGACTCCAGCGCTCCCAGGATCGAGATGGATGACCCGGCGGAGGTCGAGCGCTGGGAGGGCGTGGAGCAGTCCCGGGCATGGCTGCATCACTTCCTCAAGCTGGGTGTCGAGCTCGTCGGGGATCTCGACCAAAGTCTCGCGGTAAGTCCCCGTTTGGATCACCTACGGTTTTTGGCTTTTCCCGTATGGATCGCCTTAACCCTCGATTTCTTGTTTCCAGGACTTACGAAGGCGTTCCCACTCCAAGTCATACTTCCTCCATGAAACACATAACAGCCGAGAGGAAGTGCTTCGCCAACTCGAGGCTGGCCGTTCTGCGCAGAGCAGGGTGGTCGAGGTCGAGGAGGAGGTGAAGCGGGCCAGAGAGGAGGCCGCCAGGGCCAAGGAGGAGGCCGCCCAGGTGAAGGAGGATGCCGAGGCAGCTCGAGGCGAAGCCGCCCGAGTCAAGGAGGAGCTCCAACGGGTCAAGGAGGAGGTCAACACAGCCAGGGGTGAAGCGGAGGAGGCCAAGAGCGATGCCGGGGGCTGATCCGGGATGCCGAAAAGCCGAGGGAAGCGCTGGCGAAGATGTTCGAGGATGAAGTCCTCCGTCCCAAAGATGAAGGGTACACCGTCGAGGAGGGCGGCGATGGAGACGGCGGAGCGGGCCTGTAGGGCAAAACTAGGTGAAGGTGCCCATGTAAATAAGTTAGTTTTTATAACTTATATTCAGTATGGCCTTGGGGTCCTTTAAAACATCATGCATCTATTGTAATGCATTTGGATATTTCAAGTTCGAGCCTTCTCTATTTTCTCTCGCCTAGATTTTGCTTTTTTGACTAAGTGTTCGACACGTCCTCATATCCCTTGAGGTTGGAGTGAGTGGAGGTACCGTAGCCCAGAGGCGTAGGAGAGCTCCTGGCTCGATAGCCCTTGACCCTTAGGGAATTCGAGGCATTTTCTTCTTAGTCACAAAGCGCATCGAAGCGAAGGAAAGAAGAGACACTCGTGCTTTGATCATCTGACCTTTGCTTTTCAACTAAGCGTTCGACGCATGCTCGTATCCCTTGAGGGGGGAGTGAGTGGAGGTACCGTAGCCCTAGGGCGTAGGAGAGCTCCCGGCTCGATAGCCCTCATCGACCTCGAGAGAGTTCGAGGCATTTTCTACTTAGTTACGAAGCAAAAGGAGACGCTCGATTTTTTGAAAAATCGTTCGTATTTTTAGGAACTTAGGGGTTCCCCCCGTTAGCCCCCGAGGGAGGCTCAACTCTGGCGAGACAGGGTCGAGGCTACCTCTTGCATGTATAATAATAAGTTTGAACTTATAATATAAAGTACTTCTTATATTTGTCATGCGAAAATGTACGAAATATGTGAGAATGTACAAGGGCATCGGTGCCCTAGGGGTAGAAACGATGTAGCTGTTCGATGTTCCATGCGTTGGTGAAGGTTTTGCCCTTGTTGTTTGCCTGCTTGTATGTTCCGGGCTTCAGCACCTCAGCTATGGTGTATGGACCTTCCCATGGTGGAGTCAGCTTGTGACGCCCCTTGTTGGTCTGTCGTCGATGTAGGATGAGGTCTCCAACTTGGAAGTCCCTCAAGCGCATGTGTTTGTCATGGTAGCATCGAAGTTTCTATTGATACCTCGCGGAGTGAATCAGCGCCAAGTCTCAAGCCTCCTCGAGCTGGTCGACGGCATTTGCGAGGGCTTCTTTGTTGGTTTGCTCGTTATAGGTCTTTAGTTGAGGGGAACCATACTCGAGATCAGTGGAGAGGACGACCTCAGACCCATAGACCAAGAAGAATGGTGCGAACCCCGTGGCTCGACTAGGTGTTGTCCTTAAGCTCCACAGGACCGAAGGCAGCTCCGTGGCCCATTTCTTTCCGTGCTTGTTAAGGCGATTGAAGATTCTTGGCTTGAGGCCCTGCAAAATCATGCCATTGGCGCGCTCGACCTAGCTGCTAGTTCGATGATGAGCAACCGCGGACTAGTTCACATGGATGTGATGGCGATTGCAGAAATCCAAGAACTTCTTGCCAGTGAACTATGTGCCGTTGTCAGTGATAATGACATTTGGGACCTCGAAGCGATGGATGATGTCGATGAAGAACTCGACCGCCTGCTCAGAGCGGATGTTGCCGATAGGCCGGGACTCGATCCACTTTGTAAACTTGTTGACAACAATGAGTAGGTGCGTGTATCCCTTGGTTGTTCTCTTGAGAGGCCCCACGATGTCGAGCCCCCAGACCGCGAACGGCCAGGTGATGGGGATCATCTGTAGGGCGTGAGCTGGGAGGTGCGTCTGCTTGGCGTAGAATTGACACCCCTTGCACGAGCGGACAATGTTGATGGCGTCAAAAATGGCAGTTGGCTAGTAGAAACCCTGTCGAAATACATTGCCAACGAGGGTTCTCAGCGCCACGTGGTGGCGGCAAGCCCCCGAGTGTATGTCCTCGAGGAGCCTCCTGCCTTCTTTGATAGTGATGCAGCGCTGAAGGATACCCGATGGGCTTCGCTTGTAGAGTTCCTTGCCAACACCGTAGATGACGTAGGACTTGGCCCGTCGTGTGATTCGACGAGCCTCGGTCTGGTCTTTCGAGAGTTCCCCTCGAATGAGGCAGTCGAGGAAAGGGACTCACCAATCCGGAGGTGGGCCGATGGAGGAGATGTCCCCTCGATCTCCATGACCTCGGCCTCGGTCGAGGGGGCCTCGGTCGAGGCAAGGGGTTCGAGTGTCGAGGGTGCAGTGCCATCCCTCGAGCCCAAGTCAACGGAGGGATCGAAGAGGTCTCTCGAGAATACGTTCGGAGGGACAGTACCTCGAGTTGATGCGATCTTTGCGAGCTCGTCCGCAGCTTCATTGTAGCGTCGAGCAATATGATTGAGCTCGAGGCCATGGAACTTGTCTTCCAGTTTGTGCACTTCTTTGCAGCAGGCTTCCATCTTGGCTTTGTGGCAGCTCGAGGCCTTCATCACTTGGTCGATGATGAGTTGCGAGTCACCTCGAACTTCTAGGTGTCGAACCCCGAGTTCGAGGGCAATACGCAACCCGTTGATAAGAGCCTCGTACTCCGCAACGTTATTAGAAGCGACAAAGTGGATGTAGATGACGTAGCGCATGTGGACTCTGAGGGGTGAGATGAAGAGCAAGCCTATGCCTGCTCCTGTCTTCATGAGTGACCCATCAAAGTACATCGTCCACAGCTTGGCTTGAATTTGAACTGGCGGCAACTGGGTGTCGGTCTACTCAGCGATGAAATTCGCCAGCACCTAAGATTTGATGGCCTTCTGTGGTGCATAGGTGTTGGTCTCACCCATGAGCTCGACTGACCACTTAGCAATTCTTCCAGCAGCCTCTCGGTTTTGGATGATCTCCCCCAAGGGGAAAGAAGACACCACGGTAACCGGGTGGCTGAGGAAGTAATGCTGGAGCTTGCGACGTGCAAGGACGATGGCGTAGAGCAGCTTTTGCACCTGCGGGTAGCGGATCTTGGTTTCTGACAGCACTTCACTGACGAAGTAGACCGGCCACTGGACGGGCAAGGCGTGCCCTTCCTCTTGCCTCTCGACCACTATGGCCGCGCTTACCACCTGAGTGGTCACGGCGACGTAGAGGAGGAGGGGCTTGGGCAGTTCAGTCGACGTCACTGATCAAGGAGGGACGAGGACCTAGGTGGAAGTCAGCATGCTCTTGAGTTTGTCGAGGGCCTCCTCGGCCTCCGCGGTCCATACGAAGCGTTCGGATTTTTTCAAGAGGTGGTACAGGGGCAGGGCCTTTTCCCCCAATCATGAGATGAAATGGTTGAGAGCCGCGAGGCAGCTCGTGACCTTCTGTACACCCTTGAGATCTTGAATCGGACCCATTCGCATGATGGCTGCGACCTTCTCGGGGTTGGCCTCGATCCCGCGCTGGGAGACGACGTATCCAAGGAGCATGCCCCGAGGCACTCCAAAGACACATTTCTCAGGGTTGAGTTTTATATTCTTGGCTTGAATGCATCTGAATGCGATTTTGAGGTCATGGATGAGGTTGTTGACTTTTTTGGATTTGACCACGATGTCATCGACATAGGCCTCGACCGTGTTGCCTATGTGTCTGCCGAAGACATGAAGCATGCATCGCTGATACATCGCCTCGGTGTTTCAAAGGCCGAAGGGCATAGTGACGTAGCAATACATGCCAAAAGGCGTGATGAAGGAAGTCATGAGCTGGTCGGACTCTTTCATCCTGATTTGGTGGTAGCCAGAATAAGCATCAAGGAATGAGAGGATTTCACATCCTGTGGTAGAGTCAACAATCTGATCAATGCGTGGTAAAGGAAATGGAACTTTGGGACATGCTTTGTTTAAACTAGTATAGCCAACACACATTCGCATTTTTCCATTCTTTTTCTTAACTAACATGGGATTAGCTAACCATTCGGGGTGATGAACCTCCTTGATGAATCCAGCCACCAAAAGCCTGTGTACCTCCTCGCCGATGATCTTGCGCTTCTCCTCGTCGAAGCGGCACAGGCGTTGCTTCACCGGTCTAGACCCAGCTCGGATCTCCAAGGCATGCTCGGCGACTTCCCTCGGTATGCCCGGCATGTATGAAGGACTCCATGCAAACATATCAGCATCCACATGGAGAAAGTCGACGTGCACTGCTTCCTATTTGCTCCCGAGGTTGGCACCGATCGTTAGCACCTTCTCGCCGAAGCAGCTCGGGTCGAGGGGGATTTTCTTGGTGTCTTGCGCTGGCTCAAAGCTGCCGGCGTGATGCTTAGGTTCGGGCACCTCGTCGGCGAGGCACTTGAGGGTCGAGGCTATCATCATGTTTTGCTCGACGGCCTCTCCGTACTCGACGCATTCGACGTTGCAGTCGTACGCGTGCTCGTAGGAGGAGCCGATGGTGATGACGCCTCTGGGTCCCGGCATCTTGAGCTTGAGGTAGGTGTAGTTTGGGATCGCCATAATTGCGCGTAGCCCGGTCGGCCGATGATGGCGTGATAGGTTCTGTGAAACTCGACCACCTCGAAGGTGAGGGTTTCTGTCCTGAAGTTGGTGGGGGTGCCAAAGCAGACGGGAAGGTCGATGCGGCCGATGGGAAGAGCCTTCTTCCCTGGTACGACGCCATGGAAGCCCCCGGCGCTGGGTTGGAGTCGCCACCTCTTGACCCCCATGAGGTCGAGGGTTTCGAGGTAGATGATGTTCAGGCTGCTGCCGCCATCCATGAGGACCTTCGAGAGGCGGGTGTTGATGATGATTGGGTCAATGACGAGCGGATAGGCCCCGGGGTTGGGGACGTGATCCGGATGGTCGTCGTGGTCGAACGTGATGGGCGCATCAGACCAGTCAAGGTAGTGGGGTGTCATGACTCGGGCGGAGAAGACTTCTCGATGCTCTCTCTTGCGCTGTCAAGGCGTGAGCTGGGTCGAGGGGCCTCCATAGATCATGTAGCAGTCGTAGACTTTGGGGAATTTTCTGTCTTCCCCGTTGTCTCCCTCATTGCCGCGCTGGTCTTTCTTGTCGTCACCTTTCTTGATGCCCAGTTGCTCGAAGTGCTTTTGAAGCATGCGACAGTCCTTGAGTTTGTGTTTCGCCCCATCCTTGTGATAAGGGCAGGGCTCCTTGAGCATCTTGTCAAAGATGGCCCCTTCAGGGGGACCTCGAGGTTTTTTGCATTCGGCTGCTGTGACGAGATCGTCATCTACAACCTCATGCTTGCCTTGCGGATCCTTCTTCTTCTTCTTGTTGTTCTTCTTTGAACCTTTGTTCGAGCCCCCGGCATCGACTGTCGGTGCCTTTCTCTTGCCTTTTTCGTCATCGAAGAAGGCTCTGACCGCCTCGTCACCAGCTGCGTAGTTGGCGACCACATCCATGAGCTCGTCAACGCTGTTGGGGCGGTTGCGCCCCAACTCACGAACTAGGTCCTTGCAGGTCGTACCCGCAACAAACACTAGAATTGCGTTGAGATCACAGATGTGGGGGACTTCGGTTCGGAGCTTGGAGAAAACTGAGCGAAGTCATGCAGAGACTCCCCTAGTTTCTGCTTGTAGTTGCGTAGTTCCCAGGAGTTTCTAGGACGATGTAGGTGCCTTTGAAGTTCCCCTTGAAGATCCAGACTAGGTCGACCCAGTCATGAATCTGGTCAGGGGGAATCTCGAGCCACCTACGTGTGGTGTCAGATAGGAACAGAAGAAGGTGATGTATGATCGCACGGTCATCACGTGCCCTGCCTGCCTGACAAACCAGTCTAAAGTCGGCTAGCCAGAGCTCGGGTTTGGTTTCACCATTGTACTTGACGATGCTTGTGGGGGGATCAAAACTTGTCGGGCAGCCGGGCGTTGCGGATCGTCCTGCTAAAAACTCGGGGGCCCGGTGGCTCCGGGGCCCGTAGGTCTTCATCACTATCATAACGTCCCCCACGATGGGCGCTGTACCCTCGATCCTCGGCGTCCCCGTGTTTGCGCTTGTGGTTCCTGATGATATCGAGGCGCGCGTCACGTGGGGCATGGTTGTCGATGATACGATCTTGGGCTGGTGTCTTCTTAGCTCGGGGGGCCGCCTCTTGATCGATTGAGCCCTCCCTTTCAGGCTGAGAGGGCTCGTCCTGTGGTTCAGAAGCTGCCCCTCGACACCTCGAGGCCGAGCTTTCGGCTTGCTGAACAGCAGCAACTTGGAGGAGGCCCTCGATCTCACGTTGTACCCGTCGAGCATGCGAGTTGGATGGCGCGGGCATATTGCGAAGAAGCATAGCCATCGCGACAACGTTATGGCTTGCTCAAGGGTAACGGTTGACAGGATGTTTGGGTGCCCCGCCCTCGTTGATCTGCCGGTTGACCTCTCGGGCCCTGGCTCGGCCTCTTCCACCGGGTGGTGGTCGCTCCTGCTCGAGGGTTCGCTCGAGTTGGCGCAGTCGTTCCTGGTCATCAATGAGTTTAGCCTGCAACTCTTGAATTTGTGCCAGTTGTGCGTCCTGCTTGTTAGGAGGGGGGCACGCCTCTTGGGGTGTGACTGGTTGTCGAACCTCTACTCTGGGGGAACCCCCTCCCTCCGCAGCGACAGCCGTGTCGGTCATCGGATCGACAGTGTCCTCACTGGAGGCAACGTCACCGTTGATGTGGAGACACTCGTGGGTAGGGTCCCAATGGTCAGAGTCAGAGTCAGGGTCACCGCAGTAGAAGACGGGGAATTGTCCCCGCGCCTCCTCCTGCAGCTGCTGTCGGAGTGTGCCGATGGTGTACCTTCGGAGGTCGGTTGCTCTCATGAAGCCCAAGTCCATGGAGGCCGGCATGACCATCCCCACGTCCATCATTGCTCGAAGGAGGGCGCCTGGGCGGTCCCCTATCGCGCTCATGTTGGAGCAGGTCAAGGTCGAGAATGCCTTGGTGGCATTGTTGAGGCCGAATGGGAATCGTCAACGACGCTCGAACAGCTTGTGCGGAAGTAGGCTCGATGTAGTGGGGTTGTGCGCATCGGGGGAGCTTTGCCGGGCTCCCTCAATGAGTGCATTGCGAAGGTGAAGTTGAGGTTGTCGTGGAGCCCTGCCGGTCCGTCCTCTGCTCCTGAACTCAGGTCAGATAATCCCCCAACAAGGGGCTCCTCATCACCGGTCAGGAGCGAGGGGAATGCAGCGGGCACCAATCTCGACTCAGGTTGGTGGCGATGACAGTGCTGATCGCGCCTCCTTCTGGTTGTGGCAGCATGGTGGCGAGACCGGCGAGTGCCCCTTCCTGAGCGTGGGGCACACTATGACCTCCGCTTGGGTCACTGATCGAGAGCAGGGTCATGTCATAGCCCTGTCCGAGGGATATGAACTCTAGGCTCACGAACCAGATCACCGTAGCATGAGGAAGTGGTGAAACAGAGTCGCCCATCTGAAAAGAATGGCGGGAAATCATTGGTAACACACAGGACCCCTACCTGGCACGCCAACTGTCGGTGTTTCAACCCCGGGGGTCAACACCAATGAGTAAATTCGTAATTATATGCTCCCTTAATCTGGTGGGTGATGCAAGAAGGACACAGCGATTTATCCTGGTTCGGGCAAACAAGGCCCTACATCCAGCGGGGGGAGGATAGTTCGTGCTATCTTGCACCGAAGCGCTAGTACAGGGGTGAATACAAGCGGGTGTGAGAAGTGTGGGCTTGAGCTTGAGCGTTTCGAGCGCTTAGCTCTCTACACTGTCTCACAGTGTTGTTCTGTGATCTAAGCCTTAGCGTATGAAGCTCTAGGATCTCCTCCATCTCGGATAAAGTCCTGCATCCTCCTTTTATAGGCGAAGGAGGGGCACAGGAGTACATGTTTTTGGGGCTCACTTGGTTGGTGAGGTATGACATTGATGCCGATCATGTCGGTGCCACTGTAGAGGCGTACATCGGTATGGGAAGCCCTGCGGCCATCGCGTCGATAGTTGTTGAAGTGTTGACCAAAGTTGTTGAAGTCCCGCTCGAGGGTTGGCGTGACAGCGTCGAGGGGCGGCAGTCGAGGCCTTGGCTCGAGGCTCATCGGATAAGGTCGAGTCTCAGGATATGCGGGGAATATGCGTCTCGAGGGGGTGCCGAACGGGGCACAGTGCTTGGTATGGCGCGGTAGTGAGGTACAATCCGTGGGATTCCAGGGTATGGGCGATAAAAGCAGGATTTGAGTGCCATACCCGCAGCTATTTTGGTAACTGTGGCCATACGGTTGGGCGGGAGCAGGTAAAATGCATTGAATGCGCCTAGATCCGTACTGGGAGTTGGTAGCCGAGGGTTTTACCACGCTCGAGGGCTACCCATTCACACGGGCAAAGTTCTATCCTCGAGGACGGCTCGTTCACTCGGGCGGAGTTCCGTTGTCGAGGGGTCACCGGAGTCGCACCCTCGAGAGTACAGTCTCAGTCCGTGCGGTGGTCCGTCGAGCAGGTTGTGGCTTTGGGTTGTCAACGCCCGTTCGTGGGCCGGTCCAGCATGCTCTAGTTTGTGGATTTCTGAGTGGTAATGAGGGATGTCATTGGAGGGCTTGCGTTGCTGACTTTGAGGATACGCCCAGTTAATCGAGGGCTTAGGGTACCCCTTTCCCAGGTAACCGACAGTCAGAATAAAGAAGAACCTTGTGTTTACCAGAAGGTAAGTGGGAGCACTATTGTGTTTCTGATCTTGTATGTGGATGACATAATATTGATTGGGAACGATATTGCTATGTTGCAATCTGTAAAGACTTCACTAAATAATAGTTTTTCTATGAAGGATTTAGGAGAAGCAGCATACATCTTGGGAATTAAGATCTATAGAGATAGGTTGAGAAGGCTAATAGGATTAAGCCAAGACACGTACATTGACAAGGTGTTGAAATGGTTCAACATGGAACAGTTCAAAAAAGGGTTCTTGCCTATGTCACATGGTATGCACTTTAGTGACAAGCAATGCCCTTCATCAGATGAAGAGCGCAACCATATGAGTAAGGTTCCATATGCTTTGGCCATTGGTTCCATCATGTATGCCATGATATGTACTCGCCCAGATGTCTCATATGCTCTAAGTGTTTCGAGCAGGTACCAAGCTAATCCGGGTGAACCTCACTGGATGCTTGTAAAGAACATCCTAAAGTACTTACAAAGGACTAAGGATGCGTTCCTAATCTATGGAGGTGAGGAGGAGCTCGTTGTAAACGGTTATACCGATGCTAGCTTCCAAACCGACCGGGATGACTCACTATCTCAATTAGGTTTTGTGTTCATAATAAATGGTGGTGCAGTTAGCTGGAAAAGTTCCAAGCAGGAGGCAGTGTCTGATTCTATAGCAGAAGCCAAGTACATTGCAGCTTCTGGCGCTGCAAAGAAAGGTGTTTGGTTGAGGAGGTTCCTCATTGACCTTGGTGTGTTTCCGAATGCGTCGGGCCCATTGAATATACATTGTGATAACAATGGGGTGATTGCACAGGCTAAGCAGCCTAGGGATCACCAGAAGAACAAACATGTACTCTGGAAGTTTCATCTCATTCGAGAGTTTATGAAATGAGAAGAGATTAAATTGTGCAAAATACATACGGATTTGAATGTAGTAGATCCTTTGACAAAGGCTCTTCCACAGCCTAAGCATGAGGCGCACATGAGGTCTATGGGAATTAGACATCTAAGATATTAACTCTAGTGCAAGTGGGAGACTGTTGGGAATATGCCCTAGAGCTAATCATGTAGATGATGATATTCCAATTTTATCCATGATTAATAAAGTGTTCATTGAATATCCATTATAGACAACTTGTATTGATTGGCAATTATGTGAATTATTTGTGGAATTCAATTACTTGAATGGTTATTCTAAAATTGTCCCCGATCGGCATTCTTGTGAGAACACACTTGAATATTAGACCAGACATGTATTAGTTGATGGCTATGTTTCACAAGTCATGGACATGTAGATGTTAAACTTAGGGACTATCAAACGCTACTCCGTAACTAGGTAGTTATAAAGGTGGTCTTCGGGTGGTCGGGAAGCATGCTATGAGACATAGACAATCAAGATGGAATTTACCCCTCTCTACTCGAGAGAAATATCACTGGATCACTCAAGTGATTGGATCAACAAATGCATGGCTGTGCTTGGGTTAAGTGTTAACCCACGAGTTGAACCATATATCGAGTGGCATAGGGAATAACTTGTATGTGGTCATAGTGGTTTGTCTGATATGATCTTTGCGTGCACATAGGAGTTGTCACGCTATGCAAGAGGCCGCTATCAACTATTGGGTGAGTAGGAGTTCGGCCCATGTCAATGTGTGCGTGAACCCATAGGGTCGCACGCTTAAGGGGTTGGAAGCCTAATTTGGGTTGGACCCGAATTAGACAAGGCTTAGGGTTACTAATGGGCCTCCAACTCGTGAGCTCATTGGGGATGTCTATATAAGCAAGGGGTAGGGGCGCGGTCAGGGTGATTGATGCCTTTGACAGCCACCGCCACCCTCCCCATGCTCACGCCTTCTGCTCCTCGTGGACCTAGCAGTCCGGAGGCACATCGCTTCTTCCCTGCACGTGTGGGATTCCTTGGAGGTGCTGCATCTGGGGCACTGGGACAAACCACGCAAGGGGATTGACGTGACGGACGACCATGCAACTACACTGCCTGCTGCGACGCGTACGACTACATCGAGTCATCTTCCACTGCACCTGCGCGTCTAGTGGTAATCCCGTAACCTGTAACTAGCAGTAGATCCTGGTTTATCAGGTCGAAAAGTTTTGTTTTCTAGCTAGCGTAGCACCCTCATCACCCTTCAGGCACCACCAACAACACCATAGGCATGCATGCCCTAACATGGCTATGCCTCCTTGGTTGACTTAGCTTCTCACCAGAAGCAGTGTACCACTCCGCTAGCTCCAACATCAATAGATCACATACAAGAACCTGGCCTACTCCACGCAGCCAAGCACTAACGAGGATGCCCCACACCCCGTCAACATCACCAACATCCTCATTCAACTCTAAATGGCTAACAGGGATGAACGTGAGCTCCAGATCATCCATGACACTATCATGATTTAGGTAGTAGCTCGATGCTTTGAGAAGGCATCATCTACTACAACAACCTCCTCTATGTCTCGGCCACCCTGTCACTACTTCAGGATGCCCTAGAATTGCTTGGTACAACAGCTCTAAATCTCCTTACAATTGGCTTCCACACAGTAGCTTCAGACCCAACACAACAAGTGTTCCCATCAAGCATCCTTCTACTGGAACCATGGCCACACTACCATGCCCTACCTAGGTTAGGAATTCATCTCCATTGTTGTTGTCAACATCATCAAACAATAAGATAGTGGCTGCCCACTCATATCCCCGACCTATGACATCATGGGTGATACCCTCTTTGGTACCATATGTCACTTCACCAACATCCCAGGTGCTGACAACATTGTGCAGGCACTTTCGAGCCATCAACATTGCAAGAAAGGTAGACTCGTTCCCATGGCCTCCTCCAGCCATGAGAATGCTCCACTTCACAGTCATACTTCCTCACATTGCCTTGGTGGTGGCGCTCCACGCCTACGTCCCATGACAAGATGACACAACCTATGACTACATCATCTCAGGGTACTTCGGCTCCTGCCACTAATCCTTCAGCTTTGCCACCAATGACAATGATAATTGGTAGGACTATGGAACAGTGGGACATGTTATTGTCCAAGTCATGGAGATTCCCTAGGGCAAGAGATGGTCGTTGAACAATTCTAATGCTTGGTGGATGTTTTAGTATGAGGACGCGCTGATCGAAGAAGGGGGTGTTGTCACACACCCAATAGGCCATCCCCTCGATGGAGCAAGCGGACTAGCAAGCAACTGAGAAGGGGTGCTGAGCGCCCCCAACACCGTGCCCTAAGGGGTCATGCGCCTATTGACGGTAGTTAAGTATCATTTTTTAACCGTCAACATAACCTGAGAAAGGGTTAAAAGGTGAACACCATCTAGTTATAGGGGTTACACTAACAAAATTCCATGAGTTTTGGTGATTGTCTATTTTTACATGGGGTTATCAAAAAAGAACCAAAAGAGGTCCACATGTCAGGTTTACATAGAGAGAATACCCTGTCCAACAACTCAAGAATACTCTAGAAGACTCAGGAAGGCGACCTTGCGAAGCTGGGCCCACATGGGCGTCCACTTTATTCTATTCTAATATATCAGATATGACTTTGCTCTACTTGTTTATGTTCTTAATTATATTGTTCTTAGTTTACTTTGATTATTGCTTAGCATAGTTGGATTAGAATTATATTTATGCATAGGATCGTATAGCGCTTGCTCATTAGATCGATGGGTGAGTGATAAATATTGTGTAGGCGTGGTGCCTAGACTGTATTTATCTGTGATTGCACCCTATATTCCGGATCGTGAGGTAGATCGCAGGAGTGATAGTCCCGTTGAGTCCTTCGTAGTCCTCCTCCCGAGTATAGGACTAGTAGAGCACCACTATTACATGAAAGTGATTGCTCTGTTCCTGATCTTTCATGGTAATATCACTATGCATAGATGTAACCTTTTCCCGCCATGATTGTTAAGTGTTCTTGCACTAATCATTGTATGCTTTAGCTTTATAGTTAGAATAACTTAGGATTTATTCTCGTAGATTGTTCTAGTCCAAGCTAGTGTTATAAACTTAGAGTACTCTATATTGAGATATTTATCATTATTTTATGTGGCTATGTGCTCTCATTTCTCATTTATCATTGATCATTCATTTATATCTATTATTATTTTATGTGACACTTACCCTATATGAGAAGATAGATAAGGACATGGTTAAGCTCTCCTTTATCACATGCAGTGCTCATTGCTCATATATTCATAAGCATCCCTTCCCAGTGGTAAAATATAAATAATGATACCTGGATTACTCCCGGTTAAAATGCTACATCGGTATTATCTGTGCGCTTGTGGATACCTTCTTCATTTTCTACAAAAGCATATGCATTTAATACTAGCACCTCTGGCGCCATGCTGGGGATGATAACCTAGCTTATGTGGTGCTAGAGGTGTCAACAGCGCCTAGGTGGTGAGGGGCCGCCGCTGCCGTCACCACCACCATTGCTATATAGTTACCATGTCGATCCTAGGAGGTTTTGGAAAAAGGATTGGGTGTCAAGGAATCAAAGTTGGAAAGAAGAATCCAATCTTATAAGGATCTCCTAAGTTGATTATAGGTCAAGTCACATAGGAACTATAAATACTATGGTATGTAACTATTACGACCAAGAAAGTAATTGCCAAAAGGCTTACCTCCTCTCCCTCTCTTTTCCTGTGTGCCAATCCTCCCTCTCCTATGCCCTTGCACTACCACTGCCTCACTCTCCTTCTGATGCCGCACACCTCCTTTGCCCTAGCGCTGTCGCTCACCACCATAGCTGCCACCCCTAGGGCTCCCTCCCGATCACACGTCTAACATTGAGAGCGTGAGACAGATGACAAGCATTATACTGCTAGCCAACCTTGTCTTCAATTTAGGTGTTTTTGTTTCCTTCTACACCATATCACCATTCACATTGAAGAAGCTTCACAGGTTGCGTGATTGTTTTTCATTGTCCAATTGCTATTCTTTTCCTTATGTTGCTACTCTTTGTGTTCCAAAATGTTAAGTGTTTTTGTTTTCTTCTATGCCAAAACTAATAAAACCTTAACCAAAACTGAAATAAGGTTATGTAAAAATGTACAACTTAGTTTATCACTAGACAAATAAACCTAGTAGTTGCAATGGTAATTTAGACTTTTAGAAAGTCTACTATTGGTAATTTGGTACCAACACCGCACCTGATAGAAATCACAAGCAAGGGAGCAAGACACATGGGAAGAGTATGACCTAGGAGGGATCCAGGTCAATTTCTAATGTGAAATGTAGAAGACCATTGAACGCATCTAGGCCCCTTGATGTGTATTTCAATGATTGATGACAATCTGATTATCATGACTAACATGTGTTTTGCAGAAACATTGGTAAATCAGGTCATGGTAATGGCAATCTCGGGCAATATGGTTTTCATGCCCCATGACGATGGAATTCATTTTAGTTTTCAAAAGATGGACGATAAGGTTTAGAATGATTAGGTCCATTCATCGATGGTGTTAAAGGACGACAAATTAGTCAATAGGACTTTATTTTTCCTTTGGCCATACTATTAAGGGGGGATGCAAATGGGTAGCTTGACCTAGTTGAGTCTAATGGTTTAGGTGTGGTGCACATTTGTGAAACTTAGTGCTAGGGAGCTGCAAAATGCCCTAAGATTGGATGGAGTCAAAGTCATTCTCAAAGAATTTGAATTGGATGAGAAACAGGCTTCAAATAAAGATGTGGACGCTGGCCAGTGAAGCTATGGATGCTGGCCAGTGAAGTTGTGGATGCTGACATCAGCATCCTAACTGGCAAAGCACTAGACACACAGGCAGCTTGTGAGCTGCGGACGCCTCCACAGTGAAGGTCTGGATGCGTCCGGAGCTTGCACTCTGGAGAACAATGGTCCGGACACCGAGTCCGGATGCATCCAGTGCTGTCCAGATGCTACACAGAGGAGATGCAACTTTGGCCAGACCTACAGATGCGTCCTGAGGTCAACTATAGACGCGTCCATAGTTCCAACGGCTAGTTGCACATTTCAAATGTTGAATGGTCCAGACGCTTCCCAAGCTTGCGAAAATTCTAAATGTGGGGGTAACGGTTGGATTTCAGCCCTTGGAATATAAATACAACCCCACCTTCTTCATTTTGTCTCTCTTGCTCATTTGGTTTGGCTGAGGCATATGTTTGAGTGCAAGGGATTGCAAGAGCCCTAAGTGAGGTGCTAGTGATTTGATAATCCATGGTCTCTCCCTCATGAGTGATTTGAGAGTAGCAAGTGCATCCACCATATCATTAGGCTTTGCGAGGTCAAGTGAGAGTTTGTTCCTGTTACACTCCTAGTGATCGCCATCACCTATATGGCTTGGTGGTGATTGGAAGTTCGGTAATCATCCGACGGAGCTTGTGGATGGCCCAACTCAAGTTGTGAGCGGTTTTCGGTGATTCACCGTGTTGGAGCGATGAAGAATCAACCATATAGAGCACTTGGTCCTTGCGAGTATCAAGGAGGAGCGATACCCTTGCGCGGGTGCTCCAACGAGGACTAGTAAGGAGTGGCGATTCTCTCATACCTCGGAAAAACATCACAGCGTTCTCTCCCTCTCTTTACGTTGAGCATTTACTTTTAAGCAATTCAATTTATGTCTTTACATTCTTAGAATTGCCATGCTAGAGTAGGATAGGAACTTAGGGTGCAAAACTTTTGTGCGATAGAAATAGAAACACATTTAGGCACAAGGGGTGAAATGGGCTAGTTTAGGTTCTAATTATTGAAAGAATTTTTAGAATAGCCCAATTCACCTCCCTCTTCGGCATCTTGATCCTTTCAATTGGTACCGGAGCTAATTGCTCATTAATTAGGATTAACCACCTAGTGCAAGATGTCTAATGGGGATAGGCCGTCGCCCATGCTTGAAGGAGATGATTT
This sequence comes from Bothriochloa decipiens, assembly GCA_023333625.1. Taxonomy (NCBI): domain Eukaryota; kingdom Viridiplantae; phylum Streptophyta; class Magnoliopsida; order Poales; family Poaceae; genus Bothriochloa; species Bothriochloa decipiens. The sequence goes on from CM041634.1 coordinate 20,658,092, forward strand.
CCCATATTGAAAAGTCCATATGAAATCATATTTAGGAGCACAAAACACTTTATGCCTCAAAGCCGCCACTCAAGGATTCCCAAAACCTAAAGAAGGTGCCTCTCTTACTCCTAATGAGGAGGAACAAGAGAAATGGAATGCAAAGGCCAAAAATCACATCTTTAGAGGCATTTGCAAGGATGTTTTCAATCATGTAAGGAACCACAAAAACGCCCATGAGCTATGGACGAAACTTTGTGTGCTCCGTGAGGGAACTAAGAGTTAGAGTGAGGAACACTATCATCTTGTTATGCGCAAGCTTAATGCATTTGAGATGAAATCTAATGAAAGTGATAATGAGATGTATTCTTGCTTGAAAACTCTTGTAGAGGAACTTAATGGGCTTGGACTCAATCAAATGTCTCCATCCGATGTTGCAAGAAAGATCCTTTGTGTTCTTCCCATTGAGAAGTATGGACACATTATCATGGTTCTTCATCAAGGGGATCTCTCTAATGCTACACCAACTCAAGTGTTGGGGAAGATCAATGCTCATGAGATGTACATGCATCTCACTCCCGAGGATGGCTCATCATCCAAGAAGAAGGACCTAGCTCTCAACACAAGCTGTCAAAGAAAAGGCAAAGAAAAGGTCACTCATGACAATTCAAGTGATGGTGAAGTTGATGATACTTGCTCTCATGGTTAAGAATATCACCAAGATGATGAAGAAGCTTCACAAGAATGGCATCGAGTTTGATGGCAAGAAAAAGAAGTTTTTCACAAGTAGCAAGAGAAAGCCCATCTCCCAAAGGGAATGCTACAATTGTCACAAGCTTGGGCATCTCTCTCACCAATGCCCAGAGCCTCCCAAGGACAAGTCATACAAGAAGAAGGGTAAAAGCAAGAAAGATGACTCAAGTGATGATGAAGAGAGCAAGAAAAGAAAAATAAGGACAAGTCACATAAGAAGAAAGAAGAGAAGGAGTACAACAAGAAGAAGAATGGCAAAGCTTACATTGTTGGTGGTTGGCTCAACGATATTGAGTCTTCTTGTGGGTCATCCGATGAAGAAAGTGATGATGAGAAGGTTGCCGCTATTGGCATTGGGTCTCCACCACCACCATAACCACTACCATTGTCTTCATCCTCTACACACTATTGCCTTATGAGCAAAGGTGATTGGAAGGTAGATCCTAAACTTGAGGATAGTGATGATAAAAGTTGTAGTGAAAGTGATGAATTTGAATCACCTTCTTATGATGAACTTGTAAAATTGCTTAACAAGTACACTAAAGTCATCATCAAAACTAGAGCCCAAAATGATGAGCTTGATAGTGATAATAATTCTCTTAATGAAAAATGTGAAAAATTGCAAAAATCTAGTGATGACCTTAGAGATCAATTTGAAATTATATCTTTCCAACTCAAGGAGCTAAAATCCTCTAAAAAGGAGCTCAAAGAAAAATATGACAAACTTGAGAGGAAATACAATGAGCTCAACACTAGCTATGACTCCTTAAAAGAGAAGTATACCACTATCAAGGTCAATCATGATAATATTGCCATGGATTATGATATTCTCTCCGAAACACATGATGCTACTAACCATGTTGTTAAGATTGATATAGCTACTTCATGTGATGACTTGAATATGGAGAGCATTGAGCAAGCTTCTAGTTGCAAGGGCAAGAAATTTATTAAGGCTGAGAACTATGATGACTATGCTAAGATCAAGAATGAAAATGAAGAGCTCAAGAAGAGTCTTGAACAAGCTAAGGCCATCAACACCGTCACCATTGAGAATCTTGATCATGACAAAGATCTAGCTCTTGAAAATGAGAAGCTCAAAGAAGAGAACAAGAGACTCAAGTTTGAGATGTCATGTGTGAGGCAATCAACTAATGAGTCACTCCTAGAAGAGAACAAGAAGCTCAAAGCAAGAGAAGAAGCATCTCAAGATTGGGTTGAGCAAGTTTGCTAAAGGCAAATCACTTTAAAGTGAGCTCTTGATGAAGACCGATAGAAGCAACATTGGGTTCAAGGCACATCAAGCCAAGCAAGCAAGTCAACAAAAACCAAAGCCAAAGCCAAAGAGATGTTTTGAGTTTAGACATGAAGGTCACTTTTCTCATGAGTGTGAAACACCCTCACCACAACCCTTGCCCAAGCATGCTAGACCTTTTGCCTTCAATGCTCACTACTTGCTTAGAAAGGATTCTAGTGGAAAGATGAAAGTTTCATTCTTAGGACCTCCCACCAAGAATAGGCCTAAGAAAATTTGGGTTGCAAAATCACTAGTTGAGAAAGCTAAGGAACCTCATCAAGTTTGGGTTCCTAAACAACAAGCTTGATCTCTTGTGTGTAGGTGAACAACAGATGACTGGTGATCCATGTATGTTCACCTCACTTGATGATAGGGACCAAGATCAAGATAAGATTACATTTGGTGATAATTCAAAGGGCAAAGTCAAGGGGTTGGGCAAAGTTGCTATATCAAATGACCACTCTTTGTCAAATGTGCTTTATGTTGCACCATTGAGCTTCAACTTGCTATCCATTGGTCAATTGTGTGATCTTGGCTTCCAATGCTTGTTTGATGAGAAGGAAGTGGTCGTGATAAAGAAAGAAGATGCTCAAGTGATATTTAAGGGTTTTAGATACAATAATTCTATCTAGTGGATTTCTCCTCCGAAGATGCAAGTTTGAATACATGCTTATTTACCATGACTTCACTTAGATGGTTGTGGTATAGGAGGCTAGCATAAGTTGGTATGGGTACACTCAAGAAGCTATTGAAGAAAGAGCTAGTGAGAGGTTTGAAGGATGTCAAATTTGAGAAGGACAAACCTTGTAGTGCATGTCAAGCCGACAAGCAAGTTGCAAACACTCATCTAGCCAAAGCTTACTTTTCGACATCAAGAGTGCTAGAGCTATTGCATATGGATTTGTTTGGACCAACCACATACAAGAGCCTTGGAGGTAATCTCTATTGCTTAGTGATTATTGATGACTATTCAAGATACACTTGGACATTCTTTCTTCATGACAAGACCGAGGTAGCCGCTTGTTTCAAGAAGTTTTCCAAAAGAGCTCTAAATGAATTTGATGTGAAGATCAAGAAAATTAGAAGTGACAATGGGAAAGAATTTGACAACACAAACATTAAAGTTTATTGTGATGAAGTCTAGATCAAGCATGAGGTCTCATCCACCTACACACCTCAACAAAATGGCATAGTAGAGAGGAAGAACCGGACACTAATCACTCTTGCAAGAACAATGTTTGATGAGTACAATACACCGGAGAACTTGTGGTTCGAGGCAATCAACATCGCATGCTATGCATCCAACCAGTTATATCTCCATAGTTCCTTGGAAAGACCCCCTATGAGTTGCTAAATGGGAAGAAGTCGGACGTCTCATTCTTCTGGGTGTTTGGTTGTAAATGCTACATCTACAAGAAAAGGCAACACCTAGGGAAGTTTCAAAGGCGTTGTGATATTGGATTTCTTGTTGGCTACTCCTCAAAATCCAAACAATATCATGTATTCAACCATGCCATCAGCTTGATAGAAGAAACATATGATGTGGAGTTTGATGAATCTAACGGCTCCCAAGGAGCAAGTGAGAATCTTGATGATGTAGGTGATGAACCATTGAGGGAGGCCATGAAGAACATTCCGGTGGGAGACATCAAGCCTAGAGAAGATAATGATGATGTGCAAGTCATTGACAAGCCTTCTTCCTCATCAAGTGTGCCTCAAGATGAAGATAAAGATGGGAGAAATGAAGATATTTATGTCTCCCATGAACAAAGAGAGGCACAAGCTCAAGATGTTGATGTTCCCCATCCATCCCCTCAAGTGATTGAAAGAAGAAATCCTCAACTCCAAGCTCATCCTCAAGATCTCATCATAGGAAATCCTTCAAAGGGTATATTGACTAGAGCTCAAAAGATGGCTAATTTTGTTAAACATCACTCCTTTGTTTCATTGGGTGAATGCCATGCATAAAGAATTAAACAACTTCACCTGCAATCAAGTACGGACACTTGAAAAGCACCCCAAGAATGCAAGAATCATTGGAACCAAGTGGGTGTTCCACAACAAGTAAGATGACCAAGGCAATGTTATGAGAAACAAGGCAAGACTCATGTCAAAAGGGTTCTCTCAAGTTGAAGGCTTAGATTCTGGAGAGACCTTTGCACCAGTTGCAAGACTTGAAGCTATCTGTATCCTCCTTGTGTATGCTTCACACCATGAGATGAAATTATTTCAAATGGATGTGAAGAGTGCATTTTTAAATGGTTTCATAAATGAGCTTGTCTATGTTGATCAACCTTCTGGGTTTGAGGACCCTAGATATCCTATTCATGTTTATAAGTTGTCTAAGGCACTATATGGGCTTAAGCAAGCCCCAAGAGCTTGGTATGAGTGTCTTCTAGACTTCCTCACTGAGAAGGGTTTCACAATTGGGAAGGTTAACACCACACTACTCACCAAAAAGCATAAAGGAGAAACCTTAATTTGTCGTGTATGTTGATATATTCTTCGGCTCAACAAGTAAGAAGATTGCAAGAAGTTTGGTGACATGATGTCAAAAGAGTTTGAGATGTCTATGATTGGTGAGCTCACCTTCTTCCTTGAGTTTCAAATCAAACAAATGAGAGAAGAGACTTTCATCTCTTAAGAGAAGTATACCAATAAGGACCTCCTCAAGAGGTTTGATATGAAAGATTGCAAGCCAAACTCGGTTGATGAGGGACATCTCAATCTTGATGAGGGAGGTAACTCGGTTGATCAAACTCTTTACCATTCTATGATCGGTGGCTTGTTGTACCTTACCGTTGACACTCCTTAATGCCATTTTTATCCATCAACTATTGCATGATATGAACCACAAAGCATATTTATAGGGTTTGAAACTAACGAGTTCCATGAGTTTTGGTGAATCTATGTTTTACAGGGGTTAAACTAGAAAAGAACCAGAATCACCGAATAGAAGTATCTCAAGGGATGAATTGGAGAACACCATTATGAAGAGCTCATCAAGACACATGAAACAGATTTTTGATTCACCAAAATTGGAGTCCAGACAACAAAGTTACACCTTCCGAACGATTTCAAATAGGCTTCCAGAGCAGTCCGGACTAAATTAGGCATATCTCCATCATCAGGACTCTATTTTTAGCAATCCAGGACTCTTTGGAAAGCTAATGAAGAGATCTATCAGCCCACAAGAAGAGAAGCCCACCTAGCATTGATCTAGGCTAGTTGTCCCCACATGTAAGGCCAACCAGCCTGCTCCGGGCCCACCTGTCGGCCGTCTTCACACAGCGGTCTCCAACTGACCTCTACGACGCATCTCAACCATTGTTTCAAATTGGTTTGATCCGAGGGCTGTAGTTCAACCCATCGAGCTATATAAGTAGGGGCAGACCCCCCTCAGGCATCCCCTATCAATCATAATTCATCCTCCATAGAAAAGCTAGGGTTTGGGAGAATGAGAGGTGTCCCTCAAATAGATGCTCTCTCTACGTGCAAATTAGAGTAGATTAGTCTTCTAGATAGTAGAGAGATGGAGAGCGAGGAAGGAGTTTGGAGGAGGTGTCGGCCTATTGGTGCTTCTTTAGCAACTTGTACTTCGGCGAGATTGGGCTCTACATGGGCTTGCTCCTGAGATGGCTCTAGATCTGGCAACAACTTCTGATTCAAGTAAGATTCATGTTTATATTATTCTTCTGGTTTGTGAGTCTCTTTTGAGCACTTTAATTTAGTGCACTAGGTTAGAGTATAATTCGTCATGTATGCATGGTGCTTAGACTCGAGTTACTTGTAGATGCCCCTATATTCCGGGCCACATGGTAGATCATGAAGGTGACAGCTTCGTTGAGTCCTCTGTAGTCCACTCCCCGAATATAGGCCTTGTAGGAGATATACTTACATGGTAGATTTGTACTCTATTTGTGGGTATTCCATAGTAATTTCCCCAATTGAATAATAGAAGACGTGGACTGCCCATATTAAAAGTAGAAACCCCAATCGAGTTATCCTCTCTATACTCCTACTATCGATCCCATACTAGATTGATTCTCCCTTACATTTTAATCTTGTTTCCACTTTAGATTTATCCCTTACCATAATTTATATTTCCAACTCATTCACCTTTTCTGGTTAAGTTAGAACTCATAGTTGACTCACACGATTCCCAGTGCATACGATATTTAAAACCCTCCGAGTGAAAGCTACAACGGTACCCATGCGCTTGCACTCAAGAGAACAATGGTCCGGACGCCGAGTCCGGACATGTCCAGAGCTGTCCGAATGCTACACAGAGGAGATGCAACTTTGGCCAGACCTATGGACGCGTCCTAAGGTCAACTATGGACGCATCCACGGTTCCAACGGCTAGTTGCACGTTTCAAATGTTTAATGGTTCGGATGCGTCCGGAGCCTACCTCCAGACACGTCCGGAGCTTGCAAAAATTCTAAGAGTAGGGGTAACAGTTGGATTTCGGCCCTTGGACTATAAAAAAAACCCCACCTTCTCCATTTCAACTCTCTTTCTCATTTGGTTCAGCTGAGGCATATGTTTGAGTGCAAGGGAGTGCAAGAGCCCTAAGTGAGGTGCTAGTGATTTGAGAATCCATGGTCTAGCCCTCATGAGTGATTCGAGAGTAGAAAGTGTGCATCTACCGTCTCATTAGGCTTTGCAAGGTCAAGTGAGAGTTTCTTCTTGTTACTTGGTGATCGCCATCACCTAGATGGCTTGGTGGTGATTGGAGTTCAGTGATCATCCAGCGGAGCTTGTGGATGGCCCAACTCAAGTTGTGAGCTGTTTTCGGTGATTCACCGCGTTAGAGCGATGAAGAATTAGCCATAGATAGCACTTGGTCCTTGTTCAAGGGGGAGCAATACCCTTGCGTGGGTGCTCCAACGAGGACTAGTGGGGAGTGGCAACTCTCCGATACCTCATAAAAACATCACAGAATCTTCTTCCTCTCTTTACTTTGAGCATTTACTTTCAAGCAATTCAATTCATGTATTTACATTCTTAGAATTGCCATGCTAGAGTAGGATCAAAATTTAGGGTGCAAAACTTTTATGCGGTAGAAATAGAAACACATTTAGGCACAAGGGATGAAATGGGCTAGTTTAGGTTCTAATTATTGAAAGAATTTTTAGAATAGCCTAATTCACTCCCCCTCTTGGGCATCTTGATCCTTTCAACCACAATGATCTTTATTATATTCCTTGGAATGGTTATCCTGGTAGAAATAGGTATGAGGTCCAATACATAATAAGTCTAGAACTACTAAATTTTGACCATGTTTCAACGCTCAAAAAGTGTAGCAATAGGCCAAAAATAGTTGCAATATCAGAAATAGTAACACTTTTTTCTTTTGCGAGACGTTGCAAGCTCTTGCGTGGGTAAAGCTTTGGACCACGCTTTTCTAGGAAGCGTTGCAAAATGTGTTTTGGATTTGCAATGCCTAGGCGTTGCAACATAGATTTTTGCTATGGTTGTATGTGTGGAAACAACAACTAATGCAACGCCCTAGGCGATGCTGGATCTTGCAATGGCAACTTGCCCATGTCATTGCAAATTGTACACTAGCAACAATGAATGTGTGTTGCAAAAAATATATCACCACACTTAATGTGTGTGGCATCAATGACCATGTCGCAACACCAAAAAGTGGTGGCAACATGTGCAATCGCCACGCCCAAAGGTTTGGTTGCTATAAGGTGTAGTCTCTATTGCATCGCACAACAAGTGTGGCAACAAGACCTATGTCGCAATGACAAGAAGTGGTGACAATTTATGCAATTGCCATGCCCAAGGTTTGGTTGCTATAAGGCGCAGCCGCTATAGCATC
>CM041634.1:20703354-20760753 GCA_023333625.1 Bothriochloa decipiens
GGGGGGAGCGTCTCTCGCCACGGCGGTTGACACCGCGGCCACTGGATCGACGGTTTCCTCATCGGAGTCGACGCCACCATCGATGTGGAGGCACTCTCGGGTAGGATCCCAGTGATCAGAGTCAGAGTCAGGGTCGCCGCAGTAGAAGACGGGGAATTGCCCCCGCGCCTCCTCCTGCAGCCGCCGTCGGAGTGTGCCGACGGTATACCTCCGGGGGCCGGGCGCTCTTGCGAAAGCCAAACCCTCGGAGGCTGGTGTGACAGTCCCCACGTCCGTCATTGCGCGGAGAAGGGTGTCTAGGCGGTCCTCCAACGCGCTCGTGACGGAGTGTGTTGCAGTCGTGGCCGTCGTCGTGGGATTGTTGGAGTCGGTTGAAGACCACCAACGACGCTCGAATAGCCCGTGCGGAAGCAAGCTTGATCGAGCGGGGGTTTCGTCGCACTTCCCCGACGAGCGCTCGGTGAGAGCGGAGTCAGGGTTGTGCGGGGATCCTGCCGGTTTGCCTTCTGCCTCTAAACTCGGGTCAGATACGCCCTCAACAAGAGGTTTCTCATCTCCGGTCTGGGGCGTGGGGAAAGCGGCGAGGACCCTTCTTGACTCGGGTTGACGACGATGACGGCGCCGACCGTGCCTCCTTCTGGATGTGGAAGCGTGGTCATGAGACTGGCGAGCGGCTCCCCATGAACGTGGGGGTGCACCGCGACCTCCGTTCGGGTCACTGATCGAGAGCAGGGTCATGTCGTAGCCCTGGCCGAGGGTCATGAACTCCAGGCTCCCGAACCAGATCACCGTAGCATGCGGAAGTGGTGAAACGAAATCGCCCATCCGGAAAAATGGCGGGAAATCGTTAGTGACACGCGGCTCCCCTACCTGGCGCGCCAACTGTCGGTGTTCTGACCCTCGAGGGGTTAACACCAACGAGTAATATCGTATCCGCGTGCTCCCTAATCCGGTGGGTGATGCAAGAATGACACAATGATTTATCCTGGTTCGGGCAAAGAAGGCCCTACGTCCAGCGGGGGAGGATGATTCGTGTTATTCTGCACCGAAGTGCTAGTACAGGGGAAAATACGAGCTTGTGTGAGGAGTGAAAGGCGGGGTTGGGGCGTGCGGGCGCCTTGCTCTCGACCTCCACAGGCTCACGGTGTCGTTCAGTGATCTAGGGCCTTAGTGTTCCTATGCTCTAGATCCTCTCGGTCTCACTCTCTAACGTCCTGGCGCCTCCTTTTATAGACGAAGGAGGGGCACAGGTATACATGTATTTCGAGTTCTCATGACGCTGATGACGTACGACGTTGAGGCCGATCATGTCGATGCCGCTGTAGCGATGTACGCCAGTATGGGAGGCCCTGCAGCCGTCGCATCGGGAGTTGTTGAAGTTCAGCTCGAGGGTTCGCTCGGTGAAGCCGAGGGGCGACGGTCGAGGGTCCTGGCCGGAGCCGAGGGGGTCGTGCCGAGGTGGTCGAGCTTCGCTGGATAAGATCGAATCCCGGAAAACACGGTAAACAGGTTAGTTTATACGTTTCGAGATGGTACGGGTCGTGGCACAGCGCTCGGTATGGCGCAACAGCGTAATATGACTTGCGGGATTCCGGGGCATGGGCAGTAAAAGTAGATTTGACCGCCACGCCTGTGACTGTTACCGTAACTGTGGCCATGCGGTTAGGCGGGGGTAGATAGATCGCATTAAATGCGCGCGGATTCGTACGGGGGAGTTGGTGGCCGAGGGGTGCGCTGCCCTCGAGGGCCGCCCATTCGCCCAGGCGAAGTTCCGTCCTCGAGGGGGGGCTCGTTCGCTGGGCGAAGTTACGTCCTCGAGGGACGGCTCGTTCGCTGGACGAAGTTCCGTCCTCGAGGGGTAGCTCGAATCGTACCCTCGCGTATACAGTACTTGTCCGTTCGGTACCCTCTCTGATGAACAGCACTGGTCCGTTCGGTAACCTCTCGAGCGAGCGTTGGTTTTGGGCCGTCGTTGTTCGTTCGCGGGCCAGTCCGATATGTCTTAGCCTTTGGGCCTTCGTATGTTAGCGCGGGAGATTATCGGAGGGTTCAAGATGCTGATTTTACGGGGCTTTAGTTTGTTAAGCAAGGGGTCTGGGATGCCTGTTTCCAGGGTATCGACACCAGCCCAATTCAGGAAACTAAACAAGCCTATGTCGTGTTCTTTCGATGCTACGGAGCTAATCTTCTTTTTTATATACAATGGCGTTGTCTTTAGAAGAGAGAGGAGTGTGTTTACAAACAAAAATCACTCTCTCCTCTCTCTCTCTCTCTCCGATCCTGTATTCATCACAATTAAGATCTACCACCTCGATCCCGGCATTATCACTCTCGAGAGCTTCAAAAGGCGAGCTAAAGCATTCTGCATGGCATTACAGATATGGAGGCATTCATAACTGGGCAGCAAAACATAAATGGGGAATAATTTCATGAAGGAAACGGCTTGGAAATTGGAATAAATAGGAGGATGAAGAGGGGAAGCAGGACTGCAGGATAAGTCAGTGGAGTCCCTCGTTAGGCCGTTACCTGGGCGCGTGTGGCCATGCGGCGCGTGCAGGCGCTGGTCCGGCGGAACGGCTCCTCCCCGTCCATCGGCCGCCAGCAATGGGGAGAAGCCAAGTGTGGAGCCGGCGTCGTCTCTTTTTCTCTGTCTTGACATGGGCTTTGATAAGTTTGGGGCTCTGGGCTACAGGGCTAGCCGGATGTTGGGCCAGGGCGTTTTGGTTAGGAGGCTGTCTCAGTTTTTTGCAGTCAAGAAGCGAAGCAATTAACCCCCAGCTCCCCTGTGCAGAGTTCAGACTTCAGAGGGGATCCACACTTGCAGAGGCACCAAGTTCAAACACTAATCAGATAAACACGAGACGTTTTAGCAGCAACTTCATCCGCACCTACAGTACCATCCTAGGCGTGCTGGGTGTCAAAGGTGGTCCCTATCTCAAGTAGCAGTCATGTTCAGCAGGTTTCACTGACCTCCAGTAGATAGGTCCACTCTTCATCTGCTCCATGGTCACTGGCCAGCACTCTTCAGCCACAGGCCATCCATTTGTCACTGTTGTTCACTTGAGGTACTAAACGCCCTCAAACAGATACCCTTCTTCAACTCCTGCATGTTTGATCAAGCTGCAGGACAAGAATCGATGCAAACATAGCATTGAAACTGAATAACAAGCGAGGGTACTAATACTAACACTATAACAGGGGCTTCCAATCCAATTTGTCAGGCTCAAGATAATATTTGGCAAGTCAATGTGTCTCCAGCAATCACATTTTGCTCATGTATCGATAACCTACAAGCCTAGTACTTACATGATGTAGCTGGACGTACGTTCTAGCCGTTTTGAGATGCAGCGGCAACAGTATTTCTCCTCTTTTTTTTTGTTGAAACGAAGCAGCAACAGTATTTTCATGTGCAGAGTTGAATCTTCAAGCAGTAACTAGTAAGCTTTGCCACTGGATAATACCATCCTAATTTCAAACATTGCATTGAGTCTGTTCGGCTGGTCCTGAGCTGAACTGAATCTGGCTGGTCCAGACATCCGGCTGGTTTTGGCTGATTACTTTAGCCATATTCAAAATAAACTGGACAGGCCACCACGCATGCCATGGTGCCATTTGACCACCCACAATTTAAAAATGACGCCAAATCAACAGCTCTCACCCCAGTATGCCCATAAAACAAATTGTTTAGCATGCCATCCATTTTCGTACCAATAAAAAAAACATGCCATCCATTTTATACATTTCAACGGTACTCCACATACCAGTATACCAGCCATTACAAGTGCTCCTTACAAATCTTAGCAGTCACATTGCAGGGGTTCATTACAACTTATCACTTAGGAATCACATTACATGAGTTCATTACAACTTACCACTAATAGAGGACATCTCTAGTAATAGAGGCCTCTGAACTATAAGTCAAATCGAATAAATAAAAAAATCATCCCTATAAATGCTTTACTATATCCTATCACTGAACATGTAGCCTCTCAACTAGTGGTTGGACGTCTAGTTGTAACGATTGCTAACACTTTGGTTGCCTAGATTTAGGATTTCTAGTTTTGTTTTAGCCTTTCGATGGACCAAAACCATTTGATGGTAAGCAACAAACCTGAAACCATGTATACTGTACGTATGTGTAGTCATGTATGGTAACAAAAGGGACGGAAACCTTGTTTACCTACCGGCAACGACGGCGTCGACTGCGGACGGGTTCACGGCGGCTCCGTTATGGACAACGTCAGCGAGAATGGGGATGGCGGCTTCGAGCGCGCGAGTGAATTGGCGAGGGAGAGTGGACGGTGCCGGATCCGGTGGAGGAGTACACGAGCAGGTGGAGAAGGGGACGGATCCAGATGGTACGACGCCGGTGACGCTTGGTTTGATCTGGAAGGACGGCGGCAAGACGAGCCGGGTTAGGGGCGGCATCAGTCTCCTGCAGTCCGGTGCCGACGGGAGATGGATGGAGGGAGGCCGGTTGTCGGAGTGGAGAGGGGATTGGGGGCGAGGGTGCGGTCGTTTGCGGCGCCGTGAGCAGCTTGCAGCGGGCCAACCCTAGAGACGCGCGAGAATAAGAAAGGGTAGACGGAGACTTGGCTGCCGGTGAAATATGCCAGCCGAACGGCTGGGCTGAAAGCCCATTAAACTTCAGCCAGATTCAGTCTAGCTCAGGACCAGCTGAACAGACCCATTTATTCTTCACAAAAAAAAAAAGGGCGCGGCGAAGGAGAACGCAAAATCGAGACGTACTACCAAGTAGATCGAACGCAAATCGATTGAAGGTGGTAAACAGATTTGGTAAATCCCACACACCACCCACGCCCACGCCGTTTCCGCCGCAGTTGCATTTTCTCTCGCCCGCGGCAGAGCAAGCCATGGCGGCTCCGCAGCTCCACCGGGCGCTCCTCCTCGCCTTACTGCTCCTCTCCGCCGCCGCCGCCTCCCACCCCCAGCATCTCCCCACGCGGCTCGACCTTCCCTCGCCGCCCCCTTCCCTCGTCGCCACGGGAGCTGTCATGCCGTCCTCCGCCTCCCTCTCGCCGCAAGCTCCGCAAGCTGAGTCAGGGTCGTCGGCGTCGGAGTCGGGGGCCGCAGCTCCTCCTCCCGTCGTCGAGAACCCGTACCGCGACGCGACGAGCCCTCCCCCTCCCGTCCACGACGAAGCGGGGGTGGTGTCCTCGGGCACGGGCGACGATCTCGGCCACCAGCAGATCGCCAAGGTGCTTGCGCTGCTGGGGTACAACGATATGGCTTCGTCGGCCAGGCTCCTCCCCGACACGGAGTCTGTCGCGGCATGGCCCGGGGCCATCACCATCTTTGCTGCCCCCGACATTTTCCTCGAGCACTACTGCCCCGAGTGCTCGAGACGCCACCTCTTCCTCGACCACATGGCCCTGGGCTACTTCTCGTTCGCCGAGCTCGCCGCCGCGCCACCGACGAAGCTACCGTCGGCCTACGTCGGCTTGTGCCTCGACGTCGACGCTCAGCGACAGGGCGGGGCATTCTCCGTTGGCCACGCCAGCCTGTACGTCAACGGCGTCGTCGTCTCCGAACCAGTCCTCTACGACGACGGCCGCTACGTCGTGCACGGCCTCCACGGCTTCATCCCGCCGCTCTCCCACGCCTCCTGCGTGGAGGACGCCCATGCTCTTCAGCACCAGATTCATCTCCACCAGCACCGCCGCCGCCGCCACCTCAGCGCCAGATCGGTCACCACCTCCGCCGCGACCGCCGCCTCTGGCTCCGACATGCGCTTCATGATCCGCGACGCGGTGTCCCGCCTGCGCCACAGCGGCTTTGGCTTCGTGGCGCTGGCCATGCGCGTCAAGGTCGCCGAGCTGCAGAAGCTGTCCAACCTCACTGTGTTCGCGCTCGACGACCAGGTCATCTTCGCCGGTGGAGGCCACGGCTACGTCTCGGCGGTGCGCTTCCACATCGTCCCTGGGCACCGCCTCACCCGCGCCGACCTCCTGCTGCTCCGCCCCGGCACGGTACTTCCCACCATGGCCGGCGAGGGCCAGAAGCTTGTCATCACTTTCGGCGCCGGCTCCGCCACGGACGAGGTCCGGATCAACTATGTACTCGTCAAGGAACCCGATGTGGCGATCAACTCGCGCGTCGCGGCCCACGGCATCGCCGTGCCGTTCCCCACCTCCACCTCTCCGACCTCCACAGCTGCGGTGTCGGGGACTGTCTCTCCACACGACTGATGGATGTTAACCCAATTGTGTTTGATCGATCGCTTTTTTTCTCTCTGTTGCAGCAGTTTATTGATTTACCCACTGTGTCGATGGCTGTGAAATTAGATAGATCTCTGTTGATCATAGATGGCTTGGGACATTCAAGTTTATATGGTAAAGTATATTCAGCTGTAAAAGTTTATTCAGCGCTTAAAAATGCACTCTATGATTTATCCTTTGCTATTTCTGATCGTGAGTAGATCTCAGTTAATTTTTTGTCTGCCTGGTCTTGTACATCCAGAGTCCTCTGATGAAGACCAAAGCTCGCCTAGAGCTGCGCTGTCGGGAATTGAGATGATGCTAGAGGAGTTCATGTGGAATGCCGTTTTAGATGGTTCTGAACATGGATTGAGTATTATGCACTGAATGAAACTTCCGTTGTAATTTGAATCACAATGCCGCTACCTTTGTGAAATGGCAATGGTGTGTTCTGTTTTGCTTCTATGTGATTCGTTTCATGTCCATTGATGCTCCTGCAACACTGCTCTCTGAAGTTGTGTTTGGATCACCAATGGACGAGCATGAGAAAAAAAAAATGAATCAGTTTATCCTCTGGCACTTGTATCATCCAAATGAGTACAGTATCCTCTTGATTGAGATGTTCCCATTTACATGATCTCCAAGCTTCCAACCCTTGAATCTCTTCTTTTCTACACGACACAAGCTCTAATATGGTCATATCTGAACACAAAAGTTGGGACTTGGGAGACATTGGCTTCTTCGGATTTTGTAGGGATCTAAATAGAATTCACAACTAGAAATGTTAAAGAAAACAATCTTTAGTGAACTAGAACTCCATATGCATATTTCTGGAATTCCTATTAGAATTTTGTCCATGTGTGCGCAGATCTAAAACACTGTAATGTTTGGCCTTGATAACTGTTGAACCAGCTCTAGGTAAAACCAAATTTGTAGACAATTTCATAAGCTTTCCAAAAAGTTTGAATGAAGTGGCAATTGTGGTGCGGTATAGAATATGCTTACCAGAATTCACTCAAGGGCATTTGGGATGATTTCAATTTCAATTCAAGGGTGATTTTCAAAGGAAGAGTACCACCATAAGTTCAACAAGCAAAAGGTAGAGAAACCTAAACAACATCACACATGTAGCTTGATTTTCTTACGTGAACTTGTTGAAATCCCCGCTCATTGCTACGGGAATTTTGGGATTACACTTTAGAGAACTGATTTAGAGTTGAATGGAGAAAAGATGTGAATGAGATATTCCTGATGGTATATGAAGTCAACAATTTAATCTGTGAATGACAGGGACCAAAGTCATCGTATAGGGCAGCTTTGAATACGGGTGGCTTGGTAGAAAAGCCAAACAAAGAAGAGACAATACAGCAGTATTCATGTACGTCTATTAGGTAAACTAATCCTTAAAACCGAGGAGAGCAGCAGCTACAGCTACCGGAGAGAGGAGCAAGTGCGAGCGCCGGACCGGACAGCTTCTTCGCATGTTGCATCTTCATCACTACTTAAGCTAGAGCTCCAACACCACAACTGAAAATTTTCTTTTCAATTCCATTAAACATACAGAGCAGTCTTTATCTTTGAGAGGACCTAGCTCAGATCATGGGATGGACGATGGATCAGAGCACTTACAGTCAGAATCGGTGGTGACCAGTGAGCCATTCTGATGTCAACATCATCATCATCTCGTCCGACCACGAGGCATTGGCACATGAAAGCCGTAGCACGGTACTGCCGGCCGCCGTCGTGGGCCGTGGGCTGTATTCCTGAGGCGGTGAGGGAACCAACGCCGGCCACAAAAGGTCAGAAGCGGCGCCGGACCTGGACAGCTGGCCGCATTCCGCAACAAGTTTCATCGGCGGCGGCGGCGGCCCAGCAGAAGCTGCCGTTGTTGAAGATGGGCGACGATGACAACGACGCCGAGGTCAGTAGTGCGCCATCGTCTTCCTGCAAAGTTGCCAGTTGGCCACCACTCATGGTCGTCGTCCACGTCCTTGCAGGCTGCTGCTCCCCTCTTGTGAATCCGGCCTACGTCCCTCTGATGACATATAAAAACCTCACGAAGAGTCACAAGACAAAACATTCAGCCATTTACTACCGGCACGTGCACGTCCACAAACATGCTGCGCAGCGGTGCACTAATTGTTGTGCGATGGGCTTTTGGTGTGTCCTCGGAAAGAAGCTGAAAGTAGGAAGCCAAGCGGGCGGAGGTCGGTGAGGGCTGCAGGCGTGTGGTGGGAGGGAAGCTGATGGAGCCGCATGTGTACTTACATTCAGGATCGGACGGCTGGAGAAGAATGGTGACGTGGGAGCATGAGAGGTGAACTTTAGCTATATTTATTGCTCAGTCGATATAAATTATATAGAGAAACTAGGGCATTCGCCGCGCGTTGCCGGGGGCATGAACGAGTAAAAAAAATACGTTAGATTAGTGAATTGCTATGATGCACCTTGTCAGTATAAATTGCTAGTGACCTTAGCCACGACGGCCGGTGGATGGTGTGTTCTCTCCCCACATGCTGGTGGCCGCAGAGGAGCCCCACGAGCTCAACTCCGATGTGGCGCGGTCGAAATTTGTAAGTGCTGTTGTTTCTTCGTATTGATGTCATCGTGGGCTATTTCGGTGTCGTTGATGTCGATGTAAGATTGCGGGTGGGCGAGGGGCGTGGCGCTGGGCGAGGGTGGGTGACGCGGTGGGCAGAACCGGATGCGCCGGCGAGGAACGGCTATGGCAGTGCGCTGCGAGGGTGGGGGCACGGGGGTGTCCAGCCGACCACGGGTTGGGGCCGCTGGTGCCTTCGTGTCGGGGGCAGCGACACGGCGGCTGTCGCTCCTCGATCGTGACCGAGGGGGTATTTGCAGTTGGTTTTTAGATGCATTCATGTCTCTGTAGGCTATTGTCTTAGCTGTCCAGCTCCTGCTGTCTTGTTTCATGTTGTAGTTTGATCTGTTGTTGGAAGCTGTGTTAACCAGAGGAATTTGCAAGTGTTACCGATTGAGCAATTTTGCATGTTAGGTTTTCTGCTCAAGTATTGTCAGCAGCTTGTTAACCAGAGGAAAAAGAATTACCGGCAAGTACAGTTTGTAGCATTATGTGTTACCCAGTTCGTTAATGCAACAAAAAATATTCCAAGCGCTACGCTCTATAACGGTAAGGCCCTGTTTGGTTTACCTAGTAGCTCCTAAAATTTAGTCCTATTTAGTTCTATTTAATAGCTTTTAACCAAACATCTCTACTAAATTGGACTAAAAGTGCTTTAATCCTCTCTCTTTTAGCAATTCTGGAGTTGCTAAAAGGGACTAAACCTTTTAGTAGTTCCTAAAGTTTAGTAGGCTAAACCAAACACCCCCTAAATTTGTCAAGCATCTAAATTGACATTGTGCAATTTTGGATATTTGCCATGCTCAAAAACTTGGGTCCTCTACTCTTTTTGGATCTGTTTTGAGTAGTGAGGTTTTGCACCTTTTTTTTTTTTTGGCTGCGAGAGGGCAGGTGGCTGCTTGCTGTTCTTTCATTCAAAGGGTAGGCATATAATGGTGCTTGTGAACTGTATTCATGTTATTAGTTGAGGCCGTTATGGATGCCTGAACTTTGAACTTTCTCTGTAAGCTGCTGGTGTCCCCTCCATTGATGTCTGCTGCACTGCAGCTTGCTGCTGAGGTCTGGTGGCTGCTTGTTGTCCTGTGTGTGTCTATGTCTGTTTGTGTTTGGGTGTGTATGTGTATGTTGTTGTTTTGTTAGGTTTGGATATGCCTGTGTGCCAGTGTGAGTTTTTGTGTGGTTGTATATTTTGCTAATTATCTGTGAAGACTGGTGTTAAGAGTATGGAGGATGTGTTTTGTTGTTATGCCTGTCATTGGAATTGGTGGTTTTTTTTTTTTTTTGCTTTTGTGTAGATTTGTCCTTTGCCTGTTGAGGATCCAAAGGTATTTTTTTAGATGTCCATTGAGATGTTATTTTCAAAATTGTGATGGTCTATTGATTTGTTGTTGTGATTGTATTTTTTTAGCTTTAGTGTTTAGATTTGTAATGGTTAATGTAGTTGACTCGATTTTTGTAACAGTAACAGTGATTTTTTTTGGCAGGATGTGTTTCAGGTTCTGGAATCAGACTCCCCTGAGAATCTTTTAAGCAATGAGGACAATACTTTCTCCAAGATTGTGCAAAGTACAGGACCTAGCGACACATAATTCTGTGTGAGTTACCTTTCTAAGATATATGGTTTCTGACAAATATTCGAATTGCTTAAGAATATTGATGCTTACAATTGCTGGCAGGGCTAAGAGGGTGAGCCAAATGTCTGAGAAAGTGGCAACTGGATTTTTGTCTGGAGTTGTGAAGGTTACTGGTTATTTCACAAGCTTGCTGGCGAACTCAAAAGCTGGCAAGAAGTTCTTCAACCTGTTGCCTGGAGAGATTGTCCTTGCTGCACTTGATGGATTTGGTACATGTTGTTATTAACACCTTTATATTATAAGATCATGTGCTTGTGTGTCATTATTGATTTTATCTAGTGGCATGTTATATATTAACTCAAAGGTGTCCTCCACCTTGCATAAGTCTACAAATATTTTGTTGTTTGGGTCTATGCATTGCCTACTATGCCTAGATCGCATTTTGTCTCTGTGGACCAAGATCCTTCTTTTCCACTGATCTTTGTTGATGTCTGTGTATGTTCTACTAGTTTATGTGTAAGTAGAGATGCCCTGGGTGCCCTTTAATTTTTTCGCGATCGGGCCATTCACCCATATTTCTTGGGTGCCCTTAATAGTGCCCTCAATAGATCTGAATGTTTATGCATTGCCTGCTATGCCTAGGTTGCATTTGTCTCATATGTGGACTGAGATCGCTAATCTCTGTTGACGTCTGTGTATGTTCTACTGGTTTCTGTGTAAATGGAGATGTCTTGGGTGCCCTTTATAGTGTCCTCAATAGGTCTGAGTGTTTTTTTGTGTGAAGATTTTGTAGTTTGACTTCTGAGGAAACTTAATTTCAGTACTCAGGTGCAGGTGGTAGTTATTGTTTTCATTAATTTTGACCATTTCTTTCCCACATGACACAGAGTGGCCATATTCTTTAGTGCTGCCAATGGTGAACCATTGCTGCTGAAGTGCTGATTCATTTTGGTGATACTGGTTGGCTTCATGATACTGTGGGCAATGAAGAGTTGGTGTTAGTTTCAGTACAGCCACTTAAGATTTCTAAACATTAGCAACTTTCACCTCATGCTCTGTAGATGGAACTCGGCTACTTTTCATCCTGTATGCTTTGTATTCTGCTTGCCACCATGGTTTCCTGGTAGGATGGTCGATAAGTTCAAATTCAAGAATATTGTTGGTTCCACCTGATCTTTTGTGCCCCATGGATGAATAAATTAGTTAGGTTGTAAGTTTGCAGCACAATAGTGTCTGATAGATATGAACAAACAAGATTTTCAACTTTTGCTGACATCTCCTATTTTGTTGTTGTCAAACAGGAAAGTTGCGGTCGTGGAGGTGGCTGGAAAGAATGTTCTGTCCACATCAACTGTGATGACTGGACTATAACTCACAAGTATGTGTGTGACGTTCTCGATTCTACTCCGAAAAATATCCCATCACACTTCTCAGCGTTGCACTGGATTTATGTCTTGCAGGTATGGAGACGAAGCTGCAGCTGCAACAAACAAAGGGCTGGACGCCGCAGGCCATGCCATCGGGACAGCGTGAGCCGTGTTCAAGTTCCGGCAGGCCTTGAACCCCAAGAGCGTCCTGAGACCCACGACCACCTCCACCATCAAGGCCAATGTCGATGAGCTTCGTGCAAAGCACGGCAGCAAGTAGTTCACACCCGTAATTGAACTGGTCCCGAGAACGAAGGATGTGCATCAGCATGGCAGCACCAAGGGGAGAGAGATATTTCCACTTCAGTCCTAGCGAGTCTTTGGTTATGTCATGACACGGATGCACTGCTTCTAGCAGCAGCGTTCGCTTGTAGATTTGTGCGTGCTGAAAGCCTGACACTGAAAGCATACTGCTCTAGTGATGGTGCCAATGCCGATGTTTTTAGAAGCTTTTATTACTGTTGCGTTGCCGTCACTCGAACTTTATTATTTTTCATTTTTCTCGCTGCGGGAGACCATTTGTTAACAGGTTTTGGATGGTATTGACCTGTGCTATAGAAATCTGACATAAATTTTCTTTTAGCATCTGTCAGTTTCCCTGGTAGACGTATCCTCATTTCTTGAAGAATCTGTCGATAGATGTATAGTCTTCCCAAAGAAAAAAATTTGCTCAAAGTTTTATCTTTGTCACAAAATCAAATTTGACCTTTTTTGTTGGCACGTGATTTTCTAGTTCATCTTCAACTCACTTGATCATGTACATCTTTTTTCTAAGGAGTCGAAGACATACTCTCTCCCTTCAAACTAAACGTACATCTTGTTTTCTAAGGAGTCAGACTTTTTAAGTTTGATTGGTTATAAATGGTGCTCATAGATATGATATGTAATAAATATTTTAGATTAATAGTGTCGTAATATTACTACCCCCGTCTAAAAGGAATGCAACTATGAGTTGCGTGCCATAAAAACTGATTCAAATTTGACCAACAAATTTCTAGTAAACGATATTCATATTTTATGGTTTTAAATTAATTTGTTATGAAAATACATTTTATAATGAATCTAATGGTATTTATTTGGTATCACAAACATTGATACTTTTTATCTAAATAGTTGGTCAAGCCTATATAAGGTACTAAAACGTGATATTTATACTTGGTCTAACTTTAGAAGGTTTGACTTGTTAAGACGCCAGACTTGTATCAATTTTGAGATAATTAAATGAAGTATACATAGAAGGTGAAGCTCTCTTCTTTATATTGATCACTAGATATACGCCCGTGCGTACACCATGCCGTCCGGGCAATTCAGTTCAGAGGACACATGTTGATTTGGAAAGCCGGCTCTGCTCCGTGTGAAGATTTTCCTGTGGTTAGTGATGAAGTGCAGGCATTGGACTGCCGATCGACGGGCTCAGCACGGGCTGGAAGCAAATGATGGCTGCCACATTTGCGACCTAAAACAATTGACCATATAATTGCGGGCTGTCCGTTCACAAGGGAGGTCTGCAGGCCATTAAATCTGCCACAAGGTGCTCCGGCAACCATCTCATGGTGCAGGAATCTGTGCAAACTGGCTGATGGCCAGCAGTCGGCTCTTGCGTTGGTGTCTTAAGGCAGGTATGGAGAACGGAACGCAAGGTTGAAAGGCCCAAAGAATTCGCGCTACAAAACATGGTTGAAAAGAACTCAGGAAAGAACAAGAAGAACAAAAATACTAATAAGAAAGGTATACAAATCGTATCCATTCTATTGAATTTTCTCCATTATGCCTACTTGTATAGTAATTCTTTTATTCGTTACTTACAGATCGGGCTACAGAAGAAGATCCCAAAAATGGTGTAGAAAAGAGAGATGGAAGTCATGACCCAAATCAACTGATCGTAATACATGACTTAGGCTCATTATTTGTTTTCCATATTTTATTTACCTACTAGAAATTGTTATTAAAAATTAATATTATGTACACGGGACCTTCATGCTGGTATAACATTGCAAATGCCAATGTTTGAAAATGAAGTGCATGGGCAATCTTCAACCATGGCTACTCCATTTATCCAAGGCGGACAAGCTAATGCCATAATGCCGTTGTTTACAAGTGATATGTATGGGTCATCTTCGAACATTTCAGCTCCTTTCTTCCAAGGTGGACTCACTGGTCTTCTGCTTGGAGTTGAACAAGATGCCACACTATTCAAATCTGCTAGAAAATTATAGTTCAAGGAATAATAGCCATTTTTGGTCCCTCAATTGTATCATTTTAATTCGAGAGGCGATCTGAGGATGTGCGGCGTCCAGAAAAGTCTGGCATCTTCTCTGTGCGCAGTGCATATCGTCTTGGGCTGCACCTCCAGACTATGGCTGACTCACCAGCATCAAGTTCTAGCCCGGATGGCGATCGCATGCTATGGAGACACATATGGAGGGCAAACGTGCCACCAAAGGTGCGTGTTTTCTGCTGGAAGCTTGCAAAGGATGTACTGCCAACAAAGGAGAACAAACACACTCGCAAGCTAGAATCGAACGGATGTTGCTCATTGTGCGGAGTCACGACGGAGGACAGTTTTCACGCCACCGTTGAGTGTGTGCAGGCAAGGAATCTCAGGTTGGCAATGGAGGATCATTGGCTTCCATGTGAGGATTCATTCGTGAGGACTGGGCCAGACTGGCTGCTGCTTCTCCTTGACAAGTGCACGACGGAACAAAGCGAATTATTCATGCTCATCTTGAGTCAGGTCCGGCAACCGTTGCTGATTCTGTTCATTTTCTACTAATTCGCTAAGGGGAAAGCCCCATGCTGGATACCGGCTAGTGTGCCGCTAGCAGCTGCGGCACGCTTAGCACGTTGGGAACCCCCGCCGAAAGGCTGGCTGAAGCTAAATGTCGATGGCTCCTTTGTTGTTGAGACCGGGGCATTGTTCAGATGTGCATCAGCAGACGAGGCAGAAGCTCAAGCCTGTGCTGAAGGGCTTCGGCTGGCCTCCCAATACTGCCCGGGGCCAATTATTGTGAAAACAGATAGCTCCAGAGTGCTAGCAGCTATGAAGGCAGGCGGCACGGACAGGTCCGAGCTCCGCTATATTTTTCTGGAGGCAAAAGAATATTTGCAAACGCTGGTTGAGTGGAGATTCCACAAGGTAAAGAGAGAGTGCAACAAGGTGGCTCATGAGCTAGGCCATTTAGCTAGGCGAAATACCCATACTGTGTTTTGGTGGAGGCAGGCACCTGCGAGTGTCACTGACCTCTTAAACGATGATTGTAATTTTCGTCCAGTTAAATAAAGGCTCTCTTTACCCCGCAAAAAAAAAATTGTATCATTTTAATTCCAGTTTGGATTAATAGAACATTGTAAGACTTAGCTGCATTCTTAGTTGAATTTCAGTAGTGAACATTCAATATCATTTTGGCATACAAATAATCGGTTGTATTCGGAAATGTATCATTTTAGCATACAAACATTCAGCCATCGATATTCAAATGATGTGCTCAAGAAGAGCCTCTCTGCTCGATATCAGATACTGAATACAAGGTCGTTGCAGACAATGAGCTGCCAATCCTTGTCTACTAAGAAAGAAAGAGCTTATCCATTTCAAAAGACACATCCACTTGACATGCACTTCACTGCAAACCCGGATACGAGTTATACTATAACCAGTGCAAACTCTTAGACTACGAAGAAGGGATATACAGAGTTCTAAGTCTGTCACTGGCATTCCATCGAGCATGTGGTGGGCTTCGAGTGCATCGATCCTTGCTCACACGAGGATCTTCGCCCGGCATCGTCACCGGCTAATGGAAGACCAAGGGGAACACGGTTGACCTTCGCCCCATGGCATCGTCATCGGCGGATGGAAGACCTAAGGGGAATGTGGCTGATCTTCGCCCCATAGCGGCGGCGGCGCCGTGGTCATAGCACTACAACGTGTAGCCTTGAGTTACCATCTAATCTATCCTACTAATGCACCGACATATTCATCCTTTGTATAGCCCATAGAACACCCTCCGTTGAGATAATCTCCCTTCATGTCCCTCAAAAGTGTACCCAGGAAAACAACTACATGATTGCTTTAAAATCTTCTACTCTTTACTTGCTCAAATCCAACGATTTTTGATTGCGTGCATGGTCCTCCTCTCCCCACTCCGATCTGCCTCGCCAGGGAAATCATGCACACGCGTGACACCGCGCGAAATCAGCGCTGTCCTTTCCTCTTTCCTCTCGTGGTCGCAAAAGCAAGTTGTGGTCCGCCTCCCCCACCAACCTCCGTCCGCCGCACAGAGACATCAGTCTGTTGTCCAGCTCCAGCCGCGACGTTCGCCACCACACGACGCGACATCCGCCTCTGCCCTAGACGTTCGCCGTCCATGCCTCTACGACTGAGGGCACGTATACACAGACAGCTGTTGTTTGTAAATCAATTAACAACACATGCTCTGTAAATCAATTAACAACACATACACCTAAGGGGCACGTACAACGGCTTCTCAAACCCACAAACACGTGCGGTCTATTTGGCTGTCTACAAGTCGTTGAATACTCACATGTAGGCATGAACAATCATGAATATCAGCTATATGTACCATTGTGTTGCTAATCTCTACCCCTGATACGAATGAAAAGGAATCGTTGACAGGGCTTTCAAGTCGCCGCTCGCTCGCACGCCCACCCGGCTTCCATGCCGCCGCTCGCACGCTCGCTCGCCCGCAGAGCCTCCGTAGATCCCCTCGTGGAACCGTCTCCCGCTCTTGGCTCCGCCCCGCTCCGCGGCCGAGCGAGGCCAAGGCGAAACGCCGCCCGCCTTCTGCCCCCACCCGGCTTCTGCCCCGCTCTTGCAACACCCCTGGTGTTGAGCATGCATTACCTTGCACATCATGAGCATAACCATCTCATTTGCATCATCATTTGTTTACATGAAATGATAAAATGAAAAATGTGCTTGCTTTGGTTTGAACTAGGGCTATGTGATAGGTTTCTTGTTTGGGGTTGACTATTAAATAAAGTTTGTAGAGAAAATTATTTAGAGCAAAACTTATTTTTATGTCAAATCATGAAAAGGCTTGGAAGTGGGTCCAAAATGTCAAAAACAGTTTATAAAAATATTTTTTCTTTTAATTTTAAGTCCCCATTTTTGAATTTCAAATTCTAGGCAGAATTAGGCTGTGATGTTTAAAAGTGAAATGTTCTACTCATTGAGAGCAACATTTTATCTTTTACAAGTTTTTTTAAATTCGGATTATTTTGGAAAATATGGAGTTAATCAAGTTTTGCACGAATCTTGGCGCCGACGGTGTCCTAAGCCACCTTCTTCCCTCTCTTCTTCTTCCTCGCGCCGACGGTGTCCGTGCCGACGCCGGCCGCGTGGCAGCCGTACGCCGGTGCGCCCGCGCTGTCTGCTGTTCGCCTCGCGCACGCACGCGCCGCACACGCCCGCGCTCACCCTGCCCCACTACCGCTCCACGGGCCCTCGGCCGACCCCGCATGCGCGCCACGCGCCCGACGGCATCCGACGCCGCGGCCCGCCTGTTCAAGCTCGGTCGCCGTTTCAACGTGCCAGCGGCCCGCTTCACTTCACCGACCGCACCTCACGCCTTCACTCCTCCACCAGACGCCCCTTCTCGCCTCGCATTTCCCTCCCCGAGCTCAAGCGGACGCGGAACCCGCCATTGCCGCCGCCCCGAGCTCGCATCACCACCGCACCTCACAGCCTTGCCATTTTCTTCCTAGAGCTCGCCAGTAGCTCCGCCGTGGTGCGAGGCACACCATGCGCGCACTCCCCGCCCCAATGACCTAAGGTAGAGGTCGAATCGACCGTTTCCCCCTTCGCTGGCCATGGTCGCCCCGACCGCCGTGCGGTCTGCCGTGGCCAGCTTTTCCTTTCTCCCTCCCTTATCTTGCGTATCGTGGTCGCCAGCATGAGTAGCACAGGTTGGTGTAGTTCATGGGATCGATTAGGGTTTGTGTTCGGCGGATTTTGGCCGACCGCCGTCGCGGGTCGCGCCGCCACTCGTCGGCCGCTCGCATGGAGCTCACTCTGGTGGACCTTTGCCTTCATTTGCTAGTGCAATCGAGTCGCCCCGACTTCAATTAGGTCGCAGGATAGTTCTTGGGCCTTGATTTGGCCGGAGTTGGCCGGCAGCCGTCGAACCGCCGACATGCATGCCGCTGCTCGCCGGCGTGCATCGCCGTCGTCATTTCTTCCAGCTTTTGTTCGAGTTTTCTGGTGAATCCGAGTCGCCTTGGCTCGCTGCAGCCTGTAGGCTAGCTCTTGCACCTCGCCGTGGCCGATTCCGGCGAGTTCGCCGTCATGCAGAGCCGTCGCTCGCCGCCGTTCATCGTCGCCGCCATTTTTCCTCCGTGATAGCTTGCATCTTGTACACCAACGGGGTCGCGTCAACGAGTTGAGTCTAGTGGTGGCCGTAGTTTGGCCGGTGACCTCACCGCCGGTGACCTCACCGCCGGCGACCTTTTCCCTCGGTGTGGATCACGTGCAGAATATGCTATTCTTTTTCAGACTTAAGTGCAAAATGGCCACACACAGAGAGTTTCTTTATAGGGCTCGGTTAATTACTGGAAAGTCCAGGGTTCCCGGTGCAAAATGGTTTTCTATTTCGTTTTAAAGAATCTGTTTTCCAGATTTTGATAAAAGCTTTGAAAAATCATAACTCACTCATTTTTAGTCCAAATGAGTTGGTTCAAATTGTAGTATTTTTCTTATGAGTAGATCTATGCATGAAAAATATAAAATGTGATTTTTGTGATACTTTTCTGTATAGATTTATTTATCCCTATTAAATGCCTCTATCTTCGAAAATGCATAAGTAACTCTCTGTTGCTCAGAAAAATATGAATCCAAGTTTGTTAGCCTTCTTGTGTCATGCTCTATCTGTGAAAAATGTTGAAAGGCTATATCATGTGTAAATATTGTCATGTTTAGTTATGGTGCCTTTTTCAAGTAGATGATAAATAATTCATAATAAATAATATATAAGTGATTTATGCATGAAACTTTTTGGAGGATGTTTTTATGCTAATCTAGAGCTAAGGATATTCCAAGATCTCTTATCCGTTAAATTGTGCTGCCTTGTCATTTTTGTGTAGGATAAAGTACTTACTGTTTTGACCTGAAAATTTTTTGGTAGTCTACATTAGGCATGCTTAAGCTTCTATAATTTTTATAGAATTTTCCAAGTAATCTAAAGTCATGTTGCAGTTCTGTCCTGGTTTCTTTTAATAATTAATAATGCTTTAAGTCATTATTTCATGTGTATAATAATGCTTTTTCTGATGTTTGTGATAGGTGAAATCTGTTATTGGTTTTGGTTCAGTAGAGGGTAGTGTGCAAAATATTTGTCGTTTATAATTTCTTTTTATGTGTAAGTAAATTGTAATGTGAGGCTTGTATAAGATTTGATTGTAGAAGAGAATGCAGATGACATGTGCTTATCATACATGTTTTAAAATCATGTCAATTATCTTTGACTGAGCATTCATTCACATCAGCATGTACCTTTGTATTTACTATGTATTCGTGGTATTCATACGCACCATGTATCATACAGGATCGTCAGAGTTCGAAACGGTAGTTCCCGGAGTACAAGGAGAGGAAGGCCAGCAGGAAGCCTTGGTACAGGGGATAGCAGCAGAAGAGGATCCTGTGGTTGATCTTCCCAAGTGTCTCGACCATTAGCCAAGCTCTTTCCTGAAAGGCAAGCCCCGGAGCATTCTTCCTGTGGTTTACAAAAATATCTAACTTGAGTCCTTTACTTGTTTGATGCATTAAGTTATAGGCGTTATTTTATACCGTTGTTGCATTACTTATATTCCTTACCCACTTGATATAATTCTACCCTGTTAGGTCCAGGTGTGATTATCTGCTTAGCCTTGCTTAACTAGATCGGTAGAAGTCGGGTGATTTCCTGTCATCCACGAGTTATAGGTGGTGACTCGGAATGGTTGAATACATTGTTATCTTGGATAACCATGTGGAGATAATAAATCGAGACCGGGCGGGATTGGTGTTGGGACTGAACTGGAGGTTCGGTGAGGTTATCCCGTCTGTGTCAAACTAGGACCCCGTACATTGTACGTCCTTGAGTCATATTGAACGCATGCCTCACATTTAGCTGGAAGGATAAGTCGTTCCGACCGCGAAGCCTGAGTTTGGTTTAGGCCGGGAGTCGACCTGCTGTACGCATCATATTGGAGAAGATGGGGGACCACGGGTTACGCGAAGAGTAAGTCCGAGGTCAGGGTCGCCCTGAATAAGGCAGCCGGGCGGTTCCCGGATACGATGGTACCTATTGATCCCGCGATTTTTCGAATCGAATTTTCGGTGATCTGTAGCTCACTTTAGCGGGTGAGTGTGGTTTGTGTGAGGAATACCCACCAGCTGGTTAGTAATCGATTATAATCGCCATCGTTCCTGGACAGTGAACACTTGACTTGAGCAGCGGCATCATAGTAATAACTTGAACAAAGAGATGAGATGGTTGAGCTATGACGTTGAAAGATACTCAACCAGAAATGGTTACTATTCTTGTTGAATAATTATTACCATGCTTGTTTAGTATAGGTGCTAATCTAGCATGATAAGGTTAATGCAGCTAAAATACAATGCTAGGAGGTTATAATAAATTATTCCTTTTATGCAAGCTTTTCCGTAACTTATGAGTTAGCTATCCTACTTATCCAGCCTTGTATACCCCTTGGAGTCAATTTATTTTTAGTTTATGACGGGTAAGTCCAGCTGAGTACATTCTCGTACTCAGGTTTTATTTCCCATGTTGTTGCAGATGGTGAGATGTACTATGGCTATTGCCAGCACTGCTTCTACCCCGCGTTGGGTGAAGATTAGACCTTGGACATGGTCACTCTACTCTACCTTATGCTTTTGCTGGATATTGACCGAGGACCTGGCACTGTATTTGAACTAAGGGGGTGTGTGTGGATTTGAACTAAATCGCTTCCGCTTTAATTTAAACTTGGGTTGTGGTAACTTATTTCGAACTCTGATGTTTTAAACTATGTGCGAACTATGTATGTTGTGAATGGTGATGGCTAAACTTATTACGATCTTGGCTAGCCAGAAAGTTAGAAATCCTTCAAGATTTCGGGAATGACTACCGGGTTTATTAGGTCTCAATCATGTACTTTGCTATCTTAATGGCGAATTACGTGCTTGTGCTCTAATAAATTGGTCAGTTCTGTCATAGCTGGCATCGGAGCAAGGTTTAGCGTGTTACTGTTCACAAGTATTTGAAATAAAAGAGTTTTTGTTTGTGAAAAGTATTTACAAAATGTATAGCTATATATAGGTGTTCAAATCTATGGTTTTGAAAATTTAGAGTGTGCCAGTGGTCATATCCTTATGCCCAATAGGAATCCAGGTGGCTTAATTAAGTACTAGCTTGGGGAATTGCATCATATTTTCTATTGTCGTTGCCTATACAATGACGGAGTCGTATGGGTGCCATTCACTTGAGTGGTAATGTATGGTTTAAATTGCCTCTACGCCCTACTAAGTGTGAGTTGTGAGAGCATGATTGGATGCAATGCCAGTCTAGGGGAGTGCTTATTGATGCCGGATTATTCACATGTTGCACACATGTTTATATGAAGGTATCCCATGTTGGGATCGTCTTCTGGTGGTGTCGTCTTCTGCGTGACTTGTTGGGGTAGTAAGTAATCGGTGTTTTCACCTTGTTTGGAAGGTGCGTGAATTTTTACGTCGAATTGCATTCATATGGGATATGGGCTGAAATGAATTTTCTGCAGGTATACTAACCGCGTGAACGGTAGAACGAAGTAGTTACGTATAAATGAGATAATGATGTATGCCACCGCATAGCACGTTAGATTATTAGTTCGTGAGGACATATGTAACGTGCATGCATCATGGTTAAAATTGCTCATTCATACATTTCATGGTTCCTTCCCTTATAAATAAATTATCTTATTTCTTTAAAATTATAAACTCATGGGATATACAACTTCTGGACAGATGCCGAGAACCAAGCAGACTGCTCGCAAGTCCACTGGAGGAGGAGTGCCCCGTGGTCCTTTGGCTGTCCGTGAGTCAGCCTCAAGGGAGGTGGACACTTTTCTTGAGGGGCACGCCATGCCTAGCCTTCTTTGGAGGATTCTCTCCAATGTTGGGTACACGGTGGGCATGGAGCCTCACTACTACTGGGACAAGGATGACTTGGTGAACTATGGAGAGGCTCGGGTGGAGGTAGTTGTCCCACCTTTGGGCGGTGACCCCCACTGGGTTGGGTGGCGCTGTTTTAGTGTGGGCTGGACGGCCAAGACGGGTGCCGCATGCAGCTTTTGATGTGGTGGAGCACCTGATGGAGGAGATCCCACACCAGCTTGCCTAGGCTTTTCCTGGTGTGTTTCCCTTTGCTAATCGCCTTTCTAGGTGGCCACATGCTGAGGAAAAACCACTGGAGGCAGGTCCTAAGGAGGCACGGGGCAGCGACACGTCTGCCATGAGTGCTATGTTTGCTGTGATGAGGGCCTATGTCAACATGGAGACTAAGGCACTTCGTCTAAGTGAGGAGTTCAAGGAGGCTCGAGCTGATGCACGCAAGGAGAAGCATGAGTTGACACGTGAGCTTCAACACTCACAGGAGGAGGTAGCTCGTGTGTCTCAGCATCGAGACAAGGTTGTTTAGGAGAGCCAGAAGATGGCTTAGGCTAGGAATGAAGCCTGGTCCAAGCTTTGTCATCTTAGCATCTGTCAGCAGCAGATGCTGCAGGAAGTGGAGGGTGTTCATGCTTATAATGCTAGTCTTCACGAGGAGGTGCACAGGAAGCAAGAGGAGATCCGTCAGCTAAGGGCAGCCTTAGCAACAGGTAGGAAGGCTTTGGACGGTGCTTCTAGTGAGAGTAATAACAATGGAGAGTAGCCTTGTTGATGATCGCTAGTCTCTAGTTGCTCTTTTGTGTTCCTGTCGGGTGGTCATGTAACCCTTTTGCATGTTATTGAGACTTTGATGTAATGTTGGAACATGGTGTTTGATGTGGCGATATCCGTACCCCTTCAAAAGTCCAGTGTGTGTATGCTGGCAAAATGTGGATTTTGTAAGACGCTTTGCGATGGTTTGAAGTAATATTATTAGTGATGTTGTGATGTGAAAATTGGAATTATTGTGCCTCTATTTATTGTGCGAATTTATTCCCCTCGATAAATTCAGTTTGGCATAATTTTTACACCTCTTATTATGACAACATTCACCTAATAAGTCCTTACTGTTGAAATATGCACATGCCGGTTACCCGTAGTGGTTCGAGTGGTAATGGTAGTGGTGGCGTTGATGAGGGTGCTGATAACACTGCACATGGTGTACCACCCCCACCTCTGACCAATGCGAAGCAGCTGTTTGCTCAATTCTTGGGCAGCCAGCGCAACGTGGAGCAGCTTCTTCGTGAAAGTTTGGCCCGTGATGTTCGTCAGGGTCCTCAGCAAAATCAGTATAGCAGCTTCAATGATTTTCAGGAAACTAAACCTCCTGTATTTAAAGATGCTCCTGAACCGCTTGAAGCAGATGAATGGCTCAACACCATGAAAGATAAATTTCGTCTTCTAAGGTTAACAGAAGAACTGAAGGCAGAGTATGCAGCCCATCAACTTGAGGGACAAGCGGGGACATGGTGGAAGCAACATCGCACCACCTTTCCACAGGGTGTTCCTATTACTTGGGACCGCTTTGTACGTGCTTTTCGGGGGAATTTCATTCCACCAAGTTTGATGGCTATGAAGAAGACTGAATTTCTATCACTTACTATGGGGACTTGTACAGTGAAGGAGTATCTGCACGCCTTCAATACCTTGAGTCGGTATGCTCCTAAGTTTGTTAACAATGATGAGAACAAGATAGCTAGTTTCAAGAGAGGCTTGAGTTCCAAGTTGATGAAAACCATAAGCACTTCTGCCCATGTTACTTTCAATGATTTCTTGAATGATTGTATTATGCAAGTAAATAGTAACAATGTCCATGCTGCTGCCAAGAGTCGCAAGAGAGCCCATGATGGAGGTGGTTCTTCTCAGGCGAGAGCCCCACCTGCTTTTCGTACGTCGTATCGTCCACCTATGTCTGGGGCGAGGTTCAGGCCCCCGTAGCAGAAAAGGCATAACCTTTATCCAGCTTAGAATCCACAGAAGCATCACAAAGCATTCAAGATTCCTACTCCACAGGGGAAAGTAGGACAGAGCAGCTTGACCGGTGCTAACAAGACACCTGTTAATGGGCCCTGCTACAACTGCAACCAGACCAGGAACTTTGCTCATTATTGCCCTTTTCTCAAGAAGTAGCAGGCCCCATACCAAGTTCGTGTGCACAACACCTCTATCGAGGAGATCCTTGCTGGTGAACCAGTGACTGTGGGTATGTTTTCTGTGAATCAAATCCTGTCGCTGTTTTGTTTGATTCTGGATCATCGCATTCTTTCATGAGTCAAGCATTTGCACAGAAGCATGATCAAAAGATACTTGAATTGAGCATTGAATTCAAGGTTAGTTCAGCCGAGGCTGATATAACTACTAAGCAGATAGTTCAGGGTGCAACTTTAGATCTAGACAAGTGGAGGTTTTGGTTGAACTTGATAGTTCTACCTGGCTTAGGAGTGGACGTGATAGTGGGGATGAGTTGGATGAAATTCTAGGGTCCTGTGATTGATACAGGTAATAGGATGCTATCTATCAGAAATCCTCTTGGGGAGGGTACTTTTCAAGTGCTGTTACCCTAAAAGTTTAAGCTGGAGAGCGTATCCTATTCTACTCATGTGACCCCTCTTCCCGAAATTCCTGTCGTGTGTGAGTTTTCGGATGTGTTTCCTGAAGAGCTTCCGGGTCTTCCACCTGATAGGGATGTTGAGTTTTGCATTGAGTTATTACCTAGCACCGCCCCAATCTCTAGGAGACCATATCAGATGCCACCAAACGAATTGGCAGAGCTAAAAAATCAGTTGAAAGAATTGTTGGATAAGGGTCTTATTCGCCCTAGTGTGTCAGAATGGGGTTGTCCTGCTATCTTTGTGAAGAAGGACAAATCTCTACAGATGTGTGTGGATTACTTTCCACTCAATGCTATGACCATTAAGAACAAGTATCCGTTACCCTGTATTGACATTCTATTTGACCAGTTATCGAAGGCGAGAGTGTTTTCCAAGATTGATCTTAGGTCTGGTTACCATCAGATCAAGATTAGACCGAAAGATGTGCCTAAGACCGCTTTTTCTACCAGATATGGATTGTATGAGTATCTTGTTATGTCCTTTGGCTTAATAAATGCTCCTGCATACTTCATGTATCTGATGAATTCGGTCTTTATGCCTAAGTTAGACAAGTTTATGGTGGTGTTTATTAATGACATCTTGGTGTACTCAGAAAATGAAGAAGATCATGCCGAGCATCTGAGGATTGTTCTAGAAAGGCTTAAGGAACATAAGTTGTATGCCAAGTTTAGCAAGTGTGAGTTTTGGCTCAAGAAAGTTCAATTCCTTAGCCATGTTCTATCTGATGAGGGAATCTCAGTAGATCCGAGCAAAGTACAAGAGGTTATAAATTGGGAAGCACCAACTTCTGTGCATGAAGTTCGGAGTTTTCTTGGTCTAGCCGGCTATTATCATTGTTTCATTCTGGATTTTTTGAAGATTACCAAACCTTTGAAAAATCTGTTGCAGAAAGAGAAGAAGTTCATTTGGACAGAAGAGTGTGAAACGGCTTTCTGTACCTTGCTGGAATCGTTGACCACTGCTCCTGTTCTTGCACAACCCAATTTAGGGAAACCGTTTGATGTATATTGTGATGCATCAAAAATAGGTTTGGGATGTGTGCTTATGCAAGAAGGTAGAATCATAGCTTATGCCTCATGCCAGTTGAAGAAGCATGAAGTGAATTATCCAACCCATGATTTGGAGCTTGCAGCTGTTGTGCATGCTCTAAAAATCTGGAGGCATTACTTGCTGGTAATTTCTGCAAAGTCTACACTGATCACAAGAGACTGAAGTATATCTTCACTCAACTCGAGTTGAACATGAGGCAACATCGATGGATGGAGTTTATCAAGGACTTCAATATGGAGATCTTGTATCATCTAGGCAAGGTGGTTCAACCTTTGTTAGCAGATGGTTTTGGCCTCATGCATCCTGTTGTACTGCGTAGCATCCAAATTAGTTGCTCTCTTGAAAGCAAGATCATCGAGGGTCAAAAAACTGAAAAGGGTATAGGTCATATCAAGGAGAAGATGCTGAAACAGCCAATCAAGCATTTCAGAGTAGATGAGAAGGGAATCTTATGGTTTGATGATCGTCTGGTTGTACAAAAAGATAGAGAACTCAGAAATCAAATCATGGATGAAGCTCACTTATCAAAGTTATCTATTCATCCTGGCAGTAGTAAGATGTTTCATGATCTGAAAGCTCATTTTTGGTGGACAAAAATGAGAAAGGAGATTGCAGCTTATGTTGCACAGTGTGACATCTGTTGTCGCATAAAGGCTGTTCATTTGAAGACAGCCGGAATGCTTCAACCGTTGCCGATTCCTGAATAGAAATGGGAAGATATCAGTATGGATTTCATTACCGGATTTCCCACAACTCCAAAAGGGCATGAATCTATTTGGGTAATTGTTGATCAACTTACCAAGAGTGCGCATTTTGTTCCAGTTCGTACAGATTATCGACCGCCTCAATATGCTGACATTTATCTCAGGGAGATCATTCGTTTGCATGGAATTCCCAAAACCATTGTATCTGATCGAGGGTCTCAGTTTACCACTCACTTATGGGATCACTTGCAGAAGGATTTGGGGACAAAGCTAAATCGTAGTACAACTTATCATCCTCAAACTTCAGGCCAAACAGAAAGAGTGAATCAAGTTCTTGAAGATCTCTTGAGGGCTTGTGTTTTATCATCCAAGGGTTCATGGGAGAAATGGTTACCTTTGGCAGAATTTTCTTATAACAATAGCTACCAAGAGAGTATACAGATGGCTCCTTTTGAGGCACTGTATGGCCGAAAGTGTAGAACACCAGTGAATTGGGTAGGACCTAGAGAAAGAAGATAATATGGTATTGACTTTGTTAAAGAAGCTGAAGAACAAGTTCGAAAAATTCAACAACACATCACAGCTGCACAATCCCGTCAGAAGAGTTATGCTGACAAGAGAAGAAGACCTCTAGTTTTTAATGTTGGTGATTATGTGTATCTGAAGGTCTCTCCTATGAAGAAAGTGTAACGTTTTGGTGTTAAAAAGAAATTGGCACCTCGTTATGTCGGTCCATATCAGATAATAGAAAGAAAAGGATTGTGGGCCTATAAGCTCAAACTGCCTGAAGAGATAAGTGCAGTGTTTCCTGTTTTTCATGTATCCTAACTCAAGAAATGTCTACGTGTTCCAACCGAAGAAGCCGTTAAAGTAAAAAACATTAAGCGAAGTTTAGATTTAACTTATGAAGAGAAACCTATGAGACTCCTAGATGTTAAAGAGAGAGTGACCAAAAATCGTGTGGTCAAGCAATATAAGGTTTCTTGGAGCCATCATGATGATAGCGATGCCACTTGGGAAATTGAGGACTATTTAAAAGAAGTATATCCCGACTTTCATAAAGAATGGTTAGTCTACTCAAATCTCGGGACAAGATTTCTTTAAGGGGGGAAGGGTTGTAACACCCCTGGTATTGAGCATGCATTACCTTGCACATCATGAGCATAACCATCTCATTTGCATCATCATTTGTTTACATGAAATGATAAAATGAAAAATGTGCTTGCTTTGGTTTGAACTAGGGCTATGTGATAGGTTGCTTTTTTGAGGTTGAGTGTTAAATGAAGTTTGTAGAGAAAATTATTTGGAGCAAAACTTATTTTTATGTCAAATCATGAAAAGGCTTGGAAGTGGGTCAAAAATGTCAAAAACAGTTTATAAAAATGTTTTTTCTTTTAATTTTAAATCCCCATTTTTGAATTTCAAATTCTAGGCAGAATTAGGCTGTGATGTTTAAAAGTGAAATGTTCTACTCATTGAGAGCAACATTTCATATTTTACAAATTTTTCAAATTTGAATTATTTTGGAAAATATAGAGTTAATCAAGTTTTGCACGAATCTTGGCGTAGTGGGACCCACCCGTCGGCCTCCTTCTTCCCTCTCTTCTTCTTCCTCGCACCGACGGTGTCCGTGCCGACGCCGGCCGCGTGGCAGCCGTACGCCGGTGCGCCCACGTTGTCTGCTGTTCGCCTCGCGCATGCACGCACCGCACACGCTCGCGCTCGCCCTGCCCTACTACCGCTCCACGCGCCCTCGGCCGGCCCCGCATGCGCGCCACATGCCCAACAGCGTCCGACGCCGCGGCCCGCCTATCCGAGCTCGGTTGCCATTTTAGCGTGGCAGCGGCCCGCTTCACTTCACCGACCGCACCTCACGCCTTCACTCCTCCACCAGACGCCCTTCCTTGCCTCGCATTTCCCTCCCCGAGCTCAAGCGGACGCGGAACCCGCCATTGCCGCCGCCCCGAGCTCGCATCGCCACCGCACCTCACAGCCTTGCCATTTTCTTCCTAGAGCTCGCCAGTAGCTCCGCCGTGGTGCGAGGCACAGCATGCACACACTCCCCGCCCCAATGACCTAAGGTAGAGGTCGAATCGACCGTTTCCCCCTGCGCTAGCCATGGTTGCCCCGACCACCGCGCGGTTCGCCGTGGCCAGCGTTTTCTTTCTCCCTCCCTTATCTTGCGTATCGTGGTCGCCTGCATGAGTAGCATAGGTTGGTGTAGTTAATGGGATCGATTAGGGTTTGTGTTCGACGGATTTTGGCCGACCGCCGTCGCGGGTCGCGCCGCCGCTCGTCGGCCGCTCGCACGGAGCTCACTCTGGTGGACCTTTGCCTTCATTTGCTAGTGCAATCGAGTCGCCCCGACTTCAATTAGGTCACAGGATAGTTCTTGGGCCTTGATTTGGCCGGAGTTGGCCGGCAGCCGTCGAACCGCCGACATGCATGCCGCTGCTCGCCGGCGTGCATCGCCGTCGTCATTTCTTCCAGTTTTTGTTCGCGTTTTCTGGTGAATCCGAGTTGCCTTGGCTCGCTGCAGCCTGTAGGCTAGCTCTTGCACCTCGCCGTGGCCGATTCCGGCGAGTTCGCCGTCATGCAAAGCCGTCGCTCGCCGCCGTTCGTCGCCGCCACCATTTTTCCTCCGTGATTGCTTGCATCTTGTACACCAACGGGGTCGCGTCAACGAGTTGAGTCTAGTGGTGGCCGTAGTTTGGCCGGTGACCTCACCGCCGGCGAGATTGCCGACCGCCGGCGACCTTTTCCCTCGGTGTGGATCACGTGCAGAATATGCTATTCTTTTTTAGACTTAAGTGCAAAATGGCCAGACACAGAGAGTTTCTTTATAGGGCTCGGTTAATTACTAGAAAGTCCAGGGTTCCCGGTGCAAAACGGTTTTCTATTTCGTTTTAAAGAATCTATTTTCTAGATTTTGATAAAAGCTTTGAAAAATCATAACTCGCTCAATTTTAGTCCAAATGAGTTGGTTTAAATTGCAGTATTTTTCTTATGAGTAGATCTATGCATGAAAAATATGAAATGTGATTTTTGTGATACTTTTCTGTATAGATTTATTTATCCCTATTAAATGCCTCTATCTTCGAATTTGAACTTGGGTTGTAGTAACTTATTTCGAACTCTGAAGTTTTGAACCATGTGCGAACCATGTTTTGAACTAAGGCAGAACGGCTAAACTTATTACGATCTTAGCTATGCCGGAAAGTTAAAAATCCTTCAAGATTTCGGGAATGACTACCGGGTTTATTAGGTCTCAATCATGTACCTTGTTATCTTAATGACGAATTACTTGCTTATGCTATGATAAATTGGTCAGTTCTGTCTCTGCTCTCTGCCGAAGTCGTGCTCAGCCAGGCCAAGGGCGCCTGCCCCCACCGTCAGACCCGCTGCCCCTGGACGCGACGCCACCGTCGGCCTGCCAACACCACCGGACGCGACGCCACCGGAGGACGGATGGGCCTCTGGCGTCCAACAAGACGCTGCCGGACGCTCCAACTGTTGCCGCTGATCGCCAGCTAACAAGCCGCTGCCTCAATCCAGATGCTCCGCCGTCAAACGAGACCAGCGCTCCAAACCTCCCACGACAATGTCGACCCTGCTGGGCACCCCGTCGCGCCGCCTCCGCCCCCATCCCATGCTGCGGCACAGCATCTGCTCACCCCTCAACGAATCCAGCGAGGACCCATCCCCTCCGGCCGCAGCCCTCCGCGTGGATGTACGACACCGCCGTCCGGCCACAGCCCTCTGAGAGGACGTTCGGCACCTCCCTCCGGCCGCCACCCTCCGTGCCGCTGAAACCACCGGACCGACACCTGCTCTGTCACAGCAGGAGCTGTGCCCACCTCCACCGCGCATAGCACGTTAGGCGCTCGGGTCGGCCCCTTTGTCAGGTCTAGGCACGAGCACTTAATAGGTAGGACCTAATTTCATTTGAGCCTGCAGTTCTGTATTAATTGGTCTGCTTATTTTTTAGAGTCATTCATTGATCTGCTTTGATGTGAATTTTCCTAGCGCTTATGAACGAAGAGGTCATGAACGGCGATGATGTATGTATTTTAGTGACATAGTTCATTTAGATTCTGGTAGTGGTAGGAGTCTTTCAGGTCACCTTTTCTACAGAGAGTCTTTCAGGTTTCAGGTTGCATAATCATGTAAGATCCATCTGTCTCACTGTCTGAGATTGTGTTAGAATAGCATAGATAACGACACATTCTCATCATCCTGAATCTTGGAGTTTAACCTGATGACATTGAGGAGGTGATTATTGATTTGGAATCAACCTTAGTGCATGTTCTGTGTGTATACAGGTCCATGTGTTATTGAATCAGTGAATGTCTTCGTTACAAGAAAGGAGAATTGGCTGGTGGACACAACAATAGTGACAATTCGGGTGCCACACGCCTTCACTTTTGATATTGGCCCAGAGATATTGCGGTTTCACTTTGTTTGACCAATGGACACCGCATTTATTTTATTAATTTCCACAGGATGAGGAGAGAGAAAGGTGAAAAAATTACTTTTTCTCCCTTATCTCTTTCGTCTTCCTTCTCTTATTTTCTCACTCCCTTTCTTCTTCCCCACACAGGCCAGCAGCCCGCCGCCTGCTCACGCCCGCGTGCCATGGGAGATGGGGGCGGGCAGCAGGGCGGGTGGCGGGCATGCGGGAGCTCTCATCATGGACGCGCAACGCGCTCTCGCTGCGGTCCCCGCTGGAGCTCGCGAAGGGGAGGGCACCGAGCTGCGAGGGGAAGGGCACCAGGGTGCCGGAGCTCAAGCCGACGCAGCAGCTGCGTCCATGCGCGGGGGCGCGCCGCCAGGGCTGCTCCGCCTCACGCGCCAGCCGCCGCGAGTGAGTGCCGCTACGCCTCGTGCACCGGCGGCCGCGGGCCGCTCTGCCTCACGCGCCGGCCGCGGTGGGCGAGCGCCCCTCCGCCTCGCGTGCCCCACGCGGGTGGCCGGTCCGCCGGGAGCCAGGAGGGTCGTGCGTCAGGGCGGCATCGGGGCAAGGTCGTGCTCGTGCGTGTCGCCATGGAGGCGGGGCCAGAGGCTCCCGCGTGTGCCTGCTCGCACCGGCCGCGGACCACACCCATCCCTGGCGGCTGGATGGCCGGGCCATGGCTCGTGCCCGTGCTCGGCGGCCGGTGCCGCGTCCGTGTGCGATGGGCCGTGCCCCACGGCGGCAGCTGGCCGCGCTCCCGCGTGTGCCCTTGGTGCTCCGGTGCTCCCACGGGCGGGCTCTGGTGCTCCAGGCGGCGAGGAGGTACTCTGCTGTCGTTACCCAGGAAATGGGTACCCCAAACCCTTGGTTTACCGGACTAAACCCCGCAAAATCAGCAACATGAACCCTCCAGTGACCTCCCACGATTAACGTTTGAAGGCCCGCACGCTAAAGCATACTGGGTTGACCCACGAACGGACTACGGCGGCCTAAAGCCAAAGCCTGCTCGAGGGGCTACCGAGCGGACTGGGACTGTACACTCGAGGGTACAATTCGAGCGACCCATCGAGGACGGAACTTCGCCCGGCGAACGAGCCTGCCCTCGAGGACG
Source organism: Bothriochloa decipiens (assembly GCA_023333625.1). Lineage (NCBI taxonomy): Eukaryota > Viridiplantae > Streptophyta > Magnoliopsida > Poales > Poaceae > Bothriochloa > Bothriochloa decipiens. Next base: position 20,735,283 of record CM041634.1, read on the forward strand.
GAACCTCGCCCAGCGAATGAGCTTGCCCTCGAGGACGGAATTTCGCCCGCCGATCGAGCCTGCCCTCGAGGACGGAACTTCGTTCGCGCGAATGGGCAGCCCTCGAGGACAGTGCACCCCTCGGCTACCGACTCTCCCGTACGGATCCGAGCGCATTTATTGCATTTTACCTACCCCCGCCTAACCGTATGGCCATAGTTACGGTAACAGTTATGGGAGTGGCGGTCAAATCTTGCTTTTATCGCCCATGCCCTGGAATCCCGTGGGTCATACTTCGCTGTTGCGCCATGCCGAGCACTGTGCCCCGTCTAGCACCCCCTCGAGACGCACAAATCAGCACGTTTCCCGCATTTCCCGGGATTCAACCTTATCCGGTGAGGCTCGACTCCCTCGACTCGACCCCCTCGACTTAAGCCAAGACCCTCGATTGCCGCCCCTAAACTTCGTCGAACGAACCCTCGAGCGGGACTTCAACAACTTCCGATGCGACGGCTGCAGGGCCTCCCGTACCGACGTACGTCACTACAGCAGCACCGATGTGATCGGCCTCAACGCCATGCGTCACCAGCCATGCGAACTCTAAATATATGTACTCCTGTGTCCCTCCTTCGCCTATAAAAGGAGGCGCCAGGACGTTAGAAAGAGAAAAAACAAGAGGATCTAGAGCATAGAAACGCTAAGGCTTTAGATCACAGAACAATACCGTGAGACAGTGTAGGTCGAGAGCTAGGCGTTCGAAACGCCCGAGCTCCAGCTCACGCTCCTCACACTTGCTTGTATTTTCCCCTGTACTAGCACTTCAGTGCAAGATAACACGAACTATCCTCCCCTCGCTGGACATAGGGCCTTCTTTGCCCGAACCAGGATAAATCGCCGTGTCCTTCTTGCATCACCCACCAGATTAAGGGAGCATGCAATTACAAATATTACTCATTGGTGTTAACCCCCCGAGGGTCGAAACATCGACAGTTGGCACGCCAGGTAGGGGAGCCGCGTGTCACCAACGATTTCCCGCCATGGTAATCTGGTTCGGGAGCCTGGAGTTCATGACCCTCGGCCAGGGCTATGACATGACTCTGCTCTCGATCAGTGACCCAAACGGAGGTCGCGGTACGCCCCCACGCTCATGGGGGATCGCTCGCCAGCCTCACCACCATGCTTCCACGTCCAGAAGAAGGCACGATCGACATCATCATCGCCATCAACCTAAGTCGAGGATGGTTCCCGCCACTTCTCCTCGCCCCTAACCGGAGATGAGGAACCCCTTGTTGAGGGATTGTCTGACCCGGGTTCAGAGGTAGAGGGCAAACCGGCAGGACCCTACCACAACCTCGACTCCACCTTCACAGTACGCTCATCGAGGAAGCACGACGAAGTCCCTGCTCGACCAAGCCCGCTCCCGCACGAGCTGGTCGAGCGTCATCAGCGGCCTTCGTTCGACTTCAACAATCCCGCGACAACGATCTTGACAGCGACCCACTCCAACATGAGTGCATTAGAGGACCACCTAGGTGCCCTTCTCTGTGCAATGGCGGACGTGGGGACTGTCACACCAGCCTCCGAGGGCTTGGCCTTCATGAAAGTGCCCGGCCCCCGGAGGTACACCGTCGGCACACTCCGACGGCAGCTGCAGGAGGAGGCGCGGGGACAATTCCCCGTTTTCTGCTGCGGCGACCCTGACTCTGACTCTGATCATTGGGATCCTACCCGCGAGTGCCTCCACATCGATCGTGATGTCGACTCCGATCAGGACACCATCGATCTAGTGGCCGGGGCAGCTACCACTGCGGCGGGAGGTGCTCTCCCCACAGCAGAGGACCAACAACTAGACGCACCCCGAGAGGCGTGCCCCCGTCCTGGAGAGCAGGATGCACAGCTGGCATAGATTCAGGAGTTGCAGGTGAAGCTCGCCGATGAGCAGGAACAATTGCGCCTGCTCGAGCTAACCCTCGAGCAAGAGCGACGACCGCCCGGCGGTAGAGCCCGAGCCAGGGCCCGAGAGGTCAACCGGTAGATCAACGAGGCTGGGGCACCCGAGCAACCCGCCAACCGTTATCCCCGAGCAAGCTAGAACATTGTCACAGCAGCTATGCTCCTTCGCAATATGCCCACGCCATCCAACTCGCAAGCTCGGTGGATACAACGCGAGGTCAAGGATCTCCTCCAAGTTGCTACTGTTCAGCAAGCGGAGAGCTCAGCCTCGAGGTGTCGAGGGGTAGCCTCTGAACCTCAGGTCGAGCCCTCCTGGCCTGAAAGGGAGAGCTCGGTCGATCAGGGGGCGGCCCCCCGACCGAAGAAGAAGCCGGCCCGAGAGCGTATCAACGACGACCGCGCTCCCCGCGACGCGCGCCTTGACATTGTCGAGAACCACAGACGCAAGTACGGGGATGCTGAGGATCGAGGATACAGCGCCCATCGTGGAGGGTGTTACGACAGCGACGAAGACCGACGGGCCCCGGAGCCACCGTGTCCCTGAGTCTTCAGCAGGATGATCCGCTGCGCCTAGCTGCCCGACAAGTTTCAACCCCCCACGAGCATCGTCAAATACAACGGCGAAACCAATCCCGAGCTCTGGCTAGCCAACTTTCGGCTGGCTTGTCAGGCGGGCGGGGCACGTGACGATCACGTCATCATATGTCACCTTCCCCTGTTCCTATCTGACACCACGCATAGGTGGCTCGAGGAGCTTCCCCTGACCAGATTCGCGGTTGGGTCGACCTTGTCCGGATCTTCGAGGGGAACTTCAAAGGTACCTACGTGCGTCCCGGGAACTCCTGGGAACTGCGCAACTGCAAGCAGAAACCAGGGGAGTCTCTCCGCGACTTTGCTTGATGATTCTCTAAGCTCCACACCGAACTACCCCACATCTCCGATCTCGACATCATTCTAGTGTTCGTTGCGGGTACAACCTGCAAGGACCTAGTTCGCGAGTTGGGGCGTAACCGCCCCGACACCGTCGACGAGCTCATGGATGTGGTCACCAACTACGCGGCCGACGAAGAGGCGGTCGGCGCCTTCTTCAGCGACGGGAAGGACAAGGGAAAGGCACCGACAGCCGACGACACCGGAGGCTCGAGCAAAGGGCCGAAGAGAAACAACAACAAGAAGAAAAATCAGCAAGGCAAGCGTGAGGCTGCAGAAGATGATCTCGTCACAGCAACCGAACGCAAAAGACCTTGAGGTCCCCCCGAGGGCACCATCTTCGACAAAATGCTCGAGGAGCCCTGCCCTTATCACAAGGACGGGGCAAGGCACAAGCTTAAGGACTGCCACATGCTTCGAAAGCACTTCGAGCAAGTGGGTGTGAAGAAAGGTGACGACAAGAAAGACCAAGGCGGCAGTGAGGGAGACAACAGGGAAGACGAAAAATTCCCCGAAGTCTATGACTGCTACATGATCTACGGGGGCCCCTCGACCCAGCTCACGCCTCGACAGCGCAAGCGGGAGCGTCAGAAGTCTTCTCCGTCCGAGTCGCGGCACCTCACTACCTCGACTGGTCTGACGCGCCCATCACGTTCAACCGCAATGACCATCCTGATCGAGTCCCCAACCCCGGGGCCTATCCGCTCGTCGTCGACCCAATCATCATAAACACCCGCCTCTCGAAGGTCCTCATGGACGGCGGCAGTAGCCTAAACGTCATCTACCTCGAGACCCTCGACCTCCTGGGAGTCAAGAGGTGCCAACTCCGACCCAGCGCCGGGGGATTCCATGGCGTCGTGCCGGGGAAAAAGGCCCTCCCCGTCGGCTGTATCGACCTTCCTGTCTGCTTTGGCACCCCTGCCAACTTCAAAAAAGAGACCCTCACTTTCGAGGTGGTCGGGTTTCACGGAACGTATCACGCTATCATTGGCCGACCAGGCTACGCGCAGTTCATGGCGATCCCAAACTACACCTACCTCAAGCTCAAGATGCCAGGACCCAAGGGCGTCATCACCGTCGCCTCCTCCTACGAGCATGCGTACGACTGTGACATCAAATGCGTCGAGTATGGAGAGGCCGTCAAGCAAAATGCCATGATAGCCATGACCCTCGAGCTCCTCGTCGACGAGGTGCCAGATCCCAAGTGGCACGCCGGCAACTTTGAGCCGGCACAAGACACCAAGAAAGTCCCCCTCGACCCGAGCTGCCCCGGCGAGAAGGTGCTAACGATCAACGCCGACCTCGAGGGAAAATAGGAAGCCGTGCTCATCGACTTTCTCCGTGCGAAGGCCGATATGTTTGCGTGGAGTCCTTTGGATATGCCGGGCATACCGAGGGAAGTCGCCGAGCACGCCTTGGAGATCCGGGCCGGGTCCAGACCGGTGAAGCAACGCCTGCGTCGCTTCGACGAGGAGAAGCGCAGGATCATCGGCGAGGAGGTGAAACCCTCTTGTTCCTCGATGCTTATTCTGGCTACCACCAAATCAAGATGAAAGAGTCTGACCAGCTCGTGACTTCGTTCATCACACCTTTTGGCATGTACTGCTATGTCACCATGCCCTTCGGCCTTCGAAACGCTAGGGCGACGTATCAGCGGTGCATGCTCCACGTCTTCAGTGAACACATAGGCGACATGGTCGAGGCCTATGTCGATGACATCGTGGTCAAGTCTAGAAAAGTGGACAACCTCATCCATGACCTCGAAATCGCGTTTGGGTGCCTTTGAGCCAAAAACATAAAACTCAACCCCGAGAAATGTGTCTTCGGGGTGCCTCGGGGCATGCTCCTCGGATACATCATCTCCCAGCGCGGGATCGAGGCCAACCCCAAGAAGGTGGTGGCCATCATGCGAATGGGGCCGATTCAGGACCTCAAGGGCGTGCAGAAGGTCACGGGCTGCCTCGCGGCCCTCAGCCGTTTCATCTCACGTTTAGGGGAGAAGGCCATGCCTCTGTACCGCCTCTTGAAAAATCCGAGCGATTCACATGGACCGCGGAGGCTGAGGAGGCTCTCGATGAACTCAAAGGCATGCTGACATCCGCCCCGATTCTCGTCCCTCCTCGACCAGCGACGTCGACTGAACCGCCCGAGCCCCTCCTCCTCTATGTCGCCGCAACCACTCAGGTGGTCAGCGCGGCCATAGTGGTCGAGAGGCAAGAGGAAGGGTGCGCCTTGCCCATCTAGCGGCCGATTTGCTTCGTCAGCAAAGTGCTTTCAGAAATAAAAATCCGCTACCCACAGGTGCAGAAGCTACTCTACGCCATCGTCCTTACACGTCGCAAGCTCCAGCACTACTTCCTCAGCCACCCGGTTACCGTGGTATCTTCGTTCCCCTTGGGGGAGATCATCCATAACCGGGAGGCCGCTGGAAGGATTGCTAAGTGGTCGGTCGAGCTCATGGACGAGACCATCACCTACGCACCGCGGAAGGCCATCAAGTCCCAAGCGCTGGTGGATTTCGTCGCTGCATGGACCGACACTCAGTTGCCGCCAGTTCAAATCCAAGCCGAGCTGTGGACAATGTACTTCGACGGATCGCTCATGAAGACAGGAGCAGGCGCGGGCTTGCTCTTCATCTCGCCCCTCGGAGTCCACATGTGCTACGTCATTCGCATCCACTTTGCCGCTTCTAATAACATCGCGGAGTACGAAGCTCTCGTCACTAGATTACGAGTTGCCCTTGAGCTCGGGGTCCGATGCCTCGATGTTCGAGGTGACTCGCAACTAATCATCGACCAAGTGATGAAGGCCTCGAACTGCCACGACGCCAAGATAGAAGCCTACTGCAACGAAGTGCGCAAGTTGGAAGACAAGTTCCACGGCCTCGAGCTTAGTCATATTGCTCGATGATACAACAAAGCCGTGGATGAGCTTGTGAAAATTGCATCGACTCGGGGTACAGTCCCTCCGGACGTATTCTCGAGGGACCTCTTCGAGTCCTCCATCGATTTGGGCTCGGGGGCTTGCACTACGCCCTTGAAGCTCCACTCCATGACCTCGAGTGGGGCCCCCTCGACCGGGGCCCAGGTTATGGAGATCCAGGGGACTCCTCCATCGAGCCCGTCGCCGGATTGGCGGGCCCCTCTACTCGACTGCCTCATTCGGGGAGAGCTTCCGGAGGACCGGATCGAAGCTCACCGGATCGCGCGACGGGCCAAGTCCTACGTCATCTACGGTGACGGCAAGGAACTCTACAGGCGAAGCCCCTTAGGCGTTCTTCAGCGCTGCATTACTATCAAAGAAGGCAGGAGGCTCCTCGAAGACATACACTCGGGGGCCTGCGACCATCACGCGGCACCAAGGACCCTCGTAGGCAATGCCTTCTGACAGGGTTTCTACTGGCCGACCGCCATTTTTGACGCTACGAACATTGTCCGCTCATGCAAAGGATGTCAATTTTACGCCAAGCAGACACACCTCCCAGCTCACGCCCTACAAATGATCCCCATCACCTGGCCATTCGCGGTCTGGGGGCTCGATCTTGTGGGGCCTCTCAAGAGGACAACCAAAGTGTACACGCACCTGTTTGTTGCCATCGACAAGTTTACCAAGTGGATCGAGGCCTGGCCTATCGGCAACATCCGCTCCGAATGGGCGGTCGAGTTCTTCACTGACATCATCCATCGCTTCGGGGTCCCGAACGTCATCATCACTGACAACGGCACACAGTTCACCGGCAAGAAGTTCTTGGATTTCTGCGATCGCCATCACATCCGTGTGAATTGGTCCGCGGTTGCACATCCTCGAACTAACGGCCAGGTCGAGCGCGCCAATGGCATGATTTTGTAGGGCCTCAAGCCAAGGATCCTCAACCGCCTCAGCAAGCACGGAAAAAATGGGCCGCCGAGCTGCCTTCGGTCCTATGGAGCCTAAGGACAACACCTAGTCAAGCCATGGGCTTCACCCCATTCTTCTTGGTCTATGGGTTCGAGGCCGTCCTCCCCACTGACCTTGAGTATGGTTCCCCTCGACTAAAGGCGTAAACAAGCAAAACAACGAAGAAGCCCTCGCAAACGCCGTCGACCAGCTCGAGGAGGCTCGAGACATGGCGCTAATTCACTCCGCAAGGTATCAGCAGAAACTTCGACGCTACCATGACAAGCACGTGCGCCCGAGGGACTTCCAAGTTGGAGACCTCATCCTACGTCGACGACAGAGAGCAAGGGATGTCACAAGCTGACCCCGCCATGGGAAGGCCCATACACCGTAGCTGAGGTGCTAAAGCCCGGGACGTACAAGCTCGCTAACGACAAAGGCGAAATCCTCACCAACGCATGGAACATCAAACAGCTACGTCGTTTCTACCCTTAGGGCACCAATGTCCTCGTACATTCTCGCATGTTTTGTACATTTTCGCATGGCAAATATAAGGAGTACTTTTGATTATAAGTTCAAACTTGTTATTGTACATGCAAGAGGTAGCCTCGACCCTATCTCGCCAGAGTCGAGCCTCCCTCGGGGGCCAACGGGGGGGAACCCCCTAAGTTCCTAAAAATATGAACGATTTTTTTTCAAGCGTCTCCCTTCGCTTCGCAAACTAAGTTGAAAATGCCTCGAAGTCCCTAGGGGTCGAGGGCTGTCGAGCCAGGAGCTCTCCTATGCCTCCAGGCTACGGTACCTCCACTTGCTCCCCCCTCGAGGGATATGAGCCTGCGTCGAACACTTAGTTGAAAAGCAAAGGTCAGGCGATCAAAACTCGAGCGCCTCTTCTCTCTCACGCCTCGATACGCTTCGCGACTAAGTAGAAAATGCCTCAAACTCCCTAGAGGGTCGAGGGCTGTCGAGCCGGGAGCTCTCCTACGCCTTCGGGCTATGGTACCTCCACTTGCTCCCCCCCTCGAGGGATACGAGCATGCGTCGAAAACTTAGTCAAGAAAGCAAAGTCTAGGTGAAAGAAAGCAGAGAAGGCTTGAAAGTAAAATGACAAATTGCATTACGATAGATGCATTAATGTTCAAAAAGGCTTTCGAAGCCACATTGAATATAAGTTACAAAAACTAACTTATTACATGGGCATCTCTGCCCAGCCTTGCCCTACAGGCCCGCTCCATCGTCGCCCTCCTCGACGCTGTACCCTTCATCCACGGGGGGGAGGACTTCGTCCTCGAACAACTTCGCTAGCGCTCCCCCCGGCCTCTCGGCGTCATTGATGAGCCCTCGGCATCGCTCCTCGTTCTCGGCGTCGGTCTTCGAGATATCAGGAATGAAGCCTTGGGCGACCATGTCCATGTCGAAGACAAAGCCGGAGGAGACCATTGCCAGCGCCCGCTTCACGCCGGTATGAAGCGCCTCCCGCACGCGATCACGAAGGGTGGCGTCGAGGTAGTAGATCCGGTCGACGAGCATGGCACCCGGGATGTCTTCTTCAGTGCCCTCGATGGGCCCGACCTCCCAGGAGGCGCAGAGCCTATCGAGGGCAACCCGGAGCTGGCCGAGAAGTGCCCCCTCCGCCACGAGGCTCTCCTTCAGTGCCTTGGTGGCGGTTTGGATAGCAAGCAGCTCGGACTCAAGGCCTGAAACACAAAACAAGAGTTAGACAAACCACATCGGAAGAAAAAAGATCAAAAGCTCTTCAAAGTACTCACCAGCACAGTGAGTCTTGAGGGCGCGGCGATCTCCCAGCACGGCATCACGCTCCCCCCGAGCCTCATCTCGCTCCCGCTGGGCCTCCTTGAAGGCCCGGGACACCTCTGTCTTCTCGCAGCGGAGGGTCTCGAGGGCCCCACCAGCCAGGATGATGGCCTGCTCCTTCTCTTGGAGGGTAGCCTTCATCGCCCCGAGCTGGGTTTCCAGGCTAGCGGCTCAGTTCTTCTCCTACTGGGCCAAGGCGGAGAGGGTGTTGCACGCCATGGAGACTTTAGCGAGATTGGCCTCGAGTGAGCGGATGCGTTCCACGGAGCTCTGAGCCTCCCCCACGAGTAGCTCGACATGCTCCTGGGCTTGGATGCTCTCGCCCTTGGCCCTCTCCGCTTCGGCCTTGGCCGCGTCAGCCTCCTCCCTGGCACGCTTGAGCTCCTCCTTGAGGTGGGCGGCTTCCCCTCGAGCAGCTTCGGCATCCTCCTTCGCCTGGGCGGCCTCCTCTTTGGCTTTGGCGGCCTCCTCCCTGGTCCGCTTCAGCTCCTCCTCGATCTCGGCCACCCTGCCCTGCGCAGAGCGACCGGCTTCGAGTTGGTGAAGCATTTCCTCCCGGCTGTTGAGCGTTTCGTGTAGGAAGTCTGACTTGGAGTAGGAATGCCACCGCACCTCCTGGGGATAGGAAATCGAGGGCTAAGGCATTCCATACGAAAGAACTCAAAAACTGCATATGGTCCACACAGCGACTCACCATGAGATTCCGGTCGAGACCTTTGGCGAGCTCGACGCCCAGCTTCAGCAAGTGCTGTAGCCATGCCCGGGACCGCTCTGCGTCCTCCCAGCACTTGACTTTCTCCGGGTCGTCCATCTCGATCCCCGGAGCGCTGGAGTCGCCAGGTTCCCGGAGTATGATGCGCTCCTTGCCCCAATGTGGAAGGACCGTCTTGACCTTGGTTCGCGCCAAGGACTCGATCTCGTCCACCACATCACGTGGGGCGCCGTAACGCTCGGCCAACTCCACCGGGGTGCTAAACTCCGATGCGGCGCCGGCACTCCTCAGCCCGGGGTCGGAAGATGACCTCCTTGGCAGGCCAGAAGCCGCCGTCTCCTCCGGCCGCTCCATCGACGGTTGCGGCGGCTGGCTCAACGCTGCTTCTGGCGCCTTCGGAGGCAACAGAGGTGTCGACGCCATTGTTTCCCCCAATGCCACGTCCTGTGGCACCGGCAGGTCCACCATCGACGCATCTTCCGATGGGTTCGATACCGAGACCTCCTCCGACTGCACCCCCGGCAGCCGCGGGACTGTCGACGCCTTCGACGCCGTTTCTTCTTCAGCCAGCAGCTCGTCCAGAGTGATCATGGACACCCATTGCTTGGGCAGTCCCGAAGTCCCCTCTGCCTCCAGCGTCTTGGGCGGCTGCTGCGTCAACGGGTCCAGCGGCGTCGTGTCCCCCGGTGGCGTCTGCTGCACCTGTTGGTGCTGGGGCTGACGCCCGGTTCTCTCCTCCTCTTCCCGCCGCTCCAGCGGCTCCTTCTCCCCCTCCTGCTACGACTGCGGCAGCTCCGCTTCTTGCAGGGCCCCCTGCTCCTGCTTCCTCTAGGCCTCGAGCTCATGTAGCCCCGCCGGCCAAGGTCTCCGCTCTCCCGTTGAGGGGAGAAGGGCTGTGGTCTCCTCACCCTCGAGGTCGACGACGACTACCTCCTCTCCCAGCTCGTGGCCCTCGGGGGCTCCCACCTTGGGTGCGGGGATCGAGGCCTCCGGTCGGCCAGGAGCGAAAGCTCCCGACGTCGGGGCTCCGCCCCCTGGCGCCGGGCCGAGCTCGAGGGCCGCGGACGATGACGTCAAGGAGGCGCTCCCTCCCTCTTGCGTCCTCCCTGGCTCAGAGTCACCGCCCGTCGCAGCCCCCGAGATGCTCGACCCTGCAGCAAGAGCGGAACCCGTCAGCCTACCGCGCGCCATAGCACCGAGGGCTGAGGACAACCACTTGGCTTTCCACGGAGCCAAGGGCCTCGATGTCGCACCTGTGACCGGGGCCTCCATCTTCGTAGCTGCGTCCACCTTAAGCCACTTGGCCAGTGCAAGAGACGCCTCCTCGATTTGCCGCTTGGGCCTGGATGGGAAGCAGGACGGCAAAAAGTTTATTAAACTGCGCAAGGAAGATGCAACGAAAAAGCAATGAATCAACAACGCTTACCCAAAGGGGATAGAGGCCCTTCAGGTCCCCCTCGAACCACCAGCAGATCTCGAGACCCCTCCCGAAGCGAAGCTCTTCCCGGGGCTGAGGCTGCTCGGGGCCATCGATGGGGTCACCATGCCTCCCTGCTCCGACGTGGCCTCCTGAGCACGGCTCTGCTCCACCCGCGCCGACGACCAGGACCGGGTTTCCCGAGTCAAAGTGGGTGGGGTCCCGCCTCGAGTACGACGGGAGGGGGGCGAACCCCCTCGATTCGAGACATCGGCCGACCTTTTCCCACGCCGGCACTCCGAGGCCGACGCCACCGGCTGGGGGGCGCGCTCCTCCACCGCCTCCTCCTGCACGAAGGGGTGATCAGCATGGGAGGAACCCAACAAGATGCGGTCGAGACGCCCCGCCACCCCCTCGATGTCATCGCTGTCATCATCAACATCATCTTCATCTCCCTTGAACGAGGGAGACTCCTCCTCCGGGAGCCCGTCGCGCCTCTGCTCAGCGCGGCGCCTCGCAAGCCTGTCACGCTCCTGGAGCTTCTTGGCCTTCTTCTTCTCCTCTTCGTCCTTACATCGCTTTTCTTACTGAGCGGTGAAGCGTCTTACCTGATGATCGGGAGCGTCCTCCCTCCGTGGGGGCCTCGATCTCCGGTAGTCGATTCTCCCCTACATGAAAATGTTTAGTCACAGGGACAAGAGAAGGGGGCGGAATGAAAACACAAAAGGCACGGGTCGGGGCATTCACCAAGTCGAGGCAACCCTCCTCCGACCGCATGGGGAGGCGGTTGACGTCTTCTGCCCTGAACGAGCCCGCAACCATCCCCTTCACCCGCGCAATGACTCCCGCGGCGGATGGGTTCTCGCCGGACATCCGGCACCTCTTGAGGACCTCGGGCGCCGCCGAGGGGAGCATCTCGTCCAACCGCAGCGGGCGCTCCATCAGAGGGAGCACCCGTCGACTGTGGAAGGCCGAGACCACCACACCCGCTGTCAGGCCTGCCTCTCGAAGGGTCTTCATCGCGGCGACGAGGGGACGAAGTCGACGCTGAAGATCTCCCGTGATACCGTGCGGCCAGTTGAATGGACGCTCGGTGATAAGCCGCCCGGTGTATGGCGGGAGGTAGCCGTCGTCGTTGTGAAGGTAGAACCACTGCTCGTCCCACCGGGAGTGGTTGAACATCAACCCGGTGGGGATATACTTGTGTGGCTCCTCCGACTTCCCAGTCTTCAACACGAAGTTGAGGCACCCCGCTCTGACGACTCGCCTTACTCCTGGTGCCACCGGGCAGGCGAACCACTCCCCCTTGTAAAGATGGAGCCACAGCTCCCAGTGTGGCGCCATCCCGAGGTAGCCCTCGCAGATGGCCGTGAAGATGGCGGCGTTGGAGATGGCGTTGGGGGAGAAATGTTGGAGCTCGACGCTGTAGAAGTTCATCAACCCCCGCATGAACTCGCTCGGGGGTACACCGAACCCATGCCGATGATACTTGAGGAAGCTCACCACATAGCCCTCCGGTGGGTTTGGCTCTTGGTGATTCCTCAGCGGCGCAATCCACTCCGGCCGATTTGGATTGGTGACGGGGCGGAGAAGTCCTTCCCCCACCAGCTCGTTCAGCCTTTGCCACGTCACGGTCGATGGGCGCCAGGGTTCGGCGGGCTGGAGGACGGGGTCCATGGCAGCAGCGGCAGCACAGATCCACTCGGTGGATGCGGCGGCGGCAGCAACAAGATGAATCTCCTCGACGGACAGACGACCGGGAAGGTTCCCAATTGCGATTTCTTGCTCTAAAGTTTCTACCCTCACGCGCGCAGGAAAGCAGGAATTTGGGAGGATGGCAAAGGTGGGGGCGAACAGCGCCAGTCCCCCTTCGTTTTTATACCCGAGAAGAGCAACGGGCGGAGTCCGACGGCAGGGAAAAGGTAACTTCCCACAATTAATGCGCTTGCCTGACTGTTCCCCCCTCGATCCTTGACCGGATGCGCGTGTCACACCTCTGGCAAAGAGCCGTTGCTCGGGCCCACCACGATCGCACCGCTACAGCCTTCTCCTCAAAAGGCGTGTCCAACGATAATAAAAAAGAGCCGTTACTCGCCAACGGAGACTTCTACGAAAGGTAAAACGGGCTCTGGTCCCACCTCAAAGTCTCGAGGGAGCGAAGGCCGGTCCTCGAGTGAGGGCTCAATGGCCGCCCTTGAGCACCAAAAAAATCAGGCTCCGGCCCTAAGCCTCGAGGGAGCGAAGGCTGGCCCAAAGATCAGGGTTCGACAGCCGCCCTCGAGCACCCGAGTCAGGGGTGACCAAGGGGGAGCCAACACGAGGCCTTGCTCGAGAATGAACTCTCGAGACCCCTTTAGACACATCCAAGGCGAAATGCTACGGACTTTAAGGAATCCCCCCGAAGGGAGGCATCGAGCCGCCGAGACCTATCGAATGGAATCGGTATCCGTAAGACCATGCATTTTGCTCTAATGAGACCGCCTCCGGGCCACCAGCCAACCTCTATCGAACGAGGAATGGGCTCTCACTTGGATTTTCCCGTTACCAGCTCACTGAGAACTTCGCGGCTCGCCCTATCGAGGGTAGTCCGACGCTTCTCGCCTCACGTCCGATCGAAAGGACTCGTGAGATGAATGCTGAGGCCGGCAACGCCCCAGCCGCACGAGGCTCGGGAGCTCGACTGTGCCCGGCACCCCTCAACGAAAGAGGGTCAAAAATCCCCCGGGGGCTCGGCGTCCTGACGCACCCCTCGGTAAAGCGCTGCGACTCCAGTTCAGGCCTATACCCGACTGGACAAGCACCCCTCGATCAAAGACAAATGAAGCCCTCATAGGAGTCTTTTGACTCCTACGAGGCCTCGGGGGCTACCCCCGCGGGGGTCGCTCGCGCGCCCCCCACGGAAAGATCCGAATCACGTCTCGTTCTCAATTCTTGACCCCCTGCCCGAGTGCTATCACTCGCGCAGGGGCTCGGGGGCTACTGTCATTACCCAGGAAATGGGTACCCCAAACCCTTGGTTTACCGGACTAAACCCCGCAAAATCAGCAACATGAACCCTCCAGTGACCTCCCACGATTAACGTTCGAAGGCCCGCAGGCTAAAGCATACTGGGTTGACCCACGAATGGACTACGGCGACCCAAAGCCAAAGCCTGCTCGAGGGGCTACTGAGCGGACTGGGACTGTACACTCGAGGGTACAATTCGGGCGACCCCTCGAGGATGGAACTTCGCCCGGCGAATGAGCCTGCCCTCGAGGACGGAACCTCGCCCGGCGAACGAGCCTGCCCTCGAGGACGGAATTTCGCCCGACGAACGAGCCTGCCCTCGAGGACGGCACTTTGTTCGCGCGAATGGGCAGCCCTCGAGGACAGTGCACCCCTCGGCTACCGACTCTCCCGTACGGATCCAGGCGCATTTAATGCGTTTTACCTACCCCCGCCTAACCGTATGGCCACAGTTACGGTAACAATTATGGGAGTGGCGGTCAAATCTTGCTTTTACCGCCCATGCCCCGAAATCTCGTGGGTCGTACTTCTTGCATCACCCACCGGATTAAGGGAGCACGCAATTACAAATATTACTCGTTGGTGTTAAACCCTCGAGGGTCGAAACACCGACATCTGCTTCGAGGAAGAAAAAAGGAAGAGAAAAAAAGAAAGGGAGAGGAAGAAGAAAGAGACAAGGGCAGGGACGTCATTTTTTGACTTTTCTCTCTCCTCATCTGATGGAAATTAATAAAATAAAAGACGTGGTGTCCATTGGCTAAACAAAGTGACACTGCAGTGTCTCTCAGCCAATATCGAAAGTGGAGGTGTGTGGCACCCGAATTGCCACTATTGTTGTGTCCACCAGCCAATTTTCCCTTACAAGAATTGTTTTACCTGTGCATTGGTTGGTACATCGATTATCCTGTTTATGAATACAAAATCGGCTTTGTTTGAAGGAATCAGGATCCACCATCGGAAACTATGCACGTCCCACTTATTGACCCTTGGTGCACATTTAATCATCTGAAGCAAAAACTAAAGCACGGTCCACCCAACACCAAGTAGAAAGGTATCAGTATTACAATGTTGTCTTTCTGGTTTCTGCTAATTGTTCAACTTGAGGATATTTCACTCTGTGATTTCTTATATGAAGTGATCCTCCTATAAGTAATAATCCATTTCTTTATCTGCAAGTTTACTTCATGTTTACACATGAATCATTCCGAATTTGCAGTTTTCATTCAGTCAAGGAACTTAGGGAGTTTTATTTTGAGGACATGCTATTTGATTCAGTCATGATGTTGACACATTGCTTTCATTTGCTTTGTATCCTGGTTATTCCTTCTACATTTTGTACTGTCAATGGTAAAAACAACCAGAAAGCCAAAAAAAAAAAACTTCCTGCATGTTGCATATCTGCACTTAGAAATGTCTACACTTTTTCTGATTTAGGCACACCCAATACTCTACTATTGTTTGTTTCTATCTTGTTGCAGCAACATCCAGGATTCTGATCAGGCACCTAGAAAGATGAAATTTGACAGCCAGTAGCTACAGCCACGAGCAGCTCCTTTTCTTACTAGAGATATGAACTACTCTGAAATTGTCAATTGCCTTGCCATTCAGATTATCCTACTCCTGCGTTGACTTCTCGAGACATCAGTACATTGGGAGATGGCAGTGACTGTAATGGTCAATAGGCGAGCCAAATTTACTATCTGCACCAATTTTACTATTTGATTATTCTTTTCTCTTGATGTGGTCATTAGTAATGTCTTTTTTTAGGAACTGAAATAAGTAATGTGTGTAAACATGGCATTCAAAAAGAAACTCCCTTGGAACGTTGGAATCTTTCTGCAAGCTTTGATCCTACGCTGAACCTTGGAACCTTTCTGCATGCTCAGAACCTAAACAAGCAAACTCATAATTCCCATCTACTGCAACAAGAATTCTGATGCATCTCAGAATGCCTTTTGGTTTTACTTTAGAAAGTGGCTACAAAGAATTTTAGAGTTTTTTTTTATCTGTGCCACAAGCTCCAAAGTTCATATATATGACATTCTGGTCAAGTGTTAAGAAATTTCCCTTGCAGAGTATGGTTGCAGGATGCAGCCTTACTGGTTAAGGTGATTCTCCTTTATGCAGGAGGGGTTCAATCGAAGAGCTTAGGTTATGCTTCGACAAATAATAGAAGGTGAGTTCCCACTCTTTTCCCTTAAACAACTCCGACAATTTGTTGCTATGAAAGTTCAGATCACACATACATGACATAGCTGCAGTAATTTATTCTGATCCTCAGATTTCCTCGAAAAAATGCTATCTTGATGCTGGCATGTAGCAAGGGTCCTGCAAGGCAGCAATTCAGCTGCTAGAAATTTGTAGCGCACTTTGTATGCCCTACCCCAGCCTATACTGAGGAGCATCTTTTAACCAAGCAGTGTCACAAAATATTCAAATGATAGTGAGTCTCATACCATCATTGTCTACAAGTTTTGCCTTCTCTTTTTGGTTGACACAGATTTAGGATGATACAATTTTTTTATCTGTATTGTTGTCTCCGACTTCAACTTTTGGATTATTTAGGATCATTTTGAGATTGTGAATAAAAAGATTTTTTCTTCAGATACCCCTTCTATGCCTCTTCCTGTTAGAGTATAATTATAACAGCCAATATTAGGCTTACGGCCCATTGGCCTTGTACTCCTAGTCTGACTTGTATTAGTACCACATTGTAACTTATACATGTATTGCAAGCCTTCCAGGCTATATATATGAAAGGTCATCCCCCTATTGGGTGTGCGGTGTTTCTCTACATGGTATCAATCTAATCACGATCCTCGCTTCCTCTGCCCGTGCGCCCTGCCTCTAGGGCTCGCGCCATCGCACCACAGGGCCGCCGCCGCCTCCCCGGCCGCCGCCGCGCACCAGCGCCCTCAGCCGCTCCACTCAGCCGCGCCGGTCCGCCGCCCGCCTGCCGCCGCCCAGGCCGCCGCCAACTCGGCCGCCCGACTTCGTCGCACCGCCCAGGCCGCCGCCTCACCCGGCCGTCCGACTTCGTCGCGCCGCCGCCTGCCCGCGCCCCTGCTCCTCGCGATCCGGCGCTCCAGTTCGTCATGACGGAATCGACGCAGTCCTCTGCTACCTTCGGTGTCCTCGGGTCGTCAACATCCGGCGCCATGGGAGACGGCGTCGCCCCTGCCTTCTTCAACGTGAAGCATCAACATCCTCTGCTACCCCTATGCAGCCGTCAACATGAAGCAGCACGTTCCGATCTCCCTCAGCCTCGAGCGTCCCAACTACTCCAAGTGGAAGGCGTTCTTCACCGCCCTCTGTGGCAAGTACGGGCTGCTCGGCCACATCGACGGCACGGAGGACGCGCGCCCGGCTGACCCCACGTGGTCTCAGCCCGACGCCTGCATCCGTGGCTAGATGTACGGCTCCTGCGATGACACCGTCCTCGACCTCGCTATGGATCCCCATCAAGACGCGCGCGCTCTGTACGTCTGCATCGAGGCCCTGTTCCAGGCGAACAAAGAGTCTCGGGCGATCGTCCTCGGGCAGGAGTTCCATAGCATGTCCCAGGGCGATCTCTCCGTGCGTCGAGGCCCTGTTCCAGGCGAACAAGGAGCCTCAGGCAATCGTCCTCGGGCAGGAGTTCCACAGCATGTCCCAGGGCGATCTCTCCGTCGAGTTCCACCGCCGACATCATCGCCAACATGTCGCCGCTTCCCGACTTCAAGTCTGCCACCAACATGCTCTGCGTCAAGGAACTTCGTCTCGGCAGCGAGGGCAAAGAGGTTTCATCATCAGCACTCGCTGCTTCCACCAACTCCTCTTGCACCTCGTCTTCATGCCAGTCCACCTCCTCTTTGGCCTCTAATCGTGGAGGTGGTGGCAAGGGCAAGGGGGCAAGGGAAAAGGTGGCCGTGGCGGCAACGGCAATGGCAACAGCACCAACAGCGGCGGTGGGCGCAACCAGCAGCAGCGTGGCGCCCCTCAGGGTGTCTCCGGCGGTCATCAGGCTCTTCAGCCGGCCTACCCTTGGGTTTGCTACAACCCTTGGGCCCTCCAGTGGACTCCTCCGCAGCAGCAGCAGCAGTGGGGTGCGCCATCAGCGCCTCCCCCACCGTCTCCGCCTCCGCATCAGGCTCACACTGCCTTCGTGCCAACCCAGTTCTCTGCGCCCCCGGCGTACGGATCCTGGGATCAGGCCAGCCTGATCGCCGTCCTCAACCAGATGGCGATTCAGGGGTCCAACTCCTGGGTCATGGACAGCGGAGCGACATCCCACATGTCCTCCAACGACGGTATTCTCCTTTTTCGTCTCCCGACGCCACCGTCCTCCATCACGGTCGGCAACGGGCAATCTATTCCTGTTCTTAGTCGTGGCACATCTCTTTTACAAATAGCTGATCGTCCTTTTCATCTTGATAATGTTCTTGTCGCTCCCCAACTCACCCGTAACCTGTTATCTGTTCGACAGCTTACTCGCAACAATAATTGTTCAATCGAGTTTGATGCCTCTGGTTTTTCTGTTAAGGATCTCAAGACCAAGACGGTTCTCCTTCGGTGCAATAGCAACGGGGACCTCTACACCATTCCACATCACATGCCTCCTCGCTGTCATGTCGCCGTCGTCTACCCAGAGTTGTGGCACTCCCGCCTTGGTCTTCCAGCACCCGCTGTCGTCGCTACTCTAAATAAACTATTAGCTATCCAGTGTAATAAAGTAGCTCGCCGCATTTGTCATGCTTGCTAGCTCGGTAAACATGCTAGGCTGCCGTTTGCTAGTTTGGTCTCTAGTACATCAGCACCATTTGAACTTGTTCATTGTGATGTTTGGACCTCTCCAGTTGCGAGTATTTCTGGCTATAAATTTTATCTTGTGTTAGTTGATGATTATACACATTATTGCTGGAGTTCCCTCTTCGCCATAAATCTGAAGTTCATGACCATATTGTTCAGTTTGTTGCTTACGCTCACACACAATTCAGTTTTCCTCTACGCTATTTTCAGGCAGATAATGGCACCGAGTTCCTCAACAATGCCACCGTCGCCTTCTTGGCTAGCCGCGGCATCCTACTTCGCACCTCATGTCCCTACACATCTGCTCAGAATGGCAAGGCTCAGCGCATGCTCCGCACTCTGAACAATGTTGTTCGCACGCTTCTGATTCATGCCGCCATGCCTCCATCTTATTGGGTCGAAGCTTTCTCTACCGTCGTGTTTCTCACAAACCGGCGGCCGTCCTCATCCAAAAATAATGGTATACCCTATCATCTTCTCCACCACAAGATGCCAGATTACTCCATCCTTCGGGTTTTTGGCTACTTACGTTACCCCAACCTTAGTGCCATGACTCGCCACAAACTATCTCCTCGCTCCACGGCGTGTGTCTTCCGCGGTTACCCTCCTTCTCAGAAGGGCTACCGGTGTCTTGACCTCTCCAGTCGCAAGATCATCATCTCGCCACACGTCATTTTTATGAGACTCACTTTCCGTTTGCGGCTTCAAAGCCTCACCCGGATTATTTTGATTTTCTGTTACAGGACTTACTTCCCGCGCCTGCTCCGTCCACCTCGGGCGTTGAGCAAACGCGGGCCTTGGAGGATGCTGGCGACCCCGTCGGGCTCGACCCTGCCATCCTGTGGCACGGCGCTGCCCACCGGCTGCCCCAGGCGTCCCGGCAGGCTACGGCTCCAGCACCACCTCCACCAGCAAGCGTCGTCGCCCCTGCTCCGCACCAGGTGCCTCGGCAGGTCACAGCTCCAGCGCCTCCTCCGCCAGCCGGCCCTGTCGCCCCTGTCCGGCAGCGGTTCGGCATCCACTACAATCGTCGTCAGTCGACTCCGGCTCCACCGCCGTCGCCGGAGGGACCTGCGGCTCCAGCACCTCCTCCGGCTCCAGAGCCTCCTGCGCGGGCGACTCGTTCCCAGACGGGTTCCCTGCCATTGCCTATGCAGCGGTATGGCTTCACCGCGGCGGCCTCCGACCTGGCTTCTCCGTTGCCAGGAAACACTCGTGCTGCGCTCGCCGATGCAAATTGGCGCGCGGCCATGGCTAAAGAATACAAGGCGCTCATGGACAATGGCACCTGGCATCTCGTTCCTCGACCGCCTCGCACCAACATCGTCACCGGCAAGTGGGTCTTCAAGCACAAGTATCACGCAGACGGCTCTCTGGCTCGACATAAAGCCAGATGGGTCGTTTGCGGGTTCTCGCAGCGGTACGGCGTCGACTACGACGAAACGTTCAGCCCGGTTGTCAAGCCGGCCACCATTCGGGTCATCCTCAGCATCGCCGCTTCTCGCTCCTGGCCGATATATCAGCTGGACGTGAAGAATACTTTTCTTCATGGCCACCTGACCGAAACAGTCTACTGTCAGCAGCCACCTAGTTTCGTCGACCCGGCGGCTCCCGACCACGTCTGTCTCCTGCAAAAGTCCTTGTATGGGCTCAAGCAGGTGCCCAGGGCGTGGCACCAGCGGTTCTCCGGCTTCATCCGACGGATCGGCTTCACTGCTTCGACCTCCGACACGTCCCTCTTTGTTTACAAAGAAGGTGCCGACATCGCCTACTTGCTACTCTACGTCGACGACATCGTCCTGACTGCCTCGTCGCCTCAGCTCCTTTGTCACCTCACCGAGCTTCTCCACTCCGAGTTCGCCATGACAGATCTCGGGGGCTTTCATCATTTCCTCGGGATCTCTGTCACGCGTTCTGCTGATGGCCTCTTCCTGTCTTAGCGCCAGTACGCTGTGGACCTGCTCCAGCGCGCCGGCATGGCTAAGTGTCATTCTACGGCGACCCCTGTTGATGCTCACGCCAAGCTCTCTGCTGTGGACGGCGCTCCGGTGGCAGATGTCACTCAGTACCGCAGCCTCGCAGGTGCTCTACAGTATCTCACGCTGACTCGTCTGGATCTCGCCTATGCAGTTCAGCAGGTTTGCCTTTTCATGCACAACCCGCGAGAGCCTCATCTGGCGATGCTCAAGCGTGTCCTGCGGTATGTCAAGGGCACCCTGTCCACCGGGCTTCACATCGGCACAGGTAGCATCACCAGCTTGACTGCCTACTCTGATGCCGATTGGGCTGGTTGTCCAGACTCCGGCGCTCCACTTCAGGTTACTGTGTCTTCCTCGGCAACAACTTAGTATCTTGGTCCTCCAAACGAAAAACTACGGTTTCTCGTTCGAGTGCGGAGGCTGAGTATCGTGCTGTTGCGCATGCTGTTGCTGAGACTTGTTGGCTTCGTCAGCTACTTCAGGAGCTCCACACACCCATATCTTCGGCAACGATCGTCTACTGCGACAATGTTAGTGCTGTCTACATGACCGCCAATCCAGTTCATCATCGTCGCACGAAGCATATTGAGATAGATATTCACTTCGTCCGTGAGAAGGTTGCTTTGGGACAGGTTCGGGTGCTTCATGTTCCATCGTCTCATCAGTTTACGGATATTATGACCAAAGGGTTACCTGTACAGTTATTCACTGACTTTAGGTCCAGTCTTTGTGTTCGTGACACTCCCGCTTAGACTGAGGGAGGGTGTTAGAGTATAATTATAACAACCCATATTGGGCTTACGGCCCATTGGCCTTGTACTCCTAGTCTGACTTGTATTAGTACCACATTATAACTTGTACATGTATTGCAAGCCTTCCAGGCTATATATATGAAAGGTCACCCCCCTATTGGGTGTGCGATGTTTCTCTACACTTCCTAATGGTCTAATTCCAACCTATGTAAGACCTTTAATTTGCTTCCACCCTACTTGTTAGGAGGAACTTGGCTCCAATTCTGACTCTGAAGATGACTGAATTACAGTTTCTGCAAAAGAGGTGATATCTTCTTCTTTTTTACATGCTTTTCCTGACCAACTGTTGCTTTTGTTCCACACAGTTCTTTGAAGATCCTGTCTCTCCAACAATTGGTGTTGTAGTTAATTCCAGCCTAGATGCATCGCTTACACAACATGCTTCCTAATTGTCAACAACTCAACATCACATATTGGTCGCCTATTTGGCAAACATGGTTGGGTCATCATTACTGTGACACGGAGAACGTCAAGAGCAAATATACACATTGTCTAAAAAAACATTCCAAGGCCTTGTTTAGTTTACCCCAAAAGTTACAATTTTTTCACTCTCTCTCCATCACATCAATACTTTAGCTGCTTGCATGGAGCATTAAATATAGGTAAAAAAATAACTAATTACACAGTTTAGTTTAAAATCACGAGATGAATCTTTTGAACCTACTTGGTCCACGATCGGACAATATTTTTTAAATAAGACAAAAGTGGTACTATTCATCGGGTTTAAAAAATTTCGTAATCTAAACGAGGCCCAAATGTAGAAGCAGAAGATGGAGACTTCAGGAACCCTTCTACAGTGCGTGCACCTGGGACCGGCTCATGGAGTCTGGTTCAGGCGGCGTTGGGGTGTCAATGGCCTTTGGGTGGTCGTTAGCGTTGGCTGGGGGAACAATGTCTTTGTGTGGAGTGGGCCCGTAGCAGCGCTATGGCTCTGTTTGTGCAGAATACCAGAGAGACAGGGAGAACAAGAGAACCTGAAGCAGCCGTCCATATCCAAAGTCCACATATTTTAATTTTTTGTTGGGTCAGAATCACCAAACACCAGCTCATGGATGGTTGTAGTGCATGTCACTAGAGGGCAGTCAATGTGGCAATTGAGCCGTGTCCTGGGGTCTACTATCTTAATGCTGTGAAAGATGGGGAAGTCATTGACAGGATCAATTTGGACAATATGAGTCTGTATTGAGGAGGTAGGTTCCTGCTTGTGACTTCATTTTGGACCATCAGTCTGTAGGTATCCTCATGTCTGATCAGTTGTGATTTTATTCTCTGTTTTTATGTATCTAATCTGATGGTTAGCAAGGCTCCTTAGACTTTGTTTATTGCCTGAATCTCAGATTTTCATGCATCATACCAAGTATTAAAATCGACCATGTTTTATCATGATTTTATTATTATTATTATTATCCAAATTGCTAATGTTATAATTAGGAGTTTTTAAGAGATTAGGAAAAAAGACATCTACTGATATCCTACTGTTGCCTGCTGGTTATTAGCAAATTCCATTTGGATTTTTTTTTTCTGATGTACATATAGATAGGAAAAAAGATTATGCTAATATCCTGATAGTTTTTGGTTGTCTATATTTTGCAGATGTTTATGAAGAAGAGCTGTACAAATCTAAAAAATAATTAACTAATATGATTTTTGTTGCTTTGAAGATATGTAGCCTCAGTTTGAATTGTTCACCAGCGGCGAAGAGGACATTGTTGATGTTGCTTCGGGGTGTGGCATTGTTGCTTCAATTAGGCATTTTAGCTATTATTAAAATTGTCAAAGACAAGAACCTCAACAAATGAGGAATTGTAGACACATGACACATGATGTTTGCTCGAGCATGTTTTTTTCCATGATATTTCTTAGAAATTTTCTTGTAGCAACTCATGGGCAAAGACACTGTATATCAAAGCAGCATTATCAATTTGAATGAATCTTTGAATTGTATTTGGTTGAGTTGATTCTTCTCATTTGTGACACATTTATGATTGTTATCCCGTTGCAACGCACGGGCACTAACCTAGTTCATACAAAACAAATCAAACATAAAATTATTGGATAGGAACCATCACTTTTTCACACTATCAGCAACCGGTACTACACACTACGAAGCAACATTCATAGTGAAGCCCAGCAATGCTGAAACTCCAAAGACTGCCTCTGAATCAAACTTCAAAATTGCATCAGTTATTTCCATTACCTGTGCACATATTTATATTTACTTTTGCAACAGAACCACTCCTATCAGAAATAGCAATAGCACGTACAGAGAGAATTTTACAACAGACTAGCATAAACTCGTTTCAGAGAGGAACTAAGCGGCCAGAGCCCAAGGCAAGTGACATGCAAGTAACCGAAAAATTTGAACTAGTTTCACACAGCAGGTTCCTCTGATTACTAATAGAACTAGCAAAAGGCAGGTTCACACAACAGGTTCCTCTGATTTGGTCCAGCAAAAGACAACTCGCCATGGCTTCCTGTTGAAAAATTATCAGTTATCCTGCAATTGAAGACATTCAGTTATCAATTATCAGTTGTATCTATTGGTGTTGCTGGCATTTCTTCAATACTCATAGGAAACTAAGCAGTATATATTTCTTATTCAATTTCTTACTGAACTTGTATCCATTTATCAAACTAACGGACAAGTAAAACAGTAGCTCTCCAAATGTCATCTCCTCTACTGAAACGGTTCTGTACCAGGACATGCAAAAGGCGATTCTACCAAAGACCAAAAACATTCAGTTCTGTTGACTGAACATTCAGTTACCACTGATAGCAAAAATACACACCAAAGACACAAGTAGAAATAATACCTCCTCCTGACTGACTAAACACATTCAGCTATCAATTCTGATAAGCTGAAAAAATTCAGTAGCTAGAAAAAAAAAAATCCAGTGATCAGTGATTGTACACATTCAGTTATCAATTCTATAGAACTGAATTGCTGTGCTATGAGTAAATGAAAATAGTATCACAGTGCATACCTAATTTAATACTTTCAGCCAAAAAAAAAAAAAAAGCAGCAGCCCTGCTCTTCCTCGTCGTATGTGAAGATGTGCTTGCCGGCGAGAAGCTCACCTCCGCCATTTTCTTTCCACGGACGGCAACGCCTGGGAAGCTCACCTCTGCCATGTGCTTGCCTCGTCGGAATGTGCCCTGTCTCACCGTCGCGGCTGTGGTCCGCCACACCCTCGACTCGTCGTCATTGTGCCTGTGCTTCTGCGCTGCTCCACCCTGCGCCCAGTGCCGACGCCTCCGCTCCCCGCGCATTACCCCGGTGCCGGCGTCGCCTGCTCGCCCCGCCCTACCCCGGTACCGGCGCCGCCTGCTCGCCCCGCCCTATCCTGGTGCTGGCGCCCGCTTGCTCGCCGCTCACCCTCCACGCGCACGTAGGTGACGATGAAGGGGACAGAGAATGGCACCGAATTCCTCTCCTACCGTGGCCCGGGCTGTGCTGCGGTCTCCGGCGAACTTGGCTACCTTCCACACCCAAACATCCCCGTGGAGGACCATTGCAACGGCCTGCTACTGCTTCATCAAACCGTGGCAAACCCTGCTACACGGCAGTGGTCACGCTTGCCCCGGGAACCACCTCTGCGCATGCACATGATTGGTACAGATGAGGACTTTATCTATGAAAAACCACACCTCGTGTATGATCCAGCTCTCTCTCCCGACTACGAGGTGTTCTTGATGCCTGTTATTCATCCATGCGCAGAGCTCGACCGCTCGACAGCAGAGTCCGAGTGGCCGCCATTGTTGTGTGAGACGCATGTCTTCTCGTCAAGAACAGGGCGCTGGGAGGAGAGATCATTTGTCACGGAAGGAGATCGTGCAGGAACTACCGCGGTCATGCAACAACAAGCACAGCTCACAAGCATCAACCGCTGCAGTGTGTATTGGCGTGAGGCACTTTACATACATTGCCCGAATGATTTCTTCTGCAAAATATCAATGACAGACAATAAGTACCAAGTCATTAAACCACCAGTGACAAGTACTGAAGGACCTCACAAAGCTTATCTGGGGAAGTCAGAGAACGGGGTCTATTGTGCAATACTTGATCAGAATTTCCGACTTCGGGTGTGGATCGTTGAAGAATCTTATGGATAGATGGAGTGGGTGCTCAAGCATCAAAACAACAACCTTGTGCACGTGCTGGCAAGTCCGGATTTTTATGAAAAAACTGATGGAAACTGGACCT
>CM041634.1:20760763-20797129 GCA_023333625.1 Bothriochloa decipiens
GCTGGCAAGTCCGGATTTTTATGAAAAAACTGATGGAAACTGGACCTTTGAGGATATTATCCGTCATGCTTTCTGGCCCGACGATAGTGATGACGCCGAAGAACATGTGGATCAATCTCAACTCAAAGAGCACAGATATGTTACTTTCCTTGGATTCCATCCGTTCAAAGGAGACCGTATTCCTCAATAGCACTTCGAGTAGAGGATTTGCCTATGATCTGAACAGCTCAAAGGTCCAAGATTTGGGTAACACGTGCCCCACGGTTTTGTTCGCTGGGCAACACGCATATATAAGATCATCTTTTGCATACACGCCCTGTAGGATGGACATTCCGAAAAGAAAACTAAGGAAAACTAGAATCGTCGCGCGGCAGCGTTCGCCGCCGCGGCCACGGCACGGTGAATCGTGGCCTGCCGCAGCAGGCACCTTTGGCCGCCGCGGTTAATAGGATTTCCCACAGCGGGCACACAAGGATTGGTAGCCAACTAGCCACAAATATCATTCCATGGTGAGGAAATGAACCTGAAATTTTAGAAATCTCGAACTGACGAGATCAGATCACAAGACGCTGCAAGAGAACAAAAAAACATTCAGATCAGCTTCCTATACCACTATAATTCTATAAAGTTGGAGTTAATTGGTATTTTGAGCAGACATTCCATATGATAAATAGAGAATGTGCGCATAACTTTAAAAGTTCACATGTGAAATCTAAGGAGTTTGGTAACTGGGTCTGGAGCTAAGATCATTATACCTGCCTATTTCATCTCTATGTAATAAGCCTTATCCTAGTGTTCAAAATGCCTTGATGTGGTGACCATGGACAACATGTATGAATCATCAATTTATGTCATTCCTCATAGGTAGCAGCATCCAATTTAACCTGCACAAGGAAATCTTAGTTTCAATCCTCCTGTGTAATGTAATGACTGAGAAGAACATGCTTTGATGGCAATAATAAATAAAAGGAGACTACAACACCATTTTGGTAGTCTATGGTTTATGATGGTCCTGAAAAAGCCTCGATTATGTCAAGAAGCGGCCGGAATAATTCTATTTATCCACGTTCACACCGCTGAAAAAACATTCCTTACATAAGACAATTAGGCAACTGGAAGGAACGAACAGGCCAACAAGGCCAGAACCCAAGTACCTGCTAACTAACTGTTTATGCTAGTTTATTTAAAAAAACATGACATTATTACTTTCTCATTTGGTTAGGCTTGCTTTCTTAAGTAGTGCCATAAGATAAAATTCAGGATGTGTTATAATTCTGGAGCCACCAAGGTAACTAAGCTGTAATTTGTTGCTGATTAATGATGATTGACTATGCAGGATGCCTTGTTTATTAGAATTCCTACATGCATACCACTGCAATATCCAGAAAGAGCATCGATTCTTTAACTATCATATATTATATGAATTTCAAGCATGGTCAGATGGCAGTACAGTGAACAATAAATAGAAAAGGTAGGAACCCTTTTCATCAGGAAATGTAACACTACGATTCTTTGACAGACATTAGTTACATAACTCCACTATACATCAACAGGTTGGTGTCCTGAGAACACAGAAGTGTCTGTTGACTGTTGGCAGTGCAAATACTTATACATTGCTTAATTACTGATTACGAAGTGAAGAACAAAACTGACAACGCTGTACAGCACAAGCCTAGCAGATAAACCTGAACTGTCACCACCATATCCTTTTAGCACCTTTCTCCACAAGGCCACAAATCAGTAGTACCACTATATTGATCCCAATGGGTAGACTCCATTATGTGCTTTTGAAGGTATGCTATTTGAACTGACAGATGCAGCTTCTTATCATGGGAATAATTTTTTTTAAAAGCAATGTATGGATGATGCATAATATTTGCTAGATAAAAACTTAGCTACCTCACTGTACAATGAGCCTATCTGCTTCTGTTTTTGGAAGGGTGAGTGTGTGTTGGAGTGGTATTATTCTATCCTTCTATTAACTGTGGTCTGCTAAGACTTAAGAGGTGTTGACTGAAATGAGAAATTGCATTTGGCTGAGAACAATCTGAACTGATTGTTTCCACATGTAGGTGATTTCTGATTGTTTCAGTGTATATGCTTACTACAGTTTACGTAATCCTCCAAGTAAAGTATGTTTATTTAAAGATAAACACATCCTAGCCACGAGCAATGGTTTATCCTGAATTGAGGATATGATTCCATTGACACTGCCCACAAGTGAGATGAATGAAACATAGAATTTATGAATCCATCGTTTCAGTAGTGTGGGGTGCCCGTTCAGCAGGGAAAAAATGCAGTGGGGATAGTCCCTACCTGACCCCGTAGGCACCGGAAGCCAAATCACGACACGTAGCACTTTCGGGAAACTTGGCTCCCGACCTTGGGCTCGATCTGACCGGTAGCAACTTGGCTCAAAGCTCGGCTCCGGCTCGTAACTCTTCACGCTTTCGGCCCGAAGAGAAGGAACTAACTGAACGATGTCGTGCCTTGCAAGAGAAGGATTAGGGCTACATGCATCGGATTGGCCGGTTCGCGGTCTTTAGATTCGAAATTCGTGGCTTCCTTCCAGGACAAGGATCGTCGGATCCAGATTGTCTGCAAGCTCCGCGCTTCGTCGGATCGAGATTGCCTGCAAGCTCCAGGCTTGGCAACTTCGACGGGATTCGGCCATCGGACCTCAACCAGCAACCTCTGAACTCGGCGTGGCTGCACAAGGCCGACCTTCTCTTCCTGGTGCGTAGCGACGGGATTCGGCCATCGGATCTCAACCAGCAACCTCTGAACTCGGCGTGGCTGCACAAGGCCGACCTTCTCTTCGCGGTGCGTAGCTTCTTCTTCCATGCTTCCTCCATTGCCCCTGCTTCAGAAAGCCTGCTGCCGCCGCCGTCAGCTGGGACGATCCAGGTGTAGCCGTGCGCGTGTGCAACTTGGTAATATGATGCATATCGATCTTGTGTGTTTTGCCTTTTGTATGTTCAGGAAATTGCTCATGAAAAAATACAGTACTTGGATGTCTACTATCATTTATTTTTGCCATTCTGATGCTACTAACTTTTTTTATACAAAAGATTACTAATCATTTATGGATATTATAATCTTCTATTAAGTGATCATCACCAATCACTGCGTGCATCTTTTCCTTTTGAAGTACGCCATTTGATTTCAGTAGAGCTTGCAATTTGTTCCTAATTACCTCAGCATGCCTTCGTTTAAGATCAGTCCTTGTCTCTATGAACCTGAAAGCTCGTAATTTCCTAGTCTTCGTGGTGCGTAGCTTCAGCCATATGCTTCATCCATTGCTCTTGATCTTTACAGTCTGTAGTCTTGCACGCATGGAGAGACTTACTATAGAAGTATCCTGACTACAAAGGTTTGGCCTCTGCATCCAGTCTGTCGTGTGCACGCGAGTCCTGGTACGCGTATGTTTCCCTCGCCATCCGCGTCGCCCGGCCCAACGGTGCCGCACGGCGTGACGGGCATGTTGCAGCCGGACTGCAGCGAGGTGCATGGGGCGTCCGTCAAGTAGAAGAGAGACGTGCTTCAAGCTCAATCACAAACTGAGAAGTTGTCTTCACCATCGACGGCAGTAACAATAGCCATGGAGGCTAAGTCTGCTATAAGCAATGGTGATGTTGCACTTAACCTTGTCAGGTCATAGCTTCTTTTTCAGGTGCAGATTGAGCTTTTGTTGTCGACATCGACATCCTATATTCAATATTCAGTAAGCAACTAACAAGTGACACCTAACTGTAACTCGCTAATTGCATAAAAAAAAATGCATCTAGCTAAGCTATACATTCAGATTCGGTCCATCAGTCATTCAGGTTAGCAGATATATATTTAGAGTTGAAGCAATTACAGAAGCACAGATGCAGCCAACAAAGGATGAAAGGATTCAATCAAATAAGATAACAGAGGGCAGGAGCAGGCTTCAGATTCAGTCATTCGGACAAATAACAGGCTCTTCAGATACAGTCAACAGACATTCTCATTCCAAAGCAAAAGAGAGTAGGGGGGAGGACAGTGTGACCTTGGGGACTGGGCGACGGGAGGAGCAGGGCACGGCGGGAGGGGAGGAGCGCGGAGGAGGCAACGGCGGAGCTGCACAAGGGCCGGCCGCCGTCGGCGACGATGCGCGAGGGACGCCCGGCGGCGGCGGTGCACGCGACCTGCCAGCGGATCTGCAGCCGGTAGTGGATCTGCAGCCGTGGCGTCGGACGACCCTGTTGGCGCCGGCGGCGTCTCGCACGGGAGCGGAGTCGGGCGGATGCAGCTGCCGCCGTGGGGGCAGAGATGCGGCGTCTGTGACCAGCCCGAGCCGTCAGCCGTGACCCGAGTCTGTGACCATCGACTCGTTAGGGTCAGCCGTGCGCGCTGCATCAGACGAGATGCGGTGCCTACTGAGCTCGGTAGAGATGGGTCCGTACCCAGTAGCCAGGCGGCAAGGCTTCCCTCCCGTTCATCAATGAGTCTTGTTTCACACTACTACTATACGTTATTATTAATAAATAAATAAATAAAGTGAGAGAACATCTCTATCTCTTAAGTCGACGGAAATTGAAAACAAGTTGCACAAGAACTTTGGACCAACATCAACAACAACTACCAAGAAAGTACAGGTAACGAACTAATGCCCGTTGTAACCTAGTACAGTATTACTAGTAGTAAAACTTGACGTATCGGTTGCACCACTTGGACTGAAGGAGCAGGTCCACGTGCTCCTCAATCTCATCGTAACTGTGGATGTTAAAGACAGCCTTTAACAATCTCGCCTCTTTAAAGGACCCCCACCTCTGGAGCGGACGTTTTCCAGTTGGCGAGGAATTCCACCTCGGTTGATCTGAGGTAGGTGCCTGTGTTCCACCGGCTCGAGATCTTTGCTCGGATCTTGGGGAAACGGGCAGCCTCGCAGATGGTGACTATGAGTATCACCAGCGCCCGCTTGAGCTCTTTCTTATCCCCTGCAACGCGTGTACAGAGTACTTCATTAGCAGACCAGCCCAGAAAAACAAACAAAAAAAAAAGCGTCGTACAGTCCGCGAAAATAAAATAAAAAAAACAAAAAGAGAACGTTAACTTAACGCACCTGTGGCCAAGTCGAAATTGGCTAGCACGCGCCGCGCCCAATCGGTGCTGTCCTTTCCTAGGAGGATTTGGGTGACCTTTTGCAGGCGTCGTCACTCGAATTGTCGAAGAGTCGGGGGTAGCCGGCACCGAAGCCCAAAGGTTTCGAGTTTTTGATGATTTCCTCGTGGCCCTCGAGCGAGAGAGTTCGGCGGACCTCACCTTGAAGATAATTTTTTTTTTTTTTGCGGCAACTCGTCGGCCCTCATCGATAAGTTGCTGCAACCCGGAAGACCTCAAGTTCAAGATTTTCTTTTCGTGGCTACTCGTCGGCCCACATCGACAAGTTGCTGCAGCTCGGATGATCTCAAGTTTAAGATTTTTTCGCGGCAACTCGTCGGCCCTCATCGACAAGTTGCTGCAGCTCGGAAGACCTCGAGATCAAGATTCGCCGCGGCAATAATCGACCTTTGTCCGGCTCTCGTCAACCTTCGAGATCAACAAGATGTTCTCGGCAACGGCCTCAAGAATCCAATACAGGCTGCCGCTTCATCACGACTTCGACGACAAGATAGATGGGCCAACGTCAAACTGCCGTACGCAAGATCAACTCTATCCGAATGCAAGTGAATTGCAAGTTCGGAAGGCATCCAACAGCAACCTCCACGAAGAGATCGAAATCCGTCCGGAGTATCGGCGGCCACAGCAAGCATGCAAGTCAATATTCGAAAACGACTCCTATCATACACGTGAAAGACAACAACGTACAGCTGCAATTCAGTTCTTGGCGACTCTACTCCAACTGATGCCGACTTCGACTAAAACCCGGGCATCTTGTCTGGACATCACGAGACGGCCCCGACTTGAACAACCAAAGACGCAGAAGGAAATCAGATTACGAGCAGTATCCAAGTTGGGCCTACTCTGCACCGAGTTCGAGTTGGCTACGGAGGCAAGGAAGCAAGCAAGGAAAGACGCAAGGCTGGACGTGTATGAATTTTCAAGACGGATTTGTCTAGAACAAGCAAGCAAGGCTTACATACGTTGGTGCATGCACGTACAAGACCGGACGAAGACCAACCAAGGCCAAAAGTGCATATATATATATATATATATATATATATACACGGTCGTGCATGTCACATTTGGGTGTTACACACTTGGGAGCAAGACAAGCTATACTAAGGACTGGAGAAGAAGAAAGCAAGATGCACGTACATGCATATAGAAGGCGTCAATCAGCAATCTGCTACGACATCTCACACCCATGCAACCTAACGACGACTACTCGACTACAACACAACAACCAGGTGGATGCACGATCGCGACGAACACGGGGAACAACTCGGACGCAGTACCCAATTACTCGTCCGAACAACTCGACTACGGCAATCAGGCTAAATCACGATCACACTATCCTAGTAATTCCACAGCTTTAAGCCTGTAGTCTAGCCCTGTGTTATCTGTGGCAGGAAAAGTTCGCCACGATGACCATCAGCTACATAAATTACAAGAGACCAACAAGCACACCGAGAGTTCGACGAGTTGCTACAGCTCAGAAGACCTCAAGATTAAGATCCGTCGCGGCGCTCGTCGACAACACGCTGCGGTTCTCATCCGACCTTCATCAGCAGCTCGCCGTGACCATGGTCGTCGATTAGCCATGATCGCGGTGACCATCAGCTCCGTCCGTGCAGGCAGTACAGAAGATTACCAAGATGCGAAGAAGCTCAGCAGCGTCAGCCAAAGAAGAGAAAAAAAAAAATTCGATTTCGACTTCAGCCTGGAGCAGACAACTGCCAATTTCAACTCCGACTCCCGGTCCTTCAATCTCAACCGAGTTCGGCAAGAGATCTCCCACGAGCAGAGCCACCCGGAGTCTGATCCCTAAGAGATATGCAAGACAAGGTAATTACGGACATGCAAGAAGACGCGGAGTAAAAGCGTTTGAAGCAAGGAGTCCATGCACGGGAGCAAGCTAATAATATGGAAATAAAGAAATACAAGAAGAAGGATTTGTCAACAAGCAAGCTAGCCGGAAGCCAGTATTTGGTTTTCTGCATACACACATATATGCATGCAAGTCATACAAGCAAAAATGGGATCCAACTATCCGAGGCCAGAAGCACGCTCGTCTCCGTCCAGACTACATCAAGTTCAACAACCTCGGCAACGATCCGGAAGCAGCTTACTACATGCTATTCTACTACATCAAGCAGCAAGCAAGCCAGCACTAGTCGGCTCTCGTCGACAACATGCTTCGTGCGCTCATCGGCCCTCACCGTCAAGATATTGCGGCTCTCGCCAATCTTCAAGATCAATCAACACATTCTCGACGACAGCTCTATGCATCCAACTACTCGTACAGGCTGTTGATTAAGGAAGTGCTCGTACACCAAGCAAAGATTCCAATCATCCGTCAAAAGCATGGAAGAAGCAAGGATTTTTTTTTTTCTCGCCCAGGCTGTTGTCCGACTCCCAACCAAGTTCGGTTCTGACTCCACGTATCGAGTTCAAGTCTGACTTCAACCCACGCACGCTCATAGAGCCCGGATTTACTCCAACTGATGTCGACTTGGACCACGACTTGGACAAGGCATAAACAAGCAAGGAAACACTCTGGACCTCCCTGGCAGCAACGCACGGGGCCTCATAGATTTCAGGATGACGTCATATCAGCAAGAAAATGGAAGACGGACCAAGCAAGCTAATTATGGAAATCGTCAAAACTTACGGAAGGCAAGCATGAAGGCATGCGTTCAATACCAAGACATTCGGCCAGCAAGATGCAGACTAATTATAGAAGCCATGCAAAGCTACACGTACATCACTCGTCAAGCATACAAGCAACGCGCATACAACTGCATTGGGCTACAGCACATCCCAACAAGATACCAGAGAAGAAGCAAGCAAGCTAGCAGTAAGATCAAGACAAAAAAGAAGCTTTATCCTGCGTATATGTATACTGAACATATACACGTATATAAGAAGAGGAAGCAAGCAAAGCAATGAGGCAAAGCCAAGAAGCAAGCAAGCAGTAAAGCAAGCTACGTCAACTCGGCCACCAGTCTACAACTCGGCCACAGGTCAATACAACTGGCATCAAGAACACGGCGTCTGAGTTGTCAACAACCACGGCAATGCCCTTCGACTACGTCAAGCCATCAGCAAGCAACAACTACGCTCGGGATAAGCCAAAGCACCACATTCCGAATTGTTCGAGTACAAACAGCTCGGCCAACTGTCCGACTACATCAAGCAGCCTGCCGACCTCGCTCCCATCGACTCGTACGCAGTACCCGACTACTCGTCCGAATGAACTTGACGGCGAACCAAGCTAAGTCACGTCATATTTTCCCTAAATATTCTCATGTAATTATTCATGTGACATTATGATAAATCTATCCTAGCTACTTCACGAAGTCTATTTCCGAGCTACCTGTGGTAAAATTCGCCGCGCTGACCATCAGCGGCGTGGTCAACTCATCAATTATATCAACTCGCCTTGATATAAGATTCGCAAGGCCCCACCGAAGCAACTCAAGTACCTGGCGAATTAGCACAAAGCCGTCAGAAGCTGGAAGTTGACCAAAACTCTCGGACCACCTGCCGGACTACTACTCGACGTCAAAGCTCATGATCAAGCAGCCAAGTGACATGCACGCAATCACAAGGCCGAGGCACGTGAAGAAGAAGCAAGCTAGCAAGACTCAGCACGCACATGATTGCGCAAGAGATCTGACGACATCAGGAGCCAACATACCGGCGCCTGCTCGGCGTCACGACGAATCATCCAAACAAGAAGCAGATCGCAACCAAGCCGTTCAAGTGACAAAGCACTCAAACATGTTGTTGGCAACAACTCGACAACAAGACCAAGCCAACACTCGGGGGCTTCCGAGCCCACATTTCTTAAGAGCCCTCCAGGGTGGGGGTGATATGGCATCTCCGGTGAGGAGATTGTCCACCCAAAACCTTGAACTCTGAAGAACTTCGCCAGAGACAATCATCAAGCGTCCTCACGAAGAAGGAGGACAAACTATGACGGAGCAGAGTCCTAGCTCTCTGCACGTCCCGAGGAGATTATAAGCATCCTCATGAAAACGGAGGATAAACCAACAATGAGGCAGAGTCTGAGCTCTCTGTACCTCCATGAAAAGCAAAAGCATCCGCATGAAGGAGAAAGAACCGATTACGGCGCAGAGTCCGAGCTCTCTGTACCTCTATAAAAGCAAAACAAACCTCATGAAGAAAGGAGACAACCAGCAATGAAACAGAGTCCTAGCTCTCTGCACCGCCTTATCAGAAGTACCCTGATGAAGATGTCAGACAACCAATGAAGAAGATCAGAGCTCCAACTGAGAGAACTCCCCACCGTCCCTTGCGGGTTCGTCAATCAAGCACACCTGGAGCATGTGGCTCTGAGAACTCCCCTCCGTCCCTTGCGGGTTCGTCGACCAAACTTCATCGCGCTATGGGGTGACCTCATAGCGTGCCTCCATGGACTAGAGTGTTAGTACCGCTCCATGGCCAGGCCAGCCGCCCGGCGCACGGCTCCGGGCTGGATCAGGGCACTATGTGTCGGTCCAGGATCGGGCCTCTATGGGGTGATTCAGGGCACTTGTGTCGTCTCATGATCAGAGAGTACTGCGAATTGAGAATGCAGCTGAACCCTGGCACATAGTGCTGGTTCGGGAGTCCAGATCTATTCGCAACAGCGGGATCAGGGCACTCTATGTTGGTCCAGGATCCTGGCTCCCCATCTTGCCTGCCCTGCGTGCAGAGCACCGAGTTGGATCAGGGCACCCCGTGTCGGTCCACTCGGGCCTTTCCATGATGAATACGAGCTCTCACACCGGATTCACAACTGGAAAGTTCTTCCCTTGCTGCGAATTGAGAATGCAATTAAACCCAAGCACACAGTGCTGGTTCGGGAGTCAAAACCTTTCGCTTCAAACACCAGGATCAGGGCACTCTATGTTGGTCTAGGATCTATGACTCCCCACCCTCGCCTGCGATATGATGCAGAGCACAATCACTGGACTGAACTCAAGACCATTTGAGTTCAGGCTCAGATTTCAAATACGCTGCGCTATGAAGCCGGCACAACTTCGATACAACTCCGGCTCAACAATAGCCAAAATCCTACCAGCGGGTAGCTACAAGAAACAACTTGGACTGAACTCAGGACCATTTGAGTTCAGACTCAAACAACAAACTACGCTGCACCAGGAAGCAGCATAAAGCAATTCTAAAGTCAGGACTAGGCCCGCACAACTTGACAGAAGTTGCTCAAAGTCGGGACTATACCCACAAAACTCATCAGGATTATCTAAAGTCGGGACTAAGCCCGCACAACTTGACAGAAGTTGCTCAAAGTCGGGACTATACCCGCAAAACTCATCAGGATTATCTAAAGTCAGGAATAGGCTCGTACAGCTTGTCAAAGTTGTCTAAAAACGGGTTCTTACCCGCACATTTCATTGGAGATTATCTAAAGTCGGGAATAGGCCTGCACATCTTGTCGAAGTTGTCTAAAAGTCGGGTTCTTACCCGCAAATTTCATCAGAAACTATCTAAAATCGGGAATAGGCCCGCACAAGTCGTCAAGATTATCAAAGTCGGGTCTATGACCGCACAACTTGTCAGGACTACTCAAAGTTGGGTTCTCACCCGCACAACTCATCAAGGCTATCTAATGTCGGGAATAGGCCCACATAACTCATCAAGGTTATCTAAAGTCGGGCTCTCACCCGCACAACTCATCATGGTTATCTAAAGTCGGTTCTCACCCGCACAATTCATCAAGGTTATCTAAAGTCGAGTTCTCACCCGCACAACTCATCAAGGTTTTCTAAAGTCGGGTTCTCATTCGCACAACTCATCAAGGCTATCTAAAGTCGGGAATAGGCCCGCACAACTCATCAAGGTTATCTAAAGTCGGGTTCTCACCCGCACAATTAGTCAAGGCTATCTAAAGTCAGGTCTTCACCCGCACAATTCATCAAGGTTATCTAAAGTCGGTTTCTCACCCACACAACTCATCAAGGCTATATAAAGTCGGAAATAGGCCCGCACAACTCATCGAGATCATCCAAAGTCAGGGTTCTCACCCGCACAATTCATCAAGGTTATCTAAAGTCGAGTCCTCACCCGCACAGCTCATCAAGGCTATCTAAAGTCGGGAACAACCCCGCACAACTTGTCAAAGGTATTCAAAGTCAGGATGAAGCCCGCATAGCTCATTAAATCAATTCAAAGTCGGGATGAAGCCTGCACAGCTCATTAAATCAATTCAAAGTTGGGATGAAGCCCGCACAGCTCATTGAGTCAATTCAAAAATTAGGATGAAACCCGCACAACTCGTTGAAACAATTCAAACTCGGGATGAAGCCCGCACAACTAATTCAAAGTCGGGATAAAGCTCGCACAACTCATGGAATCAATTCAAAGTCAGGATGAAGCCTGCATAGCTCATTGAATCAATTCAAAGTCGGGATGAAACCCGCACAGCTCATTGAATCAATTCAAAGTCGGGATAAAGACCACACACCTCGTCGAAGCAATTCAAAGTCAGGTCAAAGCCTGTAGAACTCATCAATTCAAAGTCCGGTCGAAGCCCACACATCAAGGACTCATTGAGACAACTAAAGTCGGGTCGAAACCTGCATAGCAAGAATTTATTAAGTCTGGACAACTCAAGCCGGGACGAAGCCCGCACAACAAGAACTCGTTGAAGAACAACCCTAGTTGGGATGAAGCCCAGACAACAAGAAGATCGATTCTACTCGGGTTCATGGTACACCCTGCATGAGACTAAGAACCTACAGCAACAACTGAGGGTTCAAGAGTAGCCCAGGCTAAAGTAGACTAAGTATCCTTAAGAAGGGTAAATTTCATTTGCATATACCAATTCTGTCATCCAAATATTTTGTACAGAGTTGTGCAGGAACGAGGACAACAAGGGGATGTCCAAGAGTAACCCAAATGAACCTGAAGAAGGCGCATCAAGGCTTAAGTCAAGTCCAAAAAAAACCTGAAGAAGGCGCATCAAGGCTCAAGTCAAAGTCCAGAAAAGAACCTGGATCAGTCAGAAAATAACCTGAAGAAGATGCATCAAGGCTCAAATCAAGTCCAGAAAAGAACCCAGATCAATAAGAAAAACAACCCCCAAGACAAAGAGGTACAGAGATCAACGAGAAAAAGAACCCCAACAGGAAAGGCAGAAGACAAAGAACCCAACCAGGAAGGGCAGAAGATGAAGAACCCTACCAGGAAAGGCAGAAGACAAAGAACCCCACTAGGAAGGGCAGAAGACAAAGAACCCCACAAGGAAGGGCAGAAGACAAAGGCTCAAACATCTTGAGAGTTCTAAGGTGGGGGTGATATGGCGTATCCGGTGAGGAGATCGTCCACCCGAAGCCTTGAAACTTGTAAGAATCCCACTAGCAGTGTCGGAAGGAAAAAGAACCCTATCAAGAACTAGGTTTAGAACAACTCGAGATAATATACAAAACAGCTCATCTCGCAAAATGGAGTACTCAAACACAACACCACTAAGCTCCGAGGTGCGCTTTCACTTCAACCATGCCCGGGGGCTTGGATCCAACAACGAAGGACCAACGGTACACCAGTCAGAAACTACATCGGCAAGGAATTCCAGAACCCTTTCCCATGTTCTTTCATGCTGAAAAGAACCTGGAAAAGGCTTGGGGGCTGCAGGAGTACCCTCCACCAAAGGCGCTTTTCAAAAATTTTCATCAAGACCCTCTAGCTTTTTGTTCCATAAAGCAAGAGGCTCAGGGCTGCACTAACTGAGTCTGTGAAAAGATGAAGAGGATGGCTAGAAGATAAAGATTGCATTATACCCTCTAGCTTTTTGTGCCAAAAAACAAGATGCTCAGGGGCTGCACTCAGTGAGTGCAATTTTTGTAAAATTGCACTCGCCCAAGAACCAAGACAGAAGCAACAAGAAGGAACAACATCCTAAGATTTTTCCTCAAAAGGACCCAGCTTCCAAGTTCCAAATCCTGGAACACTCAGGGGCTTGTCGACGGGGGACACCAGAGGTTCCCCACGGAAAAGACATCAGAACCTAGTCCAATTAGGATTCCTTTCATGTAATCCTGCTAGGACTAGTTACACGCAATCCTACTAGGAACTCTACTTTGTAACCGACTAGGAAACCTGCCCCCTGGGATATATAAAGGAGGACAGGGCTCCCTAGATCGGGACCAAGTCTCAACACAACCACAACCTGACCTTGAGGTCAGGACAATGTAAACTACACAATCCCTCATACTCATCAATACAACGCAGCAGGCTCACGCCGACTGGACGTAAAGGTTTTTACTCGACGCAAGTTGAGGCCCTGAACCAGTATAAAATCGTCTGTCTCATCTAGTTTGTTGCCACAACCGCCGAGTTTCACAGTTCGCTAAGCTCCTCCGAACAAAACACCCTGCCGGGTGCCCCGGTGGTGGGCTATTGGTGATAAAACATCGACAGCTGGCGCGCTAGGTAGGGGCTTTCGGCGGATTGTACACCAAGTTGAGGGCCCAAACCAGTATAAAATAGTCTGTCCTGTCTAGTTTGTTGCCACAACTGCTGAGTTCCACAGTCCGCTAAGCTCCTCCGAACAAAACACCCTGCCGAGTACCCCAGTGGTGGGCTATTGGTGATAAAACATCGACACGCTCCAAGAATAACAAACCCTAGAACCGCCAGCCAAACATGAACTAAATGCTCTTTTGACTATGGGAATCAGTGGATCCACTCTCCAATCGAAGTTTGCTGCCTATTACCTCAAGATTTGATGGTGGAAATCAAGGATTTGCTTGGAGGATGGAGGAGCAACAATGGAGGAGTGAGAGAGTGTTCCTGAGCTATTCTGAGTCGAGTAGAATGGATGGGGGAAGAAGATGACTGTTGTGAGTCGGGCCTGCTCGTTAAATAGGCCAGAGCCAACGGTCATTTGAAGGGCGGCGCTGCCGGCCTTCACAGAGCGCCACTAGCGCCCTGGCGAAAACAGGGTGGTGGATATGAAATTTTGTAGGCTGTTTAGGCTATGTGTGAGGATGTTAGAAATGATAATTTGAGTATCTGGTTACACAGTTGACCAACTGTTCTAGAATCCCTATTAATAGTATGACTTTTCCTAAACTCAATATTCAAAATAAAATGAATTATAAACCTGCTTGAGTCAGGTCTAGCCAACTTTCATAATTGGGATCCCAGCAACCTGTACATCATCCTCATCTTTCAATTCTGCTTGTCATCTTGATAAATCTCATTAGTTCCCTAATTTGGTAGTCATCAATGCCAAAACCCACATTAGAGCTTGATTGCACTTACAATCTCCCCCTTTTTGGCGATTGATGACAACCTAATTAGAGCTTACAAAAATATATAAAATATGAACTGAGATTTTTGAGCCATGGATGTAGGAGCCTCCCCTTGAAAATGTGAATGGAGATTTGAATTCTCAATTTTGGCATGAGAGGCCAATATTCACATTTTTAGGTGTGTTAGGGGCCTCCCCCTAAATCCATGCCTATTGTGGGGTGTTGAGTAAAGTGTCACAGGAATAAACATGATGCATATGACATGATCATCCCAGCCAAATTTCATAAGATTTGGCTGAAAAAGCATGGGGCGTCACTGGCGGCCTAGGAAGGGAGCCACTGTCGCTCTAGCTTATTCAGTCAGATCACAGTTAGATTTACACAACAGGAAAACTACATTCAGATAGTCATAAAAATATAGAGAGACAAGCCAAAGCATGATCCACATATAATGTCCATATCCGAAGTAAATAGAGTCAAATAAGTCGCTTATTATATAAAATAGAGTTTTACTCTCAACTCATAAACTAACACAACTCTATTCTCATAGGATCTGAACATGAAGCACTGCTGCAGTGAAGAACATGGATTGGAAAAAGTTTTGACCCCTCTAATTTTGTGACCCCTCTAATTTTCTCCCCCTTTGTCATCAAGTACCAAAAAGTGGAGAAAAGAAGAGAAACCAATTTATTCCTTGTCAGAACAACCGGATCAGCCTCTGCTGCATGAAACTTACTATCACTTCTCCTTGTTGTTTCTATGGTGGCTCATCATGGTGTTGTGGTTCCTCATCCTCAGACAAAATGTCATTTCCTTCAGCCAAGCACCAATTTGTGCAAACTCTTTTTTTGTATTTATCCTTGTCAACTGCCTTCTCCTCAATCCATTTTGCAATCAAAGAGGGCTAGATGAGAAATTGTTTAAGATGAAGCATGAGAAGAAGTTGCAAGCAGATTTTAACAAGAAAAAGAACTTAGAATATGAGATAGGAAGCTTACTGGAATTGAATCAGCCTCATCCTGAGACTGCCACTGCCATTCTCAGGTGCTTCACCACACCATATTCTACTTTCTCATTCTTGCTAACCTATGTTTCCAACACCTTCTATTCTTCATCATAATTTCTCAATCTAAGTCTAAAAATTAAAAGCATGGTTGCCTACCCATCCATTGGATTCAACTCTTAGTCCTTTCTCAAACCCTTCATACTTCCCTTAGAAACAGAAATCCATGGCCAAAACATCCACTTTGCATAGGTCGAGCTAGGTTAAGATTTTCATCTTTGCTTGACCTCATAGATTGAGAAGAGAAGAAGAGAATGCAGATGAGAGAGCGAAAGAGAGAGACGTGGACCAGATAAGAATTAGAGAGAAGAAAACAGGACCCACGACTCAGCTAAAACTGACAAAAAACCGAGTAGTATTCAGAGGACGCCACTGCCAACCCTCATGGAGTGCCACTGCCGGCCAACCAAATTTTTAGAGATATAGCTGAAACTTTTCTGACACTTTTTACCTCAGATATGGAAACAAAGTCTTCAAGCTTTATGACCAGTAAGCATACAACAATACAGACAATGGTCATGCCACTTGAATAGCCTTTTTGCAAATTGTTTTGAAACACATAATGCTGAAATTTTCAAACTTTTACCTATGATATTATTTGATCAATCAGAGGCATGCAAGATTTCAAACCATGTTACTAGAATCAAGAATATTTAGTTCACCATGCAGCTCATAAAACCTTGACTCATCGAGAGGTTTAGTGAAGATATCGGCTAGTTGTTTTTTGGTGCTCACATAGCAAAGTTCAATATCTCCTTTGGCTTCGTGGTCTCTCAAGAAATGATGTCGGATGTCTATATGGTTTGTTCTTGAATGGTCTATAGGATTGTTTGCAATCTTTATGGCACTTTCATTGTCACACAAAAGTGGGATTTTGGTGAATTGACATCCGAAATCAAGAAGGGTTTGCTTCATCCAAAGTAGCTATGCACAACAAGTGCCGACAACAACATACTTGGCTTCAGCAGTGGATAGGGCTACACAATTTTGCTTCTTAGAGCTCCAAGACACTAGGGACCGTCCAAGGAATTGACATGTCCCCGAAGTGTTTTTTCTCTCTACTTTGCAACCGGCATAATCAGAATCTAAATATCCAAGTAGAGTGAACTTAGAGCCCTTAGGATACCACAAGCCAAGGTAGCACACATGCACACACTAAACATAATATCCGGCCTAGATAGCACACAAGTAGGGAACTGATCATGGAGCAATATACCATCTTGTCTATGGCTTTCCCTTTTGTATCAAGGTCAAGATGTCCAATTGTTGGCATGGGAGTGTTGATAGGCTTTGCATTCTCCATGCCAAACTTCTTTAGCATATCTTGGGTGTACTTGGTTTGGCTTATAAAAGTCCCTTCCTTCAATTGCTTGACTTGAAATCCAAGGAAAAACTTCAGCTCACCCATCATGGACATCTTGAATCTCTTAGTCATGGTCCTACTAAACTCCTCAACATACAAATGGTTAGTACTACCAAATATTACATCATCAACATATATTTGGCACACAAATATATCATTTCCAACTTGATGAGTGAAGAGAGGAGGATCGGCTTTGCCTATTTCAAAGCCTTGTTTCAGCAAGAATTCATTAAGGCATTCATACCATGCTCTTGATGCTTGTTTCAGCCCATAAAGCGCCTTATGGAGCTTGTAGACATGATTTAGGAACTTGAGATCTTCAAAACCCAGTGGCTGCTTCACATACAACTTCTTCTTGTATGGGGCCATTGAGAAATGCACTCTTGACATCCATTTGATGCAGCTTGAAGTCATGATGGACAGCGAAGGCTAAAAGCATTCGAATTGCTTCAAGCCTTGCCACCGGTGCAAATGTTTCTTCAAAGTCCAAGCCTTCTACTTGAGTAAAGCCTTGGGCGACCAATCTTTCCTTGTTCCTTGTCATAACACCATTCTCATCTTGCTTGTTGTGGAAGACCCACTTGGTGCCAATGACATTAGTCTTGGGTCTTTCCACCAAGGTCCACACTTGATTTCTTTCGAAGCAGTTGAGCTCTTCTTGCATGAATATGACCCAATCCGGATCTCCAAGTGCTTATTCTACCTTGAGAGGTTCCAAAGAGGAAACAAACAAGTAATATTGGCAAAAGTTGACCAAATGAGAGTGAGTTGTTACCCCCTATGGATACTCCTAAGGATATTATCAACGGGGTGATCCCATTGTATAGTTTGGCATAGCCTTGGATGCTAAATACCTCCTTCTTCTTCTTCTGGACCTTCAGCTTCTTCTTGTTCAAATATTGGCTCTAGGTTGAGCCCTCTTGATGGTGATGCAAGAGTTGAAGGAGCTACTGCTGAGGTAGAAGGGGCGCCACTGGCGTCCTTAGGATCGCCACTGGTGGTCTGTTGTTTTTTAGCAGGTGTGTACTGGCCTTTTTGATAGAGTACGTCAGTGGAAATTGGTACAACAACAGCTTGAGGATCCTTATCATCATCGGCTTGATCTTCTTATGGCCTAACATCACCAATAGCCATTTGCTTGATTGCCTTACATGGTGGATCCTCCTTTCCTACAACACTTGAGTCAACTTGCTCTACTTGAGAGCCATTAGATTCATCAAATGTCACATCTACCATGACTTTAATTCTGCCCAAGGCCTTATTGAAGACACGATAGGTATGCTCATTTGATCCATAACCAAGAAGAATGCCTTCATCAACTTTAGGTGCAAACTTAGAGGTTTTGGGCCTTTTGTTAAGTATGAAACACTTGCACCCAAACACTCTAAAGTAAGACACCTGAGGTTTGTTACAGGTAAGAAGCTCATATGAAGTCTTCTTGTATTTCTT
Source organism: Bothriochloa decipiens (assembly GCA_023333625.1). Taxonomy (NCBI): domain Eukaryota; kingdom Viridiplantae; phylum Streptophyta; class Magnoliopsida; order Poales; family Poaceae; genus Bothriochloa; species Bothriochloa decipiens. The sequence continues at coordinate 20,779,050 of CM041634.1, forward strand.
GTGTAGGTAGAGGCGGTTAATGGCATGGCAAGCGGTCTTGATTGCTTCATCCCAAAAGAGGTTCGAAGTCTTGTACTCATCAAGCATTGTTCTTGCCATGTCAATGAGTGTCTTGTTCTTCCTCTCTACTACACTGTTTTGCTAAGTGGTGTATGGAATTGAGAACTCATGCTTGATGCCTTCTTCATTAAGAAACTCTTCAACTTGGGTGTTTTTGAATTCAGTCCCATTGTCACTTCTTATTTTCTTGATGGGAAGGCCAAATTCTTTCTGTGCTCTTCTGATGAAGGTTTTCACTTTATCTTGTACCTGACACTTATCATAGACAAGAAATACCCAAGTAAAGCGAGAATAATCATCAACAATTACTAAACCATACTTATCACCTCCAAAACTAAGGTAGGCATTTGGTCCATAGAGATCCATATGAATCAACTCCAATGGTTGAGTGGTGGTCATGATGCTCTTTGGTGGGTGAGGCACACCTACTTGCTTTCCAGCTTGGCAAGCGCTGCATATCCTATCTTTTCAAACTGAACATTCATTAGTCCAAGGATGTGGTTGTATTTTTGGAGTTTGGCCAAGTTCCTCATCCCAACATGAGCTAGGCGGCGATGCCACAGCCAGCCATTCTAGATTTTGCCACTAAACAGGTCTCAAGCTTAGTTCTTTACTGAAATCAACTAAGTAAAGCTTGTTCTTGAGTTTGCCCATAAAGACAATAGAGGAATCTACTCTCCTGAATTGTAGCCCATCTCACATAATTGTAGCCCATCTCACATAATTGAGAAATAGACAGCAAGTTGTACTTCACTGAATCAACATGTAAAACATTTGAAATTAAATGTTCATGAGTTATAGCAACTTTATCAAGACCAATAACTCCCCCTTTTGAGTTATCACCAAAAGTAATGTTGTCATTACAATCTGTAGTTGGGGAGTATGATGAGAACATACTCTTCTCTCTGGTCGTATGATTTGTACAACCGCTGTCAAGCACCCAACTTGTCCCACCAGAGGAGTATACCTGCAACACAAGTTTAGTTCCTAGATTTAGGCCCCCAACAACCTTGGGACCTTGCATGTTAGTCACAATAACTTTAGGAACCCAAATGGAAGTGTTAAGATAAACATTTTGACCATTGCCAACAAACTTGGCATACACTCCCCTTTACTGTTGTGCTGCAAAACAAAGTTAGAATTCAGAACATGTTGGGGTGTCTTTGCCTTTGGTGGATACACAACCCTATTTTTGTGGCCCCAGCTGATTTCTTTGGTTTTTGGACAACCTTCTTTGGATTTAAGACCTTCTTCTTGGGCATTACATGAGCAAAAAAAAGTGGTGGTGGTCTTCCCTTTTCTATAGGGGTGGCACTGGCGCCCTTCATAGCGGCACTGGCGCCTTGGGCCGCTTGTGCTGCTCGGGGCAGGCTTTGTGCCACTTGCTGTGTAGACCTCTCTATACCAACTTTTCCATTGCTCATGAACTGAACACACTCATATCCATTTATTACCATTCTTCCATTGGTTTTACCTCCATGAGTGTGCCCGAGCCCATCCTTGATGTGAGGATTTCTTCCATCCTTGTATTGTGGCCTCTTTGTTTGTTCAACTTTGCCACTGGCAGCTTTCTTGCTTTCCTTAGCCTTTGCACCTAACATTACATTGAGTCTTGCAATCTCCTTTTTCATAACCTCCATATTTGCAAGGTTAGTGGAATAGACATTCATATCAACATTATAGCATTTTCCACAACCTTCACTAGTGGAAGGATTAGAAGTGTCTTTTGCTTTAGAGGGTTGTGAGGTGCTCTCCCAAAGAAGATTATATTGTTCCTCAAGTTTATTGTGTTTTTCCACTAAGACACAATACTTGTCATTGAGGGCAATATTGGCCTTCCTAGTGATAGCATGTTCTCTTTGTTCATTGCTTAGAGCTTTGTTCAAAGAGTTAACCTCAATTTTCTCTAACTCAAGAGCTTCATCGCTGCTGATATATAACTTTTCAGTTCATTCAAGAATATCATCTCTCTCAGCAACCTCAGCTTTGACACTTTCTAATTCTTCCATTAGTGTAGTGATGAAGAGTTTGGTTTTAGGATCAAGATTTCTAGTCAATTTAGCATATTCCTTAACATTGCTAGCCTCTTCATCACTAGACTCACTAAGTTCACTACTAGAGGCATCAATAAGAGGTGGAGAAGGAGATTTTCTTTTGGGTTTTACCTTCTCATGCTTACCAATAAGGCAAATGTGGGAGGTGTCATCATCATCGGACATGTTGTTGAAGAGTCTTGGTGTGGAGGATGGCTTTTGAATAGCTACTGTTGCAACCTTCTCATCCTCATTACTTGACTCTTTAGTTGATTCCCACTCATGCCCAATGTGTGCTTCTCCCATGTTCTTGTACCCCCTTCTACCATCAGGCTTGCTGCCCCTTTTGTCCTTCTTTTGTTTGACATCTTTTGTATCATGAGGACAATCAGCTATGAAGTGCTCAGTGCTGCCACATCTGAAGCAAGTATCTTCTTCTTGTTTGGGAACCTTCTTTGCACTAGTTTGTATCCATTCCTTTTTATTCCCTTGCTGAATTCTTTTATGAACAAAGACATATCATCTATTTTCTTGTGATCAGCCCCATCATCTTCATCTTCACTTGAGGATGAACTTGTATTATTGTTTTGAGGAATTTGCTTGACTTCTTTGGGTTGACTTGCTGATGTTTGCTTGCTACACTTTTGCTTGCTTGAGTAGCCATGTTTGCTGGACTTATTGGCCTTGAGAGCTACTTCCTTGATCTTCAAACCATCAAGCTTGGCTTGCAGCTCACCAAGTATTTTTCTTTCATTTGCTTCTTCCTTTTGCATGTCAAATGTCAACAATCTTCCAAGCACATCATTTGGAGTGAAGTGCTCAAACCTCTTCTTATCTCTAATCAAGGTGACCATGGTCTCATTTCTTGAAGAATAGGCCTCCAACATCACTTTCACTACCTTGTGGTCATCAAGCTCCTCACATCCATAGCCTCTAATCCCCCCAATAGGTATCATCAACCTATCAAACATCTCTTGTACATCTTCTCCTTCATTTATCACAAATCTGTTGAGCTTTGCCATCAACAAATCAATCTTGGCCTTTCTTACTTTATCAACACCTTCATGTGCAAGGATCAGAGATCCCAAATCTGCTTTGCCACATTGACATTCATCACACAGTTGTACTCATTTCCATCAAGTGCACTCAGAAGTATGCTTGTGGCTTGGTTATTGAGTTGGACAGCCATGAGCTCTTCATTTGTTGGATTCTTGGAATTTTCCGATGGCTGAAATCCACTCTCTACAACCTCCCAAAGACCTGGATGAATACCACCAAGATAAGCTCTCATCAAATGCTTCCACTTGGCATAGTTGGTCCCATCGAAATGAGGCAACTTCCTCGTGGCACATTGATAAAAGATTTACGATCACGGTTAGACAAATAAGAATAGTTAAAGGATATGGCTGCATATTTCTTGTTTTTGCTGCTGTCGTTGTCCTTACTATCCTTCTTCTTGCCCTTGTTCTTCTCTTTCTTGCTACTCTTGCAGCCATGGTATGATACATCATCATCACCATCATCTAAACTACTGGAGAGTGTTGGTATAAATTAAGTGCAACTAAAATATGAAGGATTCTGCAAGCGCACAGAAAAATACCATTGTAGCATTTTACCACGAATATCCAGGTATCATTATTTATATTTTACCACAGGGAAGCATAGGCTAAAGAATTTGATAATTCACCATCATGTATCTACTAACTTAGTAACCAACTAGACTAAAGTAGGGGTAAATGATAAATGATGGGATATATGAATGAAAGCACACACATGAGAATTCTATGATAAATCAGTAGCTAGCTAAAGTGAGAGGACAACGGGAGAGATCAAGGTTCCTATATACTTCTCTAGTACTTGGGTTCTAAGGTAACAAGGGATGGATAGATATAGCGATCACACAATAGCACTTCGGGACATCAGAACACTAACCATGGAAAGGGATGAGAAGGGGGCTAGGAAGTTTCGACTACGGTCCTACAACACCAACCCGAACGAGGTGGAATACGTCGGTCATCAGGACTGCCACGATCCTAGGGCTACCACAACAATCCGCAGGATTGGGTGCAATCTCAGGTAACCTCTAGTCTAGACACCAAGTCTACACTATCAATTACTACTCTAATCTTACGTGAAAACTAGAGCACTCGATGCGAGCGAAGATCCCATGCTAAAGCATAACAACTATACTAAGCAATCGAATGAAAGGCATAAAAGTACATAGAGAAGATAAATATATTAAAGCATGTCTTGCAAAGAGTAGATACAAAGACATATCAAATCCCTAAAGACTTCTCCAGAATCAGAGTGCAGCTCTGCTCTCCCTAACTCTCATCTAGATCTAGTCTACTACATTAGAAAGTCTAGCCCTAATTCTTTAGAGAAGAGAGGTCATCCTTTCATGGGATGCCTCTACATCTCCACAATGACATATGAATAATGAATTAGGGTTTCTTCGAGGGCCAGAGGCCTTGCTTATATAGCCCCTAGGACGCACCACAACCATCGGATCAAACCGACCTTAATCAATGACTTAGATTGGACCTCAAAGGCGGTGGGAACAGGATCCGCGAGCCTGGACCTGATTGGTCCAGGTCAGCGGGTGGGTGCCCAAGAAGGTTGGGCAGGTGCCCTGCCACCATGGCAGATCGGCCTCATCTTTGGTGGGCTCGTAGATATCATCATTAGCTTTCTGAATCATCTTGGATCTCCTCAAGCCTATTTGCAATCTTCTGGAAGGCATAACTTTCTTGTCAGAACTCCGATCTTAGTGAAACAAAACTCCATTTGATGTGTCTCGATGATCTCTATGCAATGGTTCACTTTATTTTATTATTTAATATACTTCTATTTGGTGATTCTGATACTTTTCTGCTTTAACCCCTGCAAAACATAGATTTACCAAAACTCATGGAATTCTATTAGTATAACCCTTATATCTAGATGGTAATTATGTTTAGGTCCTTTTTCATGTCTCATTGATGGTTAAAAATTAGAGTTATCTACCGTCAACAAACTCCCCCAAGCTTACCCTTTGCTCATCCCTGAGCAAAGATAAACTCAGTGATGGATCAGGAGTTGCTACAAAGCTTTCACGCCTCAAAAGTACACATGCGTTCAAACAAGAACTCTCCTCCGGATTAGAGTGAACTATTCTGACTCAAAACCCACTCATATTACCTTCCACCATGGGGCTTGTAACCGTCACTTGGGTCTTGAGCAATTGAAAGACAGAATGGTCAAGTCAAGCGCCATGTTTCTTGCTCTTTGATCAACTATTATTCTGGAGTTTTGCAAGATTTTCAAATAAAACTCAGAGATTCCTATGTATGACCCTCTCAAGTCTCTCTTTTGTGGTATTTATGGATTCTCACCAAGGCATTTATGGTATATGCCTTCCCTCTTCTCTCAAGATATGTGATATTTTTGGTATTTAGGCATAGTGACATTATGCCTCCTCTCTCTAACCCTACATATAATAAGCTTATATGGAGTTCATAGGTGGGGACACAAGGAAAACATACTTGCAAACATTTATTGTGCAATCAAACCATGGATCCAGAGAAACTAGTCATACAATCAAATTAAGATATGCATGTGTATGGGATATATATAGCAAGTATTGGATAAGGGGTGGATAGAATAGTAGTGATGGTAAAGGGGTGAAGAAATAATAATGGTGGATACCTAATTCTACTAAAGCTCCTTTGAAGGAAAACTCATACCTCTTATTTGAACTTTGAAAAACTTAAAGGAAAACTTGGGATGCTCATGATATATATGAACTCTCTCTTTTCTTTTTTCTTTTTTCTTTCTTCTTTTTTTGAATGGGGGTATAACTATTTTTATTTTTCCCCCTTTTTTCTCTTTTTTAGAGCAAACAACACCCAAGCTTCTTTGAAACTGATAAATTGGTAAGAGGTAGCGGTAGAAATATTTGGAGCTTTCTGGGCTAGCAAGAAAATGGTAGGAATATATGATGGAATATTTTTGGGTAGCTTACTCCCAGGATAGGAGTAGAACTAGTTTTTGGGTGAATCTAAGTGGAATGCATGAATGCACACCTCCAGGATAGAAGTAGCATGAATGAGTGGATGTATATATGTGGATGCATACTTTCAGGATAGAAGCAGCATATATGGGTGAATAAATGCTGGTGCATACTTCGAGGATAGAAGCAGTACATATGTAGGAGGAGTGTATGGAGATCTTGATTTTAACCACATGACCAGCTCCTAAGGGTCTACACAGCTCGACGACACTCAATGCTCACAAGCAGTAACAAAATTGAGTGTAGGGGTTTTCCTAATCTAGTAAGCATGTATATGGCTGTGGTAGGAATTTAAAACTCTCGTCTTATAGGAACTCATCATGCAATAATTTTAATTTTTCAAAAGATAAATTCTCAAAACTCTAGCATCTCGAGGAACATGATAAACAGCAGTTCAAAACCTTTCCATATCATATTCATCAACCACCTAGATTTAGATCAAGCATTCGCTACCCACAAGTTCAGGTTTAGAGCAAATCTTAAATCAAAACCATTGTATCCAAAACTCGAGAGAGTGCAAGGTTGAAAACTCGGTACTTGAAAGGAATTACAGTAGAGCAACTATTCATCATCTCCATGCAAGAGTTTATTATAGGGATTAATTTTAGCACGGTTAAAAACTATCCTACATTTTATTTAGCAAACATATATATAGAAAAGGTAAATATTTATTTCGTTTCTAAAGGTTATGCATCTTTTTATTTGGCTAACCAATTTAATAGAGTAGAAAATATATATAAACAGATAAATATAAATAGGTAAGAGAATACTTAGCTGGATACATGGGGGGGTGCTCTCCCCCAAGCTGGATGTTGACATAGTCTTTATTGATGTAGCATACCGACAGTGGAGGTGTACTTCCTCCCTAGGAGTGTTCATGATGATGATTGTTGAGACAACACTCCGACAAAGCACATATCATCCTCCTATTTGTTAGCTTCCTTTGATCCTTCAAATTCTGTGAAGCTCAAATAGACAACAAAGCTTGTGGAACTGATTAAGTGTTAGTGATAACACTATAAGCCTTGAGCATCTAGAACCTCATCCTTTAACAGGATCTCTCTTTGAATATTTTTGTAATTTTACATTTTAAATGATGCAAGAGTCAATACAACGAGATGAATGCATATTTATTTTTATGCCACCATGATGAAATATCTCTGTGGGTTGTTACACGCCACATAATTACTCACATGGGGCTTTAACATTTTTTTGGATACAATGCAATAATATTTTTTATTTTATTTTCTAATGCAGATGTAACATAGTAAACATGCAACATGAATTGATTATGCTATAGCGGGAAAGAAAACATGCTAACATAAAAACTTATGCAATGTTGAAAAGGTAAATATGGATAACTACCAAGTTTACCTCCCTGGCGAGGGTTCGATGATTTAAGTTCTTCCTCCATTCTTTCATTATGTCCTGACCTTTTGCTCTACTCTCATTGTTTCTTTTCTGCAGTGGATTAGTGGACAACGCATACCCGAAGTAATGTACAAACAATAACAAGGGTATAGTTGTCACATAGCCAAAGGTCACTTTCATGCTGTATAACATTGGTTTACATTTTAATTAGCATAGAACATTTACTCACCATTATTTCTTCTCTCAAGGATTGATTTTATTTTGTCTTACGATTGATTTGCACTAATGGACTATGAATCATTCAAACTTATAGAGAGAAAGTAAGAGTGAGTAGAAGGATTGCAAACCAGCGTGCTAGAGCGACGAGGAATCATCAACCTACCTCCCCCAAGCTTGAACTTTTCTACCACTTGACGCTGTTGGAGAGGGCTCTTGAATTTAGGTCCCTTGAGCAAATACCTCTCTTTGCATTCTGCTCTTCTTCAAATTACATGAGCATGCAGCCAGTTGAACGCTCTTCTTCATCAACCTTTCTTGATTTTCATTGGATCATGGTTGATGAATTGATGTCTATTGGAGATGTGGACTTGAGTTCCTCCTTGATTTTCTTTGTCATCTAGCGGCATGGCAATGAGTTGTTCTATTAAGTGATATGCTAGCCATCTTGAAGGTCAAGGGAGGAACTCCTCGGGAATTGCATAAAAGCTTCATCTCCAATGACACAAGAACATCATCTTACAATTGTAGTTGTTCATGGTACTTTAGATCTGAGTTGACATTCCACCATTGATCGATGTATGTTGACACAAGGATGCATGACATATTGGAATGCCATCCTTGTGTTTGTTGTCGACGTGCAAGATGGTGTCTTCAAGGACAATGAGAGCAGATCTCTAATTAGAAAATATGAGGTGAGTTGCACCCTTCTTCTCATTGGCATCCTAGCTTGAGTTTTGAGAAGACTCAATGCTATGATGTCTTCAACTTTGTTAATGGCCTATCACATTGTTCATCCACTTCCTCTGGGTGAGTGTTGTTGATTTAGATCTTGTATATGGCACTCATCTCCTTCTAAAGTGGTGTCTTGACAGGTGATGCCCTTCCTGCAAAATGTTAGTGGACACATACCCGAAGGGTTGCAATAATTTTAAAAAACATGTTGTTGTCCACAACTTATGCAATCTTTATCTATGCTAACAAAGAGAAGGTTGTTGAATTATTTTTAGCCTAGAGTTTGTTTATCATATTATTATTTTTTTCAAATTTTATTTGTCTATTGCATTCTAGCATGGTTCAAGGCAAAGGTAATGTGACAGAACCGACCAATTTATTAGAGCACAAGCACATAATTCGCCATTAGGACGGCAAACTACATGATTAAGACCTAATAAACCCGGTAGTCATACCAAAATCTCGAAGGATTTTAAACCTTTCCGGCACGACCAAGACCGTAATGAGTTTAGCATCACCATTCACAATGTACATAGTTCGCACATAGTTTTACACCATCGGAGTACGAATAAAGTTATTACAAACCAAGTTCAAATTTCAAAATAAAGCGAAAGCAGTTTAGTTCAAATCCACACACACACTTAGTTTAAATACAGTGCCAGGTTCTTAATCAACATCCAACAAAAGCATTAAGTAGAGAAGAGTGACCATGCCCAAGGTCTAGTCATCTCCCAAGGCGGGATAGAAGCAGTGCTGACAATAGCCATAAAACATCTCACCATCTGCAACAACATGGGAAATAAAACCCTAAGTACGAGAATGTACTCAGCTAGACTTACCTGTCATAAACTAAAAATAAATTGACTCCAAGGAGTATGCAAGGCTGTATAAGTAGGATAGCTGACTCATCAATTGCGAAAAAGCTTGCATTAAGGAACAATTATTAAGAACCTTCTAGCAATGTATTTTAATCTGATTAACCTTATCATGCTACATTAGCAGCTGTACTAAACAAGCATGGTAATAATTATTCAACAAGAATAGTAACCAATTCCGGTTGAGTATCTTTCAATCTCAACAGCTCAACCATCTCATCTCTTGTTCAAGTTCTTACTATGATGCCGCTGCTCAAGTCAAGTGTTCACTATCTAGGAACGATGGCGATTATAATCGATTACTAACCAGCTAGCGGGTATTTCTCACACAAACCACACTCACCAGCCACGGTGAGCTACAGATCACCGACATTCAATTCGGGAAAAGCGCGGGATCAACAGGTACCATCGTATCCAGGAGCCGCCCGGCTGTCTTATTCAGGGCGACCCTGACCTCGGACTTACTCTCCGTGTAACCCGTGGTCCCCCATCTTCACCAATACGATGAGTACAGCAGGTCGACTCCCGACCCAAATCAAAATTAGGCTTCATGGTCGGAATGACTTATCCTTCCAGCTAAATGTGAGGCATAAATTCAATATGACTTGAGGACGTACAACGGACGGGGTCCTAGTTTGACACAGACGGGATAACTTCACCGAACCTCCAGTTCAGTCCCAACACCAATCCCGCTCGGTCTTGATTTATTATCTCCACATGGTTATCCAAGATAACCATGTATTCAACCATTCCAAGTCAACACCTATAACTCGCGGATGACAGGAAATCACCCGACTTCTATCGATCTAGTTAAGCAGGGCTAAGCAGATATTCGTACCTGAACCTAACAGGATTGAAGGATATACAGTGGCAAGGAATATAAGTAATGCAGCAACAGTATAAAACAACGCCTATAACTTAATGCATCAAACAAGTAAATGACTCAAGTTAGATATTTTGCAAACCACAGGGAGAATGCTCCGGGGCTTGCCTTTCAGGAAAGAGCTTGGCTGATGGTCGGGACACTCGGGAAGATCAATCTCGGGATCCTCTTCTGCTGCAATCTCCCGCACCAGAGCTTCCTGCTGGCCTTCCTCTTCTGGTGCTCCGGGAACTATCGTTTCGAGCTCTGACGATCCTGTATGATGCATAGTGCGTATGAATACCATGTATATATAGAAATATAATGCTGATGCTGATGGTGAATGAATTCTCAGCTAAGATAAATAATATGATTTTGAAATATGTAAGATAAGCATATGTCATCTGCATTCTCTTCTATAATAAAATCGTAAACACGCATCGCATTACAATTTACTTATACATTAAAAGCAATTATAAATGACCACTATTTTACACACTACCCTCTACTAAACCACAACTAATAACAGATTATACACATCACAAACATCAGAAAAAGCATTATTACACACATGAAATAATAACTTAAAGCATTATTAATTATTTAAAAGAAATCAAGATAGAACTGCAACATGACTCTAGACTATTCAGAAAATTCTGTAAAAATTACAGGAGATTAAGCATGACCAATGTAGACTACCATAAAAATTTCAGTTCAAAACAGTAAGTACTTTATCCTACACAAAAATGACAAGGCAGCACAATTCACTAGGCATAAAATACTTTGTATATAGAAAAATATCAAACAACGGATCTCAGAACATTCTTAGCTCTAGATTGACATAAAAACACCCTCCAAAAAGTTTCATGCACAAATCACTTATATATTATTTATTATGAATTATTTATCATCTAATAGAATAGGCACCATAAATAGAAAGAACAATACTTTCCACAGGACATAGCCTCATAACATCTTTCACAGATAGAGCATGACATAAGAAGACTAACAAACTTGGTCTCACATTTTTCTGAGTAACAGAGAATTACTTATGCATTTTCTAAAATAAAAGTAATTAATAGGGATAAATAAATCTATACAGAAAAGTATCACAAATTTCATATTTCATATTTTTTATGCATAGATCTTCTCATAAGAAAAATACTGCAAGTTGAACCAACTCATTTGGATGAAAAATGAAGAAGTTCTGAATTTTCAAAGATTTAATCAAAATCTGGAATCAGTTCTGAAAAAGAAAAAGGAAAAATACTTTTGCACCGGAGACCCTGAGTTAACCAGAAATTCACTAAGCCTGATAAATAAATATCCTGTGTCTGGCAGATATGCACTAAGCACCCTGACTTTGACTGAATTCAAGGACGAGGTCCTTGCACAGGGGGGAGGCAACCTGACGGCGTCGGTGCGGCGTCGCCGGCCGTTGCCGTGGCCCCCCGACCAAATTGACTCGAGGAAAAGCTAGAGCGGTTCAGGTGAGTTGATTGAGGATCAAAGCGCGGCCAGAGCGAGGCCGTGGCGGCTTGGCCACGTGCGCAGGCGGACGGCGGCTTCCCGTCGGCGGCGCAGCCCAAAATCCGGCGAGGAACGACCCGCATTGGCTTCATGGACTCGGGCTACAACACCTACATGTCAAGACACACCTAATTCTCGAGACAGGGAGAGAAAATGTCGACCGAATCGACCGGGACACGGCGACGGCGGTCACCGGCTCGCCGGCCGCGGGGAAGAAGCTAGCGATTGGGGGTCTTACCCTCGGCGAGGCTGGCTTCTGGCAGGCGCATGAGCACGAGCAAGACGAGGCAAGTCTGGGGGCGTGCTCGGAGAATAAAATGAGTGGCAGAGGTGGCTCGGCGAAGGCAGCGCAGTCGGCGGCGGCGACGGCGAGCTCGCTGCGGGGAGGAGAGAGGTGGGGAGAGGGGGAAAATGGAGCGGGGACAGAAAGGAGGGAGCTGTCGCGCTCGATTTAACGCGGTCGAAACGGTTGCGGCCGCCCCGGACCGCCGGTGGACGCACGCCACGCGGAGCGCGCGGGCTGGGCGCGATGGGCAGTGGCCGGCCATTTCCCTGACGGCTTTGACCAACCGTCACTGAAATGCTATTTCCATGATCTCTAATACAAACTTTTCTGCCCTATAACTCCCAAACCAAACCAAATTAGCCAAAACATATATTAAAGAAAATGTTGCTCTAGGAGAGTAGAACATTTCATCTTTACAAAGTATAGCCAGATTCTGCATAGATTTTGAAATACAAAAATCCAAAGAAAATACCCCTTAAATCCCTAAAAATGGAAAAACAGCCCCCAAATCTGCCCTTTTTCAACATTTTTGAACATCTTCCAAGCATTTTCATGAAAAGTGGTAATAACATCTTTTGTTCCTTATGAAATTCTCTACAAACTTTATTTAGGGTGTACACACATGTAAGCACTCTAGCTACCACTTTCAAATCAGTCAAACAAAACTACTTTCATGGTCCACCTTGGTCAACCATGACAACGAAGCTTAATTAACCAAAACCATGAACATAAACCTAGGTTCATTTGGTGTCCTAATCATGTCTAGGTTACTTAGGTCATCAAACACCAAACACTCATACCACTTATCCAAGTCATGTGAAATGCAAACATAATTTGAATAATTCAAACATCCACATAAAATAACAATTGCTCTTTTCATCGATGCTATGCATAATGATGCTTATGCTTAAGAATGCAAGTGATTATGCATGCTTAACACCAGAGTGTTACAGGTAACTCACAGCAAAAGACAGAGTGAGTGATCTTTTATACTTACAGTTCTTCCAACTACGATGGATGGGAGCAGTGTCTTTTGTGCAAAGTTGTTGTAGTTCATCATATGCCTTGCTTCATCTCTAATGTGAGTTTATCTCTTGACTTACCCAAATTAGATTTGAGAGTTTTCTGTAGGGGTTAGTCCAACAAAATAACCAATGTCTACACTAGCAATTTTTAGTTCAATAACCAAACTAGACTCCATGTCTAATTTAATTAAGGAAGACTATTTAACCTAAGCACCACGCTTAATTTAAAAAGCCTTTGAAAGTACGCTTGGAAATACTTCCAAACCAAAGCATACTATAGCAAACAAAGGTAGCATGAAAGCACTATAGATATTTACTCAAATAGAGATGAAAGAGCCTGATCATGGTGAGTTTTTTTTCAATTTAAGATGCAGGCGACACGAATGCAACTAACTAAACATGCTATGGATTTGAGGAAACATAAACTAAACAAAGTGGAGAGGATGCATGGATGATTTAAAGTAAACATGCAATGGACTAATGATAAAACCTAAACTAAAGTGAGCACATGGATTATTGAAAGCAAACATGCAATGTGATGCAAGAATTTAAAAAATAACTACTCATAAATTTTAAAGTCCATGAGTAAGACTATCTCACCTTTCTTGATCATACTTACCATGACTCACATAATGGTTATGAGTAGTGCATCTTTAATGTTCATCACTTGGGATGTGAGTTGAATTATTGTGACGATGACCTTTTCTCCAATCTACACATGGTTACAAATATATAGGTGTACAAGTACCTGTGAGATGGTAGGGTTCCATGTTGATGAATGTTGAATGTTCAGGCACCCTGGGTTCATCAATGTTCTTCTCTCTTTTTTTCTATGGAATCTTGCTAGAAGGTCGAAACGGCTTCTATTGTCATGTCTATTCCACAACTCAATAGAACAAGGCATAATCCTACTAAAGCTAGTGATACACTAAATTAGCAGACATCAAGATCATTATCGAAATCTTTACGCCAAATGCTTCCCCGACAATGGCGCCAAAAATGCTTGTTGGTATAAATTAAGTGCAACTAAAATATGAAGGATTCTACAAGCGCACAGAAAAATACTATTGTAGCATTTTACCGGGAGTATCCAGGTATTGTTATTTATATTTTACCATAAGAAAGCATGGGTTAAAGAATCTGATAATTCACCATCATGTATCTACTAACTTAGTAAACCAACTAGACTAAAACAGGGGTAAATGATAAATGATAGGATATATGAATGAAAGCACACATATGAGAATTCTATGATAAATGAGTAGTTAGCTAAAGTGAGAGGACAACAGGAGAGATCAAGGTTCCTATATACTTCTCTAGTACTTGGGTTCTAAGGTAACAAGTGTTGGCAAATCTTAGCGCAACCACCAAAGGTAGGTGACGGCGCCAGAAATGCCTGTGGGGTAATTCTAAGTCTATTGGATAATTCCGTAAGTGCACAGAATATACCGCTGTAGTACTTCACCCGGGAGTATTCCAAGGTATCGTAATTTATATTTTCCTAGGGGAAAGCTGTAGCTAGGAATATTTAATAAAAGGGGGAAAGAGATCCTTGTGTCTACTATAATCTAATATCAACTAATGTAACTAGGGGGGTAAATGAATAAAATGGAAGGATAGATAAATAATCACATAGATCCTAATCTAAAGATAACTGGTAGAGAGCTAGCTAGGTGGGAGGACAACGAGTGAGTAAATGACTCCTATGTATCGTACTTTACTTCTGTGTACTTAATCCTAACAGATAGATGACTTAAGCTAGACTGGTGCCTTACTACATGCGTGGTGGGGATAGGCGAGAAAGCAAGAGACAGAACCCCTACTTAAGCGCTATTTAGCTTATGGATGCCCTACCTTTTAAGAACTAGTCCGAGCGTGGTGAGAAACGCTAATGCCGTCCAAGACCTGTCACCTCTCGGGAGTGCGCTCACGAACTGCCCATGCAGACCAGCGACAATCAAAGGTAAGATTAAGCCTGAGCACCATGCTCACACTTACTCTTACAACTCTAGCTAACACACAAATAACTAGAGCTCCTATGAAAGATAGGACGATGATACCCACACAAGAGTTGGTTATAGGAAACCAATCTAACTAAGGCAACTAAACTGCTAAGACAAGCACACAACAAGACTATAAAGACTATAGACTCGCACTAAGTAAATACTAAGTAAAGTAAAGCAAGAATAAATATATTTCTAAAAGGAAAGTCTTAAAAGAGAAAGATACAAGAGCTATACCAGACTCTTCTGAAGACGACTCCGAAGACCCCGAACTTCGCTCGAATTGACTCTAACTCCCACTCTAGATTAACTACTACTACTCTAGCTTGGAGCTTTGGAGCTTGGATCTTCACATTGTGATGAGTGATATGTGATGTATGATGATTTCCAAGGTGGAGGCGGCCTCCTTTTATAGGGGAAGGAGAGGGAGTGCCACGTCAGTGATCCTTGTGCTCCTCCTCTTTACACCCTTGGATGAACTGACTATGAAACCGCCTCTAATGGATGCTCCTGATCAAACTAGTTGCATGGCGTCATTAAGGAGGTCGGTGGGAGGCCAACCGACTTCAGGGCCCACAAGGTGGGGGTCGACCAACCCCCTCAATGACAGGTGGGCCCGGCCTCGGTCTTCCAGAAGGTTTCTTAAGTCAGTGGGATGAAGTAGCACTTCAGGTCCCACAACATGGGGTCGGCTGACCCCCCTCATTGGGAGGTGGGCCTAGTTGGGCCTTCTAGAAGGTGTCCCCACCTGTCTTGTGAAGTGGCTCGGTGATATTCCAAATATTTGTTACGTTGCTTGCTTCCTTGTTGGCCCATCAATCCATGTGCAATGATCCTTTGCCGTTGGATGCAAACACAAGTTGATTTGATGGTTAATTTGGACTCCAGGGATCTTGACATGGATCATGCTCGAAGCTCAACTCAAGGTGTGCTTATAGGGGGTCGCTCGACCCCTTTGTTGGGTCCCACAAAGCTGAAAATTATTCTCTCCTAAAAACACAAGCTAAGAGTACAAGTGGAACTAGTTATTGATAAAATATGTTCAAGTTATGCTATTCTTCCTTGGAACCGAGGCATGTTGACGGTGTTTTGAGTGGGTAATTCCATGGTATAACCACCGTCAATAAGATCCCCAAGCTTAACCTTTGCTCGTCCCGAGCAAACAATCAAACTTTGCCTCGGTGGATCAGGTATTGTTACTATGCCTATATTTCAATAGTACCATGTGCACAACAAAGTTCTTCTCTTTGAATGGAAAAATTAGCAATGAAAACTCACCCATATTACCTTAGTCTCTATGGGGCTTATGGCCTTCCCTTTGTCTTGGCTGGTTGAAAGACAGAACAGTTTGACTTGAGCACTACTTTTCTTTTTCATAGCAAGTTTCATACCGGAGGTTTTGCAATATTTTTTAAAAGAAAACT
The DNA here is from genome assembly GCA_023333625.1 of Bothriochloa decipiens. Lineage (NCBI taxonomy): Eukaryota > Viridiplantae > Streptophyta > Magnoliopsida > Poales > Poaceae > Bothriochloa > Bothriochloa decipiens. The sequence continues at coordinate 20,795,521 of CM041634.1, forward strand.
TAATGTTCCTCATATGGTTCTCTCATGTCACTCAAATGGTGTATGATTCCTCACCAAGGCATATGATAAGAATTGCCTTTCTAATCTATCCTACTTCTAAACAAGTTTATGTGGAGTTCAAGGTAGAGATAACAAGGAGATAGCATACTTACTTGCATATGTTGCAAAGTCAAAGCTTCGATCCTTGAAGAGAAGTGTCATACCCCCAGATCAAGATGTGCAAGTGTGAGGTATATATGGTGGACTAGGTTGGTCCTTTATTTGATAAGATCTCTCTTTCTACTTTTCTAGTGAGACAAGGCTAGCATTTCTCTCTTCTCTCTTCTCTTTTTTTCTTTTTTTTTGCATGGACTTCCATGTGTCCATCTATATCAATATTTATTTTGCCTAGCCCTCTTTTTGTCTAGCCCTCTTTTTGTCTCATCCACTAAACAATATTTAGAGAGATATTCTAACACTTAAAGCATGGAGCAACCTATTTGGTGGAAATGGAATGCATGTTTGTGCGTACTTCCAGTGTAGAAGTAGCACGAATATATGTGGCGTGCGTGTGATCTTGATCTTAGAGGCATGAAAAGTCTCTTAACAAGGGTCAACAAGACTTGACCACACTCAACACAAAGCAAATAGCCTATGTGAAAGGTTTTGAACATGTATAGCGTATATGGTTGTGGTAGGAATTTCATCACCATTGAGGAATAATTAAGGTTTTGATCATTTAAAGAATAAATTCTCCGGTAATCAATCATGCTTAGAACAATATTATAGCAGCTCTTGTCTTACTATCTCATATCTCCCAATAACTTAGACTTAGTTATAGCACTCGCAACCCACAAAGTTTTTAGGTTCATGATGGTTCAAGAGAGCTAAGTAATCCATACTTAAAGAAGTACTAAGTTATAAACTAGGCACTAGCGAAACATTGACAAAGTAACTACTCATCATTTTCATAAGGAGAAAGACATACATGAAGCATAGACACTAAAAATAAACAAATAAATAATTTTGGTATTTTTAAACTTTTTCAATTTTTTTATATGCAATAAGATAAACAACTAAAATGCAAATGCTAAGATAGAATACTTACCTTAGTGGGGGAGAGGATCTCCCCCAAGCTTGGCTCTTGCTCACTGTGGTGGCTGATAGTATTGGAACCACCTAGTCCAATGTTGTGTGTTCTCCTCTTGCATCGCTTACAGGTATTGGGCATTCTGTTGTGCCAATTTTAATGTTGCCTCTTGTTCAATGCACATTGTTCCCATGTTGTTGATGAGGTCGTCCATGTTTGTCCTTTGGGGACGCCTCTCCCTTCGCCTTGGGCGAGGAGTGTCCTATGGACGTGGAGGCCTCCCCATGGACCCTAAAATGTCCATGGAGCTTGCCTCCTCACCTTCTTCAACTTCTTCTTCTACAGGGCGTGAGGGGCTTGCCTGGTCCATCTGTGCAGCTAGTGACATGCCTCTTGTCATCATGTCCGTCTCTGCAGCATTTTAGCTTCTTGCCTCTTGATCCAACATGATGGTTAGTGTACGAAGCCCATACAGTCGTTGTCTCTCACTAGATGACACATCATACTCAACCTCCTACTTCTTCTTTTCTTCTTCTATGG
>CM041634.1:20797139-20867796 GCA_023333625.1 Bothriochloa decipiens
CTTCTTCTTTTCTTCTTCTATGGCTTTTGCTCTTGCTGTTCTTCTTTCAGCTCTTTGCTCTCTTATGATTCTTCGGGCTTCTTTTCTACTTCTCTTTTCTTCTAATAGTTGCTGCTCTTTTCTTTTCTCTCTAGCTTCTTGTTTCTCTTTTCTTCTTCTTCTTTTCTCAAGATCAATGGTCTTTCCATCACTTGCTGTTGACATGGAAAGATCACTGCTGACATCATCAACCTGCACATTGCCGGTGGGATCACTGGCTTCCCTCGAAGCACTTGGTTCTGCCATACTTCATGTGGTGAAGCATATACGAATCAACCTAGCTCTGATACCACTTGTAGGATCTCTTGACATGGATCTGAGGCCTAGAGGGGGTGAATAGGCCTGTCAAAAATTAACTCCAAATTCTGTTAGAAGCTTGGGCTCCACGGCCGGCCTGGGAAGGGCGGCACTGGCGGCCTTTAAATATTGCAAAGATAGACCTCAAATTTTTACTGACAGAATACAAAGATACTGAACTACATAGATATGTAACTAAAAGAGTAAAGTCCAGCTCGAAGGCTGGATCTCACAAAAACTAAGCACAAGAATAGATCGAGCTACCTAACCAGCAGCTGCTCAACAATATGAATAGCAAGAATGTAAACTTGAAGCACACGTGACACAGAGATTTATCCCGTGGTTCAGCTCATCACAAAGGCTTATCTAAGTCCACGTTGTTGAGGTATCCACAAAAGGATTGAGCTCACCACAAAGGCTAGCTCTTCCCTCATTCTCAAGTCAAGAGAGTGAACCCTTGAAGTGAGGGGTGATTTCTTAGCTGCAGATGATGGTTACAAACCTCTCTAGGCTGCCACACAAGTTGGCAATCTCTAGGGCGACGCTTAGCTGGCTAGGAGCAAGCTCCAAGAGTAACAAACCCTTGAACCACCAGCCAAACATGAACCAACTGTTCTTTTGATGATGGGAATCAGTGGATCCACTCTCCAATCGAAGTTTGCTGCCTTTTCCCTCAAGATTTGATGGTGGAAATCAAGGATTTTCTTAGGGATAGAGGAGCAACAATGGAGTGAGAGTGTTCCTGAACTATTCTGAGTCGAGCAGAATGGATGGGGAAAGAAGATGACCGTTGTAGGCCAGGCCTGCTCGATAAATAGGCCAGATCCCAACGGTCATTTTGAAGGGCGGCACTACCAGCCTTCATAGAGCGCCACTGGCGCCCTGGCCAAAACAGGGTGGTGGATATGAAATTTTGCAGGCTGATTTTGGCTATGTGTGAGGATGTTAGAAATGATAATTTGAGCATCTGGTTGCATATTTGACCAACTGTTCTAGAATCCTTCTAAATAGTATGGCTTTTCCTAAACGCAATATTCAAAATAAAATGAATTATAAACCTCCTTGAGTCAGGTCTAGCCAGCTTTCATAATTGGGATCCCAGCAACCTGTACATCATCCTCATCTTTTGATTCCCTGCTTATCATCTCGATAAATCTCATTAGTTCCCTAATTTGGTGGTCATCAACGCCAAAACCCACATTAGAGCTTGATTGCACTTGCAGGTAGGGCGTGACGTCGGATGGGAGCATCAAGGGTGCAAGCACAGAGCCTTCATGAAGGAGATGACGCCTGTGGACGCCAACTTCATTGAGAATGCACCCTAGGAAGTTTTCGTTCCTGATGTGGCTCCCCCAGCAGCGGTCGGCAAGCAGAGAATGCAATGACGCCTTCAAGAAGGTGATGACGCTAGCGCGCCACCGTCGTCGGTCCTAGCCCCGAGGCCTGGGAAGGGGTTTTACCCATGCTGCCGCGGACCGCCTGCTGATGACGGAGGGCTGGCCATCAATGGAAGCGGCCACCCCTATGACATCGCAGGATGTCTTCGTGTTGCCCACAGACCAAGCCGAGCTGAGCCAGGTTCCGGAGGGGGAGGGTGAAACTGGCCCAAAAGGGCCCGAAACGAACCCATCAACCCGCTGCCCTCCCGGGTGGTGGTGGGGCAGGGGCGTCAGCCGGGGCCGCCGCCGGGAACATTGAGGTAGGCCACGCGCACGCCAGTTGGAGAGGAAGTACCAGCGCGGTGGGCTGTGCCCCAAGTCACAGGCGGCGGCGCTGCCGGCACGGGCCGCCGGATCAACCCCGGCTGAGGCGCTTCGCGCCTCGAGGCCGACGGATCGGGGCCGCCCAGGTCGCTGGCGACAGTTTGGCCGGACTACGCCACCGGATCCACCCCAGCCGAGGCACCTCGCGCCTCCAGACCGGTGGATCGGGGCAATCCATGTCACAGCAGCGGTGTGTGAGCAACTGGGGTAGGCCACGTGCGCGCACAAGATGGAGAGGAAGTACCAGCACGGCGGGGTAGTGCCCCAAGTCGCAGGCGGCGACACGCCGCCCTGGGCCACCGGATCCACTCCGACCGAGGCGCCTCACGCCTCCAGGCCGGTGGCTCGGGGTAGCCTAGGCCACAATGGTGGCGCGGCCAGCCAAGGCTACGGACCTGCCTTGGCCAAGGCGCCACGCGCCTCGAGGCCGGTGGGCGGGTTCACGACGTAAAGGCGCTGGCGGCCGGCCGTACGTCGCCCCGAGGAGCCGGGCTGCTGCCGCCAAGGGCACAGGGCACCTAGGCCGCCCCGACGCCAGATCAGCCGTCGGCAGCCCGGACCGCCTAGCGCCTTGGCTGGTCCGTCGGGTCGGGGCATAGGGTACCCGGCCGAGCTCGTCGTCATCTTCTGTTCCATCGTCTGCTCCTTCCAGCGGCTAGCCATCACATGGGTGCCACTGGTTCTCGCGCACCGGACCCAGGCGTCGCGCGTCCAGGTGCAGGGACGGGAGCGACGCCCCTGGAACGGCCAGCCCGGCGGTTGGCCGCCACGTCGCGCCGCCGGCCCCATGCGTCGGATCCAAGGTAGGTGGCGTTGGATCCATGGCCAGAGAGCGTGGATCCGCAGCCCCACGGCCGTCGGCGGCCGTCCTTCATGCCGGGGAGCTCACTTCCTGGAGGAGAAAGAGGGAGAGGAGAGGGAGGTGGATTAGGCTGCTGCTGCTACGGAGGACGTTTTTGGGGAGCCGTAGCGGGCCGCCGCCACCGCTCGCCGCAGCGGTGGCGGCCAGGGAGGCGCCCTGGCGGGGGGCTGTGTGGCAGCGGGGCGGGTCGCCCCGAGTCGCCCATGTATGGGACGACACGGGGGTCGGGGGGACTACTAATCTCCCTTTGTCCTTGAAAGAATCAATTTCTAGCTAAAACTTTATCCCAAAAGAATTAATGTCTGAAGGTGAGCGCAGCACCGATCCACATTAATCTCTCATAATCTGGGTTGCATTTAACGTAACCTCTCTGTCCTGTGTTGCTATTGGATACTCCAAATGACACTACTTAATTAGGCTTCTTGGTAACTGGAGTGCTATTCAAGGAGAGTTTAGGACTACTCAGCTTCATGTTTTTTTTCAAACGGTTTCAGCTCCACGCATATAGTTCGATATAAAAATAGAATAGGTGGAGCAGTCCCGAACACCCTACAGTAGTTCAACAAGAGGTAGCATGGTCGTTTATCATCTTTACTGATCTGTTTTGAAGTCAAGAGGAATTCATTCGCAAGGAGACAGTAGATTTGAAGAGACACCTAATAATGTTGGGTTTTCAACTTTTCATATGTGTTTAGCCACTCTTTCTTATGCAAATAAAATATTTTGGCTCTCGTAGCCGGTTAGAAATGTACCGAGAAGTGCAAGTAGTCCTCATAGAAATGCTTAGCTGTAAATCTAGCATAATAATAAACACGTGTCCACTAGTACATATTAAAAGAAAATATATTTTAAAAGTCACTGGATAAACACGTGTCCACTGGTACATAATAAACATATGTATTTAGGTCCTGTTTGGATCCTTCAGTTTTTGCTGGTATTTTAGGATCTGGTTTTTAGAAATTGGGTGGGATTCAAACACCCGTAGTTTTTCTGCTAGTTTTTGCTGGATTTTAAAAACCCAGGAAGTTGTTGAGACCCAACTTTTGCTAACTTTTGTGACATATAGAGCAATAAATAAAGCCAATTTCTTACAAACTATTTTTTTTGAGAGGATCCAAATACACTACTATTTTTTTCCTCAATATCCAAATTTTAGAAAATAGAGGCAAAAAACTTGTTTTTAACAATCTGAAACTCAAACAGACCTTAAACAGTCTTGTAATTTTGGAATAATTTGGAACGGGGAAGTACTTTTGAAAACACAATTCACCTAGCGTCCGTTTTTGTGTTGATTTCAAGCGACGTTGTCATCGTTAGATATAAATCTATAGGCTAGTATTAAGTTCCTTTAAAAAAAAAACAGACAAAGCTACCGCAGTCCGCATGAACGCGAGGAAAAACAAAAATCTACTCGTTATCTGTTTCCTCGTCTTCTCCACTTCATCTAGCCACCGCCACACCACACCACTTCCCGCCATGCCACCAACGACACGGCCGCCGCAGCGTCCAGCTCCCTCCCACCCTGGCCGCGCCAACCTCTTCTCCGCCCCCCGCCTCCCCTCTCCAACCGCCGTTACCCCCATCACCAGTCCCTGCCCCTCCCTCCCGTCTCCCCTCGCAGCCGCGACCCCAAGAACCACTCCCGGCAGCCGCCTTTCCAAGAGGAAGAACCGACAGACGGCGGTCCAAGGAGAACGGCCACCACCAGCCCGGCCTTCCGCGCGGCGCACCTCCGTACCGCGTACCGCAAGCCCGTGCCCCCAGCCGCAGCCGCCGGCAAAGGCGAGGCCCTCCTCGCCGCCGACCCAAACGACGCCGCCTCGGGGCGCGCCGTCGTCGTGGGCCCCTCGGGCCTCTCCTTCCGCCTCCCGGGCGCGCCGTTCGACTTCCAGTTCAGCTACTCCGAGGGGCCCCGCCCCCCACCGCTCGCCATCCGGGAGCCGGCCTTCCTGCCCTTCGCGCCGCCGACCATGCCGCGCCCCTGGACGGGCAAGGCGCCGCTGCTGACCAAGGAGGAGAAGGCGCGCCGCCGGGGCGTGCGGCTGCACACGCCGCTCGGGCAGGAGCCGCCGCAAACGGTGAGCGCGCACGGGATCGTGATGGAGGTCAGGGACAGGAGGCAAATGGACCTGGCCAGGGTGAGCCCCGGTGACGGCAGGAGCAGGGAGGAGGTGCTCGGTGAGCCGCTCACATCGTCTGAGGTGCGCGCGCTCGTCAAGCTGCACATTTCACACAACCGCCAGCTCAACATTTGTAACAACTGCACTGCCATTTTCAAGACAGGATCTGATTATTTTTCCTGCCTCTATATTCGTTCAGACTTGAGATTAAACTCGAATGGGCCAATTTGGAAAGCGTAATGAGAGAATGCAGTGGCATGAGAACAAACACACACATCTGGAGTTAAGTTTGATTCAAAGGCCCTTTTCAAATACATAAGGTTAAAAATATGGATTGTGGCACAACCATGATATCTGCCTACAAGTTCAGTCAATTGTTAGGAAATGGTGAAACGTAGCAACGTTTTTCATACATGAAACAAGAACAAGAATTTGTGGCCCTTCAACTCTTCTCAGGGTTTTATTGTGGGCCATTTGCATACCTCTTCGAACCGTTTTTATGAACTTACCATTTGAGAAGTCATAATTGCATAGTTGCCACCAAAAGCGCTGGTCAAGCATCAAACCCACTAGTGAATTGTCACACTGAAGAAATGTCATCATCAGACAAAATGCCCCCATTTTTCTCTCTCCTCCCTTCCCCATGAGCACACTGACGGCACCACGTCATGGTGTTCCATTTCTTCAGTCCAAGGATCCTCCTTATCGCTCCATCTCCATGGTTACCATTGCAACTTCTGGAGGTAGGGTTGGACAGGCAGATAGCCAGGAGCTGAGGGGGACATGTGCCAGATCAGGTTAGCTCTTGCTTATCAGCAGTGGAGGGCCGAGGAGTTTGTGCATTGGGTGGCCTCCCCATCCTCTCCACCCTCCTTACCAATCTTCTATTTGTCCTCAAGCCACTGTCCAGCGTCCACCATGCAAGCTCATCAGCACCACCTCACCATCTCCTGCTGCTCCTCCTTCCAGTCCTCCAGGGTGTCGTGATGGCCACAGTGCCGTAGATGCAAGCAGCAGCATTGGAGGAGCTAGCACCAGAGGTCAGCACCACGTAAGTGAAAGGGGGCTGGCAGTGGAGACCAACATGCAAAGCACAGATGATGTCAATGAGAGTGGCTGCAATCGTGAAAGGAAGGAAGCATCAGGAAAGATATGTCACGGGTTAATTTGGTAATTCCATGATATGATTTTCTGTAAATATTTTCTGAAATGATTTTGCACCTATTGGACTATTGGATAACATTATCTAACAGAAGTTAAACTATGGCAATCTAACTGGAGGGGATTCCGGTGGTAGTTTTCCAATAGATATTTCTTTAATGGCCAATTTCAAATAGGAGTCAAATCAGTAGCAAATATGCATTTTGTCCTTTTAATTATCGTTGCTCCTCCGCAAAACTTGAAGTCACATCATATGCTGTTTTTGCCATCAGCTCGCACACATGCTATCAGCAGTGTTTTGGTTTGCTGGTCCTGAGTAAGAACACCACTGCATTCAAGCAGTAGGTTGCCAGCAGTAAGGCTGGCTTTTGTTGAGAGAATGGTACATATGTGCTAAGTGGATGCTCAAACACATTATTATTTGCTTGATTTAGGCAGTGAGAGTTTTTTTTTTCTGCAAAACACAGTGAGAGTTGTTTTAACTTGTCTGGATCCAACATGGTGTGGTATGTGGGCCAAACTTGGTAGGGAGGGATGGGTCCTCACTCCTCACTGATCTTCAGAGTAGGAGTTGTATGGCCCTATATTGAAGAGAGTTGAGGGGCTACAGATAGACTTTTTTCTGCTTGTAAATACATCCTCATATGATACCTTCGAAATCCTCTTTTCTGCTTATTGCAAAGTTAAATGTTCTTTTCTTTTTGTCGCAAAGCTAAATCTTACTAATGGAGTGTAGAGCTAAATATCAATTTCCTGAAAAAATTCCTGTAGGAAGAGATGGCTTGACTCACAACATGTTGGAAATGATACATTGTCATTGGAGGCGCCAGGAAATCTGCAAAGTTAGATGCCGAGGCGTTCCAACTGTTGATATGAAGAACTCTGTAATCATCTTGACGTATTTATAATAATTAGTTTATAAATATGCTAGTGGATGAGACTAGGGCAGGGGTTAATAGGAAGTTAGAACTATGGAGGCACACGTTAGAGTCGAAAGGATTTATACTTAGTAGGAGCAAGACCGAGTACATGAGGTGCGATTTCAGCGCGCCTGACAATGAGGAGGGAGACGTTAGCCTCGATGGGCAAGTGGTGGCCAAGAAGGATATTTTTTGGTATTTAGGATCGATGCTACAAAAGGATGGCGACATTGATGAAGATGTTAAGCATAGAATTTCAGTCGGTTGGTTGAAATGGCGTCAGGCTTCAGGCGTCCTCTGTGACAAAAGGGTGTCTCAGAAGTTAAAAGGTAAGTTTTATAGGACAGCGATTCGTCCGGCGATGTTATACGGTGCTGAATGTTGGCCTACAAAAAGGCGACATATCCAACAATTGAGTGTAGTAGAGATGCGTATGTTACGATGGTGTTGTGGGCACACAAGAAGGATAGAGTCCGGAACAACGATATTCGGGATAGGGTTGGAGTGGCACCAATTGAGGAGAAATTGATTCAACACCGGTTGAGATGGTTCGGCCATGTCCAACGGAGGCCTCCTGAGGCGCCGGTTCGTAGTGGGATTCTAAAGCGGGTCAATGTAAAGCGCAGTAGAGGTCGACCTAAACTAACTTGGGACGAGTCGGTTAAGAGAGACCTTAAGGAGTGGAATATCCCTAAGGATTTAGTCATGGATAGGAGCGCTTGGAGACTAGCAATTAACGTGCCTGAACCGTAATCTTTCTCTTGTACATTTTATGTGTTCTTTGTTCCATGTCTCTTTTGGGTTTTATCTCTAGCCTATCCCAATTTGCTTGGGATAAAAGGCTATGTTGTTGTTGTTGTTGTATAAATATGCATTGTACACATTCACATGTGTTAATATATCCCCCAGGCATCTGGACAAGCATTCTGTGGTACAAAGCCAAAGATTTGCGTTGAATCTCTTTTTCTAAAATTTGTATCTTTTTACTGTACTACAAAATGTGGATCCAGTATACAAAAGTGCCTTTTTCCAAAAGAAAATATTTCAAAAGAGTGAGATCATGTTCCTTTTTATTTCTGTTCTGAATCGCATGATAACTCAAATGACACTGAATTATAAGATGTTTTAGCTCTTCTAAATACATTGCTTTTACTATGTATCTAGACATAGTGTGTATCTAAGTACAATAGCGAAACCTATGTATCTAGAGAAGTCAAAACGCCTTATAATTTAGAACAGAGAGAGTACTTTCATAAGAGTTGTTTAAAACTTTTAGGATCATAGAGAGGAACGCAAGTTGGGCTTGCTAATATTTTGCCTCTTGTTTATTAAAGGAACACCATACATTATTCTTTTCCTTTAATGCAAGGATTTAAGAAAATAGGACAATAGTATCAATACCGAATCTTGAAAACAACAGTGTACTAATGAACTAATAATATTTTGATCAGACCAGTGTATGAGTTATGGACTATGAAGAGCTTGTCTATTGTTAGGGATGTGTACTTGTTAGCCTCTCATGGAACAAGACCTCAGTTGTCATGTATGCATGCTTATGTGTGTTTTTCAATACAACTATACAAGCATACTTATGTTTTTTCCTGAGCATTGTCAAACATAATAACATGAATTATGTTCTAGGAAAAGTCAGGTGGAAAAGTCATTCACCGAGTAGGTGGCGTTGTTTTTCTATATAGAGGAAGACATTATGATCCGAAGACCCGTCCTCGCTATCCACTAATGCTCTGGAAACCTGCAACTCCTGTATATCCAAAACTCATTAAAGAAGCTCCAGAAGGGCTTACAAAGGAAGAAGCAGATGAAATGAGAAGGAAAGGGCGTGATCTGCTGCCAATCTGTAAACTAGGTATTAAGTTACTAATCATCTTTATTCCTATTCGTATTCGCCAAAAAAAAACCTTTATTCCTATTGACAATTGAGGATGACTTTCTTATTTGGTTTGTTTGTTTGCAAGTTTCGTATTTCTGATATTCAAAGCATTGTATGAAATGACCTATTCACAGGAGGAACCTTAATCCTACTAGATTACCTTTCAAGCCTAACCTAATACTGTAAATACAAAACTAATTGTCAATGATGGGCCTTTAACAGCCCCCCTGATTTTATATTTTGTTGTGTATATGCTTACAAGATTTTGTACCATGTATGTCATGCATATGTGGGATGTGGGATGTGTCTGCTGGCTACTGGTTACTGCTAAGATTTTTTTTTTTCCTACCTGCCTCTAGTTCTACCAATGAAAAATGGTAGTCACTCCTTTGAAAATAGATGACCCAGTTTGAACTGTAGACTTTTCGTGTGAAAAAAAAAATACTGTTACAGAGGCAACAAGTGCTTCAAAAAATATATAGCATTTTTACTATTTTGACTGTGCTTCAAAACTATATAGCATTTTTACTATTTTTACCAATGCACGTTTGCTTCGACTAAAGGGCTGCTGCTGCAGCAGCTGTACACCTATGCACCACTATGTGCAGCTGCAGCTTCAGTCATTCCTGCTGATTCGGACAGGCTAAACTATTGTTGAAACTGCTCACTGGAAGGATTGCTTGATTTTTAAGTTTTCAAAAAGGATTGCTTGTTTTTTACTCAGTGTTTAAGGTACAGAGAACAACACATGCTACTGATGATGTATCTTATATCTTGTATTCTCTATCTTTTAGCCAAAAATGGAATATACATCACTCTTGTCAAGGATGTGCGAGATGCTTTTGAAGGAAATGACCTGGTGAAGATTGACTGTGAGGGTTTGAATCCAAGTGACTACAAAAAGATTGGAGCGAAACTAAGGGTTATATTCACCCTGATGATTTTCTCAGTTTTCATTTTATTACTTGTAGTGGAAGTGAATCCTTTACATAGCTTCTTTCCCTTTGCTCACTGTTCACAGCTAAAATTGCTTGCTTCTATATATGCAGGATCTTGTTCCCTGTGTTCTTTTATCATTTGATGATGAACAGATATTAATGTACAGAGGCAAAGAATGGAAATCCAGATACTCGAAGCCTCTTACTCTGATTCCAAAAGTTCCAAAGAACAATCTGGCAATGTCATCTGACATGAGTAGTTCAGGTATGATTTCTTAGCTCTTATAATAGCAGTTTTGGTCTTGCTTCTTTAATATCCATGCTCATTGTTATTTATAATAGCAGTTTTGGTGATTAGGTTTTTATCAGCTCCTCATTTTGTAATCTCTTCCTGCACTTGTTATATTCATGCGTTTTGCCCAAACATACACTTGTGTGTTGCATGGAAAATGTATCTGCCCTTTTTTGTTGGTCACATGGAAAAGACTTGTACTTCCAGTTAATTTTATATTATTGGTTGCACTTCCTGGATCAAATAACAAGGCAACTTTTTTCCAGATACAGATGAAGTTAGCGATACCAACACTCAAGTTGCGATAAGAGAAGTATTGAGACCCAAAATGTTTTAAATTATGGAAGAGTGCAGTGGACTCATCTCTGGCATTGCTGCTGGATGATGCTGAAGCAAATGGTCTCACTCCCGATTCACTGCTGAATTTGGTTGAGTTCAGCGTGACATCTCAGGCAGCGGAGCACTCATTTCCTGCTCTGCTTGTGACCAATGGTGAGGTGAACACCAAATCTCTAAGTGCAGAATACATAAATGGTGAGTCTGAAACAAGCATTGCTGGAAACGAAGAGGGCCAGCTCGAGCAGTCACCTGATCTCTGTGATGATGAGCATTTTGAGCTTGACATGCTGGAGCGTCTGGAGTCATCTGTGCCATTGGGATCGCTGCCGATTGACAGCATGATAGAGCAGCTGAACAGTGAGTGAATTACAATGAGCAGTCATTGAGTCAATTGGGGCAACTACTGATGATCAGATTGCAATCTTAGATAGTGTAAATGCAGTCTCTACGTTCCTCCGACCTCAGTCTGATGATGATCCCAATAGCTGAGAATTTTCAGCAATTTGGTTGCAAACATGATGTAAAGAAACTAATTGAAGTATGCAAATGCGCCTTGCATTTGGCAAACTCACTACTAACTCATAATAACACGTCTCATTGGCATCATCAATGAGTGTGCTTGCATGTATATGAGTATTTGAATTTATTTATACTGTGTTTACCCAAAAAAAAAAAGTATTGCGCCATGCTCCAACAAGAAAGGTGCGGACGTTAGCAGAGACATAGGTGATGCTTCTGTAAATTTTGAATGTTTCTTTTTTCGAAATAAGGAATCGATTTATGGTTCAGAAAGTTTTGGGGGAAATCACCAAAGAAGGATCAAGAAAGCTACCTTGTTGAAATTGATGAAGCATTCTCTCTTACCCGTCTCGCATCGCATGCATTGATCAACCGTGTCCCACCCACGTACTCCTACGTTTTCCTTGGGTTCTTTGACTTCTCCTCTCGCCCAGAACAGAAGCGAACGAACGAGAAAGGGACGAACATGCATCGTGCATGCTTAAAAAACCAGAAGACTTTTTTCATGCCGGCCTGCGGTGCTGTTGGTCAAGTCAAAGATCCGTCATCCCACTTCCAAGCCGCCGCGACGTGTGCCGCTGTGCTGTGCATGTGCCCGCGCCTTCGTGGTCGTGGGCAGCAACGAACGCACCGACGGCGCACTCAATAGTCACCACCACCGCTCCCAGTCCTGCCTGACTTAGTGACTTTTGTCTGCTGCTGCCAGCTTCGCTTTTGCTTCGTCCTTGTACTCGCGGTCTCGTCGTGCGCACGACACATCGCGCCGTCGCGGGGGCTAGCGAAAAAAAACGCGAGATGCCCATCGCACCAGTGGTGCTACGAAGGACGGAGGAGGAGCACAGGACGCGAAAGGAAATGCGGTCACGTAAAGTCGTAATTGATGCGGAGTCTAGGGCCTTTATTTTAGATTTTAGATTTCTCGTCACATTAAAATACCGACACATGTATAGAATACTAAATATAGATGAAATAAAAAATTAATTATATAATTTTATTGTACTTTATGAGACGAATATTTTAATCCTAATTAATCAATGTTTAGATAATTATTACTAAATAAAAATAAAATTACTATAGTATTTAACAGAATTTACTATACAAAATTAGTACATCAACTTTGATATCTAAACAAGGCCAAAGAGAAGGAGCTGGTACAATCGCTGGCTTGCAACTGTAGTAGGTCCACGACCAACAGCTCCAGCTAATAATTCTCTCCATAGTACCCATCATAAAAAAAGGACAAGATGCACGTTCATACTAAATCGTGTTTGCATTTTCAGAATAAAAAGGACAATGCCTCCGTACTCAGTGAGATGTGGAGAGAATTATGAGGTTATGCAGCTGTTGGATGGGGACGTAAAAGAGGCCTCTTTAAAAGCCACATGATCTTTCCGGTCTCCAGATCATTTTTGTTCCTTTTTTAAATGTAAACACAGTATCAGTATTTATTTCAATAATCATGTTTATTGATTAATGGCCTCACCCACCAAAACCTAGAAACAAATGATAAGCTCTGAGCTAGCTAGATATTTTCCGTAGCACCACAAGATGATTGAATGAAAATCCTAGTACGTGTTTGTTCTCACAAAAAACAAAGTGGATCAAGAACTCAAGATGAATGTTCCATGCCCCCCATGGTCCATCGACAGAAAGCATTATAACTTTGAGCGAGGTTTTCAAAGGAAAAAAAAATATAAGTGGACATAAACCTACAACTGCAAGTGATTGCTAACAGTTCTGAGACAATATATACTTAACAGCTAAGACTACAGATTTTGGTAAAAAAAATATTCTTCAACAGCTTTTTATATTATATCCAAATATATAGCTATTTTTTATTCTAGATTTCTCGGTAAAGATAGAAGAAAGAATGTCTCTCTCATAACTTATAGAAAATTGTTAAAGATTGAACAAATATATAAAAAAATTATGTAGATGGTTTTTAAAATTAAATTTAAAAAGTGAGCTTTAAAAAGCTTTTTATGGTACGATAAGTAATAGCTAGTACGAGGCCACCGATCGCTGCTCCCCTGATTTTATCTTGGGTCCTTACCACCCAGACAAATCTTTCAGCAACCAAACGGTGTAATCTGACCGGTCTTGCCTTTTGCATCTCCTCATCAGTACAAAGCGTCAAACCGATCGAAGAAGGTTCGTCAATCACACCATCGTGAGTCAGTGTGATCTTTTTTCCTTCTTTTTTGGCATTGCTTCACCTAGTCTATGAAAAAAGTTAATCAACAGCCAACCACGTGCAGGGTTTGTACCTTCCGGCGGCCGGCGGAGCTCCGTTGTCGGATCACCGACGAGATGGGAGCGCGGAACGGCCAAATCCATGGCTGTCGCTCGCGGATGCAGACACCGGACAGCCGGCAGCTGTACGCGGTGCGCCTGCTCCATGGCTGGTTGTTCACCTGCCGCCGTCGTCACGTGGCGTGCTCTCTTCCTCTGCTCCAGATCTGCCTCCAGGCCAACCCCACAGGCCATGGCGCCATGCCCCATGGCCGTGCTCGCCGTACGCGTGTTTCTTTCTTAAGAAAAAATTCAGGGTTTTTTCCGATTTATACACATTCCTTTACCCCTAAATTATAAATCATTCTAAAATTTTAAAAATTCAAAATGTTTCAATTTTGATCACGTTTATATAATAACATAATAACATTAAAGATATCAACTAAGTATCATTAAATTTTTATTGATTATATTTTTATAATATAATTATTTGATGTCATGGATCTTGAAGTGGAGGGAGTAGATCATAAAGCATTAGACTATCTCCAACAGCACGCTGCCAAATTGGAGACCGATTCCATATAATCGGTAATGCACAGTAAAAGAATAAATCACCCAAAACTTACGCTCTCCAGCGATCTACCCAGAAAAATTGTCACTTGAATAAAAAAAAATCGTCCCTTTCTTCTTCTCTTCATTGCCGCCTGTCCCTCTCTCTCCCTCTACTCCAACCCCCTTCCCTCCTAGCGGCTCACGCCTGCCCGGCGGCCACGCTCGTCCCAGCGGCTCGCGTCTGCCCCGGCGACTCGCGCCTGCCCCGATGGCAGCGCCCCTGGCGCTCCTCCAACCCCCAGGCGAGCTCGTCCTCCAGCCCCACCGTGCGGCGGCACCCGAAGGCGAGGACGACAGGCCACGGGCACGCCAAGGGGCCTGCTCCTGCACACTCCGTGCCCCACCAGCGATTTCCCTCGAGGAGAGAGAAGACAGATATTTAGGTTTTCTCTTTCATCCGAAGCAAAATAGCTCCTCTCTTTGCGTGGTCTGTCGGAGGTCTTCTTTTCACTGTGACCCATTTTAGTTATGGGTTGTCGAATCGGTCTCTTGTTGGAGACGGTCTTAGAACGTTGAGTTCGAAGCATAACGGCATGCCCAGAAGCATTGTACGGTAAAACATCCTCTCAAGTCTCCTGTTTCACAAATCACAACGATGCAATCCCTCTCCAAAGTCAGAGACACCGATACTTGAGCACCTGATGGACTCCAGCTGACTCTTTGTTCGCTTCCAGCTCGGACTTTTCGGATGATCCACTCCAGCTACTACTCCATCACCCCACTCAGCATTGGCTCCCATCTTCTCAAAATCCTTGATATCCAGATTAACACTTCCTTCATCTCTTCAAACGGCTATAAGAAAGCAAATTTTGTTACGCATATTTTCCACACAGAGCAGCAGCATTCACAACATTTTTGGCATATATTGTTTCTTATTAGCAATCCAGAAAGAAGCTACATCCTTACGCATGTTTGGTTTTAGGATAAGAGAAATGTAATATAGTCATTCTAATTTTTGGAATTGGATGGTCGTATATCCCTATTTTATTAAGACGGAAATATCTATATTTAGTTTGAAGCATGAAGATATACTACTCCCTTGGTTCCAAATTGTCGTTTTGACTTTTTTGTTGCATGTATTTTGCTATATACCTAGATAAATAATATGTCTAGATACATAACAAAATGCATGCACCGAAAAAGTCAAAGTGAACTACAATTTGGAACGAAGAGAGTATTTGTGATCCGATTGAACAGTTATTGAGACCCACACGTCATCCTCTCTCATATTCTTCCTTCTACATCTCTTCATTCATGTTGCCCCGTGGACCACCTGTACCGCCTTGGGCCATCGTTTCTGCCCCGTCTGCCACCTCCCCTAACCCTAGGTCTTGCCACCTCTTGTAACCCCCTCGGCATGGATCATAGCTTGCACCATATCCCTGTTTCATGCTCGATATGCCTCGCCCTGAGGTCGCATCGAAGCTCTGCTCGGCATCCGTGCCACCCCTACCTAGAGTCGCCTCCACTCCAATCGCAGTTTAACCATGCCAGGCCCCCAGTCACACGGAACACGTGACACTGCCTTT
Source organism: Bothriochloa decipiens (assembly GCA_023333625.1). Taxonomy (NCBI): domain Eukaryota; kingdom Viridiplantae; phylum Streptophyta; class Magnoliopsida; order Poales; family Poaceae; genus Bothriochloa; species Bothriochloa decipiens. Next base: position 20,812,654 of record CM041634.1, read on the forward strand.
CCCCGTTCCCGGTACTTCCGTTCCGGATCGCGGAACGGGGACGGGGCGGTACGAGTGATGGAACGGTGCTTGGGACGCGCTCCGGATCACACGCGATGGATCGATCCTTGGATGCTTGGCCGATGGAGGATGCTTGAATGCTGGGCGGCGGCGAGCGTAAACAAAGCCGATTGGAGATCTAGTACCTTGGCAAATGGGCTTTATTGGCCCACACGCTGCAGCCCAAGGAGAGAAAACAAAATTAAGAAAACACTAAGGACTCTTTCACAACAGAATATTGTCCTAATTATCCTAACATCATGTAACTATGTTCCAGTTACGTTCCAAATATTCATGGATCACGTTCCCGTCTTCGAACCAATCGCCCCGAAGAGGTATACCACCTAATGATCCGGGAATTTAAAAATATCGATCCTCGTCCCACATAGCACGTTCCTCGCACCTTACGTACCGGGAACTTTGTAACTGTGGTCGGGCCAAGACTGCCCGTCCATATCGCATTCGCCTGTTGAAGTGCTTAGGCCAGTCTCAATGGTTAGTTTCATTACACGGTTTCCAAAATACCATGTCAGTTAGAGCGGGATGAAACGATAAATAAAACTGGACTTCACAATGCCGTATTTTATTTCACCAATTCTAAAGCTAAATATAGCATTTAATTACAACATAATGCTAGAATCATATGTGTCATATGCTCGTGTAGCCATTTGCACAAACATGCTCGTGTAGCCATTTGCACAGACTAAAAATACATGCAGTGCAAAGGATAGATACGATTGTCCAGGAACAGTTCCACCAGCATTCCTGAAAAAAATTTGAGAAGAACCACTTGAGAGCAATTCCGCAAACAGCTTGTGGGCAATTCCTTTGCTCTGTTGCAATTCCTTCCTCTACAAACGACAGCATCCATTGCGCCAGCCAAATTCTCTGTACCTGCTCTATCTCTCTTCAATTCATTAAATCCAGATACAAGCCATGAGCTTCTCATCATTTTCCCCAAGATTGCGTTGAATAATTTCAAGAGAAAGTCATCTTCCCAGCGAACAGACCATGTTGTGCGGCACGATGGAGCTTAGCAGCCATGGCCCAAGCTACGGGCGCCCGCTCACTGCTTCCCTGACGCGAAGCTAGCTGCCATGGGTCCATGGCTAAGCTGCGAGCGGTCGCGGCAGCCGACCCCTGCTTCCCTGATGACGCGGCAGAGCTAGCAGCCATGGCCATGGCCCCTAGCGCAGTGCTCCGCCCCTTCTTCCCCAATGATGCAGTGGAGCTAGCAGCCATGGCCCTAAGCTACGGGCAGCCACGGCGCCCAGCCCCTGCTTCCATGACGCCACGACGCAGCTAGCAGCCATGGCCCCAAGCTACTGGCAGCCGTGGCGCCCGGCCCCCGATGACGCGACACAGCTACCAGCCATGGCCGCAGTGCCCAGTCCCTGCTTCACGCGAAGACGCGGAGGCATCGGCGGCTCTAGCCCCAAGCCGCGCCCCGATCCCTGCATCTCCGACGACGCGGACGTGGCCGCGACGCCCGATCCCTGCTTCTCCGACGACGCTGACGCGGCGGCGGTTACAGATCTCCGATGACGCGGGACGCGGCGGCGGCTACGGAGCTGGCTAGGCGTTGGCCGCGATGGCAGAGCTGGGATGCGGCTCCTGCAAGGCGTCCTGCGGCCGCACGGGATCGGATTTCGGAAACAGCGCCCAGATCGATTCGTAGGGACGAAACGATTCTCTTCTCTCTCCGTCGTTTCATGTAAAAACTTCAAATCTGCTGATATACCATGTTATTTAACAATAACATGCATGAAACATTCATGAAACCTCTATTAAGACTGGTGGCAAAGGAGAAGCTGTGACCGAGCTCGCTTGCCAAAGCACTCACGGAGTGGACAAGTGCATAGCTCATATCTCGAGGAACTAATCTATACCTGCTTATAAAACATCAAAGTTTCTCTCCGCTAACAAATTATGTCCGCCCAAGCTTTGTGCCCGCTCCCTCTATCGTACGTTGTTGTGTCCGACTCTAATCAGATTAGAAGAAGAGAAAAGAAAATAAAAAAATACAGAGTTCCAGATATAAAAACACTATAGAGAAAGAAAAGATGGAAGAATATTAATAATTTTTAAAATATATCATGGTTCCTGACACAAAATGTTTAGAAGTCTTTTTTTTCTTTTTTTCTATAAGAACAATGATCTTATAAAATTTAAAAAACATTAAAAAACAAAAAAAATACCAAAACAATTTTGTTAGCTTCATAAAAAATATGATATATCCATTGATATTATGATTATTGTTAGATTGTGCTCGGACTATAGGTGCGTTAAACTATCCAAAAATCATAGAAAAAATAAAAAAATACCAAACCGGTTTTGTTTGCTTCACATTATTTTATGAACCAGAATTTTTGTCAAATTATTGTCTGAACATCAAATCCTAAACAAATGTATTTATATAAAATTCTTGACTGCCGTGTGATGTCTCATGTTATAATCATTGATTGGTGGACTGAGCCTTGACACATCGACAGGAGGTTGATTTGATGCGTTAGAGAAAAACTACAACAAACGACGATATTGAGTCCGACAAACACATAGTAGTATGAAAAATTCTTATACATTTAAATGTAAATAATTACACACTTTGCAAAAACAAATATGCCAACGTGTATTTTAGGTCGATACATGTTGATATGATGCGTCAAAAAACCTACTACAAATGATGATATTGAGTCCGAGAAATACACGGTAGTATAAAAAATTCTGATAGATTTAAGTGTAAAAAATTATATACTTTGCAAAAACAAATACGCCAACGTGTATTTTAGATCGATACAGGTTCAATAGGAAACTATTATTTATTGCTATAAATGATGATATTGAGTCCGAGAAACACACGGTAGTATGAAAAAAATCTGATATATTTAATTATAAATAATTATACACTTTGAAAAAACAAATATGCCAACATGGTCGATACAGGTTCCATAGGAAACTGTTATTTATTACTAACATCAATTTATATTATAGATGTGACGATTATCATAAAAAAAATTATAAAAGCATTCACGTTATCGTATTGCACGAAACATTTAATAGTTCTTTTCTCCCCATGCAATGCACGGGCATATTTACTAGTGTACTAATGTATTCCCGAACCTAGACGAATATTCCTCTATAGAAACAACTTCATCCATTATGTCTTGAACCAAATATCGAATGTTGCGTAACTTGTATCTTTAGGAAGCACTAATAGAGTGGATGAGTGCATAACTCATATTCTGAGGAACAAATGTATTCCCGAATCTAAAGGAATATTACTCTCTAGAAATGACTCCATCTGCCATTGCTCCCAACCCAAATATTGAATATTGCATAACTTGCGTCTAAGGAACATGATGTATTGCCGAATCTAGAGGAATATTTCTCTCGAGAAACAACTCCATCCCTTATGTTTTCAAACCAAATATCAGATGAAAATGATTACTATCTCGTCTCCAAACCAAGGGTTTGCTTGGTTGAGATTCAAAATTTGCCATACCAAAACTAGGGTAAGCCAAAACTAAGGCATATCAAAGTTTGATTTATTGGTTGCCAAAATCAAAGCTCGTCAATTTTTTATTAAATGTAGTTTAAAAACTTGCTAGAAACTTGCCAAAACTTTGGCATACAAAATTGGTGGTGCTAATTTTTTAGTAATGAACCAATTAATAACCACAAATTTACCCAAATACATTATGACTCCCCTGTTGCGTTCTTAAACAGTTGCCTTCTTTCGGTGAAAAAAAAAACACTACTCTGCTCAGAAACACAGTACAACTCCATGTGCCCACCGGACCTAATCACCCTCTTACGTTCGCTCCACCTTAACCGTTGGGTGCATTGTAGCTATGATAATCCATGTGGTCACAACTCACAAGGATGGCCACAAGGATACGCAATTTCCGTTTTTCCTGCCCACGATTGAGGCGAACAATGTTCACCGCGCATCAAGTCCATGTGGCCAATTCTGCTGTTGGGGCCTGGTTTAGATGCGTAAATTTTTTTAAGTCTAATGCTATAGTATTTTTGTTTATATTTAGTAATTATTATTTAATTATAGACTAACTAGGTTTAAAAGATTCATCTCATAATTTATAACTAAACTATATAATTAGTTATTTTTACCTATATTTAATATTCCATACAAGCGACTAAAGATTGATGTGACGGAAAGAGAGCGAAAAGACTTAAAACTTTGCACTCATCTAAAGGCCCCGGTTCAAGGTTTAAAAGATTCATCTCATAATTTATAACTAAACTATATAATTAGTTATTTTTTACCTATATTTAATATTCTATAATAACGACTAAAGATTGATGTGACGAAAAAAGAGCGAAAAGACTTAAAACTTTGCACTCATCTAAAGGCCCCGGTTCAAGTTTGGCCAGTTGTGGAACCAACAGCAATAAAGATCCAGCCTCTCCATTCGGTGCGAATTGCAGTATGAGCTGCACAGTTGCTCAAAGGTCAGACGAAACATTCATTTTCTTCACCACCTTTCATGGTACTCAAAGGTCACCAACAGGCAACAGATGTTGTCAAAAAAATAAAAAAAGGTCACCAACAGCAACAGAGCAAGCACAAGTGGACGGAGAAATGTGAATCTGTAATTGCAGTTGGTTACACAGGGGGCACCTATAAAGAGTAACAGTAACATACGAATATGATAGATCAAACTGCAAATCTCTCGGCAGTTTGAGTACAGACTCGAAAAGGGGAAGAAGAAACAAAAAATTACCGGACGACCAAACTAGTAAAGATAAAGATCAGCGCACATAATCCTGGCTGCTGTCACACCAAACTATACCCATCACTAAGCCGGCGGCGCCGACATGGCTTGCTGCGGCAATTGCCACCAAAGCCTTCTTCATCTTTCTCTTCATTCATTCATCTTCTATGGAGCAGCCAGTCAGTCACTGATCAAACACACATCCAGGAGCAGGAGCAGCAGCTGCAGCAATGCTGGGTTGCAGGTATCAATCAATCGGCAGAGCCAGAGGAAGATAGCAATTTGCCTTCCCAACAATCTTTTAAGCAGAGGAGGCCTTGTCGAACTTGAGGGGCTTGACGACCTCCCAGGTGAAGTCGACGTCGTCACGGCCAAAGTGGCCATAGGCGGCGGTCTTGATGAACCTGTTGCCGCCCTTCTTAAGGTCGAGGTTGATGGTGATCATGCCTGGCCTGAAGTCGAAGTTCTCCTTGACGATCTTGAGGATCTCCTTGTCGGGGATGGCCCCGGTGCCGTACGAGTCGACGAACACGGACAGGGGCTCCGGCACGCCGATGGCGTACGAGACCTGCACGAGGCAGCGGCGGGCGAGGCCGCTGGCCACGATGCTCTTGGCGGCCTGCCTGGCGATGTAGGCGCCGCTGCGGTCCACCTTGGTGGGGTCCTTGCCGGAGAAGGCGCCGCCGCCGTGGGCTCCCCAGCCGCCGTAGGTGTCGATGATGATCTTGCGGCCCGTGAGCCCCGCGTCGCCGTGGGGCCCGCCGATGACGAAGCGCCCCGACGGGTTGAGGTGGAAGATGGTCTTCTCGTCAAGGTACTTCTCCGGGATGACGGGCTTGATGACGTGCTCCTTGAGGTCGGCGGCGATCTCGTCGTTGGTGACGGTCTCGTCGTGCTGGGTGGAGATGAGCACGGTGTGGACGCGGACGGGCACCATGGCGCCGCCCTCGTTGACGTACTCCACCGTGACCTGGGTCTTGCCGTCGGGCCTGAGCCAGGCGCAGGTGCCGTTCTTGCGGACCTCGGTGAGGCGCGCGCCGAGCTTGGTGGCCAGCACGTGGCTGAGCGGCATCAGCTCGGGGGTCTCGTCGGTGGCGTACCCGAACATGTGTCCCTGGTCGCCGGCCCCGATCTCCTCGGGCCTCTTGGTGAAGTGGCCGTGCACGCCCTGAGCGATGTCGGGCGACTGCTGCTCGATGTTGACGAGCACCTTGCAGCGGTCGGCGTCCAGGCCCACGTCGTCGGAGGTGAAGCCGATGGCGCGGCAGGTGTCGCGCACGATCTTCTCGTAGTCGACGGTGGCCTTGGTGGTGATCTCGCCGAACACCATCACCATGTTGGTCTTGGTGCACGTCTCGCAGGCCACCTTGCTGTCGGGGTCCTGCGCCAGGCAGGCATCCAGCACGGCGTCCGACACCTGGTCGCACAGCTTGTCGGGGTGCCCCTCGTTCACGGACTCCGAGGTGAAGAGGAAGCTCTCGGCCGCCATTGCTGCCTTCTTCTTCTTCTCGGGACTCTACCAACCTCTGCAAAAGCAATTCAAACAATCATCAGAAACCATCCGCAGATCCACCGCTCATTCGAATTGCATGACGAACAAAATAGTTAAACCGATGACGCCGTCAGATCTGAAAACCAGAGCACTACTATAGACAGCTCCACATCATATGCAGAGGCTATTTTGAGATCTAAAGATGGCGAACTCTCTCTCCGAGCGACCAAAAAAATTCCCAAAACAAAAAAAAAAAAAATCCCAAATTTTCTCCACTGAATCTCAAATTTGAAGGGCACACCAGATCTACAGTATCCCTACAAGCCTAATCACCACACCCCACACCCGGATTCACCATCCCGTGGCGACCATCAGATCCAACCGCAGCAAAAAAAATAGGCACCCCGAACCATCCGCACAAATGACAAAACCACGCACGCACGAATCTCGTGACGAGAAGCACGACGAGCAAACAAACGAACGATCCAACGAGAGATCGAGAAGCAGAGTGCGGGCAAGCTGGGCTCACCTTGCGGGCGCTGCTGCTCTTCTTTATTCGGGACCGGCAAGAGGGAGGAGAACGGGGATGTGTGGCACGGGGTCTCGCCGCTGCTCCGGCTCCGCCATTTATAGCCGCGCTGGCGCCGGGCGCGGATCCATCCGGGGACGGAGGTCAGAGGTGGGCCCGCGCCGGTGCGGGTGCGGGTGTACCTGTGAGTTGGGTATTTGGCGCGTCGGGCAGGCATGCACGTGAGGACATTGCGGGCGGAGACTGACAGGTGGGCCCATGTCGGGTCAGGGGAGAAGCCACCGCTGGCGCCTGGCGGTAGCCGGTAGCTGTAGGCTGTAGGCTGTAGCTGTAGCCTTGGTGTCCTCTCACCAACCCCAAGTCACCAACCCCCATGTTGCTGGGCCCACTTCACCTAACATTTCTCCCCACATCATTTTCTTCAGTACTCCGTACTATATGTTTTTATTTAGTAAGTAGTAGTATTTCTGTTATTTATTTCTGTCCTAGAAATTAGCCAGCCTCAACCTCGAAATGGAAATTAAAATTCTCGCCTCATCTTCACCTACTACCTCTGGTTTACGGGGTGTTTTTTTATTTTATTTTTTTTAAAAAAGGGGGCGGGGAAAGTTCATTTCTTTTTGAGGCTATGGACCTTGGTTGTCAATTGAAGCAATAAAAACATGCTTGCCAATTTTCTCGTTTGTAGGCTGCACAGTTGTTGTACCTAGCGACAGCGTGGTGAGAGACATGGTAGTGTATGGATCATGTGCTCTCCTGGACAGTGAGCGAAACACTTTGTGGCATGTCTGTTTGGAAATGCGTGAAACGCATTTTTTCTCCTTTCAAGATTCTGTGTTCAGAATGATGATAGAGAGAAATAGAAAGATCAACGTCAATTTGAAAAACAATCTCAATTATTTTTCGTGCTTTGATTTAATTTGCTTGTCCTTGGAAAGTTCTCATGAGATAATTGTAGTACCACCATTTTCCAGGCACGTGTATACCATTTTCCAGACACGTGTATACCATTTTCCTGGCACGTGTATGGGCATATGTCGCGTTTTCGCGCGCATGGGATCAGATAGGGTGTTTATTCTTATTTCAGCTGTTTTTGTCTAGTTAATCTGAGCGGCAAAAAAGATGGATTTTTTTGTTTGTTTGTCATGAATCTTGTGATAGGAGGCAAGTGCATGTCCAAAGGATAATTTAATAAGTCAAAGATGCCCCTGACTCGAAGAAGGAAGACTGGAAACAGAGGATGTCTCGCGCTTGCGCACGCCAAATCCCACCACTATCATACCACCTCCAGCTCTAGCTCTAGCTCCAGCTCCAATTCTACTGTCATGGTTGCACGTTGCAGGAGCAAAACAAAGCACGACTCGACTTTGGGCACTTTTGGCTTTTTTTTCTCTTCTTTATTTATAAATTCCGATTAGGGTGGTTGGCGGCTAGCAAATACTCGTGACAAAATAGTACCGACGTCCTACCGATACCGAGAGGACGTCGTCTGAGTGGCCCAATAGTATGCCGGCCCATCTCGCCCCCGCCGCCGGCGCGCCCCCACCCTAGGCCTAGCCCGGCCGCCATAGCACCCTAAGCCGCCCTCCTACCTCCCCACCGTTTGTCTTTCCTTCCTCCCTCTCCCCCCCGGCCTGCCGGACATTTCTATACCTGGGGAGGAGGAGTTGGGGGCGAGCTCGCCGATACCGGAGTTGGAGGAGAAGGGAGGGAAGAGGGAGAAAGCCATGGCCGAAACCCTAACCCTACCGGAGTTCGAGGAGAAGGAGGGGAGAGGAGAGGAGAGAGGGGAGGAGGGGGCCTACCTAGGTCGGATCCGGTGCCGCCATCGCGGGGAGAGAGCTAGGAGGAGAGAGTGACCGTGAGGGAGAGAGAGAGAGTGTGTGTGTGGGAGGGGGGGTCACGGGGGACGGCATGTACGCGAGGCTGGGCCGCGGAGCCGAGGGAGCTGAGCTAGGCCGGGGGAGCTGGGCCGGGGGCTGTCCTAAGCATAGGACGTAAGAAGCCAAACATTACCGAAAAATAATACGTATTCCACAGAAAATAAACAAAATCATACCGTAGGTGCCAATGCCAAGTATACGAGTTAACACATGGTGGGCTAGGGGCAGCAGTTGCTGCATGTGGCAGCATGGCCACGGCGGCATGGGATCCCCCGGTGGACGGCTACGTTCCTGTCACCAACTTGTTTCGTAAAGAAAGAAAAATACTTACTGTTGTTTATTCTCTTTGTGAAACATAATTACAGTCGTTTCGCAAAGAAAGAAAAATACTTACTGTTGGTCAGTAGAGTACTCAGTTGGCCTCCAGTAATGAATAGGCATATAGCCGTAAACAAAACCGAGACAGGACGAAACGGATTCGGAATTTCGACGCACGATTCATGCACAATTCAGCAGCCTTCTCTGCTACACGTCAGCCAGCATGCTCTAAAGCGACATGCACGGTTAGCTAGGTCATCCGCCATGGCATGTCTGCCGGACTGAGAAACAGACACTCGAGATGTGCAAGCTGAACTCGCGCGCATTTTCATGCCTGCGCCACCGCCACTACATAGAGGGTTTGTCAAAACAATCTAATAATTAAAATAATGTAAAATTCGTTTTTGAAGGCTAAGCATAATCGTCGCACAAAGCAACCTCATTCCCCGTGCTCTTCTGCCACGGCAATACGACACGCACGGACGGAGCAGCTGTTTTTCATTTTTTTTATTTTTGAACTACCGGAGCAGCTGACGAAAAAGTACTGTACCATTCTCTCTCCACCCGAGATGAAAGCAGCGGTATATTCCGATGGATTCGTTGATCTCTTGTCAGATCAAGCATCCGGACGGCAGGGGCGTCCAGGTTCGTCCTGGACCAGACAACTCTGTTCTTCTGATAAAAAAAACTGTCAAAATTTAACAGATTTAATAATAATTTATGACACAAAATATATCAAAATATGTCGAAATTTGTCGTCTAAACACAGCCATTACTGGTAAGCCGGATAGTCAAATGCAGGTTGCCAGATATCGGTCCCGCGTAAGTTCGGTCCCGCGTAAATTCTGGAGTAGCAGTAGCTGCTGGTAAACCACTGTTGATAAAAAGCTGATGCAGTACTCGGGCAAATTTGATTTCCTGGTACCTCCTCTCAATCGAATCGAAGAAACAAACAAAAAGGATTTTGCTGGTATCTCTACTCTTCTTATCTCTCGTCTAGTCTAGTCTATCTAGAGAATCAGAGAACAAAAGATTCCCGGTCATGTGTTATAGAAAGCACGATCGTCCTATCCTTTTCGGAGAGATTATACCACGGTCTTATACGTGAACCATTTTAAACGAAAGAAATGCTTAACTAAAATCACACATGCCATCAATCCAAAAGAAAAAAAAAACAAGGACCATCTTATTATTACAGTAAAAACCATGATTCATACTTACTTCCTCTGTTCCAAATTGTAAAACTTTTTTTTGTTCATTTGCTTTTTTATATATTTAGACATATTAATATGTCACACCTGGTTCTAAGGACAAAACCAGATATACACTATACGTGAGTCTTAAAGGACAAACCTCAGATATAGCAACAAATAGTATCAATTACAATGCTTTAAATATAACATACACAATATATAAAGATCACCTAGTGAACAATCAGCGGAAAGACGACTTCAAACTCCGGGTGTAGCCTTCACTCCACTGGATCCAACTGAATGGTTGATCTCAAGCCTAAAACTTCTCCTGAGATGTGGGGGGAATAGCAAGAGTGAGTTCATGTCGAACTCAACAAGTATAGCAACAAGATAGTATAGCTATAAACTCATGATCTGTATAACATAAATAATGCAAAACATAAACGATAAATTATGATCATCTTAACATAACCAGAATCATTATCTAATGTAAATGTCTCCAAGGCCGCTCGTGTCCTTGAGCAAGGCTAGTATACCAGTTTAATAAACTCTGCGTAGAGGTGTACACTTTCAATGTGAGCCGTGATTTACCCTTTCGCCCGAAGTCCGTCGACCTCTTATCTCACTACCAAGGAAAACTGGCAGGGTTCACTATGAAGCCTTTCAAAGGTTTGTCTAACTAATTAGGACTGCCAGATCATCAGGTGTAGGAACCCCCTTCCAATATGGCACATTCCTTTTCGGCTATACTCACAAGGACAGAGGCTGTCCTATACCCAACTCGGCACCCCTAACTAACTAGAAAAGGTCCTCATACTGAGCTAAAACCAGAGTCATGTAGCCCTCACAGCTATACTGTAAATCCCGGATGATCACGTACAGATAAGATCTTAATTTGTTAAAAAGTCATCTTTTAATGTTTATTGCTTAAACATTAATTAAATCACAAGATCATGGTCACAGAAATAAAACCCAAACTATACTTGTCTTAATACTTGCTTTACACCCAAAGCAATGTGTTTAGAGAAACATCATCTTTATCTTCCATTCGGCTGCTTGTAATCTCCAACGCTCACAATGGTTCTTGTTCTACTCATAGCAAGCACCATACACAGAGAACATACAAGCAACAAGAAAAAGCAACTAAGAACAGTACACCACATAAGGTAAACAATGTACTAAAAGAGAGCTATAGCTATGATCACAAGAAACGCCTACCGAAAGGCTTTACATTATAAAAGAAACAACTTTAAGCTTTATTTACTTTATTTAAAGAATAATATGAACAAGTTATTAACTCATAGAACATAAAACTATAATTTATTTTAAAAACTAAGTTAAACTAACTATGTTTTATTTATAAACATATCTCACATTATTAAGACATTTAAACTTTGCTTTGCAAACGACATAAACATACGAGAGCATCTATGGTCTATTACATGTAGCATGTTTAATCTAAGCAAATCATAATTAGAAACACATAGGTTAAGACTAATCAAATTAATGTGTCATGTATAATTATGAAGATATGAAGCGGATATTATTTTTAACTATAAAACTAACTAATTACAAGCATATTAAACAATTTAATATTTAGCTAAATATAGAAAAGCATGAGACATGATAAAAATTAACTCTACTGCATAGAATACGACGATATAAAACTAACGCAACTTGAATCGCCCGAATCGGATTTAAAACGGTGAAACGGCTAAGATAATACGATCGATGGCAAATCTGTAAATAACTGCTGGGTGGCAGACTCGTAATTACCATCATCTTCCACCTCTGACTGTTGGAGATCGTGGCCATGGCAGCCATGGTGCCGCTGCACCAGCGCTGGAGGCAAGGGGCCTCGGCCCTGGCCTGCTGGACGGCCGGTGGCGGCCGGCTGTGGCCTGCTACGGCCTGCTGCGGCCTGCTACGGCCGGCAGCGGCGGCCAGCTGTAGCCTGTTACGGCCGGCGGTGGCCAGCTACCGCGCGCGGGGAAAGAAGGACCACGGCCCTCGGCCGGGACTTGGCCGGCCGGCAGCGGCTGGCTGTGGCCGGCGGCGGCTGGCTACGCGCGACTAGGGTTTGCGGGTGGTGGCGCGGCTCCTTCTAGGGTTGCCAAGAGGCTGCGGTGCACGGTGCTGGCCCTCTTTATAGCCGGCGGGGAACCGGTGGGGCTGAAGCCGCTGGGTTTGGCCTGTTGGGCCGGCTGCGGCTACCTATGGCCGCTGGTGGCCGGCTGGTGCTCGCTGTGGCCAGCCAGACTTGGCCATGCCCGGCTGGAGCTGGCCAATGCTGGCCATAGTTGGCCAGTTGAGGCCAGGAAAGGCTCAAAGTGGCCGGGGAAGGCTATGGATGGATTGTGGCCGGCCGAAGTTGGCCATGGCCGACTGTGAGTGGCTACAAGTGTCTATGGCTAGCCGTGGTTGGCCAAAGCTGGCCAGATGAGGCTAGGAGAGGCCAGAGCAAGCTAGGTCGGGCCAGGATAGACTAGCGCAAGCCAGAGATGTCTAGAGACTGAACTAGGTCTGATAGGGCTAGGTAGAGGATGGTGCCTAGCTAGAGCGATGGCCCACCCTAAAGAGGAAAGGAAAGGCTCTCTCTATCTATGCAAGGGAAAGGGTTTTTCTGAAAACGTTTTCTAAAACCTTCTTGAGGCAAACTTGGGTTTTCGAAGCTTTATTTCCAAACACGAAAGAACCTAGCCGTGTCTTGCTCGGGTTTTAGAAATTCTTTTTCAAACACCAACAAAACAAAACAAGGCACCAAGCACAAACCCATCTTTATTATCTTCATAAAAGTTTTATAAGCCACACTTTTCACCATTTTATAATGATAACAAAAGAATAAAATCTTAGCTAATTTTAAAGAAATTCATAAATCCTTTAGTTTGTTTAGTGTTTTCGGTTCACATCCCAAAATAGAAATTTTGGGGTGTGACATAATATATCTAGATGCGTAACAAAATAAATTTTTCAAAAAAGTCTAAGTGACTTATATAATTTAAAATGGAGTGAGTATTAGCCTATTTTTTTTCTATCTAAATATGTGATCACGCAAACTCTACATAGTTCTTCTCACTGATATATAGCAATGTCCCACTAACCCCTCCTCCACCTCCTCTTCGCTCTTCCTTTCATTCCCTCATTTTGTAGATTGCCTCACTCCTCTGTCTCTACTTATGTATTGATCATCATATTAAAATATCTATAAGAATATTTAACATTTATGTACTAGAATAGAATGAAAATTAGATGTCATCATATAATGAGATTGTTTAACCTAAGTTTTACCTTCTTAATGTTAATAAAATGAACAATCATGACAAATATCTTTACTAAACAACAAGAGTTACGCCCCCATTAGAATATAGTTCAAATTTAAAATTAAAATATATACTCTACACAATGGATTTCCAATTATCATGGTCTAGTATATAAAACTGGTCTTACGAGCCTTAGGATTTTCTAAGCATCATAACATCTTCATCTAGACTCCAAATCAGACAATTTATATGTTTTTGTTTCGATCATCTTTACGAGGGATACACAATAAATCAAATTTGTAATTTGACTTTATTGTGATATTGTTCCAAAAAATTTTTTACGTCTTTGGTGTCACTTAGTCAATGAACGAGAACGATTAATATGACATACAAAACATGTTGACATACCAGATGTATATAGAAAAAGTAAGCAGTAGTCTCGAATATGGCACTTTTGAGTGCAAATACGAATCTAGAAGAAAAAGTTTGATCATACTTTTGATCTACTAGTATGCAAGGTTAGTCCTTTATTCAGCCATATTGAAACTCAAAACTTATTTGGGGAATGCTCCAAAAGTTGTATTTTATGTTTGGCATGTCCTTGTAAATAACAGCAAATGGATATTTTATGTTTGGGATGAAATTGATACCCTGCAGCTAAGTTTTAGACAATGTAGGATTGTAGGTTTGTCTATATTTATTTATTGATTCTAATTTTCAGCAATAACTAAGAAAAAACATCTATGCAATATAGGATGGTGCTCTATTGTTTTTGAAATAGTCTTGCAGATTTAATCTTTATTTGGTTGTTCGTATATGGTGCACTAAAACGGGCTAGGGTGTTACACATGCGTTGGAACTGTTCCGAGGACTTTAATCTCTAGTGGAGTTTGTCTTTCATCTCATGAAGATGGCAGTGTTCTTGTCAGGTACCTAGGAAAGGGGTACCCTTAACCCCCGATTAAGTGGATTAACCTCGGACATCAACAGACCAAAAACCATCGCGACGATTATCCTTCACTTGGCACAAGAAGCCCAATTGCCAAGTCATACTGGGCCGACCCACGAACAGGCCTCGGCGGTCTAGGCCGCTATCCACCCGACGGGTCCCCGCTTGAGGCAGAGCAGATCACTCGAGGGTACCACTCGGGCTACCCCTTGGTGACGGAGATTTACCCGAGTGAACGGACGCCCCTCGAGTATAGCACACCCCTCGATTACCTACTCCCGGTATAAGTTTTAGGGCATTTAGTGCGTTCTAACTGCTCCCACCTAACTTTGTGGCTACAACCACGGTAACAGTCACGTGTACTAAGGTCAAATCCAGCTTTCACCACCCATATCCGAAAATCTGGCGAATCGTACTGCACTGTAATGCCATGCCGCACACTGTGCCTCGTTCAGCACGCCCTCGAGACGCATTTGTCAACATATTTCCTGCATTTCCCAGGTCTCGGCCTTATCCATTCGGGCCTCGACCCCCCTCGACCACCTCTCAAGCTGGACTTTGTCATCGCCGGTCAACACTCCAAGAACTCCCGACGCGACGGCTACAAGGATCCGCACGACCGGGCATGGGCGCCGGTCTTTCACCGGCTCACGTCACTACAGTGGCACCAACATGATTGGCATCTCCTCCCCTACGTCAGCAGCAACATCCGCTCTAGATTCATGTACCCCTGAGCCCCTCCTTCGCCTATAAAAGGAGGCGCCAGGCACTAGTTCAGACAGGTCAAGAGGGAGCTACCAGAGCCCAAAATGCTCAAGTCCTAGCTCACTCACTCGCACGCTTGTATTCTGCCCTGTACAAGCACTTCGGTGAAAGATAATACAAACTTCCCCTGCTCACTCACTCGCACGCTTGTATTCACCCCTTGTGTTCTTCTTGCATCACCATCCGGATTAGAGAGCACGCAGAATATATTTACTCATTGGTGTGGCCCCTGGGGTCGAAACACCGATAGTTGGCGTGCCAGGTAGGGGAACTGCATGTCACTAACGATTTTTCGCCGTTTTTCCGGATGGCAGACTCAGCTTCGCCGCTTCTGTGTGCTACATTGATCTAGTTCGGGAGCCTGGAGTTCATGTCCCTCGGCCACGGCTATGACATGACCCTGCTCTCGGTTGGAGATCCGAGCAGGGGCTGCACTGAGCCCCCACGTTTAGGAGGGGCCGCACGCCGGTCTCGCCACCATGCCTCCGCGTCCAGGAGGAGGCGCGATCGGCGCTGTCGTCACCATCGACCTGTGTCTGGGTTGCCACTCGCCGCGTTCCCCCTGCTCCTGGTAGGCGACGAGGGGCCCCTGGTTGGGGCCCAATCTGACCCGTGTCCAGGAGCGGAGGACGAGCCAGCAAGACTCTATGGAGACCCCGACTTCACCTTCATGATGCGTTCGTCGAGGGAGCCCGGCGAGGCTCCTCCGACGCACTCAGCACCGTCACCTCCCAATCTATTGCCGCACGGACTGTTTGAAGCTCACCGCTAGTTTCCATTCGGTCCGGACAACACCACCAGGACGAACTCCGCCATGATGCGCTCCAATGTGAGCACACATGAGGACTGCCCGAGGGCTCTCTTGCCTGCTACCATGGGCCTGGCAGCTGTCCTGCTGGCCTCCGAGGACCTTGGCTTCTCACGAGAACCTGGCCCAAGGCAGTACACCCTTAGCACAATGCGGCGTCAGCTGGCGGAGGAGCAGCACCTTCAGTTCCCCATCTTCTACTCCGGAAGCCCTGACTCTAACTCCGACCACTACGACACCACCCGCGAGTGTTTTCACATCGAGGGCAGAGTCCGTCGAACGGCGACACCATCGACCCGACGGCCACGCTAGCAGCCGCAACCGCAGCCGCAGCAGGAGGGGCTGACATAGTGGCGGACCCAGAGGAGCAGCCGCCAGCTGCGCCCTAGGACGAACGCCCACGTATGGATGACCAAGACGCTCAGCTCGTGCAGGTCCGAGAGATGCGGGCCAAACTCGATGAGGATCGGGAGCGCCTCCAACAGCTCAATCGGACCCTCAAGCAGGAGCGCTGACCCCCGCCCGGCGGAAGGGCTCGAGCCAGAGGCCAAGAAATCCACCAGCAGATCATTAGGGAGGGAGCGGTCGAGTGCCCCCTCTTCAACCGTGCCAGTTAGAACGTCATCGCAGCGACCATGCTCCTCCACAACATGCCGACCCCCTCGAATCCCGAGGCCCGTTGCATCCAGCAGGAGGTTCAGGGCCTCCTCGAGGTAGCTGCCACACAACAGGCGGAAAGCTCGGCCTTGAGACGTCGAGGGGTGTCCTTAGAGCAACCCCTTGAACCCTCCCGACACAAGAGGGAGAGCTCAGTCCATCAAGTGAATGCCCCCCGGCCCAAGAAGGCGATCCCCGTCCGCGAGCGCATCCACGTCAACCGCGAGCCCCGAAACGTGCGCTACGACATCAGCGAGAACTGCTGACACAAGTGTGGTGATGCCGAGGTGCGAGGCTACAGCGCACATAGGGGCGGGTGCTACAACAGCGATGAGGACCGGCACCGGTCCCCTGAGCTGCCGGGCCCTCGAGTCTTTAGCAGGACGATTCGAAGGACGCCGCTGCCAAATCCCTTCCGTCCCCCCATGAGCCTCGTCAAGTACAATGGTGAGACCAAGCTCGAGCTATGGCTAGCCGACTTCAAGTTGGCATGCCAGTTGGGTGGGGCGCGCAACGATCATGCCATCATCTGTCAGCTCCCCCTATTCCTATCAAACACCGCCCGAAGGTGGCTCGAGGAACTTCCCCTCGATCAGATCCACGACTAGTCCGACCTTGTCTGGGTGTTCGAGGCGAGCTTCAAGGGAACTTATGTGTGACCTGGCAACAAGTGGGACCTCCGAAGCTGCAAGCAGAAGCCCGGGGAGTCCCTCCGCGTTTTCGCTTGGTGCTTTTCCAAGAAACATGCCAAGCTCCCCCATATCCCCGAAGATGATGTGATCCTGGCGTTCGTTGCCGGGACTACCTGCAAGGAGCTAGTTCAAGAGCTGGGACGTAACCCCCGAAGACCACCGACGAACTGATGGACGTCGTCGCCAGTTACGCCGATGGAGAGGAGGCTGTCGGCGCCTTCTTCGACACCACAAGCTAAGTCCACCATGGGAGGGCCCTTTCATCTTTGTAGAAGTGTTGAAGCCTGGAACCTACAAGCTAGCCAACGGGAAAGGTGAAACCTTCAACAACACATGGAACATCGAACAGCTATGTCGCTTTCACCCCTAGGGCTTCGAAGCCTTATTTTTTCCTATGTCATGAACGAATAAGAAGTACTTTCATTTACAAGTTCAACTTTTTGTTCACATGCATAAGGTAGCCTCGACTCTGCCTTAACAGAGTCGAGCCTCCCTCGGGGGCTACATGGGGGGAACCCCCCGAAGTTCCTAAAAAACTCGCATGTTTTTCGAAACTCGACGTCTACTCTTTTACATGGTCGACGAGGCCGTGAGGGCATCCTGATGCCGAGGGGTCATTGAGCCACGAGATCACCCACGCGTCAGTGCTACGATACCTCCACTCACTCCCTCATGCCAAGTGGCATAACCACGCGCTAAGAAGACTTAGTAAAAGCACACCATGTCGGAAAATCAATGTCTAATGTTCCCATATGCTTCGATATGAGTTCTTACATAGTCGACAAAGCCACGAGGGCACCCTAAGGCCGGGGAGACGTTGAGCCATGAGATCGCCTACGCCTCCGGGCTATGGTACCTCCACTCACACCCCACACCGAAGGACGCAACCGTGCCCCAAGATGACTGCGTAAAAACTCAACTCGAGCAGAAAAGGAATGATGGACTCGAACTCAAGCATTCGAAATGCATACAAACATCGTGTTTTAAGGTCCTCAAGGCCACATCAACACAAGTCAAAATCTACCTATAACATGGGCCTTCTTGCCCAGATTGGCTCACAGGCCGGCTTCTTCTTCATCAACACCGGGAGGAAGGACCTCGGGCTCAAACAGCTTCGCCAGCCGACCACCAGGCTCCCTAGCAGCCTCGACCAAGGCCTTGTGCCTTTCCTTGTTCTTGGCGCTTCACACTGACATGCAGCGCGTTTCGGACTTGCTCACTCACGACCCGACTGATCTCGCACAACCGGTTGGTGAGGGAGGTCCCGCACACATCATCCTCGACCTCCGCCTCGGCATCAACACCGAAGTCATCGCAGACCGAGGTCCTCCTTCGGTGGCACCATCCACTCTGGCCGATCAGCCGAGATGACGGGACGAAGAAGCCCATGATCCACCAACTCGTCAAGCTCTCACTCTATCATGGCTGACAGGAGCCAATCCTCTGGAGGGAGAAGTTCTGGCATCATAGAGACAACACGGGCTAGCTCAGCGTGTGGACAGGAAGGAAGATTCCCAATTTCTCCCCTCTTCTCTCTTGCGCTAGCAAACCGGGCTACTCTTCTCTCTGGCGATAGCAGTGGCAAAATCAGCAAGGCAAGATGGGGGACGGACAAAACCCCACCTCCTGGATTTATAGGCAGGTCAAAGGGCAATGGGTAGAACCGGTGAAATGGACAGATAAATCCTCACATTTAATGTTCGAACCTAACCGCCCCCTCGATTCTCGCAGCAGGACACGCGTCGTTCGCTGGGCCCCTAGCCGTTACCTGGGTCCACCACGACCGTGTCGCTTTGGCCCACACCTCAAAAGGCGCACCCAACGGGTGGGAGCGCTACATTATCCGCCGATGGAGTCTTCCATGAGAAGGAAAACGGGCCCCGGCCCTACGACAAGCCTCGAGGGAGCAAAGACTGGTGCTCGGTCAGGGTTCGACAGCCGTCCTCAAGCACCCGAGTCAGGGACACCCCAGGGGAGCCACACGAAGCTCGGCTCAAGGACGAACCCTCGAGATCCCCTTGGGTGTATCCAAGGCAAAACGAGAGGATTACCATGGAATCCCCACGGAGGGAGGCATCGAGCCGCCGAGTCCTATCGAATGGAACAGTATCCATATATCTACTTGTTTGTGTCAATGAGAACACCTCCGGGCCACTAGTCGACCCCATCAAACGGGGCACGAGCTCTCACTTGGATCCCCCCGTTATCAGCTCATAGAGAACGCCGAGACTCGCCCAATCGAGGGTAGTACGTCGCTTCTCACCTCACATCCGATCGAAAGGACTCATGAGATGGATGCCTAGGGCTAGCAATGCCCCAGCCGCACGAGGCTCGGGGGCTCAACTACGCCTGGCACCCCTCGACGAAAGAGGGTCGAACGCACCCTGGGGCTCCATGACTCGAGCCACCCTTTGACTAGGCGCTACGACTCCAGTTCAGGGACGCCAATTATGCACAACTAGACAAGCACCTCTCGACAAAGAACAAATAAAGCCCTCAAAGGAGTCACCTTGCTCCTTGGAGGCCTTGGGGGATACCCCCACGGGGGATGCTCGTGCGCCCCCCACGGAAAGTTACGAACCGCACCTCACTCTCGGCCTGTGCCCTCGAGCACCCGAGTCAGGGATGACCAAGGGGGAGCCAATACGAGGCCTTGCTCGTGAGCAAACTCTCGAGACCCCCTTGGACATATCCAAGGTAAAATGTCAAGGAGCTTCATGGAATCCCCTAGAAGGGAGGCATCGAGCTGCTGAGTCCCACCAAACGGAATCAGTATCCATATGTTCGCGCATTTACTATAATGAGAATTCCTCAGGGCCACTAGTCGACCTCTACCGAACGAGGCACGAATTCTCACTTGGATCTCCCGTTACTAGCTCACTGAGGACTTCGAGGCTCGCCCAACCGAGGGTAGCACGACGCTCCTCGCCTCACGCCCGATCGAAAGGGTTCGTGGGATGAACGCCGAAGGCTAGCAATGCCCTAGTTGCACGAGGCTCGGGGCACGACTATGCCACGGCACCCCTCGACAAAAGAGGGCCGAACTCACCCGGGGGCTCAACGGCTCGAGACGCCCCTCGATAAAGTACTACGATCCCAGTTCATGTTATCCTAATCTTTCAGGGACGCCAACTATGCCCAACTGGACAAGCACCTCTCAACGAAGCCCTTGAAGGAGTCTCCTTACTCCTCCGAGGCCTCGGGGGCTACCCCCGTGGGGGACTCTCGTGTGCCCCCCATGGAAAGTCACGAACCATGCCTCACTCTCGAATTATAACCCCCAACTTGAGTGCCAGCACTCGAGTTGAGGCTCGGGGGGCTACTGTTGGGTACCTAGGAAAGGGGTACCCTTAACTCTCGATTAAGTGGATTAACCTCAGACATCAACAGACCAAAAACCATCGCGGCGATTATCCTTCACCTAGCACAAGAAGCCCAATTGCCAAGTCATACTGGGCCGACCCACGAACGGGCCTCGGCGGTCCAGGCCGCTACCTACCTGATGGGTCCCCGCTCGAGGTAGAGCAGATCACTCGAGGGTGCCATTCGGGCTGCCCCTCATTGACGGAGATTTACCCGAGCGAATGGACTCCCATTGAGTATAGCACACCCCTCGATTACCTACTCCCGGTATGATTTTCAGGGCATTTAGTGCGTTTTACCTGCTCCTGCCTAACTTCGTGGCTACAGTCACTGTAACAGTCGCGTGTACGAAGGTTAAATCCAGCTTTCACCGCCCATATTCGGGAATCTGGCAAATCGTACTACACTGTAACGCCATGCTACGCACTATGCCCCGTTCGGCACCCCCTCGAGACACATTTGTCAACATATTTCCCGCATTTCCCAGGTCTTTGCCTTATCCATTCGGGCCTCGACCCTCTCGACCACCTCTCGAGCTGGACTTCATCATCGCCGGTCAACACTCCAACAACTCTCGACGCGACGGCTATAGGGATCCACACGACCGGGCATGGGCGCCGGTCTTTCACTGGCCATCAGCTGCGTCATCCCACGCACGAGAAGGACAGCCATCATCTCCGAGCATGTTGCTTCAGGGCACGCCACGCCCGGCTCACGTCTCTACAGCGGCACCGACATGATCGGCATCTCCTCCCCGACATCAGCAGGAACGTCCACCCTAGATTCATGTACCCCTGAGCCCCTCCTTCGCCTATAAAAGGAGGTGCCAGGCACTAGTTCAGACATGTCAAGAGGGAGCTACCAGAGCCTGAAATGCTCAAGTCCTAGCTCACTCACTCGCATGCTTGTATTCTCCCCTGTACAAGCACTTCGGTGTAAGATAATACAAATCCCCCCTGGTTGGACGTAGGGCCTTTTTTTTACCCGAACCAGGATAACCCTTGTGTTCTTCTTGCATCACCATCCGGATTAGGGAGCACGTAGAACATATTCACTCATTGGTGCTAGGCCCCCGGGGTCAAAACACCGACAGTTCTTGATCGTCCCAAGTAATCTTCTTTTCAAATGAGTTTTAATGTTCTTTGAACATTATATAAGTAAAGTTTAGCAATTATATGAACTTGTCTAGGGTGAATGACTCGTGCAACACCAACAAATTTCACCGTTGGCCGATGGCAAGCTTTCCCTCTAATGTTACTGGTATAGAGCATAGTTTGATAGTTTTCTTTCCTCCTTCAAATCACTGAAGAACATATTTAATTTCATCGTTCAAATTATGAATTTATCTTATGATTCGGCATTTATAATTGATTAAAATAGCAATATTTAAGTTTGTTCATCAGTCCTTATCTTCGTTGTTACCTGGATAAGTGTAAACTATAGCATTCAGCCCTTCTATTTGGGTATGAAGGTTGTGCATAAAAACAGGTCTGTATATTTTTCTTGTGTGGTATGTATATATGAGATCTAAATGAATCACGTGATGAATAGTTGATAAGCTAGAATAATAAGTTGAACAAGGCAGCCTGATTGATATTGCATTCTTCACACGTGACACACATAATGTATTCACGCATGACACATGGATTGTCAGCCATTGTATGTTGTGTATTCACACATGACACGGCTTATCAGCCATTATATAATGTGTTTCTCTTACAACAAACAGTATCAGCTGGCTTTACAATGGCTAATAAGCATAAGTTCAAGGGTGTAGCGATAAAGTTTATAATATCTAGTTCTTATGTGTTGATGTGCTCGTGTATTCTGCTGCTCGTGTTGGTAATATGACGAGGTAATTGTTAAGAAATCTTTCTTGTCATTCATACAAAACACGCACGCACTACACTATAGTGGATCAGGAGACAGACAAGGAGATGGAGGAGGAACTTCTCTATTGTATTCACTTTCTTACTGTTGTACGAATATATATATGAAAGTGACCCCCCTGTTTATAGGGGTGAGAAGGTGTTGGATAGGCACTGCTATACTAGAATAGGAATTCTCTAGATTTGGTACGGTGCACAGAATATCCTTGCTTTTAGATTCGTGCTTGCTTTGAGATTCATGCTTGTAGAAATATCCTCCTCATTTTCTTTGTAATTTGGCCACAATTATTTTATTTCATAACACTCCCCATTGGCCAAATTATTGCCATGTATATGCCTTGTTAACCTCCCCCCAAAAAACCTAGTGGAAAAAAGGGCAGGAGAAATGAGTACATCACAAGCATCGCTTATGTTGCACCTGTTGCCTCGTTAATAACCTTGCATGAGAAAATCCTGTGGGAAAAACTCATCAAGGGAAAAAGTGTACAACGGTTGATGCTCAAGTCAGGTCTTCAGGATAGACTCATGATCTTTAGGATCACAGTCATGGGCTATAGTTTTGGGGTTTGTCTCCCCATGAACTCTGCAACTCTCTCAACCACCTCATGCCAATCCCATGGACACACTTGTAGAAACTGGAGGCGGACAGAGACTTAGTGAATAAATCCACAATATTATCACATGATCTTGCTTGCAGGATTTTTATCTCCCCACTCTTCTGGAGCTCATGGGGATAGAAGAACTTTGGAGCAATATGCTTTGTGAGATTGCTCTTAACATAGCCCATGTGCATCTGTGCAATACAAGCCGCATTATCTTCATAGATAGTGGTGGGAGTGTCAGCGGCGTTCATACCACATGACTTCTAGATGTGGTTAATCTTCCATCACAGCCAAACATGCTCTAGTGCGGCTTCATACAGAGCGATTATCTCTGAGTGGTTAGTGGATGTAGCAACCAAAGGTCTGCTTCACAGACTGCCAAGAGATGGCTGCACCACCACAGAGAAACACAAAACCAGTCTATGATCTGCCATTATGTGGGTCAGACGGATAGCCTGCATCCACATATCCCACCATGGTTGGGGCTTGGTTCTTTGAGAACCGTAGACAAAGGTCCTGAGTGCCTTGCAGGTACCTTGGATGGTTTTCACGCCAACCCAATGCCTTCTGGTTGGGGCAGCACTGTACCTTGCCAATAGATTCACTATGATGCAATGTCAGGTCTTGTGCAATTCGTGAGGTACATTAGTGCTCCAATGGTGCTTAAGTATGGAACTTTAGGTCCCAATACTTCCTCACCATCATCCCTTGGTCTAAATGGGTGTTTATCCGCTTCTAGGGATCAGACCACCATGGGGGTCTTAAGAGGGTGGCACTTGCTCATGTTGAACTTTTAAAGTACCCTCTTAGTGTATGTAGACTTGTGTATAAACACTCCTTCAGGGAGGTGTTCGAGCTATAGGCCCAAACAGAACTTGGTTTTACCCAAGTCTTTCATCTCAAATTCTGCTTTGAGGCAAGTCATTGCTTCCTCAATGTCCCTTACTGTCCCAGTGATATTCAAATCATCGACATAGACTAAGGTGATGCAGAATCCATCATTGGATTTCTTTATAAAGACATAGGGACAATCATCATTGTTTGCATAACCTCTCTGCAGAAGAAAGTTACTTAGATGGTTGAACCATATCCTTCCGAATTGTTTCAAACAATATAACGACCGCTGCAGGCAGACGAACATGTTGTTGTTTTGATTCGATCCAGGGATCTTGAGTCCTTCAGGGACCATCATATAGATTTCCAAATCAAGTGGCCCATACAAATATGTGGTCACAATATTTACCAACTACATTTTTTGTTAGATCCAATGTAGCTGCCATTAACTATTGGAACATTTGTGCCACACATAACTGGAGAGAGAGTTTCATCATAATTGATGACGGGTCTCTGCGTGAACCCTTGTGCTACTAGCCTCACTTTGTGCCATATTTATTCCTCTTCAGGAGGAAGATCTCATTTGCTTCCTTCAAGGATGAGTTCTAGAGGGATTGGGACTACAGGCCCAAAAAATCCTCTCTTTCATAAAGCGAGCGCAACTCTGCCTCAATTGCTGCTTTCCATTTTGTCATAGTCCGAGTGCTTCTGGCACTCTGCCATGTACTTTGGCTCTAGATCCAGGTCCATTTAGTCACCAATTTTGAGACAAGAGATTTTGTCGACAATAGTGGTCATTCAATTATATGACTCTCTAAAATTCCTATAATAGTGGCGATCTCCTCATGATCATCCTCCCACTCATCGTGATTTCTCATAATGATTGATCCGGGGCATTCCAATCTTCCAATGTGATAGTGCACGCGTGACGCATTGGGTTTTCCATCTTCAGGATGGTGTCCTTTAGGGACTTCCTCAACTTCTAGTTGAGTTTTCACTTCAGGGGCATTCTCGACTGCAGGTCGAGCTTCCTCAACTGATCCCTTAAGTGATGAAAGTGGCCCAAGACCTTGTCTCCGCGGACACTTGTCTGAGCTCCCGGAGGTCTCCCCCTCAACCTAGGATCGGATGGAGACAATAGAGTTGGTAACCTTCTGGGCTACCTATACTCTCTCTGGAACATTTACTATAGGTAAATGCAGCCTTGTCACTTTTTTGATCATTGAAGGTATTTGACAACAATTTTGCAAATGCATAATCTTCTGAACTTCTAGTTCATACTTACTAGTGCATGAGTCTGAGGAATGCATTCCACCATTCTATTTCATGTAATTTCCCGCCATTCTTCTCTAGATGCCTATCTCCCCTAATGCTGGGAAATGCAATCAGCGTACCGAGTCTTACGAAGATCCATAGTCATAGGCTCATATATCCCAACTTCTAGTGGGGTCTCTTTGGTGTATGCTAATGTTGCACTATTGGCGCGTATACCGCACAAATGAATATACACAGATGGAAAATACTTGATTCATTCTCACGCAGTAGCTAAAAGGGGGGTGCAGTTGGCTTGAGACTTTTGGGGATTTAGCATATAGTGTATAAACCAACATTCATAACTAGTGAAAAATATTGCTCTTTAGGAAAACCATGACCATTCAACATATTACAAATGCTCTTCAGGAGCATGAATGGTCAAACTCTGCTGATACATTCGGACATTGCATTGTGGATATCATGATATCCTAGGGATTATTATAGGTTCCTAAATATATCAAAGTCATCATCGAGAAAGTCGTCCTCACTTCTATCCATTTGAACGTCTTCACCATTTTCTTATGAGTTGACAAGCATGTCATCACATTCATGAGCTTCAGGCTCAGTGGTGAAGTCATCAACGATTCTGCTGCTCTAATGTCTCACCCATGACCTTCTCAGATTCGCTTTTACCCTTGGGCTTATCCTTTCCTTTGCCTTTGAACATGACACCTCTTTTACCCTTCTATTTTCCCTTTCCATGGTATCTTTTGTGGGTGCGTGAATTCTTACCAACTCTAGCATGTGCTTCAGGCATAGCTGTGAAGCTCTTATGCCATGCAGAATGATCGTTCGTGATAACATATATTCTGTTGTTTTGCAATCAATAGTACTATTATCAGCTTATGGTACTTGGAGTACCGTGAGTTCATGCATTGCTGATGTAGTACTATGTTGCCGGGTTGGAGGGTGGATAGAGTTTTCTCGATCATATCTGCATCAGTGATCTTCTAGCCACATACACGTCTGGATGCAATCCTGCATAAAGCAGAGTCGAACGCTGCCATAGATGTATAGTCTTGGAAGCATAATTCAATCCAATCATGTTGTGCTTTGGCGAGCATAATTGACTTCTGCTCGCTAAAGTGGTCCTTCAAGGACTGCCATAAAACCAGTGTATCACCCTCCTTTTTATACTTAGACATCAGGTCTGGGTGTAAGTGGCATTGCAACAGGTGAAATGCCTCTGCTTTCTTAGGTTCTGTGCGCTCATCCTTGCCAGCTTCAGGCTGACCAATAGTATGATCGAGGCCCATGCTATTGAGTTTGATCTCAACGTCGATGGCCCAAGTAAGGTAGTTGCCGTCGTCCACGGCTAGCTCAGCGAATTCCCCTTTCGCAATGTCCAACATGCCTGCATGATTAGTGAATGTCAGTTATGCGTATTCACGATTATATATGTAATCTTAAGATTACATTCACATATAGTCTTCATGACTATATTTCCCCAAATATCTCATGCATATAATCTTTAGGATTATATGCTAACAAAAAATGTAATCTTGCAATAAAATAAATCTATGTGATTTAAATAAATGCAAGGAAGTAAATTGCAACAAATAAATAAAGTAATGCATAGTAATATAAAGTTGTAATAAATAATCATGTCATGCAAGGTCTTCAGGCCTTAATGATTTTACGGGCTTCAAGTTGGGTAGTGGCGTGACGTGGTGAGGTTCAGGTCACCATTAAATGATAACAACTTCTAGCCATACATACATGATCCTTGTGCTTGAATCAAAGTTTTAGGATACGACCACGCGAGGCTTCAGCCTCCTTGTTTGATGGCTTCAGGTCATCTCGGCAAGTGGTCTAGGACACATGGATCAAAGCAAAATACTTTTTATTGTAATCTTCGGGATTACAATTAGGTCTAGTCTTCGGGACTACATTCTACTTTTCATAAGTAATCTTCTAGATTACTTTGTTGTTTTATACCGAGAAATATAAATTGCAATAGTGTATACTGCAATAATTAAATTTGCATGACTTAAATGCGGTAAAGTAAACAACAATAAATAATAATAATGATAATAATAAATATGGTGACTTCAGGCCACATATTATAGTGGACTTCACGCCACTAATTTTGCGCAAGACCCAAATAATTTGCGCAGCCCAGATTTGTGATGGGTTGACCTTGCATAGTCTTTTGGACTACGCATAAATTCCCAAGAGCAATCTTCAGGATTGCTTTATAAATTGTAGCAAAGTTGAAAATACGGAATTATGCAATAAATAAACTGTAGTAAATGAATAACAAAAATGATAAAAGTGAAAATGTAGTGGGCTTCAGGCCACTAATGTCTCTCGGACTTCGGGCGTGTATCAGTGCATTATAGTGGGCTTTGGGCCACTATTTTACGCAAAATGCAAGGCCTTTAAGCTCCAAAACCCATAGTGGGCCCTGGGAGCCCATTTGACGTCTTGGGCCGGCCTGCCTGGGAGCCTGGCCATTCGTGGCCGTCCATCTTGATGAACGACCCTTGTCGCCCCGAGCCGGGTATAAAAGGGTGGGCTAAAAACCCGAACCCGAACCCCTTCTCATTCTATCCCTCACTCTCTTGCCTTATCTCTTTCTTTCTCATTCAGACAACAGAGAAGGGAGTGGAGTGGGCGTTGGCTCCTACGCTGCCAAGGCAGGGCCCACATCGTGTTGGGAATATGCCCTAGAGCTAATCATGAGATGATGATATTCCGATTGTATCCATGATTAATAAAGTGTTCATTGAATATCCATTATAGACAACTTGTATTGGTTGACAATTACGTGAATTGTTCGTGGAACTCAATTACTTGAATGGTTATTCTAAAGTTGTTCCTGGTCGGTGTTCTTGTGAGAACACACTTGAATATTAGACCAGCACATGTATTAGTTGATGGCTATGTTTCACAAGTCATGGACATGGAGATGTCAAACTAATAATGTGGGCACATGTGAGACATGTATGTTGGACTGACCCGACATGAGAAAGTCTCTATTCACATCATATACGTTATGTCCTTAGACCTGAGATTGTGGTATGTACTCAAGATGTGAAACAGCCTACTTAAGGACTGTCAAACGCTACTCCGTAACTGGGTAGTTATAAAGTTGGTCTTCGGGTGGTTAGAAAGCATGCTATGAGACATAGACAATCAAGATGGAATTTGCCCCTCTCTACTCGAGAGAGATATCATTGGATCACTCAAGTGATTGGATCAATAAATGCATGGCCGTGCTTGGGTTAAGTGTTAACCCACGAGTTGAACCATATATTGAGTGGCAAAGGGAATAGCTTGTATATGGTCGTAGTGGTTCGTCTGATATGATCTTTGCGTGCACGTAGGAATTGTCACGCCTTGCTAGAGGCCGCTGTCAACTACTGGGCGAGTAGGAGTACTCGGCCCATGTCAATGCTGCGTGAACCCATAGGGTCGCACGCTTAAGGGGCTGGAAGCCTAATTCGGGTTGGACCTGAATTAGACAAGGCTTAGGGTTACTAATGGGCCTCCAACTCGTGAGCTCATTGGGGATGCCTATATAAGCAAGGGGTAGGGCGCGCGGTTAGGGTTGGACGCCTTTGACAGCCGCCGTCGCCCTCCCCACGCTCGCGCCTTCTGTTCCTCGCGGACCTAGCAGTCCGGAGGCGCATCGCTTCTTCCCTGTACGTGTGGGATACCTCGGAGGTGCTGCATCTGGAGCACTGAGACGAACCGCGCGAGGGGATTGACATGATGGATGACCACACAACTGCACTGCCTGCTGCGACGCGTACGACTACATCGAGTCGTCTTCCGCTGCATCCGCGCGTCTAGTGGTAATCCCGTGACCTATAACTAGCAGTAGATCCTGGTTTATGAGGCAGAAAAGTTTTATTTTTTGGCTAGCGTAGCACCCTCATAACCCATCACATCGGTGGTCGGGTTGCGCGTCGGGTCCGACCCTGCCCCTGCACGCCTGTGTCCAGACCAGGGGCCACGCGCCTGCGACCTTCCTACCGGCGGTGGCCGGCCAGGTGTCGCGCCCCCATCGCTGGAGGTCGGGCGACCATGCTTGCTCGCGCCAGGCGCCCATGGCCGAGGTCGTGCTCATGTCGGCGGCTAGGGCCGGGCAGCGGCTGGCCTACACGGTCGCTTGTGGCCGCGGAGGCCTGTGCTGGTCGCTTAGGGCGGCAGCGACGACCGGTCATGGCATGGCCCCAGCCGCCAGTCGTGGCATGGCCCCAGCGTGGGTTCATCGTGTCGGGGGTCATGCACCTGGTCATGCGCTGCATGGGATCTAGGCCGCAGGGCGGTGGTGGTGGCCGGGGCTCCCTCGGCAGCTGCTTCGAGCCGTGCCGAGGCTGGCAGCACTTCGCCGACGGCCAGAGAGCCGAGATGCAGCGGCGGTGGTAGGGCCAAGGGCTCCCACACATGTGCCCATGTCCAGGGAGGCAACGACGTCTTCAGGCCGCTCAACCTCGTGCTAAAGCTGTGCCCGGGTCGGGTCCGGCTGGATCTGGCCGTTGTAGCCTTGATCCTCATGCCTTTAGGGCAGTGGCAGCCTGCAGGGCCGGTCAGTTTTCGTGGCCTCCAGGGTCGTGGATGCCCAATCCACATGCCTTCGGGGCGGTGGTGATGGCCGATCTGCTCGCCTTCAGGGCGGCATGGCCCGATCTGCTTGCTTAGAGGCAGTAGCGATGTTCTTGGTGGGCGGAGGCAGAGCCGTCCTAGCACCACCGGGTGAGCGGAGGCAGAGTCGTCCTAGCTTCAGCTTCGTTCTTGGCGAGCGGAGGCAGAGCCGTCCTTGCATCGCCAAGCGAGCGGAGGCAGAGCCATCCTAGCATCGCCATGGGTCGTCTCCAGCGATGGACGGCGATGGCGGCTGAGACAACTTTCATGTTGTCGGGATTGCTGAAGCGCCGACGATCCATAATAGGTAGAGGTGCCCGTGCAGTGCTTCCTGTGTCTGTGTATGAGATGAACGATTCCTGTAACTTGTTTTTACCTTCTTAGCTCGACAGAACTCGTGCTAGTAACATGTTAAGAAACTTTTCTTGTCGTTCATACAAAACGCGCGCACGCTGCACTATAGTAAATCAGGAGACAAATAGGGAGATGGAGGAGGAACTTTACTCTTGTATTTACTTTCTTACTGTTGTACAAATACATAAAAGTGACCCCCTATTTATAGGGGCGAGAAGGTGCTGGATAAGCACCTACAGTACAATATGAATTCTTCAGATTTTTTACAATGCACAAAATATCCTTGCTTTAAGATTCGTGCTTGTTTTGAGATTCGTGCTTCCAGAAATATCCTCCTTATTTCCTTTGTAATTTGGCCACAATTATTTTATTTCATAATAGTAATAAGCCTGCAGCCTTCACTGCTAACTACGTACTCCAGAAAAAAAGGTTGTCTGAAAAAACTCACGAACAAAGAATAAAAGAACCCCTCTCAGCAAACGAGGCCCATTGCGCTGCTTGCTTACCCGAGCCCATTGTGTGCTGGACCATATATCAGTCTAGCACTACACCTTCTGTTCCTTCTACAAATTCTATTGCTTCCTTCCTTCTAGACTTGTCATGGCCCATAGCCCATGGCCCATAGCCCCATATCATGGCACTTGGCACACATCTACACAGTTGGGCCACCAGGCATATGGGCTGTGGCCTGTGCCAACTTCACGCTGGCTGATGCACTACACCTTCTAAAAGAAAAGGAGATGGGAGTACACCTTTACAAGGCACAAGAGCAGGAGCAACGCATAGGAGCAGCATCTAATTCCTTGCATATGCTGTGGTTTTGTTCCTCCTCTGTGTGTCCTCTCTCTTGGTCCTATGGACCTCATGTATCCCTGATTCCTATTCCCTCGTCCTTCTAGTACAACCTTACAAGAGTCCTCTCCAATCTCTGAACTCTGCTGCCACTAAGCAGTGTGCACTCTGCACTTCCTTCGACTTGTATTCTGAACATCGGATCATTATATTTGGTGCTCCGATTCGTCAAGTGAGAGGGTTATTGACTAACAACGGCAGCGATAATGACTTGCTTAACAGCGATAATGACTTGCTCAACAGACAGCGATAATGGCTAGCTTATATGCTTGCTTGCTTGATTGGCTTCTAAGATGCATCCAAAATGTTCCCCAAACACAGCAGAGCGCTTCATGTAGATCATATCGTAGAGTAGACCAGAAATATTTTTTCCACTGTAAAACGCCTTAAAACACGTAGCTTTGGATCATTGCGTTGCTAAAGAGAATAAAGGTGCAGTGTATCAATCACGTCTCCGACACGCAGACATGTATGCATGCTTTAGTGCTCACTTCAGACTTCTTTCGAAAGCAGGATGTTCCTACCTTTAATAAATCTTTAAATTACCAAGCGCACACCAAGATCTATCCATCATCCTCCATCCCCCTACATACACTTCTATATAAACCAACGAAACGATGTCTAATTGTGCCCAACCAGTGCCGGCCAGTGACCTGAGCTGATCACTTACGCTCAGCATATAGCTAGCAACGCAGCGACGAGGTCGTCCAGGGCCATGGCTGCTAAGGGAAGCAAGCTGGCGACGGCCGGAGTGGCGCTGCTGCTGGCCGTCGCCGCGGCGTGCGTGCTATGCCTGCTGCCGGTGACGGCCCGCGCGCAGCTCCGGGTTGGGTTCTACGACACCAGCTGCCCCAACGCCGAGGCGCTCGTCCGCCAGGCCGTAGCGGCCGCCTTCGCCAAGGACGCCGGCATCGCCGCCGGCCTCATCCGCCTCCATTTCCACGACTGCTTTGTCAGGGTACGTAACAAAACATAATCTACTGCCTTGCTTTTCTTTTGATTTACTTTATTATTACCACCTGCAGCTTTACATGCATATTACTAGTAGTGGACATACATAAAAAGACGAGCTCAAACTTGAGATGTGGTTGCCCATGCAATGCTTAAAAGACGTAGGAATATATAGAGAGAAATAAAACGAATCAAGAAAAACTTGCCGAAACCACAGTTCTTGTGACTTGTGATTTGTCAACACAATGCCTTCTAATTCTGCCTTCATCTTGTGACTAGATCACCCCTATAAGGGTACAGAACGACCCACAAATTACATGTTTCTATTCTACGATTATTCATGCGTTGAGTAGTATCAATTGATCTGTCCCCATTCTCTAAATCACGACATGCATGAGATATATATTGTTGAAGCATATTTAAAAATTTTGACGACATTATTAGTTTGCATTTGTGTGTGCTTATCCTAGTTAATTACTTTTCGTTGTAAACCCTCCTATAGCTACCAGTATATATAAACTTAAAATAAACGAGATTCTTCACCATTTAAATCAACTTATATAGTTTGCGTGCCCTGCAATTCAAATTCTTCAAATTATAAAATGCTCCGTAGTTATTATGAACGTACATTTATTTGTACGACGATACCTGATATGTAGTTTTATACTAGTATATATTCATTAACAAAGCCATAAAAAAATACTAGTCCGGGCTAGATATATTTAGACGTAGATTATTCTTCCCAAGTCAATTATGATGGAAATTTTTAGTCAAGGCTAAGAGTATCTCTAAAAATTTATCAAAAATTACTTAGTAAATCTTATAATTTGGCAACTTTTTAAAATATATACCAAGTAAGAGAGGCTCTATGGACTCACCAGCAGCAGTAGGGCGGGCTCGAGCCCGGGTTGCCCGTTGGCTACGTCCCTGTATATATAGAAAAGCAGAAAAGCGACAGTGGTTTCCCCGAGACAAAGAGACAAAGTATCCAAAGCAAAAAGCCCCAAAATCAAGTGAACGCATAGATAGATTTGCTCTGCTGCTTTCGTTCTTGGAAGGCAACGCATATTCCCTGCTTGCAGCTGTTGCTAAGAATAACTTTTTATCTTTGAGCACCAAGAATAACCTTTATGACACGAATCCATCTCGCTCTTTAATTTTTGTCTTCCCAGCATGCTTACATTCTTGGATGAAAGTACCAAAATTGAAGACAATCAAACAGTCAAACACACAGCATAAACATGCATGTGAAGTATCTTGTTTAATGTGAAGTAGCAAATGCATATGGACAGTAGGAGTATTACCCTGCAAACCTCATCAGACACCTCGTACAAGTAATAGCATACTCTCGTATAAAATGTTTCATATTTCTTCATACTACAAATTAAATAGTTTTGTAATAAGTTAAACTTTTCTAGTTTTGACTAAGTTTATGGAAAAAGTATAAACATGTATAACATTAAACCAGATTCATCCGATACACCATGATAGCCTGTTTATTTAACACTGTAAATCTTAATATATTTTTCAATAAAATTGATTAAAGTTATACAGGGTTGACTTCAAACAAAGCTAAGACGATTTATAATTTAGAACAAATTGAGTAAAATTTGACAAAATCATTTGAAGTCAAAGTATAAAAAAAACTGACAAAATTAATTAAAATATTATTAGCATCTACAAGTAAGTTTGAAAATATATTTTTTTGTGATCATCACCGTATTTCATTAAGAGGGAATTTTTTTCTCGAATGCGTAAAAGGCTTGCGCATCTTTGCATTAAGTAGAAAAGTTTCTTACAACCCGCTCTTTCGCGCGTTTTGGGAGCGAAGTTATTACATGAAGCGCTGCTCCCGCACCTTACGTTGTAAGCGGATTACTCACTAAATTGACAACCTAGTCTGTGCGCACTGGCTTCGATCCATATATCGGTGGTGGCGTCAAGCGCGTCCGCCGCGCCATCCGCATCGTCCGCGCGGCCGCTGTGGCCGCGTAGCGTCGGGGAAGAGCTCCCGCATTGCGTCGGCATCACCGGGCTTGCCCTCGAACATGGTCTCAAGCTCCTGTGAGGCCTCCTCCGTAGTCCTCCCTTGTAGCAGCCCCATCCTCTGCATAAGGAGATACTCACCTCGCTTGGCCACCGGTTGCTTGGACAGTGGCCGTGCCGCGATGTGCCTGCTCCGTCGCGGCATCCAAGACGAGGGAGACTTGACGGTTGGCGGTGACAACAGCGGTGAGATGGCCTTCGTGAACACCCGTTGCGTGAAACGCTTCAAGCGCCCGGTGAAGGAAGGCGAAGCAGAGCGGCCTTCGTTGTTGTCCTCCACATTCCTGTCAGTGCTGAGGTGGCTAGACGTCGCGACAATGGTCGCCGGCGTGCTGAAGATTTTGGCGTCCACAGCCACAACCTCGTTGGTTACACGCGGCGACGATGGTGGCGTGCCATCCGCAGCAGTCGCCACCTCCGAAGGTCGCACCTCCTCTGGCTGGTCCGGCATCGTATCCTGGGGGTTGTCGTTGGCCTCCGTGGCTGTTGTGGCCTCCGCAACGACTGTAGCCTCCGTGACATCCCTTTCTTCGATAGGTTGGCTGACTGTGAAATTGGCCGGCGGCGTGGCCAGGATGGCACAGTCCTCCTCCAGGAGCCTGGTCACCGCAAGAGGGGTGACTTTCGGCTCCATGGCCGTCCTTCTGAACATGGACAAATGCATGCTGCTGAGTGGTGGTAGCAGGCCTTCGAGAATGCGACAGGCGACATCCTTCCAAGTGGTCGTCGGATCTGCAGAGTATGATCCAAGACCTGAGTTTTCGACTGGGGGCTCGACCGGTGCTTCATCCCTTGGTCGGGCAGTCCGTGGCCACCAAACTTTCAAAGGTTGGGCGGCGCAACCCGCCTTCAGCTTCCTCTTCCTCCTACGACGACGGCGCTAGTGCGAGCGATGGCCGCGCTGTTGGCACTGCCGCCGCTGCCGCACCTTAGTCGAGTGGCGCGCCTGCCTTCATCGCTGGCGCGCCTCGGCCACTTGCAGTCCCGCGTGAAGTGACCAAGGCCATGGCAACGGAGGCATCGCCACGGGAGGTTGCAGGTGGCGACCCGGTGCCCCGCCACGAGGCACTTGAAGAAGCGACCATCGGCGTAAGCCAGAAACTGCCGTGGTCCGAAGCACTGCCCTCTGGCGCTCGCCCCGTGGCGCTGCCGCGGACACGACGACTATGCTAGTTGGTGAGGATGGTGGGAAAGCACACGCTGCCACCCATCGGCGTCTGGGGCGGACGCACGACGTGTCGACCCCAGACGCTGGTGTACGGGTATTTGCTCCGGCGCAATGACGTTGGCCGGTCGCCCGCTGCCCCTGCGTCTGCCGAGTCACTGGCGGTCAGGTACACGTCCCTCCGGTGGCCGCACAGGGATGCCACTCACCAACTAGGGACGCGGCCGGTGGCGCTTCCTCTGGCATCGGTGGTCACCCCGCTTGGCAGCCTCCCCGCCACGATCCGGAGCCACACAGGAAGGCATCGGCGGGCGATGGGCAGCAGCAAGGTAGGATGAGGGCTTATCGTTGCCGGACGCGTCATCGTCATCATCCGCCCACCGCCGGTGCTTGGAGCACCCTTGCGTGCAGCTCCCGGGATGGAAAGGCGCCGCATTGGGAGACAGGGACGAGGATGGGCTCGGGACGGGGGCAGACGGGTTGACGAGGAAGGCGTTGAGGCCCAAGGCACTGCCGTCCGCGTCCCCGCCGTCGTCGTCATCTTCATCGTCTTCTGGGACGTCCTCCACTACCACCGTGGAGTAGTCGTGCTCGATCACGCTGCAAACCTGGCCACTAGAAGGCTGCCCGGCCGCCGGAGGATTGCAGAGGACCTCGTCGTTGACACCCTTCTCGACGGTGGAGCTGGGTGATGGTGCTGTGGGAGCGGTCGCGTGTGGAGGACCCCATCCTCAACGCCGGCCACCGTAGCAACGCACGTGGCTGAGCTCGGAACCGCTGCCTCAACCCGAGCTGAGGTGTCCCCCACCTCCAGACTCGGGGAAGCGGCGGCGCTGGTCGACTCCGGGGCAACGGCCGCCCCATTCCAGTCAGCAGGGTCAGCACCGCACGAGCCCGAAGCTGGCAAAATGGAGGAAGAGTTGGGGACGGGAGCCGGCATCTTCGCCGGGGAACCCACGGCGGCGCTGCGAGGTCTTACCGGTGACTGAGGCGGGGAGGGTCGCCGGGGCACCTTGTTTGCGGCGTTGAAGGCCTGCTGGGCCACCACGGCGCCGGATCCCACAGCAGCGGCAGCGGAGGCGGCGCCAGCGGGCCCCGTGGCAAGGTCTGTCGCCGGCGGGATGGGCTGGGAGCCCACACTGTTCCCTGCCATGGCGACCGAGGAGGAGAGTTGCGGCCCCAGCATGGGCACAGGCCCCATGCCGGCGGCGCGCCCACCTACCCCTGCAGGAGGCACGACGGGCGGGGAGGGGGCGGCCGAGATGCGGTCGCCCGCTGCCATGGCCTGGGCCGGGGGGGTGAGAAGAGGAGCAGCGTGGCGGCCGGCCGAGTCGAGGAGCGGGTCCCGCGACGGTGGCCTCGGCGGCGGCACCTGCTGGAGGCTGGCGGCATCCGGGGCGGAGAGGGGTGGGGAGGAGATTGGAGCAGGGGGGAAGGGGTGACGCGTGCTGGCGCCGGCGTGACGACCGGCGCCGCCGGCGGCGGCGGCGGGGAAGAGGCCCTCAGGGTCACTCCCTAGGGTTGCGCCCCCACCTCAGGGTCCCAACGACTGAATTTCAAATATGCCTGCAAAATGGGCATGAGAGGGAAAATTTTGAAAACAAGTATGTCATAAGGAATCTAATTAATGATGCTTAAGTTATATCTTAGATATAATTGCCTTTTCCCTATAAGTTTAGATAATCTTATGATATGTATAATAGTTTAATTTAGAATATAAACTAGAAATCTTTAAGTCAGTTAGTTCGGTGCGAATCAGCGAGGTGTTCTTGGTTTGTCGACTTTTGAGTCTTTGACCATTGTCTTCCAACGCTACTCTGCAGGGCTGTGATGCATCCGTCCTCCTCACCGTGAACCCTGGCGGCGGCCAGACCGAGCGTGACGCCGCCCCAAACAAGCCGAGCCTCCGCGGCTTCGACGTGATCGACGCCGCCAAGGCCGCCGTTGAGCAGAGCTGCCCGCGCACCGTCTCGTGCGCCGATATCGTCGCGTTCGCCGCCCGCGACAGCATCAGCCTCACCGGGAGCGTCTCGTACCAGGTCCCCGCGGGCCGGCGCGACGGCCGCGTGTCCAACGCGTCGGACGCCATCGATGACCTGCCCCCGCCCACCTCCACGGCGCAGAACCTCACCGACAAGTTCGCGGCCAAGGGCCTCAGCGTGGAGGATATGGTCGTCCTCTCCGGCGCCCACACCGTCGGCCGCTCCTTCTGCGCCTCCTTCTTCCAGCGCGTCTGGAACACAAGCACGACTCCTCCGATGGCAATCGTGGACGCCGGGCTGAGCACGTCGTACGCGGCGCTGCTACGCGCGCTGTGCCCGTCGAACACGACGCAGACGACGCCGATCACGACGGCCATGGACCCCGGGACGCCCGACGTGCTGGACAACAACTACTACAAGCTCCTGCCACGCGGCATGGGGCTCTTCTTCTCCGACAACCAGCTGCGCGTCAACACGCAGATGGCCGCGCTGGTGAGCAACTTCGCGGCGAACGAGACGCTGTGGAAGGAGAAATTCGCGGCGGCGATGGTGAAGATGGGCAGCATCCAGGTGCAGACGGGGCCGTGCGGGGAGGTCCGTCTCAACTGCGGCGTCGTCAACCCGAGTTCGTACTCGTCGGCGTCGCCGTCGTCGACGGTGGAGCTGGGTTCGAGCGCGCCAGCCGTCGTCGACGATGAAGAGGGCTACGCCGCGAGCTAGGAGCTGCATACTTCTTCGGCCGCTGTCGTTGTCGATCAATGATTTTCTCGCATGCATGCAGCTAGCATGTCCTTTGGACGTGCACGTTTGAACCCTGCTTTTACTTTGTCGCGTGGACTGTAGTTTCGTTTGTGTCGATGATCTTTGTTGTGTGCCAGTCAGCCAGTATGTGCCACTGCCGCACTGAACGTTACGCACGCCGGTAATAAGCATCGTATAAGTCGAAAATTTATCAATTCCATTACCTATTACTAACAAATATTATGGTACGTTGCAGCGAACGTATATACCTTTTTTTACTCAAGTCAGCATAGGAACCCCATGTCTATTTTTTGATTTTTTTTTAATTATACAGATCTGTTTAAATTCGCTCTCACGGGGAGTCGAATTCAGATCTGTTGGGTGCTACTCAGGTGCTCTAACCAGTAGGCTAGAGACCCTTTTACCAAACATATATACCTTATTGCGCAGTCACCTGAACGACTTGTGCCTCACTGCCTTCAAGATTTATGTAATGATTAGATACACTATCTCTAAACGCGCAAACACACGGTTCTAATATATAACCCGTATGAAGCACTGATCAAGAGTTTAGATCAAATAATTATCAGAATAGACACGAGTGCACTTTGTTTAAGAATATACAACATTGGATTTTCCTCGCTAAAAGAGATAAGAGTTGTGGAGCTCACCATGCATAGGTGTGGGAATTAGTCGAAGAAGTGCTTTGCGCAAAAATGAACCGGCGCCGGCAATGTCTTCCTGATACGAAAAAGACTGATAAAATAAAAGCCAGATGACAACATCATATGGTTTTCATTTAGTAGTTGGCACAAACAAAATTATGGGGATTAAACGATACTTTTTTTAAGGCTAAGCCTTGCACTGTTTGCAAATGTGATACAACAGAGGGTGAGAGAATAGATTACATAGAAATGCAAGATCTCCAGTTTTGTGCTAGCACAGTATCATTCCTGGGAATGCGACAAATCCAGGATTTGACGGCATCTCTGCAAGCAGCAGTGAGACGTCCCACGCATGGCGGTAGATGGTTGAACACGACATCATTCTGGTGCTTTCACAGCTCCCAGGAGAGGAGGAGGAGGGGGTTTAGAGATTTCTTGGCAACGTGAGGAGGGGAGTTGAATTCTATAGCTCGTTCACCTTGGCGACATTGCCAGGGAGCCAGCCGATGTTTGCCCAGAAACTGAGAGCAAAGGGGCACTCACTCATGATATGATCAGCAGTTTCCTCGGCACCATGAGAGATTTCGCACAAGGCATCATCCACAATGTGCTTGTGGGGGAGATTCATCCTTGTGTGGATGTGATCTTTGGTTAAGAGCCAGCTGAAGAACTTGACCCTGGCGGGGGGGGGGGGGGGCGCGAAGTTCTCCTAGACAAAGTGATACGAGGGGCAGCTGTGATCGCCGCGCATGGACGCCCTATAGATCAGTCCGGAGAGCAGGCAGTGCCCCTCACCGGAGAAGAAGCAGGAGCGGTCGTCACCATCCTCACCCAGGGACACCGTTTGCAGCAGCTGCTGGAGAGTGTCCAGCTCCACCGGCGTTTGCAAGGTGAGGTGCCGCTGGAAGATGGTGCGCGCGCCCAAGTTCAGGACATCCCACACCGAGATGGCCCTGGTGTTGATGTGGGTGAACAGTGTGGAGGAGCTGTTCTGCAAGAGGTGTATCGCCTAGCCAGCGATCGTGCCAGAAGTCTGTTGCAGCCATCACCCACGGCCACTCTGGTGATGTGTTGGTAAGCTAGAAGTAGATCACGGAGCGTTGTCCAGTGGTGCCCGTCGAGGTTGTTAAGGATACATGAGATTGGTGGCAAAAATTTGATCGTTAAAAGTCATGTTCATGACATATAAATTCCTTGTAGCCTTCAAACATCGCAACAATATAATTCTTTTTAACATATGATGAATAATTAAGCTTTGGAGCTTGATTTCAACTACCATATCTGATGAAAGGTATATGCCAGATTGATATTTGACATTTGATGCATGTAGTGACATGCTATGTTAAGAAACAATTAATTAAAAACAACAAACAACAAAAAATTGTCCATAAAACATATAGGTCAAGCCATCCCAAACTATTTATTTTAATTATTTTAACTGTAAAAAGAGTAGCATCCATGCTGGTCTGAGACTGACATAAAGATAGAGAGTCCCAATTTCACCCATTAAATCTTATTGACAATGAAAGTTGGACCTAAAATAATTCTGATATTTTTGGCCTAGTTCGGGTGAGAATTCGACTTCGAAAGAAAGAGCACTTGCAGATATATATATCTAAGCTAATAACAATACTACACACCAGTGTGATGATATGAAAGTAGATGCTTAAACATGTGGTTTTGTGCTAGCGATTTTTTAACATGGGTGTTGTAGTTTTAAGATATATACTCATGATTTCATAATTTAACAAAAAATCCTATCAATACAATATATTTATAAGAAAGGTATATACATCCTAAATGGTACTATACGAACATTTCTCTATATAAGAGAATTGGTGGCAAAATTTTGCTCATTAAACGTCGTGTTCATGCCACATAAATTGCTTATAGCCTTCAAACATCACAACGATATAATTATTTTTAACATATGATGAACTTTGTTTTCAACTACCACATCTGATGAAAGGTATATGCCAGATTGATATTTGACATTTGATGCACATAGTGACATAGTATGTTAAGAAACATTCTCAATTAATTAAAAACAACAAACAACAAAAAAACATGTCCATAAAAACATATAGGTCAGGCCATCCTAAACTATTCATTTTAATTATTTTAACTATAAAAAGAGTAAGCGTCGACATGAGTCTAAGACCAACATAAAAATAAAGGCCAATTTCATCCATTAAATCTTATTAAAAATGAAAGTTAAACCAAAATAATTGTTTATATTTTTGGCCCGATTCGGTTAAGAATTCGACCTCGGAAGAAAGAGCACTTGCAGATATATAGATGTAGGCTATTAACGATACTACACACCAGTGTGATTCTTTGAAAGTAGAGGCTCAAACTTGTGGTTTTGTGCTAGAGATTTGTTAACATGGGTGCTGTAGTTTTAAGATATTTACTCATGATTTTACAATTTAACAACAATATCCTATCAACATAATATATTTATTAAAAAGGTATGTACATCCTAATGCTACTTTATGAACATTTCTCTACATGTGAGAATTGGTGGCAAAATTTGCTCATTAAAAGTCATGTTGAGGCCAAATAAATTGCTTGCAGCCTTCAAGCATCACAACAATATAATTCCTTTTAACATATCATGAATAATTAAGCTTTGGAGCTTGGTCTCAATTATCATATTGATGAAAGGTACATGCCAGATTGATATTTGACATTTGATGCACATAGTGACATAGTATGTTTAGAAACATTCTCAATTAATTAAAAACACCAACACAAGAAAAATAAGGACACAAAGTAGTCGTAAATAATTTAAGTCAAATTGGTATGTTTCTTAATTAACTAGTATAGCTAGGAAGGGATATATATATGTACATTTATTGGGCCTTCCTAGTCAATTAAGCAACTTCTATTTAGTCAAGAACGTGATCCATATGATCATTTATTGGGGCTTTGATAAATAACATAAGTATATATTATTTAAACATCGTATGTATACCT
This sequence comes from Bothriochloa decipiens, assembly GCA_023333625.1. Classification (NCBI taxonomy): domain Eukaryota; kingdom Viridiplantae; phylum Streptophyta; class Magnoliopsida; order Poales; family Poaceae; genus Bothriochloa; species Bothriochloa decipiens. The sequence continues at coordinate 20,854,302 of CM041634.1, forward strand.
ACTGTTACCACATTATATAAAGGATGCGTATGTGTGAAAAATCCCGTACAAGAGAGATGCGTCAAAAGATCTGTATATAGAACTAGAAATCGTATGGAAGTTCTTCCCGCGTCCAATGCTTTGTCATTCATTGCATGGTGGCGTGCGTGCATGTGTGATCATGTTCTTCTCCTCGATATCCTCATACGGGTACAAAGTGACGCACAACAAAATTATATATATACATACAAACTCCTACATTATATTAAACAGTCTAGATGAGCTCCAGATTCATAAAAAAACAGTCTAGAGCTCATGGCCTGTCCTCCATGACCAATCAAGCAAACCAGCAGAAATATAGGCCTTGTTCAGTTGTCAAACTTTAGACGTGTAAAATTAGTAAAATATACTGTAGCATTTCATATGTATTTGGTAATAATTGTCCAATCATTGACTAATTAGGCTCAAAATGTTCATCTCATAAGTACAACGAAACTGCGTAATTAGTTTTTGATTTCGTCTATTTTTAATACTTCATGCATGTACCATAAGTTTAATGTAACGAATAATCTTGTTTTTGTATAGTGCCAAAGTTAGGAGTTTGGAGGGAATTACTAAACAAGCCCATATCTAGGCTTCTTCGTTGGCAGAAGCAACTGACATGGTCATGTGTGGACGTTTGGCAGAGGCTTCGATTCTATTCCTCTAAGGACAAGTAATACGAGTCTTTTTTATTTCTCTTCTTAAAATGAACTATAGGTCGTTGGAGGTACTATATTTGGTTTTACCTTTTCTGAAATCAATTCTTTTAATTGTGCCAATCTTTTTTTTAAAAGTTTCACTATATAGAAAATAAAAAAACAACATGTATGACGTTAAATAACCATCTTATGAAAATATATATTATAAGGTAAATCTAATAATACTAATGTGATACTATAAATCTTAATGTTTTTTCTAAAAATTTGGTTATAATTTTAAAAGTTTAACTTAAAATAAGTCCAGAAATCTATTTATTGAAGGGTGTACAAACCAAAGCAAAGGACGGACACGTGCTTCCAAATGGATCATGCCAAAGGCAACAAATTAGCATGGCCATCGATGAGCAAACAGAGCGTCCGACAAGGATTAGCCCCACGTCGGAACAAGAGTGTACACGTATATATTCCTGAAGCTAGGGCAACTGGGATCGATTGGTACGGTGGATAATATTGTTTTGCTGCAAATTATACAGGTAGCAAGGGTGTGCCTATATCTGGACCATCTAAACAGATCTCTCCAATCAACAGCATGTTTCATGGTACCAAACGTTTCATGCCATTTTTTTCTTGGCAAAAGGGGATTCCTTACGTATGATTTAGGTATAAATTACATAGGTAGCAAAAGGGTTCCTTGCATTGATTTACTTTGGAGGACCACAAATTTGGTCTCTCCGATCAAACACCCCCATTTTTTTACAAATAAATGGAGAAACAGCGGCGGAGGACGAAAATTTTTTAAGGTATGGCAAAGTTGAGAACAAAAATACGGCCTGTAGGAACACGAACATAGAAAGTTCAAAGATCATGTTGGTGGTAAGCTGACCACGGGCAAAGCCCCCAAATCCCCATACAGCCGAGCACGGTAGCAGCCCAGGAACCAGGAGTCTAGGAATTACTCGCTGCTTTTCTCCTTCCTCTAACTGGCAACCCAGATTTCGTGATAGCGAAACATCATGTCCCTTAATCTGTTCACGGTAGAGTGATTTAAGGAAGCTAGTTGCTGAGAATTCAAGGTATGGCGACTGCCACACCTTGCCACTGAAGAGCTCCGCCCCTTGGAGAAAACAGCTAAATACAAGAATGCATCCGTACAAGCGACAACGATGGCTTGACGTGTCAAGGTAAATTGATGTTTTTCCCTTATAACGAAGTAATGCATGCGCGGACGTTCATTAATTATGTGACAAAAGAAAGAAGGGAAAGGTTAAACCAAAAACCTGAACTGCTAGAAGAAACAAACAAGCAGTAAAAGGTGTTGTGTGATGAAGATTAATCCAACGGACGTATGAACAAATGAATTTAGACCCTATTTGAATCTCCTCATACATAAAGTTCAGCTACTAGGGAGGGGGTGGATGGCTTGGGTGGTCAGCAGAACCAACCTTTAAGTAGCAGCACATTCGAATCCCCACGGTGTCATTCTGGCTAGGAATTTCGAGAGTAAGCACCGGCTGGTTAAGAACCCAGTCCCTATGTGTTCTCATAACGCGGGGGGCTAACCTAGCCTCTGGCCCCTTAAATTTTAGACCATTTTTTTTAACTCTAGAGATTCTAAAACATGTCAAACTTTAGATAACCCCCAGAGTCGTCACAGAAGTGAGCTATAATCTGAAGTTTTGTCTTTAACTTTAACCAACTAGGTTTTAGTCCATATGATCTAAGCACTGTTGTGAATGATGACGGATAAACGACAAAGAACACAAGATCAATCATAGCGGAGACATAAGATTTAACGTGAAAAACCCCTTTAATGCGAAAGGGAAAAATCACGGGTGCCAGCCAGCAAACACTCCTCACTTTTATCAAGAGTCAGGTTATAACACTGTGCGACGACATATAAGATAGTGTCCCTCCTTCGCTCTGACCCACGCCTCCGGTAACGGGCTTTTGCTTCGCTCCGTCAAAAATTGGTCTTTATAGTATATAAGTGTGCAACTGAATTTAAAACGTATTCGACAGACACATTCTTTTATGTTGTCCGCGCTCTCGTCCTTTACCTTTGCTATAGCCTGTATGTCGGACCAATAATGATGGAGCAAGATGTAGCATCTTTGCTTTTCTCAAGTTTGGTCAAGTACGTTAAGCACATCCAAGCAAAAGCAGCCAGCAGATCGAAATCGCCCTCAAAGCCGCGATGATGATGAGGGGTACATGTACCTGCTGGCATCCAATAGTATATATAATATGGGCCTGTTTTATGGATAATAGAAAATTAATAACACTATCCGTTAAGGTTCTGAAGAAGAGTAATGTTGGAGCAAGATCTTTACTCCTCTGCCCTGAAAAAAGCAGATCGGTGTGCACATATGTCTGTGAGGGCTTCCATGACGCTATACTCCGTACGTAGTCGGGAGAAGGACACACTTGTGAAGATGTGAGTATACGAATGAAGGTTGTCAATGTGCAATTGTACCTTTGATCGCAGTTTTGAAGGATAATTTTTATTTCTAATAGTAAGCAGAAATGCCAATGCACAGTACTATTTGTTTAGGAGTCATAGACGGGTTGTTGGGCAATTAGTTAAGTAGGAAAAATAAAATTTCTAGAATCTGGACATCTACTCTACGTTGAAACGAAACCTCTGACCCAGCACCAACAAGAAGGCAAGCCCACATATCCAATGTATCTGAGCTCTAGTTCACACACATTGTCACAAGAGCTATACAGTATGAAGGGAAAAATGAGGCATGTAGCAAATATACTAACTCTGTCCTAGAATATGAAACAAAATAAAACGACAGATGGACACAATCGTGTAGCTCAAAATAAAATGAAACAAATAGAAAAAAAATCTCTCTTGTCCATGTCTCTCTGTGAGCTAAAGTAGAGCAATAAAGATGGCCGTCCATTCAGTTTAGTTATATGAAAGATAACAGCAAGCACGCAGCTATAGCGACTGCATCTTTTGTTATCAAAGAAGTCTTGCTTGCATCACGTTCCCAGCTCGCCTCAAGATCTGTGCTTGGCTACTAAAATCCCTTCTATATAAACCGTCGCGTCTTACCACGATGATTCAAAACACACACTCAGCCGGAGAGAAAACAAGTAGAGTAGCTAGCTAGATCTAGAGCCAGAGAAATCATGTTTCCGCTTCCAATCAAGGGAATGGCGGCAGTGGCCATGGCGGCTGCCGCCATGCTGCTGTTCCTCCAGCTGCCAGAGGTGGCCCGTGGCCAGCTGCAGGTGGGGTTCTACAACACGAGCTGCCCAAACGCCGAGTCCCTGGTCCAGCAGGCGGTGGCGAGCGCGTTCGCCAACGACTCCGGCATCGCCGCCGGCCTCATCCGCCTCCATTTCCACGACTGCTTCGTCAAGGTACGTATACTATACATGCCTCTTCCGATCCGTCCCCTTGGATTCGGATTTGTTCTGTTCCTTCTCTGCTTGTTTGGCTTAATCTTGATCTTTTGCTCAATAACGACGGCGACTGATTATTATCGACTGACCTCTCTTGCTTACATTGGATTAACTCGGAACAGAGTCTACTGTTGAACGTTGAATGTTTCCAGTTTTTTTTTTTAATGGTTATAACTACTCCAACGAGTACTATAGCTAAGGGACGAAGAATTAGGTAGCAAGTACACATTAAATATTCAAGTATTCTGGCCTTACTTTCCCATTGTATGTGGTCATATGGACGGAATAATGGGTTGAGTTACTAGTCGACAGTCACAAATGCCTTGCTTCCATTCCATGCTTGATTCCATCCTAACTGCCTAACTGGTTCTTCACCTTTTGGTTTCTTTGGTCGGTTTCCCTTTTTTGAGATATGGACAATACCTCGCGGACTTGTGTGCTTTTGCGAGTATAGTGAGTAAAATACCATTCAAAGTTGAAAGTTGTATAAAAAAAGCATACAAAGTTGAAAGTTGTATAAAAAAAGCATAGATGCTAGCTTCACTATAGTCTGCAGTCTATTCGTTTAAATTTATCAGACAAATTAGCTATTTATTCAACAGTATTTTTCTCTCATAAAAAATCAGCAGCAGCCAGAGACGACCAATAGCTCCAAGCTTCAACCATCCCTCGTTATTTTGCATGGCTAGAAAAGCTCAAGAGGAAAATAAAAAGAAGAAAAAGTTCACACACATGAAAAAGCAGTAAAGTCAAAGGAGAGGCTCCACATGCTCCGTACCGTTGTTCGTCACCTGTCCCTCTGCTCTAGATCGAACAGCCTTTTCAGTCCACAGATGCAGATGAGCACGGCACCACGTACATCTTCTTCGTTCCTGGTTGTTGTCGTGGACCTGTGGTCATCGCTGGCCACTGTAGCCACACTGTCGTAGTGGGAACGTTCAGAAAAAGCATCCGCTGTGGTGTTCCTTCATGGACAACACAAACAGCGATAAAAGACTGTAATTTCTTGATCTCTTAAATGGCAAGAATCATTACCAGTTTACCACACCACACAATGACATGATTACCGAGCAACTTACTAGAAATATCCTGGAATTTTTACACAAACATGACATGTTCACGGTGCACACAGGGCTGCGACGCCTCGGTGCTGATCGACTCGACGGCTAACAACACGGCGGAGAAGGACGCGGCGCCTAACAACCCGAGCCTGCGCGGGTTCCAGGTGATCGCGGCGGCCAAGGCGGCGGTGGAGAATAGCTGCGCGCAGACGGTGTCCTGCGCGGACATCCTGGCCTTCGCGGCGCGCGACAGCATCAACCTCACGGGCAACATCTCGTACCAGGTGCCATCGGGCCGCCGCGACGGCAACGTCTCCCTCTCCTCCGACGCCTTATCCAACCTTCCCGCGCCGACGTTCAACGCGTCCCAGCTGGTGGCCAACTTCGCGGCCAAGAACCTCACCGACGAGGAGATGGTCATCCTCTCCGGCGCCCACACCGTCGGCCGGTCCTTCTGCCCCTCGTTCCTCCCGCGCATCTACAACGGATCCACCCCGATCGTCGACTCCGGGCTGAGCGCCGGGTACGCGGCGCTGCTGCAGGCGCTGTGCCCGTCCAACGCCAACTCGTCGACGACCATCACGACGGCGGTGGACCCGAGCACGCCGGCGGTGCTGGACAACAACTACTACAAGCTGCTGCCGCTGAACCTGGGCCTCTTCTTCTCCGACAACCAGCTGCGCGTCAACTCCACGCTCAACGCGTCCGTCAACAGCTTCGCCGCCAACGAGACGCTGTGGAAGGAGAAGTTCGTCGCCGCCATGATCAAGATGGGCAACATCGAGGTGCTCACGGGGAGCCAGGGAGAGATCAGGCTCAACTGCAGCGTCGTCAACAACGGCTCGTCGTCGTCGATCCAGCAGACAGCGGTGCCCTACTCCTACTCTGGATCCACCGCGTCCCTCGATGAGATCGCCACGAGCTGATCCCGATCGGTGGCCGGCCGGCGTGATGATGTATACTACTAGTAGTATATTTGAGTGCATGCACCAGTCCATCTTTAGGTTATATTCTACCTGTTGTTTACCTGGCTAGTACGTTTGCTCTGGCATACGATACGAGAGTGTGTAGTTCGTGTGTACGCGTGAGTGTGCCATGCATATGCGCGCACACAAATTTTTCATTATCACCATGCATGTATCCCGTGATTGTCCGAAATCATCATCAGTAAATAAAACTGGCCTGCTCTTACGCCGGCTCCTGCGTGATAATTTTGTACCACAAATATGTGAAATAATAAAGAGAACAGTAGGACTACCACTACCGGAGACCGGCACTATGCCGAGTCCTAGGGCCTTTGCCGAGAGACAAAGATATCAGGCACTCGGTAAAGAGATCATTTGCCGAGTGCCGGCTCTCGGTAAACAGGCACTCGATAAAACACTCTTTGTCAAGTGTCCGGCACTCAACAAGGTCGCAGCTTCTTGAGCTCCAAAGCATTGCTCAAACGCACATTCCACCCGCACAGCATCAGCGTTGTCTCCCTCGCGTGCACACACATGGGCGGAGCTAGCACTCGGCAAAACACTCTTGGCAAAGCTAGACACTCGGCAAAGAGTGTCTTTGCTAAGTGTTGGGTCCTCGGCAAACAAGCACTTGGTGAAGATGAGATTTTGCTGAGTGCCCGACTCTCGAAGTACATATTCAAATTTGACATTTTTTATGGACTTTTTGCTATATTTATTTAATGTAATTCGTTTTATTGATTTTTTCAAAAAAAATAAATTTGAACTACAGGTGTATGGAATAATCGAATTTAGTGATTTGAAAAAAATGATATTTATGTTATTGAGTGTATTGTGAGACCGTATCCGGGGACATACGTTCAAACATCTTGTTCATGAGCGAATTGTTTTTAAATTCCATAACATGCAAACGAAGTCTGAAAATTATAAAACTTATCGAGATGTCCTAACATTGCAAGTTGTGATGTACAATGCTTACACAGAAGGACAATATATACGTCATGCGTACACGAGAATAATAACGTGTTATCTATATATCTATATCTGTATCTCTTATAAAAGCAAAGCTATACTAGCAATTTTCTTTTCATGCAAAGTATCTACATTAACACCCACTAGAACAACCTTACTAATAATTTTTCTGTCCTACAAAGTGTCCAGACATCAATAAACATCTCACTATCTATTATCTTGACATGCAAGGTATCCACCTCAGCAGTCCACTGTCCCTTGCCATTAAAGTTCACTAGCATAAGCAATGATAATTTCCATGTCAGCGAGACACATCATCCAGTAACAAATATTAGTAGTTGCCCACGTCAGCATGCCACACTATCTGTTAACTTTAGTTTACAATAGTCAATATGTTTTTAGAATTTGTATAAATAACTTAACTTACGTAGCAACAAGCGGGGTATCTGCCTAGCTTACTAAGATGATGATGTACTTATTAAGGCAAGTAGAGCAATCATAGTGTTATTATTAGGGCTTTACTTTATGAAAATGTCACTTCGCAGTTCTAATTTCAATTCTGAACAACCATAACAAAGATGACACGTCTACACATGTTGCATACCAAGTTACGTGTATGACTCTTGATTTTTTTAAAGGTCGTGACTCTTGATTTATTCGTGCCAAAACACCTAAAGAATGTCATATCCATATGATTAGTTTCAGCAAGTCAGTTTGTAGTACTACATAATAGTATATAACTAAGTGGAGTAAACAATAATTGTGTGTGTATGCAGAAGTAAAATCAACGATATGGATCAACAAAATCCGCGTGAACCGCCGCGTTATCCAACCTAACGAGTTATCTTCTGTTGCCGCGCTGGAAATCAGGGACCTACCGTGGTACCTGTGGCTTGACTTTTGAGGCAACCCCGATCGATATATGGGAAAATGGAGGCGCCCCTCGAATAGTCAGCCCGCGTCATCTCTCCTGTGCCGTCCATTCTCTAGATGTTAAGAGGACACCTCGTCACCTCATGAATACATATGACCATATAATTTAAGCTAGGACCATGTATCCCACAGATTTATCATTGATCTGTTGAATAACAGACCATCAGCAAATTTTTATGCATAATACAGCGTATTCCACAAATAATTTTTCAAATAGGTAAAATAAAAAAAGACCAAACCTACAAATCACATAATTTGTCACTCAGAAACGAATTTTGGGGATGTCCTACTATGCAGATGCGGCCCTAATGGATATAAACATTGTTCCAAAGATGGCCTATCTCTAGAAATCTTCTAGAGGTAGTTTACATTCTTAGCTGCCTCTAAAAATGGTCTCTATAGTTGTCAATGTACTCCACGCTCGAAAGATAGGTGCATCACAAAAGAAAAAACCATAAATTTTGCAAAGTTGAACGAAGACATAGGTTATATTAAAGTCACAGAGCTTGATGAAGATATATACAACTTTATAGTTGATAAATTTTTGGTTAATCTATTATTGACCAGTTATCGTTCGTCAGTCTGGGAGATCCAAACTTCGACTGCTTATTCATTTTAGCAAAATTTTTAGTAGCATTCTTTCATGTTATTGCTTGTGTTGAATCAGACAATGATTCGCCTTTGTGGTGGAGTCAACTGGATAACACAAAGTTGATAACTAGAGGAGATGTGTTGTTGAGATTGCAAAGTTCGAATCTTTGTAGGAAGCCAAATCACGCAAGTCAAGTTTCCACCAAATTGAAAGTTATTACCTCCATCTGATAGCATTGGGCATCCTTGTTCCATCATGGGGATTTGGTCGTCCTAGGCGTCTCTCGGTCAAGAGCCCCTTTGCTCAAATGACCTTGTTTCTCTGTCTTTACACTTGGTAAGGATAGGTATCTTCACTAATTTGAGAGACGGTTTTTGTGAGTCCTCTTAGAAAATAACCATATTTTTCTAGAGGTAGTTCCATTTAAAGTTTGTTTCTTGAAATTATTTCACAAAGATATGGTAATCATTGGGGGCCGTAGACTATTTTCACGGATGCTTCTCTTTTGATTGCGTCCACCTAATATTCTTTTTTTATAGTGAGCTTGCTGACTTCGGTCAAAAAAAAGGTAACACATATCTCAATTTATATTGATTATATAACGAATATCCTCCAATAAATACCAAATGATGTATTGATGTTACTAAAAAAACCTTAGTGGTTGTTTGCAGATTTGGTCAGTAGTCCATCATCTTCTCACGCCTCACTTTTTTATTGGTTTTTCGAAATGAGGTGCCCATCACTAACTTGTTTGCAAAGACTAATAATTATAGTATAAACACGTACAAAAATAGGGTCGTCCCACTATATTTAAGGAATGAATTTGTGATGGTTTCTCAAGCCACAAACACAAAGTTAAACATTTTTTTTACAATAAAACATAATGTTTTGATTAACAGCAACTAGTTGTTAGAACCATTACATCGTTAAAGGTTATATTTTGAAGCGCCGAAAGCAATGGACACTCATGATCATGGTAAGCATGAACACACACACCATTGGAACTAATCTGATTTATTTGAATAACTAAAAGAGCTTGCTTGGCTAAAGAATCAGCCATCTAGTTGAGTTTCCTGTTCACCCTTCGAATTACAACGGCGGTGCCTTGCATGGATAAACTGATGATCTGAGTAAGGGGCTTGATTCTCCAATCCGGAGGGTGCTCAAGATTACTTCCATTGAGGAAGTGAATCAGCCGCTGATTATCATTTAAGATAGTACCCTGCTGAACTTGCAATATGTTGAGCACCTTCACTACTAGTGCCATGGCAGCAGCCTCTGCCATTAGAACTGAGGAAGAAGACCTCATTGCCGCCTTTATGAAAATGCTATGTGGAGGATCGACCTGCATATTAACAAGAAAAATACCAAGACCAGCAGCCTTGGTCCCTTGTCCTAAGTGGTGTGGAGTGGTGGCAGCGTCAGTGTAGCAGCGCCAGCCATCCAACATCGATGGTTCCTGGATGCCCATGAAGTTGTGTGTGGTAGAACCTGCAAAGGAAATGTTCATACCTTGGTTGGAGGCCATGTTTTGCTGAGATGTTGAGGTAGCAACGGCATGGTGGGTACAGGAAGTAGGTCGATCGACTCCTGTAGGTTGTCGACTTGCTCCAGCACTTGGGTGGCCACCAGGGATGGCTGTTGGAGATGCAAGTGCAGCATCATTGCTAGCCTGTTCCTCCAGGCCAGCAAGATGGATTTGCATATGGGCATTGGCAGCTTGATGTACCTGGACGGGGGTCCATGTTCTCCTTTGGAATCTTTTGTCATTGCGTGCTTTTTGCAAATGGTAATATCAGAAGGGTTATCAGTAATAAGCAAAGGAAGTGAAAGCTGCACTCCATCCTCATTTGTGTTGACAACATGAGTTAGTATAGGTGGATTGGCAGTGGCCCATACCTTTCTAGATAATTGACATAGGAAGAAAAGATGGTTATCAGTTTCAATGGCTCCACAATAAGTAAAATCTTGGTTAATATGGGTGGAATATCTTCTAGCGCGTTCTCCAATGGCAATAGCTCTTCTAATAAGTCTCCAGGCAAAAATTTTAAGAAGAGGAGGAATGGTTTTTATTTTCCATACCTTTTGAAGTACTTGATTAGCAGCAGGACCAATGCTTCTGGAGCCTTGATCAGGGAGTTGATGATCCTCTTGAGTTTCCAGGTATCTGTAAGCAGCTCTGGTAGTACAGTGACCATTAGGGGCAAGAGCCCATCTGAGAATATCATTTTGGGGGGAATTTACAACAGGGGTATTTTCAATAATTTGGACAGCCTGTTGAGTGAAAGTAGTAGAGAGCCTATGATGGTCCCAGTCCTGGGTTCCATGAATCCAAAGATCAGAAACAGTTGTAGGAAGAGGCTGATAGTGACAGGCATAAGCAAGTGATGATGAATATTGTTCCAAACAGGGGACCAAGGAGTGGACCAAATGGAAGAATTACCATTGTGAATCTGGATAGTGGCATTGTTGTAAAGGTGATGCTTTACCTACATAATGGAGGACCAAAAGATAGATTTAGGATCATTAGCAGGAACTTTCTAGAAAGAGTCATTGGGATAGTATTTGGCTTTCAGGATAGCAGAGAGGAAGGGGTCTTTGTAGTTGGCAATATTCCAAGCCGAGTGAATAATGAGGCTCTTGTTGATCGTTTCCATGTCCCTAATGCCAAGTCCACCTTGCTCAGTGGGTTTACACATGTCATCCCAGGAGCGATACGCAATAGGGCTGTTGTCTTGCTCTTCCTGAATCCCTGCCCACCAAAATCTTCTAATGATGGTATTAATCTTTTTAATAAAAGTTTTAGAGAAAAGCATAGTAGACATGTAATAGATAGGAATCAAAGAAAGCACTGATTTAATGTACTGGAGCCTACCAACATGGTTGAGCTTATTAGCTTTAAGAGTGCTAAATTTAACAAAGAACTTGTTGAAAATAAAATTGTAAGCACGGTTCTTATCATGATGGTTAAAGATCATAGGATGGCCTAGATGCATAGTATGAGGCAGTAAATTAGGGACAGAAAAAATGCCTTTGATTTGATTTTTTATGCTATTAGGAACATTCTTACTAAAGTAAATAGCAGATTTTTGGAGATTAGGAGTCTGACTAGATTGAGCACAGAAGTCATATAAAATTGTCTTGATAGTTTGAGCTTCTTCCAAGGTCTCCTTGCCACAAAGGATTAGATCATTTGCAAATAAAAGGGAGTGGATGGGTGGGCACCCTAGTCCTAAAGAAATGCCTGTAAGATTGCTTTGATGGAGAGCTTCCTGCAATCTAGTAGATAATTCATTTATAGCAATGACAAAAAGATAGGGAGATAGAGGGCAGCCTTGTCTTAGTCCCCTTTGGGAGTTAAATTGACCTGTAGGTTCATCATTAACTAATACTAAAAAGGTAGGAGAAAAGATACAAGTATTGATTAGTCTAATGAAATTATTGTTGAGCCCTAATCTCCAAAGAGCAGCTGCAATGAAGTCCCACTCCAGTCTGTCAAAGGCTTTAGCCAGATCAATTTTGAGAATAAAAGCATTGTGTTTCCAACCTTTGAGATTAAAGGAGTGAATGATCTCCTAAGTGACGATAACATTAGAGGAGATGTGCTATGAGCAACAAAAGAAGACTGAGCTTGATTAATAAAATTAGGAAGATAGTTTTTGAGTCTGTTAGCTAAAGATTTAATGATAATCTTATAAATAATATTACATAAGCTGATAGGCCTATAGTCCTGAGGAGCAGTAGGATTGTTCTTTTTAGGAATCAGAAAGATAAAAGTTTGATTAATTTCACTAGGCATATAAGAATGAGTGTAGAAATCTTTTACCACTTTGAAGATATCATCCTTGGCCCAATCCCATGCTGACTTGTAGAACGCAGCATTGAGACCATCCGGACCAGGAGCAGCGTTGCTTCTCATATGCCTGATAATATCATGAACTTCATCAATTGTAGGGGTGGAACAAGTGTACCTGAATATGTCATTGTTATGCATAGCTTCCTCTTCTTGAAAGCTTTGGACAGGATGGCCATTAAGGGAGGAGTGATTAGTAGTAGTGGGGAGGGAAGGACTGAGAGGCTGGTGGCTGTTTATTTTGGGAAGAGAAAATGTTGCTGAAATAAAGAACAAGAGTATCAGCAATCTATTCAGGGGTGATGGAATGGGAGCCATCTGGATTAATGAGATGAGGGATACGATTCTTTCTGTTCCTTTTGATGATAGCTCTGTGAAAAAAGGAAGTATTCCTATCTCTAGCTACTGCCCACTTTTTTTGGCTCTTTGAATGTGGTAAGCTTCCTCTTTGGCCATCAGGTCATTGTGCTTCACATGCAATTGCTGCTGCAGGCCATGGTCTTGCTGGGAAGGGTGCAGACTCTGTTGTTCGAGTAGTTGGTTTTCGATCTGAGCCAGCAAATCATTGTTTTTTGGTTTCTTCTTTCTCCATTTCCTGAGGTCAGCTGCAAGAAATTTCATTTTCTGTGAGAAATCACAATTAGTAGAACGTTACCAACTTTGTTTTGCAATATTATGATAATCATGATCCATAAGCCACCAATTTTAAAACCAAAAAGGCTTATTAATCCGAGGGCGCTGAGAGTTTAGAACCGCAAGGATGGGCGCGTGATCGCTGTACATCATAGGGAGGTGGTAGATAGTGGTAGCAGGATACGCCAGACACCATTCTGCATTGCCTAAACAACAAGCAAGTCTTTCATAAGTGGGAACAGAAGAAAATCATTTGTTAGTCCAAGTATATGCCGGTCCACTGTAACCAAGATCAAAAAACCTGCATTGTTTAACATATGCACAAAAATCATTAATACGATTGACATCAGCACAAGTAGGTCCTAACTTCTCGTTAACATGCATAAGTT
>CM041634.1:20935276-20956174 GCA_023333625.1 Bothriochloa decipiens
GAGTTAAACCAACAAGTGCCTGCACATTATTAGTAGTAGTGTGTGGTTGAGAGTTGAGACTACACAGCCAGCTTATAGAGAGGATGAGGACGAGCAGCGGCGGCTTTGCAGGCCTGGTGGCGTGCGTCGCCACCGTGTGCCTGCTCCTGCCGACGGTGAGCCGCGCCCAGCTGAAGGTGGGGTTCTACAACACCTCCTGCCCCAACGCCGAGGCGCTCGTGCGTCAGGTCGTCATGGCTGCTTTCGCCAACAACTCCGGCGTCGCACCCGGGCTCATCCGCCTCCATTTCCATGACTGCTTTGTCAGGGTACGTAAAAGGCATACGATAAACACAATAAACATGCATGCAAGTGGTGTCGGCAGATCACACTGGTCCTCTGAACGTACATGTATAGACTCTACTTCCTCCATCCCTAAATAGCAATATTTACATCTTCAAATAAATTTATTACAAAAATAAATTCAACAATCTGTTCGTCTAATGATATTAATACTAATTATATACTATAAGTATTAGTATTTTATTATATATATTTGGTCAAATTCAAAATGTTTGACTCCTTATGAAGGGAGATTAGACGACACTTATTTAAGGACTGCGTTACTTGATTTTCTTCACGTTTTTCCATTTGTACTACACTCGGTACATAAGAGGAGCTTGTTCATGAGAGAGAAATATATATCTAATATAATATAATATTCTTCCTGTGAACAAGGAACAAAAAAATATAAATTATAGCATGATCAAAGTATAGTTGCGTTAAAACCAAACGTATTAATTTTGACTAATATATTGTATGTTAGTTATAGACACATAAGAGGATGGCAATGCTACAAATAAAATTTTCAACTGAAATTCTCTTGGTATACTCCGTCTATCCTGAAAATGAAGTCATTCTCACTTCTATGTAAAAAATAGTTTTGATAAAATATATACAAGAAATTATTAATATTTATTATACATAATAAATATTTTTAGATTAGTCGTTCAGTATATTTTCACAATAAACTTATATATTTGGTGATCAATAAATATTGCTAATGTTTTATATAACGGTTCATTTAAATTTTTTCTATTTTAGAGGAATTAGATTCTACTTTATGAGCTAGACTATTTCGCTTGGAAATTTGACATCCTAGAACATTCAAAGTTTAAATATAAACATATCTTAAATTCCAGGGCCAGAGATAGAAATAGCTCCATCAATTCGCGTGCTACGTTTTTGCAGCTATCTATTTACAACCAAGTATATATCTAAAAATATTTACTTTGAAAAATGGTGCACAAAGAAACTCAAAAAATGTTGACCAATAACATACTTAAGGTTTTATATAGACATTCACGTATCTACATACCTCAATCTATATGCGTTGAAGTGGGTTGCTGTGAAATATAGTCAAATTCTACACCATAACCTATCTTAACACACATAGATTAAGGTGAATACATAGACATAAAAAAAAATCCTCCCTTCAATATATGGTGAGCCAAAGATTTCCTAAAAAGTTTCATCAATAATAATATTTTAGTCTGTTCGATCAGTGTAGGTACGTAACAAAAATGGGTTGTGTCTCTATCATAAAATAATCAAAACAAAACCCTAAGCTTCAGGGAACACGTGCACATGTCTTGGTTATCGTTCTCAAACTTTCTTCTCTTGAATAATAGATCGTTCAACAGCAACGAAAGCTCAGTTTGGATCTTGGTAGCATATGCTCCCTCAACTCCTGAATTAGTCTTTAGGGATATATTAGTTAGGATATAAGACGTTGAATTATTTTGTATGAACAAGTCAATGGTCATTCCTTGCTACTACACACACATACATATCGGTACAAACACCAGACACTGCGACTACACATACGTAGGAGATTGATACTTCTATTACCCAACACTCGTTTACAGCAAGTTGGTTAAACAATTTTACGAGCTAAATAATTGAGATCATCAGTTTTTGATTCGTGTCAGTCCAGAATAATCAGGGCACTTACAGTGCAGACTCTACTCATAGAGTCTATATCTCAAAAACTCTATCACAGGAAACCATGCTTCCCAATGCATAGTTTATACGAGTAGTTTCTACATTAATATGCAATAACAATAAATGAGATCAAGTGTGGCAAAACAAGCTGCACTCACACGTCGAGAATCCATGTGGCTGGCCGCAGCTAGCGCTGCTTCAAAGCTAGAGATCCCATTGGCATGTTCACTCACTACGCTGAAGACAAACATGGTAATTACAAATAAAAGAGAAATATTGCATCTAGAGATCACGTTTGACTCTCAGGTGTAGCATCGTCAAAATGTTCAGATGCAGCATCCTCAGTTGGAGCCGACGAACAGAGCTGTGTGGGGCTGGCCGGCTGGACGGGCGGACACGAGCAATCTCTGCAGGCCCGAGCAAGTCCGTCAAGCGGGCTAGACCTCTCCGATTGGTGGCCATGAGCCGCGTCGGGCGGCTCAGAGCTCCGCACGCGACCTCCGACAGGACGGCGCCGGACGGCCGCCCGGGAGTCGGGGCAGACGCGATGAACCGGGGCGGGCTCCGTCGAGCTCCGAAATCGTGCCCCATAGACGCGCGCACGGCGGCCGCCGAGGTGTCCAACGATGAACAATCGAGCTCCGCGGGCGCCGTCGCGGCTACCACGGGCGAGCTCTGCGGCGGCGGAGGCGGCAGGCCGTGCGCGAGTTCCGCAGCGACCTTTGCGGGGCGAGCAGGGCGGGCTGCCGCACAGGATCTACGACGCGAGACCAACTGCCTCGTTTTACGCATGGACGTCGAGTCTAATTTAGACTCGGTTTCTACGTTTTTTCGCTCTCTCTCTTTATTAAATTACTCGTCACACCAACAAATTATCTATATAGTAGTGTAATTAATAAAGATGAACTCTATGGTGAAGTCTACGCTACGAGTACCCTCGATACGTGTTATCCACTCCACAGGCATATATAATCTTTATCCTGGATTTGTGAATAATTAATTAGGCACGGTGCCACCGCCTACTCACCACGCATGATGTGGATGCTTGACAATTTAATGCCACGTTTACTAATCCAATCCATGGTCAAAGCTGAAAACTACTAATTTTTTTGTTAATACGATACAGGGCTGCGACGCCTCCGTCCTCCTTTCCGTGAACCCCGCCGGCGGCAACACGGAGCGCCAATCCCCGGCGAACAACCCGAGCCTGCGCGGCTTCGACGTGATCGACGCCGCCAAGGCCGCCGTGGAGCGGAGCTGCCCGCGCACCGTCTCCTGCGCCGACATCCTGGCGTTCGCGGCGCGCGACAGCGTGAACCTGACGGGCAAGCTCTTCTACCAGGTGCCCGCGGGGCGGCGGGACGGCCGCGTGTCCAACGCGACGGAGGCCAACAACAACCTGCTGAGGCCAGACAGCACGGCAGAGACCCTCATCACCGGCTTCAGGAGGAAGAACCTGAGCGTCGAGGACATGGTGGTGCTGTCGGGCTCCCACACCATCGGCCGCTCCCACTGCGCTCCTTCCTGGCCGCCAACCGCTGGCGGGCGGCGAACGGGACCATCAGCGCGGCGTACCAGGCGCTGCTGGAGGCGCTGTGCCAGCCCAATCCCGGCCAGTTCAACCCCAACACCACGGAGATCGACGTCAGCACGCCGGCGGTGCTGGACAACAACTACTACAAGCTGCTGCCGCTCAACCTGGGCCTCCACTTCTCCGACGACCAGCTCATCCGCAACGCCACGCTCGCGCCGCTCGCCAACGCCTTCGCCACCAACAAGACGCTCTGGAAACAGAAGTTCGCCGCCGCCATGGTCAAGATGGGCAACATCGAGGTCAAGACCGGCACCACCGATGAGATCCGCCTCAACTGCAGCGTCGTCAACCCGTCGTCGTCGTCGTCGGCCGCCGGGGTGATCGAGATGCTGTTGCCGGCCGACGACGAGGTTGCCACTAGCTGATGAACTACTGATCGATGTATAGTATATATACACACGTTACACGTACGCGCGTGCATGCATGAGTATCAGCAGTGATGCATGTATGTGGTGGCTTTTGTATACACGTACGTGGCGTGCACGTGGATCTACCTTAGCTTCCTTGTTTGTTGTGCGCGGTCGTATACCGGCCTGCACTTGGGGCCTGTTTGGATGGTGGCTGGAGCCAGGCAACTGCAGCCAGGCAGCAATCTCAGCCCTAGGCAGACAAAATCGATGGCCTAGATTAGTTGCCTGGATCAGGCAAGTTTGCTAGGGTCTCAAGCAAACAAGCCCGATGCATGGGTGTGATAACGAAAGCGTAAATAAAAAGTTGCTCATATATGGTATTGGAAATTAATAAACAAAATATATAATGGTCGATGATCTACCTATACTCCTTATCCAGCTGGTCGTATAATCATGAGAGTTCCATCTAAAAAGAAGAGACATGCATATGCATATGCATATGCATATGCATGGGTCAGTCCAACACGTTACGGCCAACTCGTCTATATGGCCCGGGTTCAGTCCGACCGACCGACCGGTAGCCATTAATTGGCATTCATTGTCAGACTGGGAATCGAAGGCATGAGCAAATAACTTGAAGCCCAAAGGGATACTTGATGACCTTATCCTTTCATATTTTTTTTCTATCTAATAAACTGCTCTTGATTTCCATCGTGTCAAAAAAGTAGTTGTAAGGCCTCGTTTGTTAAGGCAAACTCTCATATCGCTCTTGGTATAGGCCTGTTTGATTGCCTTGATCATGGTTCCAACTCTGTTGACTGCCGGTGCAACAAGACTTGTTTGTTTGTCTCACCCAGTCACCCAGCCTCTGCAAGCCAGACCCACACACCCCTTAAACAGGGATGGGCCTAGCCATGGGGAAACATTTCATTTCTCTTGTGCTCGGCACGAGCGGGCGCTTGCCTGGCCTTTTCAGCCTCCCTAGTCACCGACTTTGATTTTAGATATGATCCGGAATATTTCTAGTCTTGTGCTGGTGTTTTTAGGTCGATTTCGTCTTCGTTATGCACTTGTTGCTCGATTAGGATTTACTATACATGTTATTGAACTTTGTGCTGTTTTTTGGATTGCCTTGTTCGATGTATACGTAGTCAATGATGTGGTTTGTAGGCTCTCGGAGGCTTCCTTAGTATAGAAGCAGCCAGGCCAAGCAAACTTTTTCCATGTGTTACACATTATTATGATAATGCAGCTCATTTGGAGGCCAACATGTTTTTAATACCTGCACGTCGATGGATCAAACAAACCAGCGCTCTTTTTTATGGCCAGTCAAGCTGATGCAATATGGGTTGTTTTCAAGACTTAGAAGCAGGAGGGGCCGGGAGAGGTTGAACCTTCAGATGAGCATAGGAAGAAGACCGTAACAGTTGATTTACCAACTGTACTAATATGGTAAGGATGAGTAGGGCCCCTTTCTTTGCTCTCTGCGATCTATATTTATACAGAGGTGTCTTGTGCTAGACACTATCAATAATTCCACTGTTGAGGAACGTATTTCAATGTGTTCCTACATGTAGTTGGTCACAACCAGTGGTATATGGTGGTTCACCAAATCTTTAGAAGTTCCATAGAAACTATAAGACACCATTTTTTCCAAGTCCTTTATGCGGCCAAAATATTTTTGGGAGCCAATGATGGCACCCATTTTTCAAGGTACTACTATCTGTTTGTCCTAAGTCCATTGTAGGGTACCGTCAATACTTGACACCTAATGTTTTGCATACTATACGATTAGATTATGTGTTACCATTTGTTTAGAACTGCACTTGGGCAATTGATGACTCCCATGTGTTGGCAAGGGTGTCTAGACACATGTAGACCGGGTTGAAAGTCCCTGATTTTGTTTTGGCTAATTGATGAAACCTAAGGACTAACGTTTGATCTAAGTGCTTGATTTAGATAAGGTGTCCTTGTCAAGTGTGGAGCACGTTGTGAATGAGTCATGACATGGAGTCATGTAACCGAAGGTGAAGATCAAGATGAGGCTTGGCTCGATGGACCGGTTGAAAGTGTGAAAGGCAAGTCGAGGCTTCAAAGCGAAGGACTATGTGATGGTGAAGTTTGCATAGTACTTGGCGCCGATGGACCGACCAACGGAGAAGAGCAAGTAAAATTGAGATCGATGGATCAAGAGTGTTGCATGATGATATGGAATGTATCATGTCATTTGAAAGACTTGGCGGTTGATGGGGAAGCATAATGGGCTCAAGGAAAAGGTACAACCTATAAGGCCATTTTATTTGCACTCAAGACACCATATAGAGGAGAGGGTGTGAGTGGTCTAGGATCGATAACCCAACTATGAAGAGGGGAGATGTTCGGTAATTCGGTTCATGAGTGCCACTGGGTCTATCATTTTATGTTGATGCATTAGGATCTAGTGTACGAATGAAAAACCTTCGGAAAATGTTTGGAAAATGCTAACACACATGCACATGGTGATGTACACTTGGTGGTATTGGCACATTTGCAAAGGTGGAGAAGATAGCGTTTGACGACGGCTTGAAATTGTGAATTTGCTAGTG
Source organism: Bothriochloa decipiens (assembly GCA_023333625.1). Lineage (NCBI taxonomy): Eukaryota > Viridiplantae > Streptophyta > Magnoliopsida > Poales > Poaceae > Bothriochloa > Bothriochloa decipiens. The sequence continues at coordinate 20,941,789 of CM041634.1, forward strand.
CCAAACGCTGGAAGGACAAGCGACGGACACCGGGGTGCGTTCGACGCGTTGCGTGCTGGTTGTTGAGATTCAGAGCTCATGTTGGACACGTCTAACGATGAGCATCAGACGCTGTCACTGGCGTCTGACGATGGGTGGTTTGAAATGAGTAAATGGGTGTGAAAAACTTGAACACACCCAGCGTCCGACAGTTTGGATGCCGAGCGTCCGACGACGGGCGTCAGGCGCAACTCAGAGCTGATCGTGATTTTTAGCCAAGCGGTAGACGCCGTGTGCAGCGTTGGATGTCAGGCTCAGCATCCAGCCGTGTGTCAACGGCTAGTTTTGACCTGCTCAATTGCGTGCGGAAATGTTGAACGTGTCGGACACATCCGATGACCCCGATAAGTGCTATGGAGGGGGCTAACGGCTAGTTTCATCTTGAGGGGTTACAAATACTTGGTGGCCAGTCCTTTGGGAGGTCCCTCGCCCATTCTAACTCTCTTGAGCATCCTTTGAGCTAAAGCAACTCCCTCCTACTCATCTCTCTTGCTTGAGTACTAGTCTTGAGTGAGATTGAGTGATTCAAAGTGCATTTGTATGTGGTGATACATCATCTAGTGGCACTTGTGAGTCGTTTGGCAGGTGGATTTCTTGTTACTCTTGGAGAGTACCACTCCTAGCCGGCTTGGAGGTTTGTTGGAGGCGTTGGGAAGAGTTGGTGATTGTTCTTTCCCACCTCCGGTGTTGATTTGTGAGAGGTTCTTGAGCTTTCCTCGGCGGAGCGCCAAAGGCTACTCTAGTGGAATGCGCGTGTCATTGAGCTACCTTACTTGAGAGTGGTGTTTTACGGTGCTCTTGCGAGAGCTTACCTTGCGAGGCCTTGACTTGCGAGTCAAGAACCGGGGAACCATCTAAGTATTGGTCGACACAACCGGAGACTATCTTGTTGGTGCACAAGTGAACTCCGGGTGAACAAAAATCATTGTGTTCACTTTGTCTCCCGGTGATTGGTCTTCATTATGATTGTTTTTATCGTAATTGATTGGCTATCATCTTGGTGATTGGCAACATCTTCACTTCACCGTCGGTATAAGAATCACCATCCTATCCTTTGTATTTACTTTCTAGTATTTATATTGTGTAGCTTGTGTGTAGAATTTGTTTTCTAGCTTTGCTCATTAGTGTAGAGAGTAGTGACATAGCCATTGTGTGACATAGAGATCATAGAATACTAGAATTGTCAATAGGAGGCTTGCTCACCTTCTAGGCTAGGCAAAACCCGCGTTTACGCCATTTGTTTTACTAACAAATTTTGTCTAGTGATCTGTAGAATTTTTAATAGGCTATTCATCCCCCTCTAGCCATCTATTGGCATTTCTTAACATTACTACTAAAGATAGACTATAAATCCATCCTGAGCAATAACATTAGAAACGTGTGTTGACATTCCTAACCACCATTACTTCAGAAAGATAACCCTTGGCCCTTAACGGCACTGGCCTAGGTAATGCAGTCTGGTAATAACAGTTAGAAGTGCCTAATTGGCCTTCCTAACCGTCATTGCTTACGATATGCAAAACTGCAGCACGACGCCTTGGGGTGCAACAAGAATTACAATCCTTAAGTAATGGTACTTAGTTACGCCAATTGATAGCTCAGTAAGAAATAAGAATTAATCTGTAAGCGCACAGAACTATCATTGTAGTATTTCAACCCGTGAGTATTCAAGGGTGTCGTATTTATAATTTCCCTAGGAGGGCAATATGCATCAAGCGTGGTATAAACATGATCACTTATTAAGTGCAATGGTAGGCATAGAGTAAACAGGGGTAAGACATGATTTCAAGATAGTGGACACACATCAGAGTCAACCTCAAGGATAACAGATAAATAAAGAATAAAAGAATATAACTAAACTGAGCAGGCATTGATCATATATAATTATACACAGAACTGTTAGCAAAGCATCTAACTAGCATGTATAGTGTCAGAACTAAGTTTAGGATGATAGGGAGATCCCCGTAGCTAGTCTGCCAGCCGATAGAGACTTTACAAACTCCTACTCAATATCCAAACATGGGGGAGTGCTTGGGATGGACAGGGCTGTCACCACCTGCCCACCTACCCCTCTGCCCGTGGGATACCGACATATTTGCTGATCTCCGCATACTCGAGCACCATGCCGGTGTAATTGGAAACAGCTCTTAACCCTCGCGGACCCCAACCCTTCGGATTGATAGGTTAGGTTAAGAGCAACCAAGAAGGCACGACGAACCATCACCTCATCCCTAGTTCTTTCACTATTTATACTAATTTGATGAACGATGAAGAACGATGATGAACAAGTCAGGGACATAACATATAAACTATGCGCTAGCTCATATATTATGCTTATAACATGATCATAACTATAGTTCGTATGCATGATTATATAAGTATGATAAGAACTTGCTCATGGAAGAAAACCGAATTGCATTCATACCAAGATGTTCTTCTTCTTTCAAGGAGACTAACTCTCCTTGATAGCTTTTGCCTTGCTCATGAACTACTAAAACTACACTAAGGAATAAGTGAGAGGTGTGAGGTGAGTGACTCCAAATGAATGTGTGTGTCTAGAATGGTGGAGCACCATCTATTTATAGCTAGGGTAGGACGGTTCGGGCGTCTCCAGGTATGGAAGGAGGTGAAACCGTCTTGGGTGAACCGTCTAGAGCATCGCCTCCGAAGATTGGGCCCGGGAGGGACCACCAGGGGGGCGGTCGGTCCCCTGGTGGGGCCGACTGGCCAGCGTCTTCGCGTCATTGGTTCCTTCCTGGGTCTGGACTTCTCATGCGGTTACGATCAGGCCCAGGTATGCTCCAAAGCTAGGCTTCTTTATTATTCTTGTTTGCGCATTTTCTAAATTTGTATTTTTCTTTTGCGCTTTCTCCATGATGTTGTGCATATCCACTTGTTTCACCGTATAACATATAAAAACATGAACACTAGGGGTACAAGTGGAACTTGTTAGTAGTAAAGGCATATGTGCTAGAATATGTTTGTCTTTCTTCTTTTTAGTCTAAATTGGTGGTTTAGAAATGATCCATAAGGACCGCCAACACCATCTAGGATTTTACAAGGGTGCCTTATTCAAGGGTGGGAAGAGTAACCCCACTAAAATGTAATGGCTACAGTGGACTTTGACATGAAGTTCATTTATGTACTAGCTGGGACCGGAAAGGTTCAGCCCATGATGTTTTCATACTAGCTGACGATGCTATTGAAAGAGAGGATGGTTTGAGTGTACCACAGGGTAACTACATTATCAATATGACTCATTTCATTGTTGAAACAACGCACACCATGTTAATTACACTTGTAGGCAATTTCTACCTAGTTGATGCCGGTTATGCATGTTAATTACCACTCATCTAAGTTTGGGATCCGCATTTATCCTAGTAATGCAAGAGATCTCTTGTAACTTTATAAATAGAAAATGAAATGTTGTGGGATCTCCCCCACAGTTTTTGGCTTCAAAAAAAACTTGAGAGAAAATTCATCGCATCATCAACGACATTATCACCATCAGTTTCATCGATGGTGGATCCATTCACAAATGAAAGGTACACAAGTTGTGATCCAATCTGCTATTATGAAATATGTACTCACTGTTACAGTTTCAACCAATAGTGATAGCATAACCCGATAATTGTTTTACAAAAAAATCATAACTTTTTTATATGAGACTAAATTAAGTTAAAATTTATATCAATATTATAGAGTTAAAGAGATTGAAAACTTTGTAGTTGATAATATTTTAATTTGAGATGGTTTATAAGTCCAAATAGTGTGTAAGTTCTTGGATCAGATTGGACATGATTGACAATGTCAAATGGAGACAAAGTCAACATTTAATTTCTAGTAATCGATAAGATTTACCTTTGCAGTTAATATCTTTTTCATTTAAAAATGTTTTGAGTGTCAAATATACAATATAGATTAAAAAATGTGTAGTTAAAAGCACAACACCAGTTGCATAGTCACATATGTGTCGTTTAACATAGTATGCGCTCGAGAAAACATGAACGCTACATTCAACCAGTATATTAAATTTTTACATGCTAGTGTTCTGAAATTAATCATGAAATCACCTAAAAGTTCAACAATTATATCTCAATCGAACTACAAGATCTTCAACCTCTGGCATAATGGAGGACCGAATTATGTTCAGGAATACAAGAGTTGGATTGCTGAAGGGGAATCTTCCTGGACTCCGGTGGGTACATCAAGTCTTGGCACACATGCCACCATGAATCGGGCTTCTTCTCCTCACGATCGGTACGTGCTCCCCTCTCAGGTGCCAATGTAGTTTCGATCACATCATCCAGATCTAGAGTTTTTTCAAATTTGAATTTGAATTCCAATCAACTGCATTCTCGGATCAATAGCAACAGTCATAAGTATGCTGCTTTCTCAGATCAAAAAGCTGTAACGGATTCTTTGAAACATAAATCTAGTCTATTTATCCCCTGGCATTTTGGGCCCAATTTCAAATTTCAGTAGGGTTTCCCATGGAGCTGGGCCCTTTCCAGAGTTATATTTCAACTACTTCTCCCCGGCCCACTCTAGGCCCAATTGCCCTCACCCAGTTCACCGCCGGTGGTGCCTGCAATTTGGGGACTTTTCTGGAGAGTGCCAACCTCCTCCTAGATCTTCGCGCCACCAATCTTGCAATGTCATTTCATCTTTGGCAACATAGCTTCGTACCTTAGTGTCGCTAAATGGTGGACCTGCTGCACCAGCCGCCCCGAAAATCTATCAATCGATGGGAGAATATCTTAAAGAAATTTGGGGTCTTAATTCTATTCCTACTCCAATCACCGTCCCCAGGAGCCTTTCTTGGAGGCTCCATGCTCCAGACTTTGAAGACGACGGTGGCGATAGCAATGGCGAGGGCACTATGCCTCCACCGTCATCATCATCTCCATTGCCGGCCACCTCTTCTTTGATCGGTGAGAATGCTTCCCATCGTTCTGGCTTCTCTTCTCATCTGGTGCATCGTTCCCACATTGCTTGGCATTTAGAAAACCTCATTTGTGCTACAGTGCAATCTGAATCTACAAGAATGGCGCATCGATTTGTTGATCCGACACCATTCATGTCGGATTAGGGTCAACGAGTGATGGCTCCTGGTCGCCCAGCCATGCACAGAGTTGTTACTAGAAGAGTTTAGAAGAGAAACAATGATGTTGCAATTGCCTTCATCCACCCTCTGCCCCAGGAACAGCTTGACTTTGACCATGTTCATGACACCTTAGTGCAGTTTCTGAATGTTCAGATGAGGATGCCATTCCAATCTATTCAGAAGTGTCCTTTTGGCCAGGCTTACGTCACTTTTAGTCATATGTACCATAGGGACATCCTAATCAACTCTGGCCCCATCCAGTTTGGGAACCTCCACATCTCCTTTGTGGCCCATGACAAGGGCTGGAACAATAGAACTGTTCTATACACTCATGAGGTTTGGCTCCTTCTTCTAGGCCTCAATCTGGATCTTTGGTCCTACAATATGGTTGAAAAAGCTGTGTCCAAGTTTGGTAAATTAATACTCTAGGTAGAAGATCACAATGAAATGGGTGCAACTCTAGTCAAAGCAAGAGTGACAAGCCTTGATGAAATTCCTTGGTTCCTGAATTTCTCTGAGGGGGAGGATCCTGAATCAGAAAGCTAGACTATTTAGATAGAGATCATTCTTACCAGGATGCTTGGGGCCCTGCCACAAGATGAGGATTTTCCACCTACTGACCCAGGTTACATTGATCCTAATCATTTTCATTACTATGGTCTGGGGTAGCCAGGACAAGGCCCACCTCCACCACCACCTCCTGCACATGGGCCAAATGAAGTGGGTCAGAACTGGGCTCCTTGGCAGCCAGCCCAGCCACATGCAACCCATGCTCATAATCAAGCACAACATGATGTTAATGATGAAGCTCCACCTCTTATCCCAAATCAGCCTGCCAATAATCAAGTTGATCCTGTGGTTGCTGAAGTGGAAGAGGTCATTCAAGCTCACCAGGAATAGGAAGTTATTGCTTTAGTGGATGATGAACAAGTCCTAGCAATGGGTGATGATACAAATACAGATTCTGATGCTCACCCTATTCAATTGTCAATTCCTCAAGTAGAGATTGTCCCTTTCCCTGATTTCAATAACCTCCAGTAGATGATTCCTGATGAAATTCCAGAATAGGACCTACTTGGTTGGGTGAATGGAAAGGCTGGTAATGTTGCTAATGGGAATGATGGTGGCAATGTTCAACTGCAATAGTTCAATGGCAACATCCAGATTGGTTTAGTTCTACTCCATGACTCCTGGCCGCAGGATAACCCTTTTGCTCCCTACCCTGAAACTTTAAGGTTATGGGTAAGGCACTTCTTTTCTCAGTCTAGCTGCTCCTTTTCCATTCTTATCCCTGATCAATGGATGAACTTCTTCAATTTCCTTTTGGTGCAGCACCCCACCTTTGATTACGCTAAATCCTTTCTTCAGTCTGAAGCTTGGAAAGCTATGAGTCCCCTCTTGACTAATGAGAATGGTAAGACCACTCTCTATTCTCTTCCTAGTGATTGCCCTGATGTCACTCTCAGTGTATGTTCTAATTTTCAACAAACTACATCTGTAGTGCTCCAGCCTCTCACTGAGGACAATGAGGTGGCTGCAGAAGAGGTGGATGACATTGGAGCTAGCTTCTCTACTGACCCAGTCACCCCAAAGCAGAAGAGAAAAGGAAGGATGAAGGCCCCAATATCAGAGGCTGATCTGAGAAGGAGCACCAGGCTTAAGATCATCAACAAAGGTTTCAAAGCTTCCCCTTTTACCAATAAGAACTACCCAGGTTGTCCTTCTGTCCCTCCTACAATTTCCCTAAAGGTGATCAGAAATTTAGGGGCTTCCTTCTGTGACATTGATCCTTCTGATCTATCTTCAGATAAGCTGAATGCTAAGCCAAGCAGCAAGAAAGGGAAAGCTGTCACCAAGCCCACCTCAAGTGACAAGCAGGCACAAGGTACCAAGGAGGCAAAGCTAGCTGCCAATCAAGCTGGAGATGCTTCTAATCAGGATGCTGCTGCTGACAAGTCTCTAAGGGATGATGCTTAGGATGCTCCCAGCCAGGATGGAGTTGATCACTCTAGTGTTTAACTTAGGGTGTCTCTTTTATTTTGATAGTTCCTATGTCTACAAGAACTTGGTCTGTATTAAGTTAGAATGTTAGGGGTATTAATTCAGACAAAAAGTGAGATGCCATCAGAGATGGTGTCTTGAACAGCACTGTGATGTCATTTGTCTCTAGGAGACAAAAAATAGTCTTTTGATTCCATGTTCCTTAAGAATATTTGTCCTCCAGTCTTTGATGCTTTTGAATACCTGCCCTCTGTTGGTGCTTCAAGTGGCTCTATTGTTATTTGGAAATCCTCAATTTTCTCTGGCAGCAAAATCTTTGAGAATGATTATTGTGCCTCAATCCAGTTCTTCTCTAATCATAACAATGACTCCTGGGTCTTATCTAATATTTATGTCCCATGTACCTCTTCTAGGAAAAGAGAGTTTTTGAACTGGTTCAAACATATTCAGATGCCAGGTCCTGTTCACTGGCTTGTGGTTGGTGATTTTAATTTACACAGATCCCCAAATGATAGAAACAAACCAAGTGGTGATGACCATGAAATGTATCTTTTCAATGAAGCTATCAATGCCCTTGGACTTATTGAGCTGTCCCTGAAAGGAAGAAGATTCACATGGTCTAATAAGCAACCCTCCCGACTTTTGGAAAGGCTGGATTGGTTCTTCACTTCCTTCAGTTGGACTGTTGCTTATCCTAATACTTTTGCCTCTTCTGATGTAATGGAGACTTCTAATCATGCAACCTGTATTGTTCATATTTCTACTAACATTCCAAGAAAGAGCAATTTCAGGTTTGAAAACTATTGGTTGGAGCATCATGACTTCAAAGATATTGTTGAGCACTCTTGGCATAGTCCCACCCTGACAACTGATGCAGCCAAAATTATTACTGCAAAGTTCAAAAGATTAAGGCAAGTCCTCAAAGACTGGCAGAAAAACCTTTCCATCCTGAAGAAATTGATTGAAAATGTCAAGATGTTGCTGACCTTTTTCATTCACATTGAGGAATTCAGGGATCTTTCCATTCCAGAGTGGAATTTTAGGAAGCTTTTATAGTCAAAGTTGTCATCTCTTCTTAGATAGCAACACATCTATTGGAAGCAAAGAGGATCAATTAAGTGGGTTACCCTGGGTGATACAAGTACTAAGTTTTTTCATGCCAATGCCTCAATCAAGCATAGAAGAAACCTGATTACCTCGCTGGAAGATGATTCAGGTTCTATGGTTTCTGATCATCAGGCTAAAGAAAATCTTATTTGGTCTTCCTTTAAAGAAAGGTTGGGAGTCAGCTGCTTTCAGGTTATGTTTTTTGATTTGTCATTTCTCATTCAATTCAACCAGAACTTATCTAGTCTTATGGAGCCCTTCACTCATGTGGAAGTTGATGAGGTAGTAAAATGCTTGCTCTCTAATAAAGCTCCAGGCCCTGATGGATTCAACACTGACTTTGTTAAGAGATGTTGGCCTGTAATAAAAGAGGATTTCTATAATTTGTGCAATGCTTTCTATGATGGCTCAATATGTCCGCAAAGTATTAATGGCTCTCATATCACCTTAGTACCTACGCATGATAATGTAGTAAAGGTTTTAGACTTCAGGCCCATTTTACATCTCAATACTTTAGTCAAGATCCTCACCAAGTTGCTAGCCAACAGATTGCAAAGGGTTATGCCACTCCTGATGCACAAGAACCAATATGGCTTCATCAAATCTAGAACCATTCAAGACTATTTGGCTTGGTCCCTGGAGTATCTCCATATGTGCCATCAATCAAGGAAAGAAATCATCATTCTCAAACTTGACTTTGAAAAGGTTTTTGATAAGGTAGAGCATGAGCTTATGATTCAGATTATGCAATATAAAGGCTTCCCACCAAAATGGATTCAGTGGATGCAGAACATTTTCAACTCTGGCACTTCTGTAGTTTTTCTCAATAGTGTACCTGGTAAAGTGTTTCACTGTAGAAGAGGAGTAAGACAGGGAGATCATCTTTCCCCTCTTCTATTTGTCTTGGCAGCATACTTCCTCCAATCAATTCTCAATAATGCCAGACAAAATGGCCTCTTGTCTCTCCCTATTAACCTGCCCCATGATCAAGATTTTCCAGTGCTTCAATATGTTGATGACACACTTATCTTCATGGAGGGAGATGCTATGCAGTTATTTTTCTTAAAGGCTATTCTAAATACATTTGCTGAATCTACTGGACTTAAGGTAAATTATAGTAAATCCATGATGGTTCCAATTAACATATCAGAAGAAAGGATGACACTTCTGTCCAATACCTTTGGCTGCTCTATGGGTACTCTGCCATTTACCTATTTAGGTTTACCTTTGAGTTTAACCAAGCCAACTGTTGCTGATTTCTGGCCTTTGGTTTCCAAATGTGAAAGAAGGTTGGTCTCCATCTCCTCCCGCCTCAGTGAAGCTGGAAGATTACATATGACTAACATTGTGTTATCTGCTCTACCCACATACACCATGTGCACTTACCTCCTCCCTAAAAATATGGTTAAACAAATTGACAAGTTCAGAAAACACTGTCTGTGGAGAGGGTCAGATGTGAATTCTAAAAAACCACCCAAGGCAGCCTGGGAGTTGGTCTGTAACTCAAAATAAAATGGTGGCTTAGGTGTTCATGACTTGCAACTACAGAATGAAAGTCTGCTTCTGAAACACCTTCATAAATTTTCTCCAAGGCAAATGTCCCTTGGGTTCAACTGATCTGGCATTCAGATTATGCATCTAGAAATTTCTCATTGCAGAATCGAAGATCTTCTTTCTGGCGGAAGGATATACTCAAGTCTCTGGATACTTTTAGGTCCATAGCAACAGCTCATGTGGGAGATGGTTCAACAATTTTCTTTTGGTCAGATTCCTGGAATGGCAATCCCCTCAAGCAGCAATGGCCTCATCTTTTCTCTTTTGCCCAAAACAGACAAATTGTGGTAAAAGATTTCTTATCTGAAGAAGACAAATCAACTTTCTTTCACCTCCCTTTGTCAGTTGAAGCCTTTGATCAGTTTGAAGAAATGAATTTGCAGTTGGACAATATCAACCTCTCCAATCAGAATGATGTCTGGTCTTATGTCTGGGGTTCCTCAGTCTTCTCTTCAAGAAATGCCTATTACAGACTGTTGGGAACTATACAAGTGCATCCAGCCTACAAATGGTTATGGAATTCAGCTTGTCTACCTAAAAGGAAAGTATTCTGTTGCTTAATTCTAAAGGATAGACTAAGCACTAGACAAATCTTGAGAAGAAAAAACATGTTCTTGCCATCCTATAACTGTGTGCTCTGCCATTTGAATTTTGAAGAGTCTCTCTCACATCTTTTCCTGGATTGCCCCTTTGCTGCCTCTTGCTGGAATCTGCTTGGTCTCGCTCACACAATGCAAGGTGATATCTTCAATTGTATCAGTCAGTTCAAAGTTCAGTTGAATATTCCTTTTGCCTTCGAAATTATTGTTGCTATGTTCTGGGCTATCTGGTTAACAAGAAATGATGTTATCTTCAGAAATATTCATCACATTCTACGATCTTGCAAGCGTGCAGTCAAAGCGGAGATTGCTAAAGTTAAGCTTTGAGCAAAGAGTGATATCCAACCTCTGATTCAGTTATGGCTAGAGAGCTTTGTATAATCTTGTTTATTTTCTTCGTTTCGTTTCATGTATCTTGATTTTGTACTTGAACTTTGTTTTGAGCAATAAAATCCCGTAGGGGGAGACCCCTCCTGTTTCATAAAAAAAATCACATAGACTGCACTATTTGCGCAAATTTGGGAGTCAACAGTAAATGGGTATAAAATGGATAGGCGCCTAGTATCAGAATTGTGTTGCAATTGCTGCTAGGATGAAGATGAACCAACCCCTCCCGGCTGTGTACAGAGTGAGGTAAACGACCACAAGTTCTGTTCATTGTAGAACGAGTGTCCGTCAAATCAGATCCATGCGCCAGGGCTCGAGTCCAGAGGTGCTTTTCTTGGTATTATTAGTACAGGATAGCACACATTCTTAAGCAAATAATTTGAGCTCTTTTGGCATGTGTTGCAATATGCTAACAATGAGCCAATGCATGTCGAGTCTTTTGACAAAGCGAGACGATTTAACTAGTTCAAACATGAAAGAAGGGATAGATGCGAAAGAGCATGCCTGCCTAGTTTAGTCCATGCTGATGGAGTCGAGAGTCAGGCGTAAGAATGAAGAAAAATCTTTTCTGAAAGGTAAAGGGAAATGATGGTGATCTAGTAGGGGAAAAAGGCAAAGTTGTTGTGTCCTCGGGTAGATGTATATGACTGTACTCTATCGGAAATTAAGATCGTCTCGACCACGGTTCGGAAGAACAAAGGTACCACGCTTGACCATTTGCACATGCATGTGTTGGACCGGAGCAACTCTGAATTGTTCAGGTTACATGAACATGCAGCAATGTCAGAAACCCGCATCTCTGTTCTTCAGTGGCAAAGAAAAGATCAACGTTAAGGACACGAACATACATAAAAGATATACAGTGCAAAGAAAAGATCAACGTTAAGGACACGAACATACATAAAAGATATACAGTACTACACTAGCACATACACACAAACAGACGAGACAACGAAATTCTTGGATGTTCAATATCGAAGATGGCAATTTGATAATACCAAACCTAGGCCTTGTTTAGTTACATGTTAGAATTCAAAATATTAGAATTTAAACTCCTGTAGCACTTTCGTTTGTATTTTATAAATATTATTCAAGTCTAATCATAGACTAACTAGACTCAAAAGATTTATCTCGTAATTTAAAACTAAATTGTGCAATTAATTTTTTACCTATATTTACTGCTCCATACATGTGTCCCTAGATTGATATAATAAAGAAAGAGTAAAAAAAGTTAAACTTTAGATGTAACTAAACAAGGCCCTAACCTAAACAAAGGCTAGGCCTAGAGCAATTGTACACTCACAACGTATTGATTCAATGATTCCCCTGTTCCGTCGTCACCTAACAAGCTCTAAAGAAAGAGTACTAGATTAGTAGCTACTAGGACTAGAAACAGCTCCAAAGCTGAAACTGCAAGGATATGATTCCCTACCCGGCCTTATCAACTGAATTGTCCACACTCGATTAGTTTCTTCCTGGGGACCGACAGAAACTTTTGCTTATTGTTCCGAGTCTAAGGTCATAGCTAGAACAGTGACCGAACACACACCTCACCGTAGTAACAGGGAAGCTTCAGCCTTGAGCCACATGGGGCCTAGCTAGCAGTGGCAACTAGGGTCATGTACAGCACAGCACAAATGGTGGCATGCATGATGCATACATGGTATCAGAAAGAAGAAAAAAGAGCAACCCAATGACACCACTTGTGCATAGTACATAGTACATGACACTCTTTCACATTGTTATTTGACCAACCTGCCCTTCAATTTCATATGGAAAAACGATAACCAGTGCAGTACTCGTAGGCTATATAATCCACAAACACGGACAGGGCTTTTTCCGCGAGGATTTTCCAGCAGCCTACTCCCTCCGTCCTAAAATAGATGTCATTCTCGTTTTTTAAGAAGTCAACGTTTTCAAACTGCCGATAATTATATATTAAAATATATAAATATTTATATTAAGTAATTAGTATCATCGAAAAGATCTTATAAGTCTAGTTTTTTAATAAATTTATTTAGAGATATAAATATTACACGTATGTTGTACAAACCTAATTAAAGTTGATAAAATTTAACTGACACGTTTTCCACAACATCATCCTTTTTGGAACGAAAAGAGTAGCTAAGAACCAGCTCTGGAACAAGCTTCCTAGCTGATTGCCAATTAAAATGAAGGGTGCGCGTGTCTTCTTCTTCGTCACCGCGGTTGCCATCGTCGCTCATGCTCTTTTCCCGGCCAGCGCCATAGCCGCCGGCCTCAAGGTCGGCTTCTGCAACAAGTCATGCCCGTCGGCGGAGTCCCTGGTGCAGCAGGCCGTCGCTGCCGCCTTCAAGAACAACAGCGGCATCGCCGGCGGCCTCATCCGCCTGCACTTCCATGACTGCTTCGTCAAGGTACGTGCTGCGCGTGCTTTTACGTGCTTACTCTTTGCTCTTCGCTTCTGCATGATGCATTTCCATTTCCACTGTCTGTTTGTCCGCGACTATACTGGCTGCTCTCACTGTCTGGCTTGTAATCCCTGTTCAGAATGATGATATCGATAGGATTTCTTCGTATGCATCATGTATTCATGTACCTGTGTGTGTCGCACAGCAATTTTGCTCCTGCTTTCGGGAGACGATCGAAACGAGGCACAATAATTAATCATTAATTAATTAAACTATCCCATGGACGAAAGGAAATTAAAGGAGTGGTAACCAATGTACCATATACCATGCATACCATTGTATCTGTATTCGTCTGAACATTGACAGAGTATCTAATATACAATTCTGACTGCTATTTTTTTCTTACAGACAACGGTTCCTAGTAGTAATATATCTTAAAATTCCTAGCTAGGATACTTTGTATTTTGGGACTAAAGGGATATGAGAGCTCTAAAAACATACAGTAGTAGTACTTTTTTTATATTTTTTTATGACATGGCATTTGTCCTACAATCCTCACCGGTTTGCTGTATTCAGTATTCTACATAGAGGTACCACTCCTTTCTCAAAAAAAAAAAAAAAAAAAAACCATAGAGGTAGTACCACTTGTGCTCGTAGATTCAACAAGCACCGAGGATCGATGAATTAAATGAGAATAACTAATACTATGGAGCTAAGAAGAATTAGATGGAAAATTCATTTATTTACTTGTCGTTTGGGTACGGGTACTGCTGTGTTGACTAGTGCGAGCCTACTGTCACGAGTCTTTCTTATGGACATGATTACTGCATACGTATTTTAGCGTAGACACACGAGACCTTGACCATGCATAGTAGCAGCTACCACTGCACATATGCATCCCCACTTGCTAACTGTGTAGCCGGCAGGAAAATGCAAGTCTGATCCACATATATAACCACTCTTCGAACAAGAAGATAAAAAATGACACATATGCATGTGGACAAACGCTACTGTCTAATTATATATGGTCTTCTGTAGTTTAGACAGACGACCATATATAGTACTCCCATTTAGGAAAGCAAGGAACAAAACAGATCAGCAATACCCTTTTTGCACTCTTTCAAAAAAAAACGAGGGGGGGGGGGGGGGGGGGGGGGTTTGAGGACATGTATTCAGTCATTGAACTTTTGTTTACCCTCTCG
>CM041634.1:20956274-21013496 GCA_023333625.1 Bothriochloa decipiens
CCCCCCCCCCCCCCCCCCCCCCCCCCCCCCCCCCCCCCCCGCGTTGAGGACATGTATTCAGTCATTGAACTTTTGTTTACCCTCTCGTCGAAGAAGCAGACATGGGAGTAGGTTTTGCTTGGCAATAGTTATTGAACTGTCTTGGTGAAGCACTTTGTCTATCATGAGCTCTATTAGTCATGTACTTTCACTGACAGTTGACACTCCAAAAACACGTACAGTAGCTATCATCATTCAGATGGCTGAACATCTTTCAGACAACAAGCATCTGTAATTTTGTTAAAACAAATAAAATAATATGAAAAAAAACTATAGTGAAGTGGATCTTAAATGGATGAAGTCTAAACCCAATTATTTTTTTGGATTACGCCTAAGGACCTTTTTTAATAAGCATAATAGAGTTTTATTACATCCACGAAGGAATAGGGGTTACCGTCCCCAATCACATTTAATTTTGTTTCGGTGCCGCCGTCGAATCGTGGTTGCCGACTGCCCAACAACAACTGTACTTGTTGCACACATGTATCTTGATGGCTGTATTGTACTTGTTGCTTGGTCCCAACCTCCCACCCAGGCAGACATATGTACATGTACGGCAAGGACAAAAACAGAGATTGATGGTACGTGTTGACCTTGACCTTGATTTGCTGTGTGAGCACGCACTGCACTAGTGCACTGCACATCGATGTCTCTTGAAGCAGTGCCTACCTTTGCTAATACTGTAAACAGCCCTAACACCGACTCCAACAAACAACCCAAATCTAAAAATACGTCTCTCGTCTTACATTTGCCTACCAAAACCGGGCTCCAATGGGTGACCCAAACACAAAACGCATTTTGCCCTCTAGCCCACTCGAAATGCAAAAAAAGATCCTTCTCTCTCCTCGACCTATATCTTTTGCGGTGCGATGGTGTGAACTATGAAGGAAGCAGGGCAGGAGCGAGAGTCCGATGCGATGGCGACGACGCTGGGCATGGGCAGTGTGAGGAGGTACCCGCCCACCCGGTATCCCGATGTCGAGGCCATTGGAGAAGATGCGACCCTCGCCAGCGGTCACCAGTGCGGCCCCGACCCCGCCTTGGTCATGCCTTCCACGACGGAGGTGACAACAAAGCGTAGGGAGGAGATGAGGTTGTGGTCAAGCTCGGCATCAGATGCCTCCGCCTTCGGCCGGTCCCAATCCTCTTCCGCGCAATCGACAAGAAACGGAGACAGAGAGGGAAAGAGAGAGCAAGAAGGGGAAGAGAGATGGAGAGGAGTTGGCGAGCCTGGCGCTAGAGGCTGGGGCACTGGTGCCCGCGACGATGCTTTATGCCACGTCCAGGGAGAGAGAGTGAGAAGGAGAGGGAGAAACAGAAGATGGAGGGAGACGGAGAGAGAGCAGGGCGGCGGCGGTCATGGTGGCGGTCGATTCAGCATCGCTTGTGGCTCTGGCGACCAAGGAGGTGGTGCTCTGCCTCATCGGAGTTGATGCTGGCTTCGGCGGACGCATGCTCAGATGCAAGTCGGTGCCTATGCTTCATTCTTGTCGACACCGAGCAGAGAAGGTGACGACTGACGTGAAGGAGGCAGGAAGCAGTAGCAGCGTCCACCTCCCCGTCTCGTAGGTCGACGACGTACGACAGCACTGTGGCCATTAGCACCAGCTCCACCAGGGCTTCTGTCTTGTATGCGTTCGCTGTTGGAGTAGCTCAGTTTTGGGTGTGTATCCTTTTCACTGTGCATGACCTAAAGTAGAGAATGGGTATGATATTTAGGTGTTCATTGTTGGAGACAATCTAATAAGATAGGCACATGATGTGCACAAACAACTCCCGGTAAGGACGACCAGTTGGGATCAAGGACCATGCACCAACGACCATGGCACATGGCATATTCACAATAAATGGTTTCATCAAGAACCACCGCAGTAATTATTTATTAATATTATGGGCCTTCTTACCTAGCTATAACTACCAGCATGGATAGTCTTTATATCCCTAAAAAAAAAAGAATAGTCTTTATATGATTCTAAAAAAAATATAGTCTTCATATGCAATTTACAGATATTGACGAAATAATTAACATCATGCCTACATGTCAAATAAAATAAAAATATCATGGGATGGATGAATTACACGCGAGCACGTCCTACGCTTCAAATCATGCATGCTCAACTAACGCAACACAACATCGTGAAGCAAGAGAAAGCATCCATGCAGGGCTGCGACGGCTCGGTGCTGATCGACTCGACGGCGAATAACACGGCGGAGAAGGACGCGCCGCCTAACAACCCGAGCCTGCGTGGCTTCGAGGTCATCGACGCCGCCAAGACGGCGTGCGTGCCCCAAGACGGTCTCCTGCGCGGACATCCTGGCGTTCGCGGCGCGGGACAGCATCGCGCTGTCGTCGGCGGCGGGGAACAGCAACCTGACGTACAAGGTCCCCGCGGGGCGGCGCGACGGGCGGGTGTCCACGGTCACGGACGCCAACAACAACCTCCCCTCGCCGCTCTCCACCGCCGCCGAGCTCGTCGGCAACTTCACGCGCAAGAACCCCACCGCCGAGGACATGGTGGTGATCTCCGGCGCGCACACGGTCGGCCGCTCCCACTGCTCCTCCTTCACCAACCGCCTCTACAACTACAGCAACACCAGCGGCGTCGACCCGGCCATGAGCTCCGCCTACGCCTTCCTGCTCCAGAGCATCTGCCCGTCCAAAACCACCCGCTTCTTCCCCAACACCACCACGGACATGGACCTCATCACTCCCGCGGTGCTCGACAACAAGTACTACGTCGGGCTCACCAACAACCTCGGCCTCTTCACGTCGGACCAGGCGCTGCTCACCAACGCCACGCTCAAGAAGTCCGTCGACGACTTCAAGAGCGACAGCAAGTGGAAGAGCAAGTTCGCCAAGGCCATGGTCAAGATGGGCAACATCGAGGTGCTCACGGGCACGCAGGGGGAGATCAGGCTCAACTGCAGGGTCATCAACAACGGCAGCAGCAGCACCGGATTATTCGAGCTTCAAATGACAACAGACTCTGACCAGGAGGAACGACATTGCAGCCAACTAGCAGGTAGTAGTAGCAGCTAGTACTCTAGTAGTGATCTACTACCACTATTATCTGCACATCCACAGTGACGATCGATGTTCTTCAGTACTGCGATGAGTTCTACTACCATGTCAGCCACCGCTCTTGATTGGGCGGAATATGAAATAAACATCTTCTTAGAATGAAATAAACATTTTCTGAACAAGTAAAAAACATGCATGGCACAAGATTTGTTCTTTTTTTCTGTTTGACTGATGTTGGATACTTGCATTTCCTGTGTGTAACTACTATCTCCATTTAAAATTTTATTATAAGTTGGTTTTATTTTTTTTAGTACACAGTTTTTGCTATATATACATGCATCATGCTTGTTCTTGTACAAAGGGCTAAGAGATGAGCGTGTATTGTTCATGTAGTTCTTGTTACATCACCACTCTCTTTATTAATTAGGACAATTGCATATATTACACACATCATCTGGTGGATTGAAGAACCAAACATGCCTCCCTATCTAGGCATGGATCGAGCTACGAGCTATTCTACTATGAGCATTGTTGCCAATGCTATGAATACATTCTTGAATAAAGTTGCATCAACATTGATTTTAATGACACCTGTATGTGGGGGTGCAATCCATGCAGACCTCCGTTTGCAGAGAACTTTGGTAAACATTCTCATGAATCGTCTTCCGCCGTGCATACCAATTATGCCACAACATGATCGCCACTCTAGCGACATTCTCTTTTGGTAAGATCTCTGTCATGATCACCAATACTTAGCGTCACTCTCCAAATTTCCACTCTGTAGCTCTACAGTCTCTTCCTTCTCCAGCGTCCAAATGCATCTCGCCATAGTGCATTCTAGCAGAGAGTGTCTCCACAAATCCTCAATCCCACAGAACAAGCAGGCGCTGCCTTGTGCCATCTACGGTGGAGTACGTCTCCGGTCGATAGCGAGTGCTTCGCTAATCGCCAAAGAAAAATATGGATTTTAGAGGGGATTCTCACCCTCCACAGTTGCATCCATTCCTTCACGTCAGCTCGATGATTTGACCGGCCTGCATTATACCGCGTGGCCGCGTCATGCTGCCCCCGTCAACAAAACAACATGTAATACGTCGAGCGTACCGAGAAGCAGAATGATTTGTCGAAGTCCCAAGCCCAGAAATCCTCCTGCTTGTACAAAGGGGATGTTAGCAATCATCATCGTGTCGAGAGGGGGTGAAGAACTTCTGTAGCATGTTACTTCGCCGCTTCGGCTGCATTACTAGGTTCAGGTTTAACCATCCTCAGGGTATCATAAGTTATCAGGGCATCATAACTTTTCTAATGGTCACCAATTCGTCATCCAAATTTCTGTCTCCCATACCTATTCGTTTTATCAAGCCCTCCTTTAGGACCTCACGTCCATCGTCAATGGACCACCATACACTCAACGAGGAGGAACCAAGATACCATTTTCGGGGCATTTAAAAAATCACATTTACATCCACATCCATATATATTTATCCGCTTCTATTCAAATCTGAAAAAAATGATTAGACTAAAACATGAGAGACGTTATCTGATCCGTTTCCATCCCTTTGGTCCCACAGTCTTTGTAATTGGAATCAAACACATGTTACCACAGGCCGTGGCCCATTCAAACTAAAGAGATTCGGTCCAAGTAAAGACCCGAGAGGCGAGAGACGACGAATACATGATGACCAGGTCGCGTCGCCTTCGCCTTCGCCTTTGCCTCGAACGGCCGATGCCGCCCGAGTTGATCAACGACGCCGTCGCCGAGATCCTCCTCCGTCTCCCGCCCGACGATCCCGCTTGCCTCGTACGCGCCTCACTTGTCTGCAAGCTCTGGCGCCGTATCCTATCCCACTCCACCTTCCCCCACCGCTACCGCGAGTTCCATCGAACGCCTCCCCTCCTCGGCTTCATCGGCAGTACCTCCTACAGCGCGGGCAAATTCAGCTGCTTCCACCCCATCACGACTAGGATCCCCTTCCTCGAGCCAGCGTTCGGCCAATGCCAGGCTCTCGACTGCCGCCATGGCCGTGCCCTCTTCGATATGCAAGATGGCATGAGAAGTCTCGCTGTGTGGGACCCCATCACCGGAGATCACAAGGTGCTCAGCCATCCAAACCCCCACAAATATTGCGACTCCGGCGCGGTTATTTGTGCAGCGCCCAGATGCAACCACCGGTGTGGCTGCCACGGCGACGGCCCTTTCCAAGTGGTGATTGTGAGCACCTCACACAACGACGACGACACCAAAGCTGCTAGGGCATGGGTGTACTCATCCGAGACTGCTGCATGGAGCGCGCCATCCTCGTTGCAGTTGCCTAAAGATTCCGGGCTATACATGGGGAAACGTGGAGCCCTTGTTGGAGACAAAATCTACTTATTCGCACATACTGGAATTCTCGCGTATGATCTGGGAAAGCATTGCTTGACTATGATTTGCTTGCCACCCATCTACATCAGTCGGCCTGTCCTCATGACAATGGACGACAGTTCACTGGGGTTGACCAACGTTAAGGATTCAGGCCTCCACTTGTGGGCGAGAAAGGTGAATCTGGATGGATCTATGGGATGGGTACAAGATAGAGTCGTCTATCTTAATAATCTAGTTCCTATTATTCGGTCTCCGTACGGGTTTGTGAATGTTATTGGATTCGCTGAAGGCATGAATATTATCTTACTTGGCTAAGATGCTAGTGGCTTCATGTTTGATCTGAAATCAGGGCGGTTCAAGAAGCTAAGCAATCCTGAGTACCACTACTATGATGTCTTCCCCTACTTGAGTTTTTACATTCCTGGTAAACAAACTATGCCTTGTTATTTTACTTATATAATGTGGTACTTTACAACTTATATCTATATACATGATGTTCTGCAAGTTAGAAATTTTAGTGGAATGAAAATAGATGCTACCTCTGCAAGCGAAAACTGAATATCTAACAATATAACATCACATCTGACTTTAATTTGGTCAATTGGCCCAGTAGTCATAGGCACCTTTGATAGTCAAAATGTCTAAGTTGGCCAGTCTAATTCTGAAGCCACAAGCCGTTGATCTAAAATTTGGTATATCTTTGTTGGTCAGTCTAATTCTGACTTTAATTGAAGGGCGGCCCTCGTGCAAGCGGTAGAGCTTTACCGCCTGTGATCAAGAGGTCCAGGGTTCAAGCCCCAGCCTCTGCACATTTGTGCAGAGATGGTTGCTGGCTATTTTTCCTTTCCCAGACCCCGCAGTGCGGGAGCCTACGGCACTGGTATATCTTTGTTGATCAGTCTAATTCTGAATCCAAAAACTACAAGACCCTAATAACCTTGTGAATGTTTGGAACTTCCTTGACAAATCACTTCATGGCCTTTTTGTTTGCACTAACTCTTCTAAATATTTTTCATTAGGCATGCTCTATTGTTCATCTCATAAAGCTACATATATAGGTGAGTTATGTAATAATACTATTCATGCTACTTTTCAGATTTTGCTACCCACAAATCGCCACTGCCAGCGGAGACGAGATAATAACGAGTGAGTTGAAAGGATTATAGCACCTGGACAATTTACAATTCATTCAAGTTGTGTTTGCTGTACACTGCACTGCCTGCCTATTTCAGGCCTTGTTGCTTTGAAATATGCAGTATTTTGTTGGTAGTTTAATTTATGCAAGACTTTGTGATCAATTGTGCTTTCCTGTCTAGTTGCTTTCAATTGTCCAGCAGCATGTGAAGGCCATGATTCCGATTTGCAGATAATATGAACTTGATCTGTTATTAGTGTTATATCGATGGAAGATATGGTAAGGTTGATAAGTCCACTCAGCAACCGAAGAAAAATTTCCCTTATTTTCATTTCAAAATTAATGAATATGAGTGGTGCTCACCATTTTCTTCCATCCAGTTAGTTCAGTTAGCTGAGTTTGTTTCAAAGTCTCTTTCGGAGTCTCTTTTATTTTCCTCAGTTAGTTGAACTTCACATAAGTGCTTGCACACACATATTCTTGTTGATCAGGAAATGGCCATCTGCAACATGTCACCCGTGATTGGTGTGTGTTGTTTTCAATGTATTAGTCACCGCTTCTTCCCTGTAATTTTTATCCTCCAACATTTACTTTGGCCTAGCGCCTTGAACCACCCTGAACTTCACTGTCCTTACACCGGCCACCTGGAATCAACGGAAAATTATTTAAGTGGGGTCCCAACTTTGTTTTTTAACTTTGTTTTTTTATAATAAGCGTGATATATTAATAGTAAGAACAGTTTACACGAATAAGGGAGAAAGGCTCCCAGCCTGACAAAGAAATGAAATTACAAGGGCACATAGATACATGTGCTGAATTTGAACAGGAAAGCCTGAAATGTAAATCAGAGGCTAGTCGAGCTCTTGAGGCTAGATTATGAGCTGTAACATTAACATCCCTAATAATCTTGAGCACCTGATGGGAGAAGCATTTGAGTTTGCAGTCTAAAGTCAGAGATGTAAAAGGTTTGATACTCCAAGGCTCAGGTCCATTGCTGCAGCCATTTAGAAAGTTGACAAGCATCTCATTGTCGGAGAGGAAACTTACTTCCTGTAAAATAAGTTGCTTTGTGATTCTTGCAGCCAATGTAAGTGCAGCAGCTTTAGCCATAATCACCGAGGAAATTTGCTGAATTTGTGCCTGAACATACATAGAGACCGGCTAAGCACAAGGGCTCTTCTGCGACGAAGACACATGCATCTGGAAGATTATAACTGTGTTTGCTGCATGTTTGGGGTTGAAGAAGAGCTGCTCCACATGCTCTTTCATTGCCCATTTGCTGCTGCTTGCTGGTACAATTTGCTGCAGGTTTTAATTCCAAATTCAGAAAACATTTCAGTAATTCTTGAAAGCATCAGGGATCAGCTGCACCAACCCTTCTTTATGGAAATCATGATTACCATGTGCTGGGCGATTTGGATAATGAGGAATGATTTAATCTTCCGAAATTTGTCTCACTCAATTCAAAGATGCAAGGAGGTGTTTCAGAGGAAGTTTGTCTTAGTTATCCTAAGAGCAAAGAGTTCTTACCATCCAAATATAGATCAATGGCTAGACAACTTTGTGTAATTTTAGCTATTTTTTTCTGAATTTTTTTATCATGAATGTAATCTGTAAGACATGCCTTGTTTAATTTAATAATACACCTGTAGGGGTGCTCTGCCCCTCCTGTTTCCTCAAAAAAACCATACATAGAGACCTTTTGAGAAGGAGAGAAGATGAATATTCCAATGCCTGCTGACCTTGAACAATTAGTACCATCATCTGGACTAGTGGCTGCATCAACAAAGCATCCAGTACCTGGGAGAAGAGCAGGTTCTGTGCCCCCCATGAAAATTCGTTTTTGCTATTGGAGTGTTTGTCGGCGCATACGACGGGTTGATGGCTCGTTTGTTCATGATCGAATAGCAAGCCGTGCAAATGGCAGATTCGTGTGGTTCAAGCCTAGGTTTTTATAGTACTATTCTAAATATGTACAGACAAATACTACCGCTTAAATAGACTACGTTTATGACATTTGATTTGATGAGCATGCTATGGTTATTCTCTATTGCAACATGGTTATTATTACCTAGTTTAATTAAAATGGTGAAACAGAGCTCAAAATTTGTAGCCCAGCCAATAAAAGAAAATTTTATCCACTTATGTTTGGATTGGGTTGCCACTCCATCCGCTTGGATTAGAGGGAAAAGGGGAGAAGAATGAATGGTATGGGCCGAGGTGGGCCAATCCGTCTGTTTTAATTAGGATATATGCATGTGTTTTATCGTAGACGGACGGATTGCCCGCCTATTTTAAGGGAATGTATGCTATGAAAATCAACCCCTCCGTGCAAACTATGCAAACCAACTGCGGGGGAGAGGTGAGAGGGGGATTTGTAAAAGTGTGATTAGGAGCGGGTGGTTATTTCCAAAGTTTAATATTGCACTTAACCATCCACTCCTAATCATATTTTTGCAAATCCCCCTCTCACCTCTCCCTCGTAGTTGATTTGCATAGTTTGCACGAGAGAATTTTCATAGCATAGGTTGCCCTGTTTTAATGGTTTATGGATGCCAATGTTAAGATGGCCTCAAGAGTTTTCCCGCTCTTTCTAACCTCACACCCTCATCTTCCATCTTTGCTGTTGTGGATGGTGTTTTCGTCATATGGGCTCGCAGTGCTGGAGTTGTGGCTATTAATTAATGTCAAGCCTGGCTAAGTGAGGAGGGTATTCCGTGACTATAGATGGCCACCGTGCCGTGCCGGCACGGCACTGCTTCGTGCCACTGCGTGCCGCCGTGCCAGCCGTGCCGTGCCTGTCCGTGCCATGGGCCAGGCCTTCGGCCCATGGCACGGCACATGGGCCGTCGGGCCGTGCCGAAAGCACGGCGTGCCGCTGTGCCGACTGCCAAGCTCACACCCAAGCCAGGGCCAGGTGGCCGACGCCCGCTCGCTCCCGGTCCCGAGGTGCCGCTGCGAGGAGCCGGCGTCACCCACCCTGCTGTCGGCGTGGAGGAGGAGGCCGCTATGGGGGCGTCATCGCGTCGAGGCCTGGAGGAGGAGCAGGCGACCACCAGCGTGGAGGAGAAGGAGGCAAGTTTGCCGGCGGCACTGAAGGCTTGGAGGAGGCGGAGGAAGGACTAGCAAGGCCGCAGCGTGGCGCTCGCGCGTGGCCACGTGGGCGTGGGGAGGAGTCGCGTCGAGGCCTGGAGGAAGAGCGCGTGGCCGCCTGCGTGGAGGAGGAGGAGGCAAGTTTGTCGGCAGCGTTGAGGGCCTGGAGGAGGAGCAGGGCAGCGGTTGCGGCTTGTGGCCTGCGGCTTGCGGCTTGCAGGACAGCGGAGCGAGAGAAGGCCAAAAGGGGAGTGTGGCGCCGGTGTAGAGGACAGCGGAGCGGGAGGGAGAAGGGGAGTGCGGCGTTGGCGTAGAGAAGAGTCGAGTGGGGAATTTAGGGTTTAGGTGGAAGGGAGTGGGTGGGATGGCCGGATGGGCCTTAAGGCCTTTTAGCAAATTAGCAGTAGCAGGCCATAGTTCTTGTACCACCGTGCCGCCACCGTGCCGCGCCCTAGGCAGTGTCGTGCCATGCCCGTGCCGTGTCATGGGCCAGGCCGGCGGCCCAAGCACGGCACAGTCCATCGGGCCGTGCCGGCACGGGCACAGTGACCTGCGGGCCGTGTCGTGTTTGTGTCAGGCCAAAAGGCCGTGCCACGGGCCATGCCGTCGGCCCATGGGCCGCATGGCTATATATATCCGCGACAACATTTTTGATATTATTCTGTACACGAGTTTCTGCACTCCAGGTAATTGCCTCATGTGTCCCAGAGCATCTTGGATTCTGTACAGTTTTCCAATATTTCACTTAGTAGGATGGGTGGAAGTATGAGCAAGTATATTGGAGGAAGAATAGTGAGTTTTCTCTATAATGTTTAATTTAAGTATAATAACATAAAATTTAAAGATGATATATCCATGTGAAGTAAAGAGAGATGTTTTCATGAGTTATGTCTCACTCTTTTCAAATAGAAAGGTGCAGTTGCCTGGTTGTTAATTAATTGTTGTACTTGCATATAATAAGTTAGTTTGTTAGTACTATTTGCCTGCTAATTTATTTTTCAAAGCAATTTGTTAGTGTTGTGTTTGGTTTTACTTGTTCCTTGACTGTTTAACGTTGAATATTTTAGTTTACATCATTTTTGTATTTCTGCAGCACTAAGAGCAGCCGCCAACAATTGAGGGGCCTTGCACCAGTACTTCTAATAATGCATGAAAAATGGATGGTACTCCCTCGATTAATGTTTGGTAGTTTGTGGTAACATCATTTGTGTAGTAGTGATAGGAGCAACATTCTGTTGCTACGTATAGACATATTAGCTTGTATCACTAAATACTACAAGTATTTATTTGCAAAGAAAATATTTGTAGTTAATAAATTTTAGTATTGTCAACGTTTAGAATGGAAGTATTAATTTTAGTATTTTTTTCCTTTGTTGAGAACCAAACTCGTCGATCTTGTAACATTATATTGTACTTTGATTGATGTTCTATGAGTTGATTTTCGATTTTCTTATACGACAAAGGGCTAAAATAAAATGTCTAGAAAAATTAGCAAAATTTACTTATGACGCGAAGTTAAATATATTATAGTGGACTTCCACTATAATAGGAGAAATTTAAATATATTATAGTGGACTGCCACACTTGACTGGGAATTTAGAGTTTTGATTGGACCCTGTTTTCAGTTGAATTGACGCAAGACTAAATTTAATTAAAAAATTATAGTGGTTGAAAAAAGTAATAACAATTTATTAGAGGTACAACATAGATACTCATGTAGAGTTTAAACTAATTTAAAAGTAGCTAGATACGTAAAGAAATGGTACGGTTAAGTTCGTAGTTCAGCACGCCGGAACTGAAAGCACACCACGATGGTCCTCGTCAAGTTCAACGTCCTTTACCAAGCAAGTCAAACAAGACTGCAAACTGACTGGGAATTTAGAGTAGTGCTTTCCACCCCTGTTTTCAGTTAAACCAACGCAAGGCTAAATTGAAACAAGAAATTATAATGTTTAAGAAAATACTAAAAATTTATTGAGAGAAATCAAACTTAGCTACGAGGTACCAGCATAGCAGTTCGACAGTTCAGCTGATGGATTTGCGGCTGATATAGTTTTTTTGTGAGAAAAACAATGTACCATGCATTTACAAGTACCAAGATACGTAGAGAAACGGTCAATTTCGTAGTCCAGCACGCCAGACCTGAAAGCACACCACAATGGTCCTCGTCAAGTTCAACGTCCTTTGGGCTTTGCCAACCAAGTCAAACAAGACTGCATGTACGTTGTCTCGTCCTGCGTATATATGTGCTGGTGCTCTATTTCCCACCACACAAACACATCATCACTCTCAAGAGCAACCAATTGCAGTTTACGACTACAGTCTGTTTCTCACTGCTACTCACAGCTCCATTTGTAAACCATGGCGTCCCAGGCCATCGAAAGCCACCGCGCCGGTGCAGAGGTCATCACTGGAGACGCCGCATGCAGAAAGAAGTCCGTTGAGCTGCTGGAGGAGCTCGGCCTCCCCAAGGGCCTGCTTCCAATGAGGACATCCAGGAGTTCGGGTACAACCGAGAGACAGGATTCGTGTGGCTGGTGCAAGGGAAGAAGTACGTCCAGCACACATTCAAGAAGATCAAACAAACGGTGTCATATGCTGCCGAGGTCACGGCGTTCGCTGAGAAGGGCAAGCTGAGGAAGATAACTGGTGTCAAGACCAAGGAATTGATGCTTTGGCTAAGCGTGGTCGAGGTGTATGTTCCCGAAGCCTCGCCGGAGAAGGTCACCTTCAAGACTGGCACTGGCCTCTCGGATACCTTTGAGGCCAGTGCCTTTGCTCTCGGACAGTAATATAATCAAGCACTGCAATCTCAGATCAAGTCAAAGTACTACGTTGCTGCTGTGCTGCCCCCATACTTATTTCTTGTTTTGTAACGCATTAACAAATATGCATTTGTATCGTGTTTGACTTGTACTGTGGAGTATTTTCTCATTTGATTTCGTACTAGCAAATATATCCGTACGTTGCAACGGGATAAAAGAACTATTAAAATTTATTTAAAATGATAACATGAATGATAACTTAAGTTTTATATTTTTATGATTTATTTTATGATGATTATCACATTTATAATATACGTTAATGCTCACAGTAAATAACAATGGCATATTAAACTTGCATCGAATTAACATACTTTGGTATATTTTTTCTTTTTCTTGTAAAGCGTATAGTTATTTAGATATAAATAAATATATTATAACTTTGTAGCTTTTTTCATACTGCTCATGGATATCGATTTTTGTAGCTTTTTTAGGCATCATCATACCAACTTCCGTAACTGCATTAGGGTTGTTCTGTCCACCGATGATTATGACAGTATTTTTTTCACATAGTAGCTCTTGTCATGAACCACATACTGCCGAACATTCCGGTTCATAAAATAATTAGTTGTATAATTGACTAATCTATATTTAAATACTAACAAATTATTTAAATACAATTGACATAGATGTTGTAAATCTTTCTCGTCAAAATTTTAATAAAAAAGTCAAGAATTATATACTGCCACTTTTCGATTCATGAAATAATTTGTTGTGCCATTAACTAATCCATATTTGATTTTTAAACAAAACTGAATTGGTGGTGTAAATCTTTCTCCTCAAAATTTAATGCAGAAATAAATATAATAATTATTAAAAAATAGAGATTATGAACTGAATCTTGTCTTGAGTAGGAATTGGACAACGGAAAGTCTATGAAGACTTGGGGGAACAATGACCAAGAGGACATCTTGTACATATTCAAACCATATGTATGTAACCTATATAAGGATAATTAACACACCTGTAGATAAAAACACAACCTAATTATATTCATAAAATATATGGATGGATCATATTTTTATGAAACTAATAAAATTGGTTTGATATTTTTCTGATTTTTCTGTGATTTTTTATGAATTTTATAACATTTTAACATTTTGCATCCGAAATCCTGACCTATTTCAAAAATTATTAAAGCCCTTCCACCTTTTTTCTCTTTCTTGTATTGTTTTTATTTGAAATCTTATATTATTTTTTATTCTATTCCTAATCTAATCTTTGTAGCACTAACGTACTAGAGTTAGAGTCGGAGAGGTGACGGGGTGAAGCGGTTGGAGGGGTGGACATAATTTTTCTAAATCAGGGAGCGGACAGATTATTAGATGAAAATTTTAGTATTTTATTATTATTATGGTTTTCTAACCGTAAACATATAGGACACGGAGAGGTGAAAGAAAAAAGAGGTAAAAAAATTTTACCTCTTTATAGATAAATATAGATACAGTTCAGTGAACTGTCTGTCAGGCACGCTCGTATTATTCCAGGCCCATCATATCGGAGACGGCCTTCAATTTGAGTGAATCGGACGGATCGGATGGACCATATATAGTGAAAGATGATTTCTCTCTTTGTATATATGGTTGAGGGTCGAGTGGTGGATGGGCATAGACAAAGCATAATCCCTGTTTCTGCCCTCTATTTCCTGACCTTACATCATTGCTGCTGCGGATGTTGTCGGTGTTTTTGTCATACGGTCTGGTGATGCTGGAGTCTTGGCCATTGATATCATATCTCGCCGATCATGGAATGTATAGATGCTGCTGCCCACATTGTAAATGTTATTCCCTACATGAGTTTCTGCACACCAGGTAATTGCCTCATGTCTCCAGCTGGGTCATCTTGAATTCTTACCTCATGTCTCCAGCTGGGTCATCTTGAATTCTTTAAAGTTTTACTACTTTCTTTATGCTTAATTGCTGGTATTAATTTGATTCAGTAGCATGCATGGAAGTATGGACAATGATATATTGGTTCAAGAATAATAAGTTTTTGAGAGTAGAATGTTGCAATATATATACCATAAAGTTGTGCTACATTTTCATTTTTATGGATCATTTGTAAAATTGGTTTGATCTTCCAAGAAACTTGTCTATCTATTGTTGGCTGCCTGGTTCTTAATTGCTTGAGTTGCAAATATTAGGGCCTGCTTTGTTTTTAAATCAAGTTGTTGGGCCCTGTGTTTTGTTTCACTTCTTCATCCTCAAGTGCACATGTTGGTTCGACAACAAATCAATTCATATTTACATAATTTGTGCATCTATGCAGCACTAAGAACAGCCTCCATCGATGACGGGCCAAGCACGGTTGCTTCTAATAATGTATGACAAATTGATAGTACTCCTATCACTGAACTGGTGTTGGTCTTAGTCTGCTGGCCTTTAGGTAAGATGGTTTCTACACTTCGTTGGAGCATCTTGTCTGTCTTATACTCCCTCCATCCATATATCGGGGTCGTTTTAGCCTCTTTGCGGGATGACAAGGGAAAGTTAAAGGAGTGCTTGTTAAAGGAGTAATTGCCACTTTGTACTAAATGCACCGGAGTAATCCTCCACTAAAACCGCTCATATGATTTGTATTAAAAGTATGATTTGTTTTGTCTAATATCTGTTGTGTATACTTAAGTGCAAAACTATTATATATGTTCTCCCAGGACTATAAATATTAGGGCCTAACAGCGGCGGCTAGGGCTGAGGAGGAGGTGGCGGACGGCAGCTTGGGCGGCTGTCAGCGAGGCCACGGCAGCAGCGTTGACTTGAGCGTGCACTAGGGATAGGGTTGGGGGTGGAGGCAGCGTGTGCACGAGGGGGGAGAGAGATAGAGAGAGAGTAAGAGGGCTTGAGAGCTGGGGTAATGATCTTTTCAACTATTGCTTTTTTGAAGATTCAATGGTTACAAGGTCCCTTATATTTATAGTCCTGGGAGACTTAACCACTAAGCAAACTGTGACTTCACTCTTAAGCAAACTCTAGGAGATCCTTATAAGATTTGATTCTCCTTTTCAAACTAACTTTAACTCAGATTTCTAACTTATCCTTTTCAAAATCTAGAGAGACACATTATACAAACTCATAATGACATGGTGGGACTGGCGGCGGCGGGCACGGGGCGCCCCTCCTTTGCGTGTGCCAGCCCTAGGGCGCCTCCTTGGCCCGCGTGGTGCGGCCACGGCAGCGACGGGAGCTGTACGGATTTTCTATTGGCCTAATACCACTACACCACAACCCTTAATTAGTGACTGACTTGAACTTGTTGTAAGGGGTCTACAGCGATGGATGGTCCGTGGCTAAAAGTTATAGCGAAGGACCTCAGCAGTTGCTATTGAAGCTGTCGTTTTACGTATACAGCAATGGACTTCATCTTTAGCAATGGACCATCCATCGCTCTAACATTTAGCAACAGACAGCCTATTAGAACTTTTAGCAACTGACAATCCATTGCAGTAAGAACTTTTAGCAACGGACAGTCCATCGAGCTCAATTAAATAGGTTTAAAAAAATAACCCAGCTATATTTGAAATTAGGCCACATTCACAACCAATACAATAGTGAATGGCATACAGAAATCATACTCTCATTCATCAATATCAAATGAATACATATATAATCATGCCACTAGCTTAAGCTTCTTGCCATCAAGGCAAGATACAAGCATATAGTAGTTGAATAAAAAATCTAGCTAAGTCATTAGGTTGTACAGCAAGCATTGTTTTCCTATTGGGCGATAGCCTTCAGCCAAAAGCCATCCAACATTGACCAAACGATAGGTTAAGTCCACCAATAGCTAGAAGTTCCTAAAAGAAGTGATGGAATGAGTAATCTAACGAAGTCCACAAATTTGCTTGCTGCATTACAGTCAACAGCACAAAGAGAGAGTAGTTGCCTTACCTTGCTGATATGGATG
Organism: Bothriochloa decipiens; assembly: GCA_023333625.1. NCBI lineage: Eukaryota > Viridiplantae > Streptophyta > Magnoliopsida > Poales > Poaceae > Bothriochloa > Bothriochloa decipiens. The sequence continues at coordinate 20,972,654 of CM041634.1, forward strand.
GAGATGGACTAGCCTCTTCTGATGCACATAAGACCTGAAAAAGAGAGAAAACATTATTACTACCTCGTGATACACAAGAATGTGCAAGAATTGGTTAATGTACATCTATGTAAAGACAAATTAGATTTATGAGAATTGCTCCTCTGTCCGGGATAAACCTCTCATAGCAGCAAGGGGCGCACCGCCGACGAACCTCTCATAGCGGCTCAGGGGCGGTTCTTCGGTGAAAAAACGTAGGAGAGATTACTCCAGGGACGACATCGCGTCGGTTCATCCAGGTAATCCCTCCCCTTAGGGTTGAACCGCAAGGCACGGGAGCAAAAGGGGCTCGTCTCTATTCAAAGAGTTCAGGATCGCCGGTCGAGAGGTATTCCAGTGGAGAATCTATTTCATTGGTGATTCCGTATGGGAAATCGGAGATTGATGCTAGCGTTCCCTCCGTTTGCATTGTTGCCGGTGGATCAGAGAGACGAGGCTGGCAAAAATGGCGGAGTCTCATCGGACATGGCCAAGTTTTTGTCACCTGAGATTGAGCTATTGGACATGGATTTAGATGGCTGGATGAAGTCTGACCATATGGTTACATGATGCTACTCTGAGAAGAATCCGACTGTTGCGGTGGGACTACCCAAATATTCACAAAACTCAGAGGAATGCAAAGGGAGCAGAGTTAAACACTTGAGAGTTCCTCCAATTGTGGCGGTGGACGAACATTCGATTGTTGTGGGAAACATTCCAATTCGATTCTGTTGGTCACATGAAGATAGAGATCAGATGAGTCCAGTGAACTCCGCCAACGAAATTATGGCCCAATTGTCTCGGCCGCCATTGAAACAGGGGCGGGAGCTCGAGGGCAAACAGAGCGGGGGGGAAGAAGCTTGTTCAGATGACTAAGGTTGTTGGGCCAACTGGGCTAGCCCATAGCCCAACTCTAAAAGAGCTCTTTTCTCACTCCTATATTCCCCCAAAGCCATGGCACAAGCCTCTGCAGCGTCGCTGGGTCTGGGTCGCCGCTACTAGGGTTTGGGATTCAGCGGCTGAGCGATTCCAAGCCAGCGAGCTAGAAGGAAGTACGGGAATCAGGCTAGACACCTCCACCGGATTGAGCCAGCCACTACCGACGGAAGATCATTTGTAGAGGTAGCAACGTCTGGGATGGAGAAGAGAGGGTTCAGTCGGGAGGGTACTGGATACAGCGGCGGAAGAAAGGGTAACCGTGAGCCGAGGAGGGGCCGGGATGACCGTGGTCATGAAGCTAGAGGGCAAGAATACAACCGCTACTACTACCGCCAGCATTACAGGGGGCCTGAGCAAGGGGAGTTCTAGGAGAGGAAGCCTTTAGCTGATGAAGATCTATCAGATCCAAGAAAAGAAAAGGGGGTACCAGTAGGGAGCTCCGCAATCATCTATAAGTCAGCTCAAGTGTTATAATTGTAACCAAACTGGTCATTACCACTCAGATTGTGAGAATGAGCCGTATTGCTATGCTTGTAAGAATACTGGGCACAAGTCTTATGACTGTCCTTCGAAGATAGTTGCAGCTGTTCCTAAGAAACAACCTGTTGTGCCTATACCTGTTAGAGTTAATAATGGGCAACAAGATACTGGGGTCACTAGGGGAACCAAGGGGTTAATGCTTTGTGGTTATGGGATTCCTGATCAGTTATTCTACTCTCTAGAGGTCCTAGAAACTAAGCCAGAGGGCAAGAAGTCTAAAGATGGTCCAGTTAGAGCTATGGTATCTGTGCTAGAGGGCAGAGGAACTAGATAGAGGATCAAAATAGAGCTGCAATACTTGGTGAATTCAGAATGGGCATGGAATGTTAAGAGGATTTCTGGGAGTGAGTTCTTTGTGGATGTTCCATCCAAATCTATTATGCATATCCTGAAGAACGTGCATAAGAGGTCTTTTGTCACTTCAGACATTGTTGTAGTTATAGAAGAGGCAGATGTGGACCCTGAAATCTTTCTTGAATTGCAATGAGTGTGGGTCAAAGCTAGGGGTATTCCTTCTTTTGCCAAAATTGAGTATGCTGTGATGGAATTAGCAAAGTTGGTAGGAAAACCAGAGGAGGTTCACAAGCCCTCCCTGAAATGGAAATCTGTCTGAGTCAAAGTAGCTTGTGTGAACCCTGCGAAAATAGAGGGAACTTCAGAAGTTTACATCAACCTGAAGGGGAGAAGAATCACATGGCATTACTCTGACAAAATGAGAATGTTCCCCCTGCTGCTCTAGATGATGATGATCTGGATGATATTGATAATGAAGTAACTGATGAAGAGGATCCAGATTCACAGGAGGAGAGATGGAAGGAATTAGGGAAGGTGGCCCCTAAAGAGTCATCAAAGTCAAATGGGGATGGCTCCTCCAATTACCAGGGAAGATCCCACAACCTGCTGGATGAGACAAAAAACAAGAGATCCTGGAAAGAGCTGATGGAAATGGAGAAAATACCCAAAGCTAACAAGGTGGACCAGATTCTGTTAGGTGGAAATGCTGAAGCAAAGTGTGTCTATGGCACCAAGGAATATTGTCCAAATTGATAGTCCTGTGAAGCAGCTGGAGGTTGAAGCTGGAGCTACTGAGTTGACTGGCAGCAGCCATACAGAAGGGAACATGTCCAAGGATTTATCTCATATCCCAACCATGGCTGAGAATGCAACTGTGCTCTCAAAGTACACAACTACAAGACAAAGCTCAAGAGTTCTAGATAAGGAGATAAATGTCCAGAAGAAGGCTATGGCCAACAAGGCCAATCACAAAGGTACATCATCTTCTAATATCCCTTGCCATATGATTAATGTTTCTGCCTGCTCTATTGATAATATAGCAAGTACTTGTGGTATTCTGGGGGGCTGATGAGCAAGTTAGACTAGCTAACATTTCTTTATTACAAGCAAAAGAAGATGCCTTAGCCTCTTTAGTTAGAGCTAGACAGAAGATCAAGAATGCAAAGTGTTCTATTAGAGATAGTACAGATGCTAATATGGTAGATGATCTGAGTTTAGTTGATGGGGGTGTTGATGCACCCAGCATCTTATTTGAACAGCAAATCAAAACAAACAATGAGAAGATAGAGATAGAGGAGGTTTTGGATGACACCTCACTTAGAGTTCATAGTATTTAGAATGACCCCCTAATGTGGTTGTTATAAAATGAGAATTCTATTTTGGAACATTAGGGGGTTGGGGAGTTCTAGTAGAAGAAAGCTTCTCCTAGAGTTAATAAACAGAGTTTCCTTCGATGGTATATGTTTGCAAGAAACCATCAAATCTTCCTTTAGACAGAGAGGGTTAGAAAGGATTGCTGGTAATAGAGATATGTTCTGGTCTTGGGTTCCAAGTAATGGCCATTCTGGAGGTATGCTGATGGGTTTTGATAGAGAGATTGCAGAGGTAATGGAGGAGGATTCTGGGGAGTTTTTCCAAAGCCTGTCTCTGAAGATGAATATGGATGGTTTTGGCTGGAAACTAATAAATGTCTATGGGCCAGCACATGATGATAGAAGACTTGATTTTTTGGAGGAAATTCAGTAGAATTTGCTGATCTCTGAACTCCCAATTCTGATAGGGGGAGACTTTAATATTGTGAGGTCTGTCCAAGAGAAATCAACTGGTGTTATAAATTAGCAGTTTGTAGATGCCTTCAATGAAATGATAAACACAGTATCCTTGAGAGAAATCCACAGAACTGGTAGTAGATATACTTGGTCAAACAAACAAATGCCTCCAATCATGTGTGTGCAAGACAGAGTCTTGGCTTCTAGTAGATGGGAAGACAGATTTGATTTGACAACTGTGTTAACTGAGCCTAGAGTGGGTTCTGATCACAACCCTTTGGTGGTTGATACTGGTGGTCTAAGCCATAGGCAACAACTCTACTTTAGATTCAACTCTCATTGGCTACAAGAAGGTTTTGTAGATTGGGTAAATGGTAAATGGCCTCTTAGATTCAAATATGATATCCTAGACCATTGGCATATTACCTCTAGTAAGATGAGAAGAGCTATTAAAGGATGGGGGCAAAATTTGACAGTCAGATAAAGAAAGATAAGAAAGCCATCATGGATAGGTTACAGGTTCTGGATGAATGGAGTGAATCAAGGCCATTGGCCCAGGTTGAGTGGGCTGAGAGGTATGAACTGGAGAAGCAAATACAGAAAATTCTTACTGATGAGGAAACATAGTGGCAGAGAAGACCTGGTGAAAAGTGTATTTTATCAGGGGACTCAAACTCTAGTTTCTTCCATAAGTGTGCTAATAGGAGAAGGAAGATGAAGATATCAATGTTGGAAATTGATGGGCAAGAGGTAATAGATCCTTCTATTCTCAGAGAGCATATTACTGATTACTATAAAGAATTATTTGGGTAAGCTAAGGTTGCTGATATGCACTTGGATGATAACATGTGGCTGCCTGCCCAGAGAATTCAAGATGATGATAATGAGATATTAATAAGACCCTTTACATATGAGGAGGTGGATATGGTAATCAAAGAAATGAAGAATAATACTGCTCTAGAAACAGATGGGTTCTCAGTGGAATTTTACAAAACCTTTTAGCCACAAATGAGACATATCATCAAAAAGATATTAGATGATCTACATAAAGGATCCCTGGAATTATGGAGACTAAACTATGGAGTAATCACTCTACTTCCAAAAACAAAACCTGCTATTAATGTTAAGCATTTTAGGCCAATTTGCTTACTTAATGTGATATACAAGGTCATTACAAAAACTCTGACATTGAGATTGAACAGGGTGATAGATAGAGTTATTAGTCCACATCAAATTGCCTTTATTCCAGGTAGGCACATCCTAGAGGGCATTGTAATTCTGCAAGAGGTTCTACATGATTTGAAAGTCACAAAAACCCCTGGAGTTATTTTGAAGTTGGATTTTGAAAAAGCATATGATAAAGTAAGTTAGAACTTTCTGTCAGAGGTCCTACATAGAAAAGGTTTTTCAAAGATATGGATCAGTTGGATAGACCAAGTGGTTAGAGGGGGTAGAGTCTGCATAGACATTAATGGGGACAAAGGGGAATATTTTAGGAGCTTCAAAGGGTTGAGGCAAGGAGACCCTTTGTCCCCTCTTCTCTTTAACATTGTGGCTGATGCTATGTCTGCTATGCTATGCAAAGCCAGTCAAGCTGGAGTTATACAGGGTTTAATCCCAAATCTGGTAGAGGGAGGCCTGACCCATCTGCAATATGCTGATAACACGGTGGAGCTTTTACAGTACTCACCTGAGAATCTGAGAAATGTGAGAAGAATCCTATCTTGTTTTAAAGCAATGTCTGGCATGAAAATCAATTTTGATAAGACAGAGTTATTTGCAGTGGGGCTATCTATAGAAGAACAGAACACTGCTGCTGATATTATGGGGTGCAAGATTGGTTCATTTCCAATGATCTATCTGGGGATGCCTGTTAGTTATTTAAAGATCAAGAAAGCTCAATTGAGTTATGTAGAAGAAAAAACTGAGAAGAGGCTGGGAACATGGCAATGTGAATATTTATCATCTGGTGGAAAATCTATTCTCATAGACTCTTGTTTGTCCAGTATCCCTATGTATACTATGGGGTGTACCAACTCTATGAGGGCAACATTCAGAGACTGGACTCAATCAAATCTAGATTCTTTTGGCAAGGCACTTCCAAGAAAAGAAAATACCACATGGTTAGTTGGGATACACTAAGTAGACCTAAGATGTTTGGTGGACTAGGTTTCCTCAATGTTGCAGTAATGAATGAGTGCACATTGATTAAATGGATTGACAAACTAGAGAGGTATGATGATAGTCTATGCTGTTCTATCTTGAGGAGGAAATATTTGGGAGATAGAAGCATTTTTCATATTAAAAATAAGAGAGGTTCTCAGTTCTGGAGAACTCTGCTTAACCTTAGAGATACTTACCAGAAGGGTAGAGGTATGATTGTCCACTCTGGAATCCAGACTAGATTTTGGTTAGACTGCTGGTTAGATCAATGCCCTCTGAAGATCTCTTATCCTAATGTGTTTAAGATAATAGTTGACCTTGACATTTCAATAGCCAAAGTAGTGGAGAATGGGGAATGGAGAATAGAGTTTAGAAGACAGCTCAATGTGACTCAAACACAAGAACTGGTACAGCTTAAGACTAGACTGGATGAGTTTGAATGGGGATCAGAGAATGATGAAGTAATTTGGCTCTTCGAGAGTTCTGAAAAATATTCTGTCAAGTCCCTATAAAATTTGCTAACATCTAGAGGAACCATTGACAGACACATGATGATGGTTTGGAAAAGCCCCATCCCATTGAAAGTGAAGAACTTTGTGTGGATGGTGGCCCATGATAAAATAAAATGTGGGGTTCAATTGAAAAAGAAAAATTGGTCTGGGTTAGAGAAATGTATCCTCTGTAATAACTATGAAACCTCTGATCATATTATGTTCCAATGCCCTGTGGCAGTTTTCCTCTGGACATTCCTTAGAGAGTGTCTAGGCTGGGCTGTTACTCCAACATCATGTGAAGCACTTTTTGTAGAGATATTAGATCGATGTAGAGGTATTATGCAGATGGTGACCTTCTTTACTTGTGCAGGTGCATTGTGGACCTTATGGAAGACAAGGAATGAGGCCGTTTTCAATGGAAAGGTGCTGTCATCGCCATCAGTACTCGCACATAAGACCATCACACTACTGAAGATCTGGAGTCCACTACTAAAACCCAAGATGAAGCCGGCGGCTAAGGAATTGTTGTACCTGCTATCGACCAATGCCTCTGCGTAGAGGGAAGAAGCATAGAGATGGGGTTACATGTGTGTTTCATGGCAAATGTAAATTTGTTGTGTACCCCAAACTCATTTTGTTCTGGGATTTTGTCGCTTGTGGTTTAGTGTAAGAGTGAAGGTAGGCAGCGCATGAAGCTAGAGTTAAGTAGATTGGAGTGATCGTTTGCTGTGATGTAAAACTGGTATCCCCAGCAACAACTGCTACCATATTACGCTTTCTATAAAGCCGGGCAAGTGCCTTTTATCTATAAAAATTGTAAAGACAAATTACTTTCTCAGCTCATGGGAAAATGGATACTTTCTCAGCTCATGGGAAAATGGAAAGGAAGAATTGAAGAAAAGGACCTGAGATCATTCAAGCATTCAGTTTGTTCTCTGCATCAACTTTATCATATCATTTCTGGTAAGTCAACAATGGTAGCAATGGTAGCAAATACTGCTGGACTGCTGGCTGCACTGAACTGCTGCAATGGTAGCAAAACTAAACTGAACTGCGCACGTGTGCATTGACTGTTATGAAAGGATGAGTTTCACACATGGACTATGGTTTTTTAATAAATTCTTGACATCCTGATTTCAGAAATGAAAATATTTAGTATTAGTAACCTAACATGTTAAGGAGTGTATGCACATATTGTCTTTACGTCACTAGAAACACTTCAATTTCTACTTATAAAAAGCTAGGACCAAAACTTGCTTGCTGATATATAGCCACGACGACGAACTCCGGCAGCATGCATGGCACGCCGGTGGTGAGCACGACGACGGCAAGTCGTCGAGCCGACGGATCCTAACCCTAATCGGCCGAATCGACTCCGCTAACTCCATCTACACGACCTGGCGACCACGGAACACGTGAGGGTAGAAGGAAAACAGAGCAAGGCGGCGCTGGCCATGGCGGACCGTGAGCTTCGGCCATGGCGGCCATGACCGGCGAGTTGGGAGGAGGCCAATCCGACCATTACTTTGACGATTTCGAGCTGTGGCTTAGTCTCGAGGGTGGATAGAAGCGAGTGGAAGAAGATGGCACGAGAGGATTTGGAAATGACGCAGTGGAATGGCGGTGAACGGCGAGCTCCGCGGCGGCGGCAATGGCGCCCGCCCGGTTCTGCAGTTGCGAGAGAGGAGAAAGAATGGGTGGAGGAGTCGAGTGGAGGCGAGATGGAGAAGTGGGTGAGGCGCCCGGGCGTCTTAACGCGCGGTCGGCAGCGGCACCGCCCTCGCCCGCCGATGTACGGCCTCCAGGTGGCGCGCGGCACCGGGCGATATTTTGCAATGCATTTTACTGACGGCCAAACGGGAAGCTGTCATAGAAATCAAGTTTTCATGTCGAAAACAAACTTTTCTATGCCCTATTACTCCAAAATTATGCCGAATTAGGCAAAACTCATATTGAGTGAAATGTAGATTGCGAAGAGTAGAACATTTTATCCAATTTGGTCCAAGTCCAATTCTGCCTAGAAATTGCAAGTTTGGAGCCCCCAAGAAAAATACTTTGAAAAAGGTTTTAAAATCAAAATTCAGCCTTCACTTCTGCCTTCTTCACCATTTTTAAATATTTTCCAATTATTTTCATAAAAAGTGAGAATTATAACTTTTATTACTTATAAAATTCTCTATAAAATTGGTTATGGGTGCACACACATGCAAACAATCTAGATAGACATTCAAGCTAGGTCAAACCAAATCACTCTATAAGTCAATTCTAGTCAACCAAGCCATGCAAGCATTATTAACCAAAATAATTAACATGAACATAGATTAATTTTGTGCCCTAAACATGTCTAAGTTGTTTTAGTGAACAATCATCAATCACTTGAACATTATCATCATGTTTTCACCAAAGACAAGCAGGAACATTAACAAATCTATCATCACAATCAAGATATTGTTGATTTTAAGTTAATGCTCATGCAAATGATGCTTCTGCTAATGCAATGCATGCATTAAAGAAAGCTTAACACCAGGGATGTTACATGTGGAATTGTCAAAGTAAGGCTGACGATCGAAGAAGTGCCAACCGATCAAAACCATGACAAATATTTAAATTTCTTATGGTTGTGGTACCATTACACCGTTACTGTGGGCTAATGGACTGGAGTGACAAAGTGGGGGAGGACTAATGGACTGGAGTGACTAAGTGAGGGAGGACTAATGGACTGGAGTGACAAAGTGGCAATACTGCAAGAGCGTTCTTTTTTGACAACGAACACTGCAAGAGCGTTAAACACTTTAACAGGGGGTATTTAACTTTTTACCATCCTTACGAATGTCACTCTCCAAATACCAACTTTAAAAATGCATTTACGTCAGTAGCATCGAAGTCACGAATCAGATACACTTTTACCATCTTTGCCTACGGGGCACGTAAAATTAACCTGACAGCATGGACCCACAATGGAAAATGGCACTTTTGAACCCCGTCCATTTCTTCTTCCTCTATCCCTTCCTTTCACCATCTTCCTGCTGCTTGTACAGAACAAGGTGGCCTCCATGGCCATGGTCAATTGGAGCCAAGCACAAAGTGGTGCGGTGGTGCCCTCCATGGTGACCTAGGGGAGCCAGGTGCGGACACACCAGCCGTCCAGACTGAGCCGGTCCTACCTGCGGCTGAGATAGCACAGCGCCCTCGTGCCCTCGTGCAGACCGAGCCAGGCAAGGTCGATTGGGAGCTGAGGCTGCCGCGCGCCAGTGCACGAGGCCGGCTGGGCGACGGTGCCACGCGTAGTACAGGGAGCACGGCAGCAAAGGCCAAAGGGGCGCGATGTTGCCGAGGAAATCGCGTCGGTTGCCTGCTGGAGAAGATGAACAGAGCACATCCATGGAGTTTTCGCCGGAAAGTTCGCCAGAAAAACGGGAACAAAAGGGAAATAGTCATACCGTGTCGGATTGAGGCAACCAAGAACTCCACGATGTAGTCGGATTGAGGCAACCAAGAACTCTATGATGTAGAGAGCAACGAGATGAAGCTCGTGGTGGTGCTAGTTTTCGTCAGAGACGCACGACATGGCCGGAAAAGATCGCCGAAGTTTTAAGGATTTTGAAACGCCATGGGTCTGTCCTGGGTCGGGTCCTCTGTCGACGTCCTCGCCTTGCTCCTGCTGTCTCTGAGCGCGTCAGTGGACCTGCTGATCGTGGCCGTAGCTGCCTTGCCCCCAATTTCCCCTATGTCTCTTTCGCCGCCGAAATGGACACCATTGTGAGCCATGGCCGGAGCTCAAACCAGGAAGGGACGGAGGAAAGAAGAAATAGACAGGGGCAAAGGTGTCACTTCCCATGGTGGGTCCATACTGTTAGATCAATTTCGCGTGTCACGTAGGCAAAGATGGTAAAAGTGTATCTAATTCGTAACTTTGATGTTACCAACGTAGATGCAATTTTAAAGCTGGTATTTGAAGAGTGACCATTCGTAAGGTTGGTAAAAAGTTAAATACCTCCTTTAACAGGGTCTGGCCACATCTGTGAGGCACATAAGTATTTAATCGTTAAAGGGTCGGACAACCTTGCAAGAGCGTTTGTTCGAGGGCTCATGTTTTTTTCTGAAAGTTAAGGGCTCTGAGCATGTGTGTGACAATAGACGTGAGGAAAAAAATGTCTATTTATCACCCTTAAACCTTTTTTTGAGAAATACCCCTTTAACTTCTATTAACCGTTCCATTTTTCTCCCAAAACTACAACATGACAGCGTTCAAGATTCATGATCCATATCAATAGTAAGTATGTACTAACTAGCACGAGCCACGAGGAGTCGAGGAGTAGGCATTGGCAGCAGGGGCGTGGTGGCGTGGGACCGGCCGTGGCTGACGAGTGGCAACGCGGCGATGGTGTTGTGTTGGTCATGTGCGGCGGACGTCCAAGTCGTAGAACTCGCTGTCGGTGAACCGGACGACGGAGCTAGCGCAGCTTGTCGGAGCCAGCCAAGGTCCAGGGACTCGACGCCGTAGTCCCTGAGCAGGAGGTAACGGTTGGGGCAGGCGACGCTGTCGAAGCAGATGAGCGGCCGCGGCGGCGCCAAGCTGTGGAGGCCGGCGAGGAGGGTCTCGTCGCGCAGCTTGTCGCGCCACGCCGTGCAGACCGCGCGCATGTGGAGGATCCACATGGGGACAGACGGCCGAGCACCGCCACGAGGACCTCGAAAGGGGCATCGAGGATGAAGGCCGCGGCGTCGCCTGGTTCCGCCATTCTCGCCTGCACTGCGCCTCGGGAACTTGTCGGCGCGCCGGGCGGGTGGATCGCGAGTGCTCTTCTCGAACAGCGCCAGAGATTCTCTCTGCAAATTCCAAACGCGGCGGAGGGAATCAGCGACGACGAAATCGGCTGCGGAATTTTCGAAAAAAAGAAAAATGAAATCGCCTGCGGAAACACAACAGAAATTCGAGGGGGAGGGGAACCAAATTGGGTCTCTGATCACCGCAACACGGAAGACAGGGTTGCAATCGAGGCAAGGACGGGTATGATGCGACCGAAATCGAGCGAGAGGATGGGGTGATTCGAGAGCTCACCTCTCGTCGCCGGCTCGCCGCGGCTGCCTCTGCTTCGCTTCCAGGTTCCCGCTCTTTCGATCGCAGGCAGGAAGACGAAATGGTTTTGGGGACCTCGCAGGTGGTGGGCCTGGGCCTGGACAGAATTCACGTGGCATGTGCAATTAGCCTACAGGCTTTCTGCTCCCAAAAAAAAAGAGCCTACAGGCTTTGTGGGGTTCATTTAGCTCACGACAAAGTTCCTTGTGTTATAAATCAAACTTCTTAAAGCTATACGATTTTAAATAATCTTTTTATTTAACATATTTTTTATTAAAAATTATCAAAATTAATTTGATGTTGAAGAGAATGTCCAACAAGCATGGACAGGCCTACCTGATACAAGTTATCCATACCCAAATTATTTAAACTAAACCCGAATTACCCGAACCCAAGGTACTCATTCCTAAATTAGGATAGTAAGTTTTGATTACCTAAAATTGATTAATTTGGGTAATATTCCCTCGTAACTAATCTTTGTGTCTGTGATGTGTTGTCACTTGAACAATTGAATTTATCACTTTATTAGTATATTATTTTTCTGTTTGAAATAATGACTGTAATCTACTAATATTGATGTTGAGATTTCATACATATTGCTACTGAATTTTTTTGTGAAGGCATACCCTAACCCGAATTATTGCTACCTTGTCCTGGCCGGGGCGATTCTTTCGTCTTTAGCCATAAAATAGTTTTTTTATTTCCTCTCTTGTTATTGTTGGGAACACCCTCAAGGTCCTCTCCCACAAAACCCCCCTTCCGCTATTTCTTTTAGGGGAAAACTAGCCGTGGGACGCTCCCTTTTAGTTTCTTAGGTTATGAGACACACTTTAATATATTTTTTTGGCTGTGGGGCATTATTTTCTTTGTTGTAGGACATAGTGTCCTACAACAATTACAATGTCCTATAGCAAGTTTGCAAAATACTCATGTGCTGTAGCAAAATCTCCCTTCTTTTACCGAGGACTGATCGCCTGCTCTCCTCAGCGATGCTCACCACTATATAGCTTGAGCTAGATATTTGAGTTGCGCTGAAGCAGCACTAGTACGAGCCGAGGTTGCAGCCGCTGTCAATGTTTTCTTACCACCGGCGAGAATGTATCATGCATAGTGAATCAATGTCAGGATTTGGACACAAAAATTATATTGGTTTAGGCATAAAATATGTATTTATAATAATAAGCTTATTTTAAATTTTATATTATATAATAAAGTTTAAAAACTCGAAACCAACTTAAAGAAGTTTGATTAATTGATTTTTTTTTTGAAACGAACATTAATTGATTTAGAACACAAGGAACTTTGAAGTTGAAGCCTACAAAGGCTGAAGGCGAATTGCACATGTTGTGAAGTGAATTCAGCCTAGTTAAACATCGACGCCCAAGGCCCAGGCCCACCACAAAAGCCCACACGCAAGCAATCTCAAACAAAAATTATGTGGAACTTCTTTGTTAATTCCCCTAAAAAAATTCTTTTCTGAAAAACATGCATTCCCCTGAAACTTGGAAGGGAAGACACAGGTGACGTAGGCGTAGGCTGACAGCTGTTAAAAGGCAATTGGTAAACGCCTGCGGGTCCCCACAAAACCATTTCGTCTTCGTGGCTTCGGCCGAAAGAGCGGGAAGGCAAGGCAAGCAGAAGCAGCCGCGGCGAGCCGGCGACGAGAGGTGAGCTCTCGAATCACCCCCATCCTCTCGCTCGATTTCCCTCCGGTCACCGCCGTCCTCGGCTCGATTGCAACCTTCTCCTCCGTGTTGCGGTCATCCGAGCTCCAATTTGGCTCCCACCTCTGTCGAATTGCCGTGTTCCCGAAGCCTGTTTCGTCGCTGATCCCCGCCGCCGCGTTTGCATTTCGCAGGGAGAATCGAGCCCAGCTCGCTGGTGCTGTTGGAGAAGAGCAGTCGCCACCAGCCGCCGCGGCGCAGGCGAGAATGGCGGAACTGCCGCAGCCGCTCCTCTGCTTCGACCGCGCCGCCTGCCCCGACTACTACATCCATCTCAGCGACTACCGCGTCGAGTCCCTCGACCTCCGCTCCGGCGAGCTGCGCGCCGTGTTCCGATTCACCGACAATGAGAACTACTTCATCGACCAGCACGACCTCCACGGTGCTGACGCTCCCGCCATCAACGACGACGAGGAGGAGGACGAGGACGACAACGACGACGACGACGACGACGACGACGACGAAGACGGAGACGGCTTCCCGTCCCTATCGACTACGAAAGGATGGTGAACTACGGCGAAGCCGACTTCAGGCCCCAGGTGACGATCCACGCTTCCCTCGACGGTAGTGGCGGAGCTAGCCTTGAAAGTAAGCAGGGGCCAAACCGGCCTCAAGAACGTACTGCTACAGGTTGTATGGCACCTTGAGCCTCCGAAAGCTAGCAAGCTTCCATGCAGTAAGACAGTCCTCTGAGTAATAAGCATCTATGAGTAGTTAGTTAAGGTCTAATGATTGGTACAAAACAGCTATGCACGAGTAGACACTGTGGAGATATACATGCACTTACACACGATGACCACGTAACTTGATGCACGGCAAGGGGGGGCCATGGCCCACTATGGCCCTAAGGTAGCTCCGCCAGTGCTCGACGGGTACCCCCTCGTCTCCTTCACCTCTTCGATCCGACGAACTTTGGCTTGACCGTGATCGGGTTCTACGAGCATGGCCCTTCCGGCAAGTACCGTGCGCTGTGCGTTCGCCTCAGCAATCCCGTCCTGCACGAAGCAGCCCCGACCTACAAGTACGAAATCATCGAGGCGAGGCCTGGGCAGCGTCGGCACATCGGGCGCCCCATCTCGTCGGCGGCGCGCGACCGTGGTCTACAGTTCGGGGTGGAAAGGTCCTCTGTCTTGCCACCCATCCAGTGGAAACGCAACATGAACCTGCTCTGGCCGCCGCAGGCGAGCCAGGGATTCCACATGCTGGTGTTCGACACAGGGAGAGAGGAGTTCAGCTGGAAGAGACCTCCTCATGTGATCTTGTTCGGCCAAGAGTGGAGGCTGCTTGAATTCCCGAACGGCGACCTCGGCCTGTCCGTCTCCAGGGCGAACGACGCAACGCTAGAGCTCTGGTGTCTCCAGGATTACCGCAACGAGGTTTGGGTCCTCAATCGCCGGATTCAGTTAGCGCTCCAGCAGATGCCGGCTCTGCAGCTTCATAAACACCCATGGACTCCAGCTGTTGTGTCAGCAGAAGGGGATGTGCTGATCGAGTCTCCTCGGTATGGGGTGTTCCACTGTGACAGGGGTGGGAATTTGCTGCGCAGGTTTTGCTTCAATCAGCCTCAGAGTAGTCACAGGAGGTTGCCAATTAGGCATGTGCTGAGGAGGAGCCTTGTTCGGCATCCGATGTTCGAGCCGCCGCAGATTGATGGTGAACCGCCTTTCTTCCGTTGGCTGTGTAGTGATGAATGATGATCCCAGCTGGTGATGGCAATTTTCAGAATCTATGCTTTACATGATGCTGTCGATGAAGCTTGACGGAAACTAGATTTCCTTCTCTTGCTCTTGAGATGCTACAGGGTTAACAATCATGATTGCTCTTGAGATTAAGCTTTGGTTGTATAGAAATCTCTGTCGTTCAAATACTCTGTATGTTGGATGGTTTTGCTGAAGTTTGGGACATGAATGAATGTGGGAGATTCAGGTGCTATAACTGAATAGTATGCAGACCTCTGTTGGATCTTTTGTTGAGCAGATATGTTCAAGTTAGATACTACTATTGCAATGGATCATGAATCTTGGACTAATTTTTTTGTCAGATCCATTTCTTTCATATAACTGAATATGCAAACCTCTTGTGCATTGGACTGAAGTTTGGGATCATATGCTCCTGTTATTTTTTTTCCCCATTGGTTGTATGAAATTCTCAGTTGCAATGCTCTGGTATGTTGGATTCAGATATGCTGAAGTTAGGGTCATGGATGAATGTGAGAGATTCTGCCATTCTGGTGCCACAATAGAGTGTTCTGATTGCAGAGCATACCCTTCCACTTTTCCTTAAGTTTGGAAATCGATCTTATAATGCACCTGACGATTTACTGTGAACTGACAAATGCTTATCTCCTTTTGGTACAGTACAGCTATGGAAGTAGAAGTTTCACTCTGCATTTGATTCCACTGTTTTTTGGGAATGGGTTTCTCCCTTACTATTTTGACCATAGAATTGTTATAATAATGCTACTATGATGATTTTTGGGACTTGTTGGCGTTTTCAGTGTCGTGGCCAAAATATGCAGCTGAAGTTATACTGTTCCTCTCTGCTGCCTGTATCCTGAAGGGGATATGCTAAAGCATAGATCCACTTCTATGTGCTGTTGGACATTTAGTTGAGCATATATGAACTGAATATTTCTATGGATCATGAAACTTATTCCCACAGGCCAATAATCTGCAGAACTAGAGCTATGGAAGTGAAAGTTTGATTCTGCATTTGTTTCTACTGCTTTTTGGGGAATGGGAGTCTCTCTTACTATTTTGACCATTTTTTAGCATTACTATTTTGACTATTTATACTGTCTCTCTCTGCTGCCTGAATCCTGAATCCCGAATGGAATATACGAAAACATACTAAATCCACTTCTCAGTTAAGGACTCGTTCTAACTATATGATATTGGACTTGGGCATTCAATTGAGCATATATGAACTGAATTCTGAATATACTACCACTGTTTTTTAATGGATCATGATACTTATTCCTACAGGCAAACATTCAGCAAATGTCATGACAAAAGGACTTCCAACAGCAGCTTTGAAGGTTTCACAACCAGCCCCTCCGATCAGTCGGGCGATGCAGAGTCTGCACTCTGCGGCGCAGTGTGAGCCGGTGCGACGGAACAGGCGGTGTGGCCTTGGCTTGGCGCATGACGCCGCGTCGCCGGCGGCTCTTGCGTGGGTACGCGGCAGCGCGAAGCTGCGGATCGAGTGCGACGCCATTCCCAATGAACCTGTCGAGAAGCTGCACCGCACTGCACCGAAGAGAATTGCTCAACCAGAACTACGCTAGTACTGCTCCCCTGTTTAGTAGTCCCAGTAGTATTTAAGTTGTTGTAATCTTTTTTTACGCCTCTTATCTAGGTACAGTTATAGCATTATTTATAGACAGACATACACCAACACCATACACACTCATACCATACTCACACCATAAGTATACAAACAGATCCTATAACCACACGTAGATTTAAAGATAGCGTCCTTCCGAAGATCATCGAAACCATCCAAGGCTCCATAGACGATGGACACATCGTTATTCCTTTGTGCCACCACTTGAGATAAGTTGTACCTGAAAAAACGGAGAAAAACTTGGTGGGAATTCGTGCGTCGAGCGAAGCTCGATCACACGACCACCACTGGGAGACGTTTTGCCGCACGAGCTATAGCTCGTTCCCAAGTTGTTGTAATCTTGAAACTTGAAAGGAAGCAATTTCTATGCAAGAGACGGTAAACTTCCAAGGTCCACGTCCATTCCTTTGCATTGTCTGCGCCCAGATGCTTGCGCTTCAGCTTGCGTGCGTCCAACTGTGCTGATTGCTTTGCCAGCTCGCCGCCGGGGCGTGTGGCAGTACCGCCATTATTCGGATGAAACATACACATTTGTTCTTAAGAACTTGGAAAACCAACTTAAGAAGTTTGATTGAGAACATAAGTTTATTTAGAAACGAGAACATAATAAGTAATTGTAATGTACTAGATTTTTTAGAATGAATTGTAATGTACTAGATAATATTGATCATTTGTTCTTAGGCTCCATAAAGCCCACAAATCCTGCAGGGTGGCGCCCCTTGTTTGGGCCCATGTTGGCCCGTTATCTTTGTGGGGAAGTACGTCGTCGTCCCACGTTAGGCGTGACATATTGTTGCTTGAAATCTATATTGGTTGGTTCAACGTCTTGTTCATATTAAATAAAATTGTTTGAATGATAACCTAGCCTTACTCGATGACCTACGAACTTACAGCTCCATGAAATAATTTTTACTTATTTGAAGAAGAAGACCAAGTCAATCATTTTGGGTTTCCTAGTTGCACATTGTTGACATGTTGTACCGTGCTTGCATCTTCTGTGTCGTCTGCATTAGACCATGGCTACTACCTGTGCATAAATCTTAACGTAGGCGTCCATAAACCATTAAAATAGGCGGGCAATGTGTCCGTCTACAACAAAACACATGCATATATCATACTTTCTCTGTTTTAAATTATAGTTTACTTTAAATTTTTTAGTTCATGTATTTTGCTATATACTTAAATAAATATTATGTCTAGATATATAACAAAGTATATGAAAAAAATTCAAAATAAACTATAATTTAAAATAGAGGGAGTAATTAAAACAGACCAATTGGCGCTCGGCCCATACCATTCATTCTTCTCTCATTTTCCCTCTAATGCAAACGGATGGAGCGGCAACCCAATCCAGGCATAAGTGGATAAAATTTTCTTTTATCAGCTGGGCTACAAAATTTGTGCTCTATTTCACCTCTTGCTATTCGATCATGAACAAACGCTCTTAGCAATCTTCAATCACAACCTCGGATTCTACCATGTTTGTTGCAGGCTCTCACCCTCCAGCACAATAACACAACAAGCAGAAACGAAGGCATCAGAGAGACAAAGCAGGATAAGTTCACTGAAACAGAATTTAAACTGAAACGGTGCAGTAGACGACGATCAGATCATGTAAACTGAAACAGAGTTTGACATGCTCTCACCCTCCACCCGACTAGAACAGTGCAGTAGACTGCATGAGCTGAAACTAATCAAGACTACATAGTCTATATATGTCTTGCTACTCCTGATTACATCAGTATTTATCTCAATATTGTTCAATGACCTTGTCCACCATAAGGCTCATATTATATATATCATTTCCACCAATTTTTACATTGCCAAGTAACCCTCCGGTGAGCACCTTATTTCTGCCAAGAGCATGCTTGAAGGACCCCCACTCGGTTCCTCGCCTCTGTAAGGCCGCTCGTAATACTGCAGAAATACAAAAACATTCAAAAAAGTCAGCAGGCTGAGAAATCAATTCCCCTTATTGAACATTTTGCTGACTCAAAAAACGTTATTAAACATTTTTCCTAGCCTAGCAGAAAACACTAACATGCTTATGCTCAAGTGCTACGGGCTAACAGAAAAATGCACGTAATGTAACAATAACTTATTATCTGCAGCTCCAAGCGTCCACCGGTTGAAACCGGCACTTGAAATTGCAGAAAACCACATATCGTTGCTTCCATAGTTTGATGTTGTTAACGGACAATGTGATGTATTGTAGCTACTGCAGGAACACCAAATTAAGATATGTATTCAAGCCGTTTGTCCAAACGAACAAATATATGGAGAAATGGAGAATAGAGTTTTATATGCCATTGGTCCAGGATCAATGGAGAGTACAGTTTTACGAAGTCATTGTTCAAGAGCTTATAGAAATCCAAGCAAAATATTCCAATGCCCCTATAAATCCAGCTGACTTTTATCAGGAAAATTCACCACAGAGCAACACTGAGAATCTAAAGGCTCGTATAATGTTATAAGCAAGACCTCATGTGGTCGTACCTGGAGTATAGAAGCTCACGAAAGGGATAATGGCATAGAAACCATCGCTGAAAACCTTGGTGATCTTCCCAGTGTTCGGATCCAAAGTGTAGACCCCATCAACCGTATACACGAAGATGACACCCACGGCATCCGCAACAGCAACCACACAGAACGGAAGGGCATGAGCAGGGAGCAGCGTCCTGAGCTCAATGTGTCTGGTCACTGCCCATTGTTCCACATTTCCATCAGCACTAACCTCCATTGACCAGAGTATGACATTAGAATGCATGTCCACTTCTACAAGCCCTAGGCCGCCATCTTCCATCGCCATGGGCACAACACGGCCAATGAGGCCCCAACTGATGGGTATGGGCATCACAGACATCACTCTGGTGGCCAGATCGTACTTGAGCATTGTCATTCCCATCTGAAAGACAAAGTAGAGTGCGTTCCCTGCTAGAGCAGGCTGCACCGCCTCATTGAAATGATCATATGGAAGCTCCGCAGAGGTCGCTTCACTCCATGTGGCAGAATCTGTTGAGTAGACGCTGGAGAACATCTCCTTGGCGTCGATGCCAACAAAGACGACGTGGAAGTTCCCAGGGAGGCAGCCTAGGTGGTCGCAGGTGTGAAGGCCGGCATCGCCGGTAGTGGCGCAAACCACCGCGGCGGTCCAGTTGTGCACCGGCTGGTCTCGCAGCAGCGGGGGCAGGGGCCACTGCTCGTCGGTGACGGGATCCCAAACGATGAGCGCAGCCTCCACTCCCTGAAACACGTCGCCGCACCGGGCGATCCTGTTGAGGAGGACACGACCGTGCCGGGCGTCGTGCGCCTGGTAGTCGCGGAGCCGCTCGTGGTCATTAGGAGGAATGCGGAGGAATGCGGATGGGGTTAGGAGGAATGCGGAGGAAGATCTCCTCGATGATCTCGACCGGTAGCTGCGGCGGCGCACGGTGAGTACGTAGCAGGTCGGGGAAGCTGAAGTCATCAGGGAAGCTGAAGTCCGTGCTTCCTCTTCCGAGAGAGAGGAAACCAGGGGGCAGTTTCTCCATGGAATGAGGGACCTGTTTCCTGCCTTGTGGAGCCAACAAAACTATGGCTCAACTTTATTGAATCACCTCACCTGTCAAAAATGAATTTTAATAAACAAGAAAAACGTGCCTTACAAACGTCCGGCGTGCGAGTGTGTCCACACGCTAGTTCTTACGGAACCCGCCCGCCTTCCACGCAAGGAACCCAACCCCGCTCCGCGCGCATGGAACCCCCTCCCCGCGCGCACGTATAGAACATAATAGAATGGAATCCGCCCATCTCATCAAAATCATGCACTGCAATATCGGGAAAATAGCTGTTGTAGTGGTCCAATAGATTCGATTGCAATGTTTGAAAGTCATTTATTGCAAAAACATTTCAAAACACCCATTGCAACACAGGAGATAGCAAAAAAGCACACAAAACAACCCATGGCCCATCACCTTCGAGCTCGGAGGGAGGAGGGGAATAGGACCCCAAAGCTCGCTAGAACCCTAGCCACTACCACATCCCTCAGATCTACAAGAGGTAGAGGAGGATGAGCAGGAAGAGGATTGGAGCTTAGATCCAAAGGAGGAGGTGGACCGCTGATCAGATCTATAAAAGGAGGAGGATGGCTGAGATCCAAAGACGAACTAACCTACCTTGTCGAAGCCGTTGTTATCGTCCTCATCTCCGTGGGGTCGCATGGAGGTCTTGGGTGAGGGGGGGGACAAGCGGCAATAACCTGGCGTAGAGAACAGCGCGTGGAGTGGCAGAGAGTGCAAGCAAAGGAGCGGGGGGAGAGTTGGTGAGCATAACGAGCGAGTGGGCACGGTGAGTCACGGATGGGATGTGATAAGGCACGACCGGGGGGGGGGGGCGTGTGCGCTCGGTCAAGTCATTTCCATATGTGTGTCTATCTAGATGGGACGGATGCCCGCGCAGTATTGATTAGCGTAACATTTAAGGAATTTATCAAATTCCTTCATTTTGGTGATTATGCAGACGCATATGCTTTTAGGATTGTGAATAGGGTCCACGTAGCTTAGAGGCAGGATCGCCCTGTGATGGTGGACAGTTGGTGCAAATGTGATGCGAGTTGTCACGGTGATGAAAAGGGCTGATGAATGAGTAGAGACGCCACTAAGAGTAACAAATCTCAGGGATCTACCGCCACATAACAGTGTTGTGTAAGAGCTTCAACACTTGCGGTAGTAGGTGAGAAAGAGGGAGAAAACTGAGGTTGGGTATATAGGTGTCGTCTGTGTTAAAGATAATTCAAAGCCTCCACTTTTGGATGACAAATTAAAGGGTAATCCAAATGGATCTATGGATGGGTAGAAGATAGAGTCATCTTGTTCATTAGCAATCTAGTCCCCAATATTCGGACTGCAAACACATACAACGAAGCGATCAATGCTGCTGGATTCATATAATGTAAAATTGTAGGGTGGAAAAGAACACTTGAGCTGACGGGCCGGGGAATGCGATTGTGATAAACACCAGTGCTGCAGCGACACAATGCAAATTTGTACCTTCATGTAACCGCAAGAAAGATGTACCGTGTTGATCAAAGTGAATCACTTAAGTACACGTCTAATCAGCATACATGCTAAAATCGACCATAGGTGGATATACAGTACAAAAGAACGGCTAAAAGAAAAGTGAGATTGAGAACCACACCAGATTGAGATTTATACTAGCAGCCACCACATGACGAGAAACAAGTCCTTCGCACACAAATACTAGTACATGACACAAAGCACTGACAACCAGGACAACACGTAGGAGAGTGAACTCGACAGCCAGCGGCAACAAGAACAAGCCAGATCGAGACTCGCTTATGCCACTAACAACACTCACAAAAGCATACCAGGCTCGATAACCATCTCACTCACACACGTCCGAGTCCTCACTGAACCACCTACACAGCATGGCCTCACATTCCGGCCAGACCACCTGCTGCTCTCACGGCTTCTTCGCTGCGGCATCAGCACCGGCAGCACCACCGTGGATGCCGACCACGCCGCCGCCGCCGCCACCGGGCGTGAACGGCGAGACCCCACCGCTGCCTCCGACACCCGGGGGGGCGCTAGAGCCCGGCATCCCGCCGAAGCCGACCTGCGGGGTCACGCCGTTGGGGCCCGGGAACACCCAGTTGACGGAGGGGCCCGGGTAGAAGCCGCCGAACCCGAACACGTTCTGGGGCCGGAGGGGCTTCTCCTTCTCCGGCTCCGCGGGGACGTCGCGCACGCCGTGGCACTGGCACCACAGCGAGGCGGCCACCAGGAAGAGGCCGAGGACGACGAGGCTGGCACCACCACTGCCTCCCTTTTCCATGGCTGCTCGTCGCTCTACGGCTTGCTCTGCTCACACAGTCACACAGGCACCCGCATTTATATGCGCCATTGCTCGTCTTTGCACAAGCGAAAGTTTGAGACGCTGAGGCTGAGCAGAGCCATTGGTGCACTGTCCAAGCTTTGATGGAGGAGCAGTAGCTTATGGCCTCATGGGCGGGCATGTTCAGCTCTGAAAAGTGGACAAGCCACATGGTTCTTTTGCAGCAGGACCCACATGTCTGTGGCAGTAATTGAACTGGCTTCAAAGGACAGATATGCATTGACCATGGATGTCATCTGACCCAGACAGTACCTTAACCTTTCCTAATAAGACCATAAAACCAGGCTTGACCCCAGCTTAAAACGACAAAATCAGTGGTAACACAGAACTCTGATGCTGCACTGGCTGGCTAATGTCAAGCAGTACAAGCCGATGAGGAGATGAGGTTTCAGACTGCAGTAAAGCCTCTTTACTTTTACCTGTGGGTGGCTACCCAACAACCCACATTTAAGGTTGTCTCCAACAAGGAACCAGGAACACTCCCCGTACCTCGAAATGCCTAGTTTACAGCAAAAACCGGCCTCCAACGGAGAAGGCAACGGGGCACCGATTTTACGAATGCAAGAGAGAGGGAACTCAAAATTGCGTTGCTCTCTCTCCTCGACCCAAACCTGCGTTGTCGACGATTGTGGGCCCGCGACGGGGAGCCGGCGGCGCGGCTAGGCAGGACCGTGACGGGGAGCTGCCGGCGAGACCATGGCGGGCCTGCGACAAGGAGCACCGCTCGGAGGCAGCTCGCAAGCGCATCTAGAAGCTCCGCCGGGGAAGGTCCCCTGGATCTCACCGGCCGGTCTACACCGCCAAGGACCGCCTGCCGAGGAGGCGCGGCCATGGCGTCCCGGTACCCACCAGTGGAAGCAGAAGGCGTCCGCGACATCGAAGACGCCGGCGAGCTGCGAGAGGAGGTCGGACTGCTCGTCGGGCCGCAGCGTGGGGACGGGGAAACACGCCCATAGGAACATGTTGCTGGTGGACACGAAGCTGCAGTGGAGCTGCTGGTTCATGGCGCTCACCTTGCTTGGGAGCTGCAGTGGAGCTGCTGGTTCATGGTGCCCATAGGAACATCTTCAACGCCGCCGTATTGCCGTGCGACGGACGCCCGCGCGACCGGATGGATGAATGCCTCCCGCTCGTCGTTTGCGTCAGCCAAGGCAGGTGCACTCGAACGAGCTCCCGCATGCCCACCGCGGCCGACGAGGAGCGGGGCACGGCCGCCGGGGAGAAGCGGGTCCGCGCCGGGTACGCGGCGGCGAGCGGCCGGATCGAGCGGCGCGACTATTTTGCGTGCTATTTTGGGGCAGCTGTTGGAGAAGGGGATTTTTAGGTAGGTGGGCCTTCTACTGTACGGGAGCTAAATCATAGATTGAGTCTTCATTTTAGGTCTCAATTGTTGGAGATAGTTTTCGAACCGGACCGGACCTGCGGTTGGACCGCTAAAAGATCGAACCAGGGCCTACATCGGTCTGGTTCACTTAAAAGATCGGCCATGCAATCGAACCGCTAAAAACCGGTTAAACCGGTCCGATTTTTTTTGAACCGGTGAACCGGACGGTTCAAGTGAACCGAGACGGTTTTTTAGTTTATCTAAAAATACCCTTGGTGAGCTCAGGAGAAGGTTATCTATTCATGGGTATTATTGGAATAACGTGTCAATGTGCCCTTTAGGTTACTGGGCGCATGAGGGAGGGAAAAATTCCCCATTCAGCCACCACTTTTTGCTTCGGCGGCGGCGGCGGCGCATCAAGCATTCCATTTCGTGGCTTCGAGCTGAGGCGGGGCGAGCAGGCGCCAGGCGGTCGTGTGCGTGCGGGCGAGCGCGTGCGGTGCGGCGGCCGGCAGGGCGGCCCGCGGCTGCGCGTGCGGGCGAGCGGGCGGCTATGCGCGTGTGGTGCGACGGCGCGTGCGTGTGCGGTGCGGCCCGCGGCGGCGCGTGCGGGCGAGCAAGCGGCCGTGCGTGTGCGGTGCGGCGGCTGGCAGGGCGGCCCGCGGCTGTGCGTGCGGGCGAGCGGGCGACTAGGCCTGGACGACGGGACGACGGGCGGACAGCTGCTGCTCTGTTGTCTCCTCATCTCCTGACTGCTCTGGTCCACGCCTGTTCCAACTTCCAAGTTCCAACATGGCGACTGGTGAGTCAAGTTCAAGTTTTAACTTTTAGGTTTGAATGTTTGATGTCGTATATTTTAGCCAACTATTGTTTGTCAATTATCAGAACCAATAGTTCGAGTGCTGAGAATTGTGGATAGTGATGAGCGACCTGCAATGGGCTACCTATTTGGAGCATTCCATTCTACAAGAGAGGAAATTGTGAAGAGATTTCAGAGAAAGAAAGACTTAGTAAAGCCTTTCTTGGAATACATGGATGCATGGTGGGATAAGCACTTTGATAAGAATCTTCATGCTGCTGGATTTTAGTTCAATCCTAATAACCAATACAATACTGAAACTAGAGACAAGTACAACTTCATCACTTCCGGAGTTCTTGATGTCATAGAGAAATATGCTGGCAAAGATATTGCCCTTAGAAGTGCTTTGACAAAAGAAATGAGAATTTTCAGAAATAGAGAAGGTGATTTTGGGCGTACAACTGCAAAAAATGATTGCCATGTCATGCTTGCTTGTAAGTCAGCTATTGTAGTTCATTTCAATAGCACTTAATTCTATTTTTGCACACATTCCAGCAGCACTTAATTCTATATTTTTCACACAGATGAGTGGTGGCAAACTTACGGCTGCAGTGCACCAAATTTACAGAAGCTTGCTCTACGTGTGTTGAGCCAAACTTGTAGTGCATCTAGATGTGAGAGGAGCTGGAGCTACTTTGAGCATGTGCACTCCAAAAAAATAAATAGATTAGAGCATCAAAGGCTAAATGATATTGTGTATGTGCACTGTAATCTGAGACTGCGACAAAGGTACCCCTTTTCTTGTTCATTACATTCATTGTCTTTTTTTAACTGTTTGCATAAATAAAACATATCTGTGAATTCAAACATTAGGTCCAAGTTGTCTACTAGAAATTATGACCCAATAATGTTGGAAGAAATTGCAAATGGAAATGAAGCTTGGATTGTAGAAGACAATCCACCTTGCCTTAACTCGGAAGAGCTAGATGCATTTCGCACTAAGCTGTCTAATATGACTATACAATGCAATGATGGTAATGTCTCTTTCTCTTGTGAAATCAGTTTAACATTTATACAAGTTTTTGCTTATATACCATCACATCTAAATTGATAAATAAAATTTCAGATTTGGAGCTTAACTTAGATATAGTGGAGGCTGATGCCATGGATGAAAGTGATGAGATTCTGGAGGACCAGAACCTTAGGAACGAAGATGCATATGATTATGGTGGAATTGCAATTGATGTCGGAGCAGAACCTCAAGAGGAATGGAACCCAATAAGTTTCTATTGAGTACCATGCTTCATGTGTTTCTATCTTATTATCCCACACTTGATATTTGAATTTATGAACGTGTGGCCTGTGAGGCTGTGATTGTAAGATTATGTTTCTATCTTATTATCACGCACTTTGTATTTTGAATTTAAGACCATGTCATCCTATATTTTCATGGTGTGTGAACTGTGAACCTTATGCTTGTACAATTAAATTATGTTGTTCCAACTTCCCTCTGTCAATTATTTATTATAACATATATACATATATATGATTTATATATGCACCGGTTCAAAGTATTTGAGGCCGGCTCGATTAATCGATTCAGTTAAATTGAACAGGCGGTTCAATCGATTTTTTACGGTTGGACTAATGAACCATTAAACTGATGGCCTCGCCGGTTCGATCACCGGTCCGGTTCGAAAAACTTGGATCTAACTCACCAGAATCTTCATCCATTCCAGGTCTGCAGCGAATCAATCCGTCCCAGGTCTGCAGCGACTCAGGTCGAGTAAAGCTAGAAGTCAAGGCGCCTTCAGCTTGGTTGGCAGAGCAAGCCAATGCCCCATCGACGGGCGTAGTGATGTCCCTGACAACAAGACTGGCTATATTGTACTGCTACAGTAAAGTACCGATACAAATTCTCATCAGTCCAAGTACGGAATATACTCTATAGTTCAGCTTTTATCGGACTTTCATCAAAAACAAAGAAATGAAGCGTCAAACATATACATATAAGGATGCGCTGTTTCAAGAGAGAAAGATCAAGCAAAATTTGAAGCTTTCATACAGAACAAGTGCACACAATGTATTTCCTGTACAGTGTGAATATCTATGCCCTACCCCACCCCATCCCAACACAAACACAGCAAAATGAAACACCAACTATAACCAGCCTCCACACAAATTCAACTCAACGGATGGAAAGAGAGAAACCGCCAAAACTTCACAATGAGAGATGGTCACCAATACTCCAGTAGTACGTACTGCAGAAGCACCTAGTGGCACATTTTGAGGAATCCATCTTCAGTTCCAACCACAAACAACCTGGACAAAGGAAGCACAGCAATAGTTGAAAGGACAGATAGGTTTTTGTGTTTCACCCCTCTGTCCGCCGAATACAAGTTCTGAAGTGCAAGCTGCTGATGTCCAATCTGCTTAAAAATAAATGGAAATCACTTTCATGAGAACCAATTAGACTTCCATCTCATATAGTCTATAAAAATTGCTAAATGGGAGGTACACTACTGCTGGAACTTGGAAGCAGTAAATTCTTTCAAGATTGAACAAAGGTGCCTGTTATGAAAACGAAAGTCTTACTTCACTTGCTGGTCTCGATAGGGAAGTTAGTGCAATTTTGTTCCTTGAAATTGATACCACGTCCTGACCCCACACAGAGAAGCTGGAAATGCCGTCTGAATGACTTCTGAAAATGTTTGACTGTGTTCCCAGATTCCTGTCACATTTCCAACACAAAAATTTAAGAACATGCAAACCAGTACAGGGAATCCATATCCAAAATCTTGAAGAGAACAGTGTGTGAATGTACAGTGTGTGAATGTGTGCCATTCAAGTTCAGGGATCCATCAGATTAGTAACTAATGTTGCTACAGTGCAAACTGGGAAGGTGTACATCTAAAACAATTCCAAAAACGAAAATAGAAGACAATAGCCCCAGCATTTTAATCTATGTCGATCCCAGTATACATTAACAATAAAAAAAAAGATACATCCAAACAGGTAAATAGACAGAGTTATTGCATCATCAGAGTAATACCTTCTGAGGTCCCACACTCGAAGAGTCTTGTCAAGGGAACTTGATACAATTAAGTGATCATCTGGCGCGGCCAGCTATAAGCATAAATGCGAAAAAGAAAACAAAAAAATCAGATCAGAAAATGTCAAAGTAATCAAAGCTTTCTTGTACCATTGTGCCAAGGGCTAGGATTGCATACCTTTGTAATGTGTCCATCATGTGCTTGCCAAACTGCAATGATGTTCCCACTACGCTTATCAAGCAATTGACAATATCCAGAACTTAAACCTGCTGCTATCCAGGATGAAGCCATTGGGCTTCCTTTCATAAGCTTGTTTGAGCCACACGAGCAAATAGCTGACACAAGTGATGAGAAAGATATTTCAGCTGTATCGCTCTTCCATAAATGTAGCTTCTGATTCTGAGACATGTCAATAAATCTGAAAGAACTCAACCAATGTGCAACGAAATAATTAGTAGACTAATTCAGGCTACTTATCAAGAACAAATACAGTAAAATAACGAGATTTGAAGAGAAAGGAATTATGCTCTCAACTTCATATTACTATCCTTCTAGAAAAACACTACAATGCTCCCAAACTCCTGCTCCCTATGTTCCAAATTATGTCACTTTGGTTTATCCTAAGTCAAACTTCTCTAACTTTGACCAAGTCTATCCTTGCCGGAGCAAAGAAGCTGCAAGATTTGGAGCTTGGTGGTAGAATCCAGTTTTTTCTTTCTTTTTTTTTTGTAGCTCTAGTCAGGTCATGTTGTGTTTGTCTCAGCTGTTCTTTGTGTTGCTGTTAAAACCACCTCTCATATTTGGTCCTCGCATGAGATGAGTCTGTTGTATGGGGACCATTTTCTTCTCTAATACAATGAAGTCCAGCTATCCTGTGTTTTCTTAAAAAAAAAATGAGCGCCAAAACCAGAAGTGCTCCTTCCCCAAAGAAGTGGAGGATCTCTTTACAGCCTATCAGAGTTAAATCATATTAACATCATGTGTGGTGGCAAGAAAAATATGGTTCAAATTGCTCACTCCACTGAACTTAGCAGACTCAGTCCCCCGACAAAATGAACTGAGCTTTGCTGATTGGTGGCGTATGACAATAAGCAGAGCCATGTTTTCTGATTGTCCGATTAATCACGATTAGTCGTCCTGATCGGTAGTCAGCACTCGATTAGGCACTTCAATCAAATCAGACCGATCAGAAACCTGATCGTCTAATTAATCGTCGATTAGGCACGATTAATCGTCCGATTAGCTATCTGGTCGATTAGAACCAAATAGACAGATGGGCCACTTCAGTTACTGGGCTCTTTTTATTCGGGCAAGGTCCATTAGGGTTTCTCTTATATCTCATCCCACTCTCTCTCCTCAATCCTCAGCCTCACATATGGAGGCTGGGACAAGAATATGGAGTCAGATCTCACAGGTAAGTAACCAACTCACTAGAAATTTAGAACATGGAGTCTTGATGCAAATTGTCTACTATATGAATATATATTATATGGTATATATACCATATATATAATATATAGTCCCACTATATTCTGGACGATTATATGGACGATCAGACCGATCAGAGGACGATCGGTCCTAGAGCGATTAGAAACGAAGGTCCGATCAGAAAACATGGAAGCAGAGTTAGCAAGGAGCACAGGAAAGGAGTGAACTCTTTAATTATTCTAGGGGCCTGGGTTATTTGGAAGCAAAGGAATGCATGTCTTTTTGAGGGGGCTTCCCCTTCTATTAACAGGATTTGGAATGATTTGAAAAATGAGTACAGCCTCTGGGTCATGGCTGGGGCGAAGAAGCTTGAAGGACTTGGGTTGACTCTGGTTGATTAGGTCCATTTAGCTAAGGTCGTGTTGTGCCTGTTCACTATGTGTTTAAACCTTGTGTAATCGCCTCACTCATATCCGGTCCCCGTATGAGTGAGGATCTTGTTGGGGACCCCCCTATTTTTCATCTCTATAATACAATGAAACGCAGCTCCTCTGCATTTTCAAAAAAAAAAAGGAGTTAAATCATATTGAGCTCCATAAACCAAAAAAGGCCAGAAGAAAATTCCAAATTCAATGGGCCAAATTTCTGCCAGTTCCAAAATCTTTCATCCCATATTGGGTCATACGCTCAAGAATTGTTGTGTGGTCAATAACACCATACAAAAGCTCATAGATGAAGGCGCCATATGTGCCAATCTCCTTAAAACCATGAAGGGAAGAAAATAGCTACATCAAAAAATGTACCAAAACATTTCCAAAACTAAATTAGTTTATTTCAATCCACCATGCAATATGTCTTTAGACTGCACTTATTTGGTATCATAGATGTCAGTATATATTTCTATAAACTTGGTCAAAGTTAAAGTTTGACTTAGGACAAAGCCAAAGTGGCTAATTATTTGGAATGGAGGGAGTATTGCATATCACGACCTAACCAGTTGAAGTAAATTTTCTCCCAATTTGTTATGTCTTTGGCTATTTATGGGCAATTGCATCCTGTCAGGTCCTGCTGGGTGCTGGCCATACATGCCTTCCCCAGTCAAAGAGTAGAGTTTTAGGAAAGATATTTTCTCAACAATATATTCATAGAACATAATCAAGCAAAAAAAACTGTTGACACAAGATTAATACCTGATTGAACCAGTTCCCATACCAGCAACAAGTATACCCTCAGATTCCATATAATGCATAGTCGTATACAAACTACCACGAAATGCATTTGACAATATTCCACCTGAGAGTGCGTCCTGATTAAGCATGTTTGCCTGCTCAATAGATGGGGTTTGGAGTGGAAAAGTTGTAGACGACTCGGCATGAGCTGCAATGAGTTTTCCAGTCTTCCCATTCCATATATGGATAGTGCCATCACAAGAAGCCACTCTGCCAGTAATTGACAGGATACAGATGGAATTGACAACCTAGATAAATGAGTTTATTAAAAAAATGGAGACCAGACTGGTTGCACTTAAACATTACAAAAATACAAAGAGTGGATGATTATTTCAAACTTAAAACACATGGAAGAGAGATCAAGCAATCTAATACATAAGATGTCAAGCTGCAGCACAAGTCGAAATCACTACCACAGAATATTAACCATACATTTTATAATGTTTGACTCTTTTAAATGAAGAAAGATGTAATATATTAGAGTTGAAAATTTTATTGAATATATTTGAGCATGCTCGATGGCATAATTTCCTAATGTTTAAATCCTCCATCACAGGTGCATTGGGATGTTAGCACTCGAGCTACGAAGGTTGTACTGATGGCGGGTGGGTGGCCGAGGCTTGAACACGCGATGACGGACGGGTGGCGCCGTGCTCGACGCCGAGGGTTAGGCTGCGTGACAACGAGATGACGGAAAACAGTAGGCAAGGGCAGGGTGCCCAAGGGAGATGCAAGTATCTCAATCCCAGGCTGAATTCTATTCCAACTCAGAGTTCAATACTTATACAGTATCTCCTGACGACTAACTTGTAACAAACTAGGACTTGATAACAAACTAAGCAAATAATCCTCCTGGACCCTAGGGACTAAAACCGACTCAACTACGTAGCTCATCACGAAGACCATTGCACTGTGTCGTGGCTGGACTCCTCAGCCACTATCCTTTTCATGACGCTGGTATTGCTTGCACACCATAACATGGGAACTCTTTAACTTCATCTTTTATGTTGTTATTTCAATTTGGCGATTACCAGTGTAAAATAAGATCATGTTAAATCAGACAGAAGTACTTAATTAGACAAGGACCTAACAACATTGATAATCTTTCACACCCTAAAGCCTACCATTTCCTCTCATCTCCACACCTCCTAGTACTAAAGTTTTTGTCATGGGCATACTTCAGATTGCCCTAAACCCAAGCAGTGTGACCATGCTAATACCTGGTGGCCATACCATAAGATCAGGCGGCAATACAAGGAACCTTGCTATTTCTTGCTTAATCTGAAGAGGTGGCCAGTTACTGAGCAAAAGCCACAACCATAACCTCTTAGGTTTCAGTTTCTAGTCGCAACAGATATATAAATATTGCTTGTTGTCCTAGTTATTTAACTATATGGTGGTTCAACCAGGAAGAACCGAAACGGAAACCTGGGTCCATCATCACAGCAGCCAGTAAAAAGTTCTGGAGGACTCAAGTTACCCATTAGACCACCTGGATTAATGGTGGTCCCCACAAACAATTTGGTCTTTGGAACATATCACGTTTTAAACAAATTTCCAACTGCTAC
Organism: Bothriochloa decipiens; assembly: GCA_023333625.1. NCBI lineage: Eukaryota > Viridiplantae > Streptophyta > Magnoliopsida > Poales > Poaceae > Bothriochloa > Bothriochloa decipiens. The sequence goes on from CM041634.1 coordinate 21,004,313, forward strand.
TCTGCAAAGTAAAAAATCAAAGTTTTTTTTGAATAAAAAAATCAAAGTTTTTCTATAGATACAAAACAAAATCACAAAATCATCCATCATAAGAGAGAAAATAACCTTATTAAAACTCACAGTAAAACCAACTGACCTCTTCATGCCCATAATAACCAGATGTGCAGCTCATGTTTGGCAATTCCCACCTCTGGATACTTCCTTTAAAACCAGGACCAACTCCTCCTGTAAAAACTGTGCACTCATCATCATGGACTGCTAATGAACGCAGAGCACCAGGGTGAGCACGGGCTGAATAAAGGATAGAAGCTTTAATCTTCCAGGGAAGTTCATCCCTCATACCACCACCACGACCAAGAAATTCTGGAACACCCCAACTACTATCAGGGGTGGGGAACCAAAACCATGGTTGGTTACCAGAACTTGAAGTAAACAAATTGTCACTAGATGTCTCATTGTCAAGGTTAGAAGCTGCAGTGTTTCGACCAAGTTTTTTAGTGGTTTCTGATTGTGGCATGGACCAACCTACCCCATTGAATAGCAGTTTGGTTGGAACAAACTCTGATGACATATAGTTGCCAGGCTGAAACCTTTGACCTTTCATATTTTCAGCATTCTTAGAACCATCACCAGAAAGCTCCCACTAAACAAAAGCAGAGATGAAAATAAGAAGGTTTTCTTTTTCTCGAAAACAAAATAAGAAGGTAAAAGAGCATGATAATGATACTATCTTAATTCTTAACAATTGATAACATAAATAAAAATGCAGAGTTATGTACCTTCCAATTGTACAACCTTTGAAGTGCTTGCTCCAAAAGAAACCATGTTGAGCAAGACTCTCGGAGCTTCCCTATCCCAACAAGTGATGCCAAGAAAGGATATAGCAGCAACCTAAATTTAATTACTTTATTAAAACTATATGTATATAAAACCAATTATAACAAAACACAGAAAAACTCTTTTGACTTACAAAAGATCAATCCTGGATTCCACTTTAATTGGCTCGCTTTTGTTTCCATCAGAACTTTTAAATCCTTTTGTAGGATGGTTAAGACCAGATGAATTGTGAGAAAAGGCTAGTTCAGCAAAAAGCTCCTTTAGTTGTGGCAAAACATATACAAAAGTGTTTTCTGGTCCAATTCGATGACAAAGGTCAATGAGTGCTGTAGCAACCACCTAATCAACAAAGCAGTTTTGACAGTGAAAAAGCTTCAGTTGTACAAGTAAAAATAATAGAAAAGACTAAAAAAAGGTAATTTCAATTACTTGAATCACACGAAGATCCAAAGGAATCTGCATAAGAACTTTTATATAAACACAAGCTTGGTCCTACAGATGCAGTAGAAATACAATGGGGGTAATGAGTACATAAATACTACGCAATTAAGGGTGAAAACTGATATAAATAAAAATAATACATACATATTTAGAAGAGGAACATTGGCACTAAAGCATTTCAATTGACTAATATCCAAATTTTGACGTTAAGTTTCTATGGTCAAAACATCAAAATCCACAAGTCTAAGGAACACTTAAACATTTAATCAATGCAGGAATTTGATAACATCACAGATAATATTACCAAACACTACTAAAATGACGCATCTGCACGGGCAAGATCAGATATACATTTGATATTTTCTACAAATTTTACTGGAATTCTGTAGTGAATGATTTGAATTGTGACCTAATTCCATATTTATTTCTATAACAAACAAAAGAAGCAATACTATCAATTGATCAAAATGTAAGTAAAAATCTTGTTGGAATCTGGTAGTCTTTGAATTTACACTTAAAGTCAGTACTAGCTGAAATTGATTTCAACTTAGTTTAAAGAATATGGTTTCCAGTTTCATTCAGCTTCAATCCAATATAAGATGTCTATTTTCACCCCTTCTAATGTTTGTTCTCTAAGCTGTGTTTTTGTAGTAAAGTACCTGAAGAAGCTCCTTAATAACAGTTTTGACAGGAAGAACCGACACAAGACCTTCCAAGGCAGATAAGCTATCAATCAGCGCGAAAGAATTCCAACTATGCTGTGGCTCAGGCTTACTCATCTTAGATGAATCGATACAAGAGAATATTACATTCCAAAGCAACGGAAGAATTTGCTTTACAACAAAATTTTCTCCAAGAAGTCCACCTATAATTACAAGGTTAAGTAGTGATCACTTCAAAAATAATTTAAACATAACAAGAAAGCATTAGGTGGTTACCTATCCTAACCAAAGTATCGATTCCATCAGCACATAATCCTTTGCCAAAACAGTGAATCAGTGGTAAAATCGTCTGGAGAAAGTGGAGACATCCATCAGAATGCATAGTATTATCATGGTATACCAACAAAACTTTCCACTTAGACTTGCCTGATGAATGGTAATTGGTATTCCTAGTTCCTCGCTTGAGACGATCAGGACAGTGGATGCAGCAGAGGCGATGATCTTGTTAGGTGAACTGTATAAGTTTGAGATCACCAAAGGATGTATCTTTTCAATATAAGTTTGTTTTCCTAATTTCTTCCACAAATCCCGAATAAAAGAGTCTTGAAGGAGGGCAACCTTCAGATGTGAATATTCTGGTGCCTGTAGCAACCACCATCAGACAAAATTCAGCAGAAAGAAGAAATTTATGTTCCATAATCCAAAACTTTGACAAAAAGAAAAAAAAAACACATGTGAATATCTTTCCTACTGATATATCTTAACTGGCCTGTAAGATCTTCTGAATGATGGGCAGAACAAGGTCCTTAGTTGCTTGGATAGTCAAGCTCCTTAGAAATTCCTTAAGCAGAGATAGGGCTGATTCGGTATCAACGTCTGACAAAGATGATGAAACAAGAGACAGGCAGTAAGGTGCACACATTTCAGCAGAAAATTCCCCCATAGCTTTGAGTGCCCCTTCACTTGCAAGCTTAGCAGCATACTTGATTCGCTCTCTAGATGTACACAAAACTTGAAGTGGAGCAAGAAACATATATGCAGATCGAACTGACGGAGGAAAGTATGGTGACTCCAAAAGATGCTTTGCTGATGGCCTCCTGCAAGAAATCACCAAATCAGTATCAATAACAGTTGTCTTTAAATTCCATCAAAATATCATCAAAGAAGCGCAACATGAGGCTTCATTGCTGAAGTTACCTTTTCCATTCCCTCTGTATGCATGACTCAACAAGAAGCGCAACATGAGAAGGCAGGCCTTGAAGTGCTATGGGCATTATACAAATTTCTTTGTACGCAGATAGCAAGGCATTGTCAAAAAGTGGTTTTTGCATATAGATTTCTGCCAGAATGCACCCAATAGAAAATATATCGTTTGCATGGCGCTCGTTTTCTAAATTAGAATTTTGATCCCATAGCAGCAGTTCTTGATAACCCATATGGGAATTATCATCAGACTCAAAGCATTCTAGAAAGGAACTAATATCAAAGTTAGGTGCTGCTGGCAATGCATTGTCATGCTGCAATATCTGATCTGCATTTTGGTTCTTGGGATACTTGTCTGAAGAGAAACAAATTGAAGGATCAGCATCAGCATAATCATAGACTGGATTCAACTGGTATTCAAGCTCTGCAAACAAAGTTGCTTTTTCAAATTCTTCCAAAGAGTCAATTTCTGAAAGCATATTTGGAGATCCACAGCCATTTAACACTGCATCAGTAGTTGCACCGCTTCGTTTGCCACAGCATCTAACACAAGAGTCCATTTTGTTGTGGTAGACTGCATGAGGGATGCTAACAAGGCGTATAGGATGAGGCCTTGTAAAAAGCTGATGTCGGCCAATTGATTTTGGCTTAGATGGATCACTAGAAGGCAACATGACATTTTTTGCTTCAACAGATGCCTCCCCAGAAAGTTTATAGCCAAATGTTATGTCAATCCAGTTATGCAGTTGTTGCGAGACTCGATCACTCTCTAATGCATCCCTGTGAAGACAAATGAAATCTTCTGCAGATGTTACCCAGGAAGGTCATGCCAAATCACTCATTTCAGAATGAAGAGAGGCGAAAATCCGAGGATCACTATAAAATTCAGGAATGCATTCATCAGGGGTCCACTGATAAAGCCTTTGCATACTAGACGGGTATTCATTGGGCTCATAGACGGAACGCACTGCTGACCTCAAGATGGTCTTAGGTAACCTCCTTGCTTTGTAACTGCAGACAGCTAGCTCTGAGAGACACTCATCAGAAACATGATGTGGAACTTCAGATGATGAATACGTAAAATCCAACTGTTCATCACCTTTTGCCAACCGCCATTTACTTTTGGTCAGGTCCCTCCAACCATTATCAGAACTTTCATCAGGCATCACTGTGAAATCTATTACCCAAGGCATCACAGTGTGAAATGCTGGATCACCCCATCTTCTACCAGCTAACTTGTTTAAGACAAGAAGGTATTCATAATTGGTCAGTTCACCTTTCCACCACTGCTTAAAGTAAGAATGCCAATCTAATGATGATTGCAGTTTGAAACCAGTATAAATGGCTTTTGAGGAACAGTCCTCCATAAAACAACATGAATTAGGTGAGCATTTACGATCGGTAAAACCCCAATTGTGTTTCACAGGGCAGGTATCACTTATGCTCAGGTAAGGCCATAAGGAATCTAACATCAAGATCTTTGATGGCCTTAGATTGCCATGATGAACACCTAAATCATGAAGGTATGCCAAAGCAGATATTATCTGGTAGACAAGAAATCTAATATGCCAATCTGAGCAGAATGCCTCTGGACTGTAGTGCATAATGTTTTCCAAAGTGTGTGGGGCCTTTGGTTGTAACATGTAGCAACAATCAGACGTTTCTAGGACACCTAACACTGGTAAGATGTTGGGATGCCTCACACGGCCAGAAGAATGCAAGTCATCGAATGCTGAAAATCCAAGAAAGCTGAGGAAATCTAAATCAGCAGATCCACTAATTTTGTTTTCAGATAGAAGATTTAACGAATTAATCACATACTCTTCAGTTGATGAGGTCAGATAACCTGTAATAAGCTCTCTAACCTCTGAAGTGTGGCCTGTCCTAAGAGAGCAAGCAGGAGTTACTTTGGTAATCGTGCTTATGGCCAGTGGCTGCTTATAGGGGCCAGAGGAACTTTTGAGATCTTCAATGCATTCTATATAAGATGAGGAATCTGACTGCTCAGTATATTGGTTATCATCAGTGTACATGGTTTGCAATGCCTGGGGATCTTTATGAATGCCATTCTCCAAGGAACTGTTTTCACTGTAGGGAACGAAAATGTGGAGAAATCCGTACATGTTGATGCATCAATTTTGGAGCCTTTGAAGATAATATAATCCTCAGGTAAGAGAGTTACCATTGTTGGCTATTAAAAGGCATTTTGCCGCCACATAGGCCCACTAAAACAAAACTGGAGATATGCTGCCTGCAACATATACAACACCACTTCTGTGTAAGAGTTAGTGCAAAGATGAAGGAATTAAATTGGAAAACAGGTAGATTCAAAAGAACCACTGACTGTGGTAAATACAAAGTGCATAGTGGTGCAAATGGTTTACCAATTTTCACTATGGTTTTATTTTACAGGTGAGTAATTTTTATAAGAAAACTAAGAAATTATGTTCATGTGACTAATTTGATTGTTTTCTATGAACCAGAATTTCTGCAGTACATTTGGTGGCTGTGAAACTGGGATGACCCTACATGGCTGTAATTGTATTCCAAGGTCCAACCAGACAAGAGTTTGAAGCAGCATTGACAGGATAACTTGTAAATTGACCAGCTACAGTTCAGTTGGAGGTTTACAATTATATATGGTTCCAAGCATAGAGCTCACTGTAGTTGAAGACTTGAAGTTGCATTGAAGCGCATTTCTGCTAGTTATCTGACTCAGCAGGAGTACGTTGTGACATTATAAGAGTTTAATTTAACCTCATACATGGATACATTTGAGCGGAACAATTTGTTCATAACGGTAACTACCCCATTGCAATAGTATCCAGGTAAGTCTCGCGTAAGTCAAGAATGTAAAGCCATACCTCCCATTACTTTCCTCGTCTCCATCAGATGCTACCTGCAGCGAAGAGGAAACGAGGATTAAGACAAAAGGTCCAACCAATAGCTCTTGTAAAGGAAGCAAGGGTTTATGCGGAGGAATGGAAGCCCAATAAAAATTCTGCTTCAAGTTCCAACAGCGCTTCAACGGACGGGAACGCTAGCAACGATTTTGAGAGCGCATGCCGACCAGAGCGCCCAGAGATCAAGAGGTGGGACCGACGCGATGCGGACCTGAACGACGGCGGAGGCGGCGAAGGGGAGCGGTGAGTCGGAGAGGCCGTGGATGAAGGAGAGGCCGGAGCCGGCGAGGTCACGTAGGACAAGGCGCCCCAGGCAGTCTGGGCACGCCGCAGCGACCCCCTCCGGCGAGCAGCCCATCGCCGGCGGCCAGGCTGGATCGGAGGAGCCGGCGCCAAGCTTCGTGCCACTGCGACGAAACAAAAGGCGCTTTGGTATGGACTCTGGTGCGCCGTCCATGACGCGAGAGGCCAGCGGCGTGAGCGAGCTGGTCTGGCTCGACCAAATCCACCGGGTCGGACTCAGACCCGCTGGCTCTATCCTGTTCTGACTTCTGACGGCCTAGCACCCTATTGGCTTAGCTTATCAGCCACTCATGCAAAACAATGTTTAGATTGCTTCAAAATTTTAAATTTCTATGTTCTCTCTCCATCATATTAACCTTTGGACATATACACGAAGCAGTAAATAGATAAAAAATAATAATTAATTACATAATTTAGTTGTAAATCATGAGACGAATATTTTGAATATAGTTAGTCTACGATTGGACAGTAATTGTCAAATACAAACGAAAGTGTTTTCAACTTCACTTTTCGCAATCTAAAACTTATCGGCCCACAAAGCCATCAGCCAAACAGCCCATATATTACACATATACCGAATGCTAATGATATGGCATTTTTCTAAAACAAGGATACATCGATACGTCAAGGACATAGATATACTACAAAATAAAAATGAGAATACAACTACTTAGCAGAACAATCGACAAATAAAAATGGCAAAACATAGGCATTTCTAGTGCCAAAGCATCTAAGACAACATGGTAGTTGGTTTTAAATTTCTTACACACAATAATAAATATTAGTTTTAGGTTCTTACAACACAATAATAAAAATAGGATGACGGTAGTTGCTATGAATGTGTGACTATTAGGGTTTGAGGGTTGTGTAAATGGCCCACCAACCTGGGCTGCTAGATGATGAATTTCAATTTGAGGGACATGGGCTTCGAAATATAGGACAAGTATTGACTAATAAGTATTAGGATTTAATTTATTTATTTTTATTTCTCTATTTTCCCGATACTTCTCGATGTTGTCATGGTCCTGTTCCCTTGAACTTATCAGCCTTACTTATTAGTTATGGTATAGTATTGTTTCTCTCATAAAAAAGCGTTAGTCGATTTATCAGCCATAGAAACCACCAAGCGAACAACCCCGCACATATTGGCATATCCAGATATCCTAATGTACCATGATACCAAACGACACTTGAAAGTATCCACAAAACATTGGGGACTGCACCGCTGCAGGAGCATAAGCGTGTTGCGACGATCAACTGATCAAACGACGTTAGCAAGTCACACTGGTGGAATGTGATGGCCGTACAAGGGCCGGAAGTTGTGTGCCGGTTTTACTGTTTTTTAGACCAAATTGCAATGGTAACAAAGTAATTGTTGGGAATACCAGCTCACAAGGTTCGGCATAGCAGAGAAAAATAAGAAGATAGTGTTCTCATCAAGGTAGAAAGGAGAGTTAGAGGAGGAGATCAAGAAGAAGTGGGCAAGTGCTGGATTAGCAAATAGTGTGTGTAGATTGTTACAAATTTGTTGATACCTTGCCCTCTCATACTCTAGCTCTTATACTTAGGATACACGGGCACTATTCAACTTGTGCACGGAGGCGCCTTCGTGCACACGCGACACCCATAGTCACCATCTTTCGAGCTTTTTTCGTGTAGCGGGGTTGGTAACGGTCCTCGGCGCTTTAAAGCCTAAGCAGGAGCACGCGGGAAGGCCTGGCGAAGATGAACGAGATTATCCTAGGTTGCCATATCACTCAGCCAGCCGAACAGATGAATGAGGCATTGCTTCACATAACCAATTCCACTGGAAGCACATGTCACTACAAAATAGCATAGGAATCCGAGGTAGTTCGATACGAGAGGGTAGAAAAGAAGAACCCTATATAGTTAGATGTCACGTGTGGCTTGAGTTGGGACACATCGAACACGTGATTTGATAGCCGAGGAAGCAAAAAGGTACAACTTGTAAGCAACATTGCCAATCCGAGCTAGCATAGGAAAAGGACCATAGACTTGAATGATAACTTCTTCCGGTTCAACCAGGGGCTAGATTAGACTGGACATATGGTTGGAGTTTCACAAACATCAGATCCCCCACTTTGAGCCGGTGTTTCAATCGCTTCTTATCCACCTCGCTTTTCATCCATTACTTAGCACGAGGTAGGTGGTGACGGATCAAACCGGTCATGTTGAGTTTGTGGTCTAGTGATCTTTTGCTGATTGATGACTATTTAGATTATGTGCAGCATAAGGACCATGCGATGATTCATTTGTTTGCATGTCTGTACGAATGCTTCTTGCCACATGAAGAATACATGTGATGATTCATCAATGCATTTTGTTAGAGATATTTGGTGTGAGACCATTTCGGAAAGTGGGCTTCGACGGAATATCATCCCGCAATGGGGCTTCGCCAGGATGCCATCATGAACCGCGATCCAATCGCTGAAATGCCATCCAGGCAATTTCAGAGCCTCTTATCCCCATCCTACCCCTGCCTTATCTCTTCTTCTTCACCGTTGGAACGGAGTATGTGTCTCGACTGCGACTCAGAACAGATTGAGTGCTCCTCTGTCACCGCTCGCCGCCCGCCCCCGGCCCCCATGGCCACCTCCTGGACGCTCAAGCCGTGCGGCCAATGCGAGCTAGGGCCAGCCATGCCGTGGGCACGCGGTCGATGCTGGGCGTGGCGAGGCGGGCGTGCGGCGCCACGCAGGGCTGGCACGCGGCGGCGGGCGGGGCGGGCGCACGGCGGCGGGCGTGCTGCGCCGGGCGGGGCGGGCGTCGAGCGGTGCCATCATGAACCGCGATCCAATCGCTGAAATGCCATCC
>CM041634.1:21013896-21063666 GCA_023333625.1 Bothriochloa decipiens
GTTCGGCGCCGGGTGGGGCGGGCGTGCGGCGGCAGGCGGGGCGGGCGCGCGGCACCGTGCGGGGGCTGGCGAGCTGCGTCGGGCGGGCAGACGCGCCGCGGCGGGCGTGCTGCGTCGGGCAGGGCTTACGCGCGGCGGCGGGCGTGGCCGACGTGCAACGACGGCCGAGCGTGGGAGAGAAGAAGTCGCTCCGTTTGTCCCTCCCGTTCCGTCGGCCTCTGTGAAGAAACGAAAGGAAAAGGATAAGGTCAGGGGCAAGATGGGGATAAGAGGCTCTAAAATTGCCCGGATGGCATTTCAGCAGCTGCGTCGTGGTTCATAATGGCATTCTGGCGAAGCCCCATTGCGGGATGGCATTCCGCCGAAGCTCACTTCTCGTAATGGTCTCTCACCAAATAGCTCATTTTGTTACCATTCAGAGCTTACACAGTAGAGTTTATAAATGCATCACTTTTACCATTCAGAGTTCACAAGGCGATATTAGATGGATGTCTCCAATTTATACAATATATCCAGACTCAAATTGATAGATATTCAATCAGAGCACTATTATGTTGGACCACAATCTCAATTTACAATTTAATTCAACTCACATTGTGTACTCTGAAGCTAAACTTCTGAAGCAAAGCTGTTGCCCCTGGGCCCTGGCATGTAGCAGCCCCTAATAAGGAGAGATGGGGGAGACTGGCACAGAACGATCGACTGCCGAGAGGTCGAGCCAACGTCGATGATCTGATTTCCAGTGCATAGTTGCGAGCTCACGTTTGCAAACTGTCTAATGATGATAGTAATTAACACAATGAATTCAGACTATTATCATCTGCCTCGATTAGGAATGTGATGTGATCATTTGATGATCAGTAGGCATCCTGTATCCTCACCACCTCTAGCAGGAGGTAACCAAACACACAATTCTGCGTGACCAAACACACAATTCTGCATCTCGTTTGTGATTCACACAATACTGCATCTCGTTTGTGAATTTCCTTGTGCTGAGCCAGATGAATTCAACCAACCAAACAATAGTCTGGTATATATGCTGAGTCTGTTCCCTGGTGTAAGCCAGGCTAGGCAACCAACCAAAAACGCCATGAAAGACCCCGTTTGAAAGGACTTCTCACAATCAAAAGCTGTAATGAATTCTACGAGCACCATCAAAGGAATACAGTTCAGAAAAGGATCATGCCATGGTTGTGCAGCAGGCTATAGTGATTGTAACATGGACTAACAATATCATGAGCATTATGATCCCAAGCAGCAGCACACCATGCATTTTGCAACCCGACGAGTCATCACCACCCTGACCCAACACAACTCTCCACAAATGCCAAACACAGGTAGAAATTGTGTTTCGATCACATGAGAAACTGGCGAACATCGTACATCAATCACAGGTCACAGAAATAAAATGAGTACAGTGACATGTATCCAATCCAATCCAATCGATTACTCACAGTTATTCGCAAATTACCAATCAGGCGACGAGAATCGCAACATGAAATGAAAACATAGTGTATATAAGATTAACCCAAACATAATTCGAATTCAACAGTGCTTGACAGGATCCATAACGACATGATATCATCAAAACAAAAGTTGGCATCGCCATAAGAGACAGATGCAGCAGGTGTTCTGTTCCACACAAAAAACTAATAACACGCGACAAAACATATCAAAAAAGAAGATTATCACCATCTAACAAGACTTTCCATTTCCCTTTTTTTTTCTCCTCCACAGAATGAAGAGGGCAGAATCCTACCTACGCCTGCTGGTTGTAGACGTAGGTGAGGCCGCACTTACCGCAGTAGTGGCGGTCGAAGTGGTTGGCCATGAAGACCCCGGCGCCGCACTCGGCGTTGGGGCACTCCTTGCGGAGGCGGGTGACCTTGCCGGTGGCGTCGTCCACCTTGTAGAACTGGAGCACGGCGAGCTTGACCTTCTTGTGCTTGTGCTTGATCTTCTTGGGCTTGGTGTACGTCTTCTTCTTGCGCTTCTTGGCGCCTCCCCTGAGGCGGAGCACCAGGTGCAGCGTCGACTCCTTCTGGATGTTGTAGTCGGCCAGGGTGCGCCCATCCTCCAGCTGCTTGCCGGCGAAGATGAGCCGCTGCTGGTCCGGCGGGATGCCCTCCTTGTCCTGGATCTTGGCCTTCACGTTGTCGATGGTGTCCGAGGACTCCACCTCCAGCGTGATGGTCTTCCCCGTCAGGGTCTTCACGAAGATCTGCATCTTGGCAGGCGCGCCCGGCGACGGCGGCGGCCGCCCGCCCTTACCTGAGGTTGATTTCTCGCCTGCGGCGGCGGGGATGGGGTGGGGCTGTGTGTGTGGGCGGCGACTAGGGTTTAGAAGGAGAGAGAGAGAGATGATTATTTTATAGCTCGGATGGGGAGCTCTCTTCCGTTGGATCGAAAACGAGTTGGATCGGACGGCAGATATGGGCGTACGTTGATGCGAGTTAGGCCACATGGGCTTCGTTTTCTGTTACCTTGCTTGGGCTGGGCCTTGTGCCTTTTAGGCCCCAGTTCGTCGTGTCCTCTCCTTTCTCTGTCTTGCTGCGGCGACAGCTCGGCTGCCGCCGCCCGAGTCCCAGAGTGCCGAGTCCCGAGCGGAGGGGAAGCCGAAGCCAACAACCGCCGGGGACGCGAGGGATTCATTCCGAGATGGCGTCGACTAGCTCCGCCGGGGACGTCGGCGGCTCAGGTACTAATAATCCCCAAACAAATCCTGGATGAATGGAATGCTTTGCTTGGTTGCATCCACGGGATTGGAGTTCCTCGCAGGGGAAACATTATTACAAGTTAGATGGTTCGTTCCTTGTGGGATTTGCGCGTCCAATTCCGCCTTTAGTAGTGAAGAGATGCTCCTCTCTCTAATTCGTACCATTTATATGTCTGCTGGGTATCGCAGTCCTGTACGGCTCTTGATAAAATTACTGTTCATAGACTTGCTTTTCCTTGTACAATGGTTGCATTAGGATTAGATAATCTATGCTCAAACCTTGTCATTAGATTGACAGCTCAGGGTACCTACAGTTTGTCCTACCATACCGTGCATGTGAGTGAGTGACCCTGACTTCGTAATTCAACTCCGACACAAATCGGGGATTGTCTTTTCAGATTCAGATGTGATGACTAATTTTGATGCAAGGCTCTTAAGTAGGATGAGATAACAGCTTTAAATGCATAAACAAGTTCCTGATACCTTTGGTATGTGGGGTGCATTGTAAGAACATGTCTAAAATACATTGTAGGATGACTAATATTGGAACATGCAGCTTCAAAAAAAAAAATATTGGAACATGCAGTTCATTTTTTTCTACTGTTCCCTGAGAACATGTTTGTAAGGGTTCCTGCATATTTTCATACATTGGTTTAGAATAGACAACTATTTCGATGTCTACCTCTGTAATAATGGATGCTATATGCCACAACAGTTGGCACTAGTCCTGTTAATTTCCATCATGCTTTTCTCACAAATGGAGGAGTAAAGCATCGTGTAGTCAGTAAAGCATCGTTTAGTCAGTACAAGACTAAGAAACAACGCATAACTCCTTTCTTTAGGATAAGAAAAACCGTTTAAAAGATTTGATCAGATAACTTCCAATTGAATCAGTTTTGACTTCGAAGCTACTTGAATGCGGTGGACTTTGTATAGTGCACTTTTGCTACTCGTGAGAATGAGGCAATGGTGTTGGACTAGCACATTTGATAGTTACTGCATAATTTTCTGTTCTCCTTTTTGAAGCTTTTATTAAGTCAAAAACATATGTATGTTTATGGTCACTATTCAGGAAGATGCATGCATGATATTTTAATTGAGAGTTTGCTGAAAAGATTCAACAAAGGGTAAACTTTTGTTAGAATGGACAACTGCTGTTTCTTGCTAAATATGCAACTAATATCTAATTCGAACCCCTAACATTTTTCTCATACTAGGGGGTAATTGTTCCTCGTTCTTTTTTTTCAGTTAAAGGCTCTGTGAATGTAAATTTTCTGTTACGTTTTGTGATCCAGGGTCAAAAGGTGGGGTTGCAGATAAAACACTCTCTGCTTCTGCGAATACCAGTAGCTCAAATCAAGAGTCTCATGATGCTGGTATGTATACTGTTTGTTCACACAGGCTTTGAGTTGCTCCTCTGTGTTCCAAAATAACGCAATGTTTTTGTGCACAAGAATCAGAAACAAGCCTTTTAGATATATTTGGCTCAGCAAATTTGTGATGCATATATATAGTGCTAGAATGGTCTGAATTCCTCACTCTATTCCACAGCCCAATAGGGTATATATGTTATATGTACATGGGCCTCATGGGCCTTAACTCTATACTCTAACACCTCCTCGCAGTCTGGACTACTGGCGCAGCAGAGTCCAAGACTGGACAAGCAAGAAAGAAAGTAAATACAATCACATGACCCCCCCCGCAGCCACAACTAGCCACTGATGATGTTGAGGCTGGAGCGAAACTCTGAGAAGATCGAGGCAGGGAGGCCCTTGGTGAAGATGTCCGCAAACTGGGAGGTGGTCGGGACGTGAAGGACCCGAACAGCGCCGATGGCAACTAGGTCCCGGACGAAGTGCAAGTCGATCTTCACGTGCTTGGTCCGCTGGTGCTGAACCGGGTTGGTGGAGAGGTACACGACGCTGACGTTGTCGCAGTAGACAAGCGTGGTCTTGGCAAGGGGGCTGTGTAGCTCACCCAGGAGCTAGCGGAGCCAGGAGGCCTCGGCCACGCCGTTAGCTACGGCGCGGTACTCGGCCTCGCCACTGGAGCGCGAGACCACCGGCTGTCGCTTGGACGACCAGGAGACAAGGTTGCCGCCCAAGAAGACAGCGTAGCCGGAGGTGGACCGGCGGGTGTCCGGGCAGCCCGCCCAGTCAGCGTCGGTGTAGACGACGAGCTCGGCGGAGGAGGACCTGTGGAGGAGCAGACCGTAGTCAAGTGTGCCACGGAGGTACCGGAGGAGCCGCTTCATAGCAGCAAGATGGGGCTCATGTGGAGCATGCATATAGAGGCACAGCTGCTGAACTGCATATGAGATATCCAGCCGTGTGAACTTGAGGTACTGGAGCGCACCAGTAAGACTCCTGTAAGAAGTGACATCCTTAGGCCGGAGAGGGGAACCCGCCGTCTCTGACAGCTTACCCTGAGTGTCAACCGGGTTGGAACAGGGGTTGCAGTCAGTCATCCCAGCTCTCTCCAAAATATCAACAGTGAACTGCCGCTGGTGAAGGAATAGGCTGGAAGGTCGGGGCTCAACTGTGATACCAAGAAAGTGATGGAGCACACCAAGATCCTTCATAGCAAAAGCCTGCTGGAGAGCAGTGATGATGCGCTGAAGTAGAGATGCATTGGAGGCGGTGAGCACAATATCATCAACATAGAGCAGCAGATAGGCAGTCTCACCCCCATGATGGTAGATAAACAGTGAAGTGTCAGACTTGGCCTCCCTGAACCCCAGAGTCACAAGAAATGAGGCAAATGTGGAGTACCATGCTCGAGGTGCCTGCTTCAAACCATACAGAGACTTGTTGAGCCTGCAGACCATCTCAGGGCGAGAAGTATCCACGAAGCCCGCTGGCTGGCTGCAGTAGACAGTCTCAGTCATAGTACCATGAAGGAAGGCATTCTTGACGTCCAGCTGATGCACCGGCCAGGAGCGCTCAAGAAGCCAGTGAAAGGACTGTGCGGACGGTAGCTGGCTCCACTGGACTAAAGGTCTCATCATAGTCAACTCCGGGCCGCTGTGTGAAACCCCGAAGAACCCAGCGAGTCTTGTAGCGCTCTAGGGAACCATCTGCCCGCCGCTTGTGCGTCCAGATCCACTTACCCGTGACCACATTGCAACCAGACGGACGCGGCACGAGGTCCCACGTCTGGTTGGCAAGAAGCGCCACGTACTCCTCTTCCATCGCGCGACGCCAGTGAGGATCAGCCAAGGCATTGCAGACAGAAGAGGGTACAGGAGAGATCCCCGCCTCGCAGGCAGTGGCGGAGAGCGCCCGCGGGCGGGACGCTTGCCTCGTCACCATGGGGTGAATGTGGCGAGGGTCCCTATGAAGGAGGGGCGGGTGGTACACCGGCCGCTCGTCGCGAGAGCGTGCCGTGGCCCGAGCAGGGGGCGACGGAGAAGAGGGCCCCGCCGGAAGTGTCGAAGTCGACGGCGAAGCAGGCACTGTGAGTGGCGACGAGGTTGGTGCCGAAGGAGCAGGCGACGGTGGGGCAAGCGCGGCCAGGCCGGGGTGGGGCGCCGCCGGTCCGGGCGGGGCGGGGTGGTCACCGCCGGGATAGGAGCAGCGGGCGGCGGCTATGCAGGGGAGAAGAGGGAGCTCGCCGGCGGTGGCTGGCCAGCCCTGGTGGCGCCGGCGGCCATGGAGGAGCAGGCGGCGGCTGCTGCTGGAGGGGAAGAGAGGGTGGGCAGGAAACCCTAGCTCGATACCATGCTAGAATGGTCTGAATTCCTCACTCTATTCCACAGCCCAATAGGGTATATGTGTTACATGTATATGGGCCTCATGGGCCTTAACTCTATACTCTAACATATAGGCTATGGGCCATAGTCGTACTGCAATGTATTTCTGTTCATGATTGATGGTTCTTGCAAAGTTCAGCATGCTGTGGCCTCGTGGTGACTTTTGTTCTTTTCACTAGATGTTATGAATTAGGATCCACCTTACTCTTGGTTTAGTATTATATTATTTTTCTAGTGATGTTTCTTTTATGGTATCTAGAAAAAACATTTTTTTAGGGACATCTGGAAGGAAAATGAAATCTACATGATTTTTGCATTAATATACATGAGTTGTATAGGATGCCTGTTCGCTCAAGTTGGCAAATGTGACAAATAAATGAACTTGTGATGCACATGCACCATATTTTTAGTTCTAGACATCATAGTGTTTTATGTCATGCGTGTTTGATCCTTGCTATGTAATTGTGCACAAGTCACATCCTTTTAATTATTATATTAACAATGCTTCTTTAGCACACAGCCTGAATCTTTTCTTTTCCTTGCAGATGCAAAGTCACGTGTGGAGGACATTTGGAAGAAAATGAACAGTGGTTTGCCTAACAAGATGGCCAAACCTGCAATGACGAAGCTCAGTACAACAGCAAAAGAAAAGAAAAATAAACCAACAAATGTGAGTAGTATTTGTTTTATCAACTTAGCAGTGCTTAGGCTGCTTTGTGAAATATCTGCTGGTTGGATTTTTGACAGTTATCTTTACCTTTTGGAATATTTGTTCTTTTCTGTAGAATTGGATGGCTGTTCTAGGCCTTTTACCAAGTAAGGCATGTACTGTCGATCAAGGATCGAAAAATGGGCAACAACAGACACAGAATGAATTGAGCGAGGATGCCAAAGAACTTGCAGCAAAGGCCCTTGCAGCTGCCAAAAATGCCGCTGCTGTGGCATCTGGACGAGGGAAAGTAGAGGTAAATCCAAACTGTCAGCATCACAAAACTTTTTTTTTGTTATTATTGGATAATGTAAAATAGAATTTCTTGAAAAATAAATGTAACAGCACAAGGCTTATCTGTAACGAAATGTCTTTTCACATTGTCTTGTGCCATCTTAAGTTCATTTTATTTAAATTATTTCAACTGCAACTTGTTTATATAAAAGTTCAAAACACCAATAAGTTTATAGTAGCACAGAAACGTGGCCACTCCTTGGCAATTTTGACTGCTTTTGCAATATGTTTGTCAGCTTTAATGTCAGAAGGCTTAACTTGTACCTTCACATGATCCAACAGATCACTGAGGTACGGGACTTTGCTGGCAAGGACATTGAAATCAAGAAATTGGTCGATGCTAATTCAAAGGAGGCAATCGAGAAGGCCAAGGCAGCTGGTGCCGCCCCATCAGCCGTCGATAACATTCTGGAGCAAATACGGAAGAAGCAGAAGCTGAGCGTCCTGGACAAGACGAAGAAAGACTGGGGAGAGTACAAGGAAGAGAATCGAGGCCTGGAGGAAGAGCTGGACGCCTACAAGAAGAGCTCGAACCAGTACCTGGACAAGCAATCGTTCCTGCAGCGAACCGATTACCGCGAGTTTGAGCGCGAGCGGGATGCCCGGCTGTCGATGATGTCCAAGCGGAAGACAGGTACGCGGGAGGACGATGTGTAGGACTGAATGAAATGTACCATGTTTGGAGGCCTTTTTCTCTGCCTCCTTTGTTTTTGACATTCTTTTGAGATAATGGTAGACACTAAATTTTCAATGCCTTGCAGTCCCATTTAATCTATTGATTTTTTTTCCATCGAGAATTATAATGAGCTGATTATAAGAATCATGAAGGCATGTCATGCATGTACATACCTGCATATGGCAGTCTGCACTCATGATTGGAGAAGCTGTGTTTGGCAACTGTTCTGAAACCGGGAAATTCTGACGAACCAGCAGCAGAGAGCTCAGATGGTTTGAGGAAAAACTGGGAATCTCTTCTGAAACTTGAACCGATTTCCCTTCTCTCCCCAACATTTTCTTATCTTTTTGCATAGGAAAATGAACGACCGTGCTTTTAATTTGTTGATGTTTATTATGATGAGACTGTTCCGTTGTTGATCAATCATCATGTGATTGAGAAGATGCTACAAGTCGGTAGTGTCCATGAGCTGTTGATTAATCATCTCATCATCATGCTAGTACGCCAAAGCTGCTCGCATCAGTGATGAGTCAGTTACTTAAGGGAACCTGACAACTCAGGCTGAGCCACGCCTGGACGCCAAAATTGCTTATGAATTTCCATAGCTCGTTGAAATACTGTATTCTTGTGGTCGCCGGGGTGACAGCGGCTGCCCAACCAAACCAACAGCCAACCAATACAATACAGCCACGTGCGGCGCACGCGCTCACAGGAGAGCAGTCATGGCCGTGGGAGCCGCGTTGTACTACCACCCAGCCGCCGGGAAGGCGAGCCTCGAGGCGGTCGCCCCGTCGTCCTCGCCGTCGCTGTTCCTGAGGCCATCGCAGAGCAAGGTGCTGTGCGTCAGCAGCGGCAGCAGCCGATGGTGGATGAGGCGAAGATGGGAGGGGAAAGCGAGCAGCATCAGCAGCATGGCAAGAGCAAGAGCAAGAGCCAGCGCAAGGCCTGCCTTGTTCTCTACTGTCGCCATGGACTGGCAGGAGTGCACGTACGTTTCTTTCTTCTCTCTGATTCTGCCGGATCCAGGGCGTGCCAAAAAGTGCTCCAGTTTCTCGGTTGAACTGGTATAGCATAGGTTTGACCTGTGCAACCCATTGTTACTTCCTACTGATTCACTTGGAGAAATCTCCCCAATTCCCAAGCTGATTGAGCTACTTTGCTTGCTGATTAGAACATCAGAAACCAACCAATGTTTACTTGAAGGGAAGCCCAATTATTTTTGTCCAACGAATTTTATACTGGGCACGAACTGGGAGTTTGGGTGATTGTGAAATGTAGTATTGACGTCTATGAAAGATAGTCCATTTACCGTGTGTAATCTTCTGATGAGTATTTCTCATGGCAGCCACAAGAGATGCTGGTTTGCATTGGATAAGGCTGGATTTTGTAGGGCCCAGGTTGTAGATGATTCTTATCACAGAATGTTGATATGTACTCGCAATAGGCTTATAAATCTGACCATATTGAGTCTGATCAGAATTCAAAGCGCAGCGAAAATGTCACTGTTCCCTGCTTATAGTTACAGGTGACTGCTGAGTACTGGGTTAGTTTTGAATTTTGATTAAAAAATTATTCTTCCCAGTCAGTAAACTCGTACTGGAGTCTCCTTGTATTTGGAAATTTCAGAAAATAACATCATCTGTGAATAGCTTGCTGAACTTACCTGTTCAACGTTTCATAGAAGTTTATTCATCATTTTCCCCCTAATTATGATTATGTGACTGACTGCTGCCTTCGGAACAGCACTGAGCTTGAAGTTGATGTTCCATGCTCGGTGGCCTATCAGTGTTACTCAGAACGGGAGACCATTCCTCAGTGGATGCCATGGATCTCATCTGTCAAGGTGATTGTCAAGAACTCAAGATTTAGTAAATACTACCCCTATTCCTAGAGCAAATCAGAGGGAGGTGCTCTTGCCTTGTGGGTGCATATACATGTCATGTAGGGGGTGCATGTATGGTGAAAAAATTAGACAAAAACACTGTTTTAACATTTCTTTCATGTGTGTGTTCTGGGGGGGTGGTCTCAAAGCAGCACTGCCCCTCCCTGGGTGCATATACATGTCATGTAGGGGGATTTTGTTTCTTTTTGGTTGTCCCTCATGGTGTGGCATTGTCAATATGGACCATATGGTTTCAGTGTGTTTTTTTCCTCTGCTTTAGTTAATATGATTATTGTGCGCTGATTCCTTTACTAATGCTTGGCTTTGCATATGTTGCATATAATCTACAGGTCCTTGAAGATAAACCTGATCTTTCGCGGTGGACTCTGAAGTACGAGGTCCTTGGGCGTGATGTAGAATTTTCTTGGCTTGCACGTAACATGACAGTAAGTATCTGCTATTACAAGGCTGCTATCAGTTTACATGTGAACATTCATTGACATTACTTCGTGTGTCAGCCTACTAAAAATCAGAAGATCCATTGGCGATCTCTTGAAGGTCTTCCTAATAGGTGAGTATTACAGAATCTGCGGCTATTGCATACATCCTCAGCACTTCCATTTCACTGCAGCATTCTTCTTCACTTAATTGGATTCAGTACAATAATTTGTGTGGGATTCAGTACAATAATTTTTGTGAGTGACCTATGGTTTTCAGTGCTTTTTTTCGAAGCTTTGACGTCCTGGAAGTTAAAAGTAACCAATTTTGCTTGTTGTAGAGGTGCTGTCCGGTTCTTCCCCAAAAGCTCATCCTCTTGTCGAGTACAAGTAAGTATTCAGCCTTGTGAATTTGTGACATTTGTTTTTAACTTCAGGTGATATGTTTATTTAAAACATGATCATCCTTTTCATTACTAAAATGCAGCTGACAGTGGCATATGAAGTTCCTGAAATTTTGGCCCCAGTTGCATCAGTAAGTGGCATATGCATAATTCTTATGCCTGCATGGCAAATCCTTGACTGACCAATCCAACTATCATTCACCAGGCACTGAAACCGTTTCTGGAAAGCCTGCTTCTCAAAGGTCTAGAACGCTTTGCCACATATGCCAAGGAGCGTAATAGCAAGATTCCTCAGGCTTAACAGCGTCATTCCTCTTCTGTGTTCAATACTGAATAACGATAAGTCTAGTGAAGCCAGTGAATCCACATCCCAATGCAAATATAGATGTAAAGATTGTGTAATGTCATTCTTGATGTGACCAAATAATGTATCCAAAGGGAAGAGAATACAAGAGTGAATACAAATATGTCAAAAGTTGGAAGTCTGCTTCTTGCTTTTATGTCATTTATTTAATCATTTTATTTTGTTCTCACTGTAACCGCTGAATATTCTTATTGTCAGTAAAAATTTACCAGAATGCTACCTGGCTGTAAGCAAGCATGAGCCATGAGGCATTCAATGCCGAACGAAATACGGAGTATCTCTTAATGCTGTGTCATTAACTCATCACTGTTATCAGATGAACATCTTGATGCAAACATTCGTGCCGGTATATTCAATCAGCCTAGTTCACTTTTTCCAGTTTTAACTTGTTTCGGCATATTCACTCACAGAATACTATTCAATCAGCCGTGTGGTTGAGTGTATGCGCATGCGTGCGCTTTCTAGAGTACCTGACTGTTACACTGCTTGCATTGGTATCATGTTCCTCGATCCTCAGCGATGCAACTAAATGATATTTATATTAGCAGAAGGATGTTAAAAAAAAATGCTACAACAGAAAAAGAAATCAAGGCACAAACACGGCTATCCAGCAACAGTCACACGGAAATATCGCAAGAAGCAAAGGTTACTAGAACGTCAGAAATGTATCCATCAATGGTTCATGAGCATAAACAGCAAATATAGTTCAGGATATTATTTGGATGGATAAGCCAAGCCAAGGAAACATAAACGGCTATTGTGTGGGCAACTTGGCAAAGGATCAATTCACAGTATCGCCAACGAAACAAAAGGACAATCAGGGGCCTTTTGTTCCAACAGACCCAAAATTAGCACAAACTTTGGATCTTGTTGAGCCACCAGTTCGGATGTAAAGAAACAGAAAATGAGAAATTATATGTGGATTGCTTTATCGAAGGTTTGCAAGCAAGCCTCCTTGAGGGCTTCGCTCACAGTAGGGTGTGCGTGGCATGTCCGAGCAATGTCCTCACTGGATGCTCCATACTGCAGGGCGAGGACAGCTTCATGGATGATTTCACCAGCACTGGGTGACATTATGTGCACACCCAGAACCTTGTCGGTTTCCTTCTCTGAGATCACCTTAACTATCCCTTCAGCATCATCAATGGCCTTCGCACGGCTGTTAGCCAAAAGTGGAAACTTGCCCACGCGATATGCAATTCCTAGATCCTTCACCTGCTCCTCAGTCTTGCCAACAGATGCAACTTCTGGATGCGTATAGACCACACCAGGAACTGTGTCATAGTCAACATGGCCTTCCTTTCCAGCAATGAACTCTACGCATGCAACACCATCCTCTTCAGCTTTATGGGCAAGCATGGGACCAGGGATGGCATCCCCAATTGCATAGACTCCCTTCACATTGGTCATGAAGCGCTTATCAACAAGGATCCTGCCAGCCTTGTCTGTCTCAACACCAAGAGTTTCAAGCCCAATCCCAGAAGTAAATGGGGTTCTGCCAGCAGAGACAAGGACAACATCTGCTTCAAGGATGGTCTGCTCACCACCTGCTGCAGGCTCAAGTGTCAGCTTTACGCCATCTCCACTGGTATCACACCCAACAACCTTTGTCTTGAGCATGAACTTGAATTTCTGTTTTTCTAGCATGCGTTGGAACTGCCTCCTGACCTCGCCATCCATTGATGGTACTATATCCGGCGCAAATTCAACAACAGTGACCTCTGAACCAAGGCGGTTCCAGACTGAACCCATCTCAAGGCCAATATAACCTGCTCCGATTACCACCAGTTTCTTCGGGATCTCTGACAAGCACAGTGCACCAGTAGATGAAACCACTTTCTTCTCATCAATTGTTATTCCTGGAAGTGATTTTACATCAGACCCAGTTGCAATTATTATGTTTTTGCCTTTGACAACAGTGCTACCACCATCAATCAAATCAACTGACACTTCTGAGGGGGTTGACAATTTCCCAAAGCCTTTGACATAAGTCACCTTGTTCTTTTTAAAGAGCCCTTCAATTCCTTTTGTTAGTCCTGCCACAGCTTTGTCTTTCTGAGCCATCATGGCTGGGAGGTCCACTTCCAGATTTGAAAACTTAACTCCATGGTGTGCAAAAGAACTCTTTGCTTCATGGTACATATGTGATGAATGCAAAAGAGCCTGAAATATGTAAAGTTAAAATCAGAAGTGTCCTACATGAAAATGGTCCATAATGCCCAAAAAAAAACTGAAGTAAACAATTCTCTATAGGTGCAGTTATACAAGAACTACAAAAGGATGTCTAAATCCAAGATAAAATATGCTCATCCCAAATCAAAAAAAAAAAGAAAATGCACATCACTAGGTTGATGATTCCAAGGAATACTATAATATAATCTTATATTCGGTGGAAGCCTCTAAGCAAAACATTCGGATCCCATGTAATTCATTTATACCATAAAAATGAAGAATGTCTCTGGATGATCTCATGATACTATTGACTTGCATATCTCTAAAGAGCTTGTCTCCATTACAAAGATAAGATACTCAACACATGAACAATACTGTACAGAAAGTAAAAAAGTGAGGAACACAAAGCACGGGAAGAAAGTAAAAAAGTGAGGAACGCAAAGCAATTCCGTTTATGCCGCACTGCATAGTTAGCCGAGTTGATGAAATACACCCAGTCAATTTTCCATGAAGATACCCACACCCCACCCCAGGGAAGCGAATAAGGGTTTTGTTAAGACAGAAAAATTGTGAAGGAGTGAATAGGTTCTAAATCTTAATAGTGCAAGTCACTAAGGTGACCTGATATACCTAAAATCACAAAGGTTTATAAAAGTTTCCACGCCAATGGGATAGAGAAACTCTTCTTATAGAAGGTTTTTACAAGGTGGCGACAAGAACGTTTCCACATTCCCTGGACGAGGAACATGGCTTTGAGCCTGTTTCATATGCCTACAGTAGTAAACAAACGAACCATAAAGATGAACCAAACTATGCTTCTATTAACAATTGGACCCATGAAACATTGGACCCTGGTGGAATTCC
Organism: Bothriochloa decipiens; assembly: GCA_023333625.1. NCBI lineage: Eukaryota > Viridiplantae > Streptophyta > Magnoliopsida > Poales > Poaceae > Bothriochloa > Bothriochloa decipiens. Next base: position 21,028,166 of record CM041634.1, read on the forward strand.
AAATTGTATCTACAAGTCTCCAAAGGCCCTGAGCAAGCAATGGTACAGAAAGAAAAACAGTGATCTCTTGATCCCTGCCTGACCACCCGTGGCCATATGGTGTGACAAAATGCTGCCAAAAGTTCCAACACAAAAAGAAGTGCTGCACATAGTTTGCAACTATTATATAAAATCATAACAGTTTTTAACAGTAAGAAAATGCAACAAAAATCTAGTAATCACCCCATTTAAAACTAATAGTTAAATAGATGGTAGTTATGCTGACCCTACCTATTGGCTATTGACCATTGATTACCAGCTCATCAAACAATTTAAAAATATGTTCGTGACTGTGATGCACACAAAAACAATACCGGTAACTTCAACAATGCTGCAATAAAATTTATAACCAAGCAGATGACAACAAACGAAATTTCAAACACAATTACACAAACACCTTATAAAATATCTCGCACCCCTGTGGTACCCTGCGGTGCCTGGGTACGCTTCAACGCCTAGGCTTACGCATCAAAAACCATGCTCGCACGAGATTCCAAATGGACAGCAGAGACAAACTGAACACTTCTAAACATAACAGGAGACTGGTTCATAATTAATACCAATACTTGACAGTGGATTTTGAACAAAAAATTATGTGCCACCATGCACGCAGAGGGGCACAGTATTTCACAACTAATGCTGTGAGACAAAATTCTCAGGATCACCAACTTTATCCACTGCAGAAAGAAAGTTGAAGCACACGCCCAAGCAACAGCATCATGAAGGACCTGACGGGTTAGGTTCACCCCCATATATGACCTCGTGTACCCCCAAATCATCCGCGATTCTCAAACTCGCACAGATCTAACACCCCAAACCATACATCATCACATCGCAACAAAGAGATTGGTGTAGCACAGCAATGGGGGTAGGTAGGAGAGGGAGACGGCGAACTAGGGCAATCACCTTGGACGGGATGCATCCGACGTTGAGGCAGGTCCCGCCGAGGGTGCCCCTCTTCTCGATGCAGGTGGTCTTGAGCCCGAGCTGCGCGGCCTTGATCGCCGCCACGTACCCTCCGGGCCCACCGCCCACCACCACCACGTCGCTCTCTTCGCCCGCCGCCGCGTACGCCCTCCAGGCGGACACGGCCGCCCCCGCCGCCGCCTGCGGCCGCCGCAGCAAGGCCGAAGCCGCCCGCCGCTTCGCCAGGATAGCGAGCGCCATGGCCATCTCTCTCTCCGCGGGCGCCTCCTTGGTCCTCCTCCCTCCTCCCCGAAAAAGAGATCCGCGCTGGAAAGAGAGGAGAGAATCGAGATGGGAAGAAGAGAAAGGTGGGATGCAATGCAATGGAAGAGGAAGCAAAACGGGAAGCGCCTATCGCGTTGCGGCCTCGCCGGTGGGGCCCGACCAAATAGGGTTCACGCTCGCTCCTGGCCGTACGATGAAAGGCTCGTGCTCGTCCCCTTTTATCAATTCCAATTCCTTGACCCTTCTCCAAGAATAATGTAAATTCTGGTTTCCCAAGCTAAATGATTTGAAATTTAATTAAAATATAAAAGAATACAAATACAAATATTTATTAATAAATAATAGTAAACTAATTATGGAGTGTATTTTCATAATAAACGTATTTGGAGATATGAATATTATTAATATGGTTCACAATAAATTTAGTCAAACTTGAGCTTGAGTAAAGAATGCAACTATGATATTCACGTAGTTAAACAAACTCAAATTTAACCAAATTTGTAGTAATAGTATCAATATTTATGTCTTCAATTCAAATAAGTTTATTATAAAAATATTTTTCGTAATTAATCTAGTAATATAGATGTTAGTACTTTTTGTATGGCTTTGGTCAAAGCTTAAATAATTTAACTCGTCGAAAATCAACAATTGTATTCTTTCGGACCGAGAGAGTACAACATATAGTAACAAAAGAGGAAAAAGAAAAAAAGTTTTTCTGCACATTCTCTAGGCAATTGAACTTTATAATAACATAAATAAATTGCTGTCCATCTATACGACCACCACCTAAGTTGCTATATCAATTTATCAAATGATGTGGTTAGTCATAGGATGTCATTGACACGCACGGCTGATACACATCAGCTTACCAGCCTTTATGAGTCCCTAGAAAATGGGATTGGGAGGTGATTGAAAGTTTTTTTTTTTTTGAAAATGTATAGCTTTTCGTTACTCAGCTGACAACTCGTCAGCATCAATTACAGACACAGTTTGAGGCAAGGAGATTGTGAATTTTCCTTCGTCCTCATTACAAGATAGACACAGCGCTGCTAATTCATGGACAACCTGGTTACAAGCTCTACGAGTAAACACACACTCTACTTGAATAAAGTTCAATGCTAAAAGCGACTTGATTTCATCTACCAGATAGCCAACATCTGCATCATCATAAGCATCCGACGTAATGGCCTTCACCACCTCCTGTGCATCAGTTTCAACAATTAGCTGAGCAATGCAATAGCTCACCGCCATCTGGACGCCTTGTAAGCAAGCGACCAGTTCGGACTGCATTGGGTTCAGGAGATGATTGATTCTTCCTCTACCCGATATAACCACATCGCCACCGTGATCTCTGATTAGCGCTCCCCAACTTCCAATTCTACTCTCCGGTATGAACGATCCATCACAGTTAAGCTTCAAAACATCAGCTGGTGGTTTGGACCACCTTGTATCTGGCCGTGCATGGTTCGCACTTGGGAGGGGGACGAGCATCCATTCATTTTCATCTCCTTTACATACATTTCCACGCTCCGAGCCAGGACCTGTGGCGGTCTCCTTCTTCCTTCCTCCCTGATTGCATTTCTTTCCGAACAAATGTACCAGAGGGCAGTAATCATTAGCATCTTCCTTTGGTCTGTGGCTCTGAGAATGTATTCTACTGCCTCGATGGCAAAGCGAGTGGTCGCCAAGGCCAATCTATCTACTTCGAGTCCCAGCAAGCACCACAATTTCTTTGCCATCTTACACTTGAAGAACAGATGTCCTCCATCTTCGCCCGAGTGGTCGCACACTGGGCATATATTCAGAATTTTCATCCCTCGCCGCGTCAAGTTACACCTGAGCGGGTGGCTATTGTGTGCAAATCACCATAGAAAGTGTTTAATCTTGTTTGTGCACGACAATATCCATATGTTTCTCCACAGGCTGTCGGGTTTAGCATTGCTTCCTCCCTGCTGGCCACTCTGAGAATGGTTTCTGATGAAATCCTCCCTCGCTACTCTATAAGCGCTTTTAACACTGAAAAACCCATGTTTGTCAAAGTGCCAGGCCACCGAGTTGTACCTACCCTGATAAACTGGCAGCGCCAAAATTAACTCAGTGTCGACATCCCAGAAAACATCCTGAACTAGCTGCTCATCCCACTAGCCAGTGTAAGGGTCGACTAGCTCAGCTACTTCTGTGAGAATATTATGCCTTCTAAGAGTGATCAGTTTTCGGCATGCGTCCCTTGGGATCCAAGGTTCTAACCACATGTTCAGCCCGACACCTTCTCTAACTCTCTAGATCATGCCTTGCTTCACCACCTTCGGGCCCTCCAGAATACTTCTCCAAGAATACGACATTCCACTTTTCGGTTTCGCTTCCAGATTCGACGTGTTGGTAAAATACTTTGCCTTCAACACTCTTGCACACAAGGAGTCTGGGTTCTGCATGAGTCTCCAACTTTGTTTAGCGAGCATCGCCATATTGAAGCAATGAATATCTCTAAACCCCAAACCGCCTTCTTCTTTCGGTTTCATCATCTGTTCTTTTCTTAGCCAGTATATCTTGTGCTTCCCCTCTTGGTGATTCCACCAAAATCTGCATATCATATGTAACACCTCTGGTGTTATATTAACTAAAACCTGCCATGTCATCATATGCACTGCAAAGCATTCATGATTAGGTCAACCTTGATATGCATTAACTAAAACAAGTTTACATTTCATAGGTTGATTGTGTTTCTGGAATGTGTTGTCACATAAAATATTAAAACCCTACTTTCGAATGTCATCTCAAATACTTAGTTTATATTCTATGTACTTGAGGTGTAAACCATGTTTACACTAGTATCAAGCATAGTGTATAAATCTAAGTCCAACCTTAAAAATGATTTCTATATTTGAAGTTGAATTTGGATTTCAAAGCTTATTCCCAAGTCTTGCAATTCAAATTTAAATTCAAATTAGAATGCTTTAAAAATGATTTTCGAAAGTCAACCTGGTCAACCAAGGGAACTATTAGGTCATTGACCTAAAAATGTCCTTGGATGATGTTTGTGATCACTAATAACCAACCAATTAAGTTAGAAACCAAATCGAGTTTAAATACGGTTTCAAAAAACCCTTTATTTAAAAATCTAGATTTATCCCCTTTTCTGTAATTCAAAATCTATAAGGAATTTGGGGATACTCTAAAAAGATAGTTTGTAGATCTTGACAAGAGCTACAAAGTTGGTTTATAAAGTTTTTCAAGTTTCCACAAAGAATTTCAAATAAATTTAAAAATATAGTTTTTTAGCATTTGACCCCTTTTGATTTTAAAACCATAATTCAAAAATTATGCATAATTTGAGAAAACTTTGTATATGAAAATAGATTCGAATCACTGTTGCTTCTCGGAGAAGAAGACTCGATCGGTGTTCATCATCGTAGTAACAACTTGAATAATAATTAAGGTTTAAGAAAGAAGTTGGTTGGTAATTTTGATCTTGAGCAAGACCGCTTTTCTTTCTTTTAAGCTTTTCTGTAAAATTTCTTATCTCCTGTAAGCCTTACCTTGTCCCTCTAGCCTGCATTTCCTGAGTCTTCACCTCTCTTTTTCGTCGGGTCAGTCTTGTTGAGTACTTTTATACTCAGGGTTTGTTGAACCCTTGTTACAGGTGAGCCTCATGGGCAGGAATGCTTCGCATCCTGCTGTATGACAGTCATCGAGGAAAGTGACAACGAATAGGATATCTCGCTCTTGGGCAGAGCATATAATCAAGGTTGATGTAATAAGTTATATTGTTATTCTACTGCTACTATGGTTTGTAATAATTCAACTTATGATCTGTAAGTTGAAACTAAACGGTTTATAAATTTATGTTATTGTAATCCTTCCGCTCTTTTACTCCGATGTATATAATTTGTATAAAACTGTTGTAATACTGCAATGTCTCTTTGTAATGATTGATCCTGCTCGGAGAATTGTGGATGATTCGGGATTTACTCGACAGACCTTTTAAGTTTTATGAAACACATTCATGGTTATTTGGTGTCTGTTTAGACAATAATCATGCGTGCGGGCCATATGTTTTAGAAGATTCTGCCACATCATAGCCCCAATTTGGTCGCATAATGTTTTTGATAGATCGAAACAGCCCATGGCGAAAGTAGGGATCGCCTGAGCCATGGCATTAATAAGTTTCTCTTTTCTAGCCCATGACAAGAACTTTTCGTTCCAACCCTGCATACGCTTCTAGACCCTATCCTTTATATAAGCAAATGTGTTGATTTTTGATTTTCCCACATGCACCGGTAGCCCCAAATATTTCTCATTTGTTGTCTCCTTTGTGATCTGCAGTAAGTCACACACTTGCTTTCTTCTCTCCGGCTTTGTGTTTTTACTAAACAAGATAGCTGACTTTCCCTTGTTAACGACTTGGCCCAAACAGTCTTCATAAATCCGGAGTATATTCTGCAAGTGCGAGCAATCCCCCGCATTCGCTCGAATCAAAATCAGAGAATCATCGGCGAACAACAAGTGTGATATGCTCGGTGCACTGTTGCAAATTTTCACTCCTGCAATAAGACCATCCTCCTCTCCCTTCTTTAGTAAAGCAGAGAAGGCCTTCGCACATAAAAGGAACAGATAAGGTGACAGAGGGTCTCCCTGACGTAGGCCTCTTTCTGTTGCAAAAGATTCAGATAAGTCCCCGTTAATTTTCACCTGGTATTTAACCGTAGTGACACACTCCATTATTAGGACGATCCATTGCTCATGGAACCCCATTCTTCTCATCATTTGTTCCAGAAAACCCCACTCAACTCTATCATAAGCCTTACTCATATCAAGTTTTATGGCCGCATAATCCTCCTTCCCTTCCCTCTTGTTCATTAGAAAATGTGTTAGCTCATAAGCGATCAAGATATTATCTGAGATCAGTCTACCTGGAACAAAGCACTTTGGTGGGGTGTAATAAGATCAGGCAAAACTTGTCTTAGTCTATTAGCTAAGACTTTCGAGATCACCTTGTAGACCACATTGCATAAGCTAATGGGTCTCAACTCAGTGACTTTCTGTGGCCGTTCGACTTTGGGGATGAGAGAAATAATTGTGTCGTTCCATCCATGATGCATCCGGCCCCTACTCAACACCGCCCTCACTTCCTTCACCAACTGATCACCGACTATATCCCAGCAGTTTTTGAAAAAAAAACCGCAGACATACCGTCAGGACCAGGTGGTGTAGACAATAGACTATGAGTTTCAAAAGGAAAGTGTGACTTGACTATGAATCGTTATTTTCATTAATTTTCTATAGAGAAGTGTAGAATTGTTGTCAGTTTTTGTGAACATGCCCCTGAACATTTTGCATCATTGGTCCCAGCCACCTACCTGTTAGTGGTGTATTTTTATTTCCTGTTGGGCGTTGCACAGCAACGGATATCTGTGGCTTTCTGAATAAATATTATACTTGCCGTAACATTGGAAGGGACGCAAGTGAAAGTTGCTCGTTAAGGGCACGTTTGATATAAGAGGTATCCTAAATTTAGCTAGTTAGTTCTTGTATTCTCAAAAAAAAAACTAGTTAGTTCTTATAAAAAAACTAGTTAGCTAACAATTTATTTGAAGACTTGTAAAAAAATAGCCCACATATTAACCCTCCTGTCTAGATGCATAAAGCTAATTTAAGCTAATTTTAATTAGCTAATAATTAGCTCTTATATCAATCACTAGCATTTTAGTTGGGATTGAAATCAGTGATAGCTTTTGTTGAGATAAAAAGCTCGACAGAAAATAATGCTTACGCATGGATTCTTATATTCCCTACATTGTTAACACAATAATAAAAAAAATCTCAAATACCCAAGAGAACTACTTGTATTAAGGAGAGAATAGATCGGCCCGTACAAACACCATCACCTCACTCCAGGTCAGGCTGTGAGAGGTTGTTTATATTACATTGGAGTGAGTAACTAATAGACAACTGAGATAGAGGTGAGACTTGACCACCAAGACCTCCACAATAATAAAAAATAAAAAATGTCATTTGCTATGCACGTCAGATTGGCTATTAATTGCGAGTCTTCAGCACGGCAAGATCAACAGCGTTGTGGAAACCCTCTCGAACCTCTCTTTTTACAACAGCCATCCAAGTACACGGATTACCATTTTCCACCAAAAAACCAAGAACATGAACCCACGACACAAAAGTGATAGCCCAACGTGGCAATGTTACAGGCTTTTTGCCCATAGTCAAAACAATTTTCCACCCAGTGTCAAAATCTCAGCCTGTTTTGTTCAAAACCAAGGCTAACCTATCCATTCCTCTATCGCCTCCTACTCGCAATTTGGATGCTATTCACAGCATATAGCTTGATATTCCGTCTTCAGCTTCTCCCACAGACACATCATAAGCCTCGGGGTCTGGTAGTGGGCAAGGACGTAGTCAGCATCGCATCCTTCATTGTAGAACCGGTCATCAGTCACAATGTTTACTTGCTGCCCACTATTCTTGTACTGTTGGATCCAAATCCCCATTGCTACGTCTTCAAGTTTGAATAGCTGAGACAGCAGCAAGATCAATCAAGAGTTGCATCAATGCTTAACAAATAACACTACGAGAAACCTGTGAATATGTTGGTTCATTTCCAACCTGAAGAGTCAGTTCCTGGTGGCCTCGGACTACAAACTTAGCGATGTCACGTGAGATTATGTATCCAGGACCATGAGCCCATGGCGGGTACATGTCGAAAGGCCATTCCTGTATTTCTCATGGGTGAGAACTGAGAAACAATTGAAACAAACAAAATCTCCGTGCAGGATAAATGGAGTAGGCAGTACCTTCCGACTGATAAACCATTTGCTACCCTTATCTCTGTGGGGGGAAGACAGGAAAGAAATAAGGCCATAAAGAAGGCCATCGGAATTGCTCTTCTTCAAGCTTGAGATCACTTCATCGATCCTAACGAAAGCATCGTCATCCGTTTTCATGATGTACTTTGCAGGAACAATTTTTGTCTGCAAAATAGCAATAGACAAAAAGAAGGCTATGTTAAACTTTTAATAGGATTTGCATACACATTTATTTTAGTTCTCCTGGTATAGGGAGTTTTGAAAGGTGCTAAATCAATACAACACCATGTATAAACTGGTAAACAGATAAAAACAAACTTTTTTTTGACCCAATAGTACAGCCATTTAAACACAGCAAATGGTTGATTAAACAGAAGTGTACAGGGTTTAGAGTTTAGAATGTTTAAACAGGCTAAACAGCCATTTAGGAGAACAGTGTCCTCAAGTCAGATTACCAAAACAAAAATATAATAAATTTTCCACAAACAAAGGGTCAGCTGTAATTTTAAAATCATGCAAATAAAATGTCACAACTCAATGAATCCTTTCAAGATAATGTTGTGACCATTGAATAATGGTGTCAAGCTTCATGGCAAATGGTCAAGCAATACTGTAAAGGCTTCAATTGAATAGTAATTTTCGTCAGTTGGTGATTATGGAAGCACATGAATGCATGCGTCTTCGAGGGGGGCTCTCCTAATTTCAATGTCATTATGCAAGATTTAAAGAATGAGGCCAAGTTATGGTGTAGGGCAGGGATTAAAGGCCTCAGCAGCATCTGCCATAGATGAACATGTATAGATGGCTGGTCAATTAATTTAGTTTCATTGGCTAGAGTATTGTACTAACCTTTCCCTAATAGGCATGTATGAGTCTTCTTGGACTCCCTCTCTTCTTATAATATAATAAAGTGCGCATTCGAGAAAAAAATGCTTTCAAGATAAGGTGAAATAGTTTTTATCACTAAAAAGCTCACTATCCACTTATAGTGGTGAGATGGTTCAAACTCCAAAGAGTCAAAACTAAAGAAGTTTTCATGAGGTGAAAGCCTGAAAAAGAAAACATACCCCAAAAATGCAAATTGATATGGTCTTCAAAGTGATCAAAGTATAGTAGTCAACAAAGGGCATCAACTGGATATCACCATACAATTGAGATTCTCTCCATAACTCCATATTGACTTGCTCATTCTTATGCTGCATTTTAGGCATAAAGATAGATGGTGTGAGACTGTGAGTAGTATATCATATCAAGAAACAAGAATAACTGAATATGGAAAGTAGATCAGACAACAGTCTCAGTTATATGCAAGGAGAGTAGGTATACATCGACTCATGTCATCAAGAGCATTTGTAATGCATGCAGATGAGATCACATATGGAGCTGGACTAGAGGTAGTGCACCTGACAGATGCAAAATGGAGCTATAGTATATGTTCTTTCAATTTATCCTCTGTGGGTTCTTACAAATTCAATTAGTCTTACAAGTTCAACTAAGGAAAAAAGAAGAATTGTCATATCGAGAATATTCAATTCTCTTTAGTTTTGACTTTTTTATGCAAAAGCTAAATAACACTTTAAGATGTAAGAGGCAGCAAGGGATGAAAACAGATTTCCAATCTACTCCCTCCGTCCCAAAAAGTCAGAAAATAGGGAAATAATTTGGCTGAAGCTGCAAGAATATGCAAGTGGTTCTTTACCGATACAGTAGGGTGTCTCAACCAAAAAGAAACTGGTTCAAAGACAGAAATAGCGAAGCATTCCTTAGTACACAAACAAAATAAAAGGCAAAAAAGAATAGGTTGCGACATTATGTTCTCTACTACTTTAATTCTAAACATGGGACTCACTTCCAAACCAGTCCCTGTTCAGAGGAGTTGTCACTTAGGCCCTTTCATGTTGAAGCTAGTCAGAAAATAGGGAAATAATTTGGCAGAAGCTGCAAGAATATGCAAAGTGGTTCTTTACCGATACAGTAGGGTGTCTCAACCAAAAAGAAACTGGTTCAAAGACAGAAATAGGAAAATTGCAATGTGCTTGAGGCAAATAAAGTGAACTTACAAGACCAGTGAAAAACCGGACTACTACATCGCCTGAGCGAACAGCCTCATATTGCATCCATGTTCGCCTCAAAGCCATCCGCCGCTTGAAGTTGTTTCCAGTAGAGAAAACACCAATCAGCAGAAAAGTTTGCTTCTTTGGCAGAGGTGGCGCCTTCAAAACCGCAACACTAGCCGTGTTTATATCTTCTGAAACTGGTAACCCATTGGCCAAGAATGACAAGAGCTCCAAATCACCAGAAACCTTGACTTCTGTTACCAACCATGGCTCCGACCTCTATAAAAAAAAAACTGATATCTTCACAATTATGTAATACTCAATTACTCACAAAGAGTTGAAGTATGTGTCTTATTGTTTTGCAAAAGTTCACCTCTCTATAGGCAAATGATGTCTCATGCCGCCCATTTACTGTCATATGGAACCCCTCTACACCAGCCCACAGTATTACTGTAAAAGGCTCTCCTTCAACAATTGAGAAACTGCCACTTAACTGACCATGTCCTTTTGGACTCTGCCAATCTTCAGGTTGGTTCCCAGTAACATTTACCACAGTATTGTTATTCTCCTGGACGATCCTCTCACCTACTTTCTTGTTACAATGAACAAGGCCATCGACTGAACTGGTCAAACTCAGAAGATAGAATGTCTTTTATCAGTACTAGTAGCGGATATAAATAAAACAAGAAGTGTTTAGGAACTACTTAGTTGTCAATAATAAGATACTAAAGAACATGATAAAGGATACTCAAACAAAAGCATATGACCAGTTACTGAAAAGTGGAGAACCTATTGTAAATGGATTTTGCAGGCAGTAATTGGCAAATAGGACTATCTGATTAACACATCAAAATTTTAATTGCAAATAATTTTGAAGGAACTCAGTTATATATTAATACTAATAAGCACTATTAAATTCCAATAAAAGTATAAATTATTCATGAATGTATTTTTTTTATAAATACACCAAGAAACACCAAAAATTTGCAGTTTACCACTTCATGTCCAGTTTTGCAAAATTCCCCTAGGACTACAATAGACCTCTGTAACAATTAACAGCTTACCATGTTACTTGACTGTCATTAGGAGCTAATCATGATTACCTTGCCATGGAAGTAGCACATTAAGAATCTAATAACATCTAGCATATGCATGTTATTATAGTGATCTACACAGCATTACTCACAAGTGTCAAATCACATTACTCATCAAAAGTGAGTGTTAAGTGTACTCTGTAGCTAATCATAATAAGAAAATCCATCCACAATAGAGGATGATATCAACAAATAGGTCCACATTATCACCTTGTGTAGTTGACGTTTAATCACTATCAGATGTGCCTTAAGTAAGTTTACCTGTTTTTTGTTTCATCAAATGATTTGCAATAAGTATCTCAATCACACCAGAAACAATAAACCATGAGCCCATGACTATCTTTGCTCGCTCCACAAAGGAAACACCCCCTCATATACTCTCTGCATCTATTTGACTACAGTGTGATGGTAGAAAAGGAAGCGTCTCATGGGCTGCGATTTAATAAATCTTTTATTGATTATGGCATTTGACTATGATTCATACACTGTAGACACAAATTAGTTTCTTATTGCTTGGACCTTTTCAAGAAAAAATTTCTGGATACCCCATTCCAAATTATAAGACGTTTTGGCTTTTCTAGATACATTACTTTAACTATGTATCTAAACATAGTCTAAGTGCATAGCAAAGGCTATGTATGCAGGAAAGCCAAAACGTCTTATATAATTTGGCATGGAGTACAAAATCAGTGCTAAATGCACCCGGTTTTTTTAGTTTACTTCCATAAGACATTTAAGCTATGCAGAGTTGCAGACCCTTAAACCCTGAAGCAGAACATCTAAGTCCTGAACCATACTGACCATAACATAGTGATGTGAATCAAAGAGTCAATAAGGAAATGAGGAAACTACTGCTCGTCAGACAATTATGGCTATTTTCCTTCTGGTGCAAATGCTACTTTGCATAATCTTTCACATCAACCATGCCACAGTCGCTAAGCTGAGATTGAGACACATCAGTAGTCAGTACCGTGCATTCTACTAGTAAGCATACAAGCAGTACAGGCATAATAAGCAAGTTAAAAAGACTTATTCTAGATAAATCCTCATCAAAAGTAAAGTCAGTTAACCTTCGCTGCAAGCTGCTATTGCTGCTGCCAACATCACCAACAGGCGGGCACCGCTCCCACTCCCCCCACCCCTCCTCTGGCGTCCATGAATTCTGCTCCACCACCATCCCCGCGGCTCCCAGGCTCACATTGACGTGCAGCACAACCTCGCCGCTCGCACCCAGCATCTCCACCCAGAACTTGGCCGCCCCCTCCCTGGGGACCCCGACCACCGTCACTGCCGCGCCCTCCGCGAGCCCGCAGGGGAGTCTGGCACGTCCCGCGCGCAGATCCCCTCCCACAGACGACGAGCAGCGGGGTCCTTGGGGACGCCCCTCCTCCTCCTCGCTTGCCACGGCGGCGGCGACAGCTTGGGTGAGGTTCCGCCAGGCTTCAGCTGCCTCGAGGACGCCTGCAGAGGTTCCCGGGAGCGCGTCGGAGCGGCAGAGGAGAGGGCGGAGGAGGCCCCAGGAGAGCTGGGCAGTGGAGTTGGGAGCGGGATGGTAGAGCTCAGAAAGGCCAGGGAGGGAGGGGAGGAGGTCGGCGATCGGGCCATTGGGTGCGGTAGTGGGGGGTGGAGTCGGGGAGGGCGGCGGCGAGAGGAGGAAGAGCACGACGGCGAGTGTGAGGATGAAGAGTACGCCGGAGCATTTCCTCATCGCAGCGACCGCGGAACTGCGGAAGGCGGGTGCCGGTTGCCTCTGTCTCCACTTCTCGAGCGTCGGTCGAGCAGGCCACCAAAGTCCCTTTTTTCCGCGTAATACTCGCTCGCTCTCTTTTACGCTTCCTATTTAATCATTCGTTTTTAAAATTTTTATACAAATAATAAAATAAATAAATTATTATGAGAGTATCTCTTATGATAAAATAAATTATAACAAAAACAAATAATATTTATTAAAACTTTTTAAATAAGATGAATGGCCAAACAGAACAGAAAGCGTAGAAATCAAAATGTGCATTTATCTGTGATACGGAGGGAGTATATATTTGTTTTAGAGAAAAATCTAAGATATTTGCTAATTTTCAGGTGCCTTACAAATAGTATTTCACTTTTCCTAACCTTTCGCAAGAAATCAGCCTTCTCTCTTGTGATGACTGGTCTATTCGATGCACTTTATGATCTATACTAAAACATGTTAAAATCCATTTTTTTATTTGTGCCAACACATATCTTATTTGTCTTTGTCCTTTCATTGAAAAAAATGTCTCTTATGAAAATCTATTATCAAAGCAAATAACAGATTTGACGCTGGCTGATGATTTAAGGGCTCTGGACATCGCATGAAAAGTTTGCTATATTTCTTGCGATTGAAATATAACAACTCCCGCAAAATCAAAAGATCATATTATCATCTAAACCAATGTGTTTTAGGAAAAATAAATAATGTATATATAAATATTGTTTTCAATAGACTAAATCATTATTTATTTACAATTAATTATATGTCTTTAATCAACAGTTTCTAAGACCATTTATATCAATGGCACTTAAATTAGAGTAGCACACAAAAGCATATTCTCAATGGGTGATATGTTAAAGTTTTCCAACAGCATGTCAACGTAGACAATAAAGGATTGTTATGGCCTATGCAAAGTATAAAAGCACATTTTACTAAAAGCAAACTAGAGCTTTCAATATTTCCCCTTTTTCATAATTGATGGCAACCTTGTTTATACAAGCTTCATTCTCATTGGCTTAAACTAGTTTGATTTGCATAAGCTTCAAACTCGATTTGAACCATCTTCAAGCTTCTTCACATGCCATGAGCGGTCATATTATTGAGGTTGAATTTGTCACTTGTATAGCTCACTGACTTGATTCAAACATTTGGGTTCACATGCTAATGAACAATCCATATGCTACCACTAGAAACATGCAAACATAGAGGCAATAGTGGTAGGAACATGAGCTTAAGTTCATTTATTTGTCATGTCTATATATGTCCTTAAGCAAAGCTCACAGATATGTTCTATATGCACTAACAACCACATCTAGTAAGGCATGTATGCTCAATGCACAACTAATTTTACATTTTCTTTTTTCGGAAGAAAAAGGTTAGTCATATATAGTAAAAAATTTTCAACTCATTTCTTAGGTTGCATACATGTTACGTCATCATGCAGATAAAGTACACATTCATGCATGAACAATAACTATATATGTTATGTTTGAACAATCATGAAAAATATTTCCTTGTCAACTCATTACCAATGATACTAACAAAACATTTAAATTATATTAATAATAACAATAGCATATAATTTATTAAATATTACTTCAGTAAAGTATAAAAGGCTATTTAATGAAGTGAGAAAATAAGCACAAGAGTTTCATCTTAACATGAGGATAAATAAAAATCTCTAGTAACTAATAATAACATTAAAATTTGAAAATCAAAACCTAGATTCATGATGTCACAAGGTACAAGCTTCAACAAGAGACACCATAGCTTAATGTTAGGTTTCAACTTAATGCATAATTGCGTATCCAAAATATATAAATATGCCCTGTGAAGGAAAAAATATAAATATAGATGAAAAGACATAAATTCGTAGTTGATAAGTTTATCACAAATGTTATGAACCACAAATTATCTATTATTTTAATTGTTTCAAAAATGAACAAAGATAAAAAAAACGTGCAAACTAATATTCTTTTATTAGTTATAGGTGTTAAATAGTAACATCCAATGCTTATCTCCTAAGAATTTAGTCTATATAGGAGCATGGGTTGACGAAATAGTTTAATCTAGTACATAGACTAATGATGCAGTTTACCTGAAGAAGTACTGAATTGCATACATAAAGTCCCTGAATTGCATACATAAAGTCTCTAAACTGCCCGTGACGCTCAGTCACTCACCAACAAAAAAACATCGTGAGACACAGTGTTGTTGGCTAGCCATGCATCACTTTTTTTAGAGGTCCATCATTCGCTTGTACTTAATTAGGTTGGAAAGGACAAAAGCGTTTTCTAAACCAGTATATATATGTACAATATGTAGTTTTCAGAACTACTTAGCATCTAAATTGTGAGCCTTGCAAGTTGCAACAAAAAATTGCAACGTAGGGATTAAGAGCATGTTTGGTTTTGCGCTCAAGTAACTCTGCCTGCCAAGGTATCAATTTTGATTGCCTGACGACTAGGATCAATGTCTGAGAGGTAAGCTGCCACCCAGGCCACCAATGAAACATGCCCTAATCGACACATGGTCAAGCCCTTAGACCAACCAACATCTTCATTGACTCAATCCAACTATGCCAATCGGGTTGCTGCCTTGTGCTCTCATACATTAATTCTCCTTTGTTGTGATCCAGGGAGCTGTGAACTTACGATGAGAAAGGGGATATCATGCATGTTTTTAATAGAATAATCTATAAAATTAGAGTTATTGTTGGAACCACAAAACTAAACTAAAATTAGAATTTAGCATTTTTAACTTAATAAGATAGTTTGATTTACCACTATTTTAAAATTGTATTCTTCTTTGGGATAGAGGCAGCACTTTGTGGTATGAAACATGATCAAATTCTAATTTTTAAAAATACATTAATATTTATCATTAGATTCATCATGAAATATTTTTACAGTATCACAGATGTCTTTTGAGGGAAACATATAGTATCACAAATGTCGATAACATTTTTTGTAAATTTAATTCAAAGTAAGATAGTTTGACTTGGACTAAATCTAAAATTGCATCTTAGGTTGGAGAGAGTACAAATATTCCTGAAGTTGTCATTGGCGCGATCAACAAAAATTCTTCTACGCGCGCAGTACTAATATAATAATGCAAGCAATTGGGGTTCACGGGTGACGACGAGCCCTCTCATCGATCATCATCTGCATTCACATGCCGATGATTAGACAAAGTACTCTCAAGTAATATAAGGGCATACTGTATGCATGTCTGGTCACAGACACAGCAGGGATGATATATGGCCAGTGAATGATTCTCTTGCTTCCAGAGTTTCAGGCGAGCGTCCTGTCCCGTGTCGCATCCGCAAAGCTAATAGGGAGGCCGGCAGGCAGATTGATTTTTTTTTTTTTTTTTTTTTTTTTTTTGCAAAGGCAGGCAGATTGATGGCCGGCACAAGGGTACGTTGCGCTAGATCCTCACATGCATGCACCGGCCTTGTATATATGGCACATCATTTTTTTTTTTACTTGGCGTTTTTGTTACATGCATGTTTCCTCTGGAAATGAAAAAGGCACTATAAATAAAGCTCTTTATTTAGTTTGACAGCAAGACGTTTACCATTCTAAAATTAAAGTCTCAACCAATAAGAACGGCAGCTAAGTACAATCTTATTTCAACTAAGTCTATTTAAAACTGTGCTGTTCCTCGCAAAAACAAATGTAAAAATATGCTGTTAAACATCAAATTAGTTTCATCGAATCCATCATGAAATATATTTTTACAGTGTACTTATTATATATTTGATATTGTAGATGTTGGTATATGTCTTATGTAAATTTGATCAAAGTTTGAAAATTTATCTTAAAACAAAACTAAAACTTCTAAAATTCTGGAGAACAAGATAGAACAAGTGTGTATATATGTCTGCAAACCAAAAGACACACCACAAGTAGTTTAGTTTCATATATATATATCTATCAAATTCTTATATTCTCCCTCCAACACATCCTGCCACGCCCCTCACTCCATACCACCATCTCGTGAAGAGCTAGAAGCTTCATATGACACACATCCATGTACGTTCACGTCACTGAATTTATTGGCAGCAGTAAACAAATCGTGATGCCAGTTAAAAATTACTGTACCTTTCGTTTTGACGTGACAGTTTCAGTGAGTCAAAGAATCCTCTGACTATGGTTGAGATGTTACACTACACATGTGAACTGTGGAGTGGCATAAAACATGCCTCCAAGTTAACAATCATAAGGTATTCATAGACAGACGAAATTAACCATTAATCGAGGCTTAGGCAAAGCTACTACCAGTATATAGCATGTCCTTTTTCATTTCGTCCACAAATAGGCGTCTAGCGATCCATTTGCTGGTGCACAAGCATGCGATGCGACGACGACGACGCAGCTTTTCAGCGAACCTTAAATCTTCCTCCAACTCCTACCGCAAGTTCTAGTCCTAATGCAGTGCAGCAATCTTTTCACATCACGTCATCATAGAGAAAAAAGATTCTCATCCATTCATGAAACAAAGCATCGACAGGAAATCAGCTGGAGCATGGAGTACTATACTCCGGATGGGAGCAGGTATCTCACTTGTCACATGCATGATGCATGGCTGCATCATTGGCTCATTGCAGGCTGATGAAAATTGAAAACCATACGAGTACACGAGTGACTGCAGCTCATGACGTATATATATATAGCGTTGGCAACTTCATTTCCCTTGATGCAGTCTCTCGTGTACCCTTGTGCTTAGGCAAGAGCTTAATTACAGAGCCCAAGCAGGGCGATCTATCCTCATAGACGCTGCATATTATATATGCAATGCCGCCGGCGACAGGCACGCGGCCGCAGTTGCGCCGTCCGGTGGCATTGCTGACGACGGTCGTTTCCATGGCGCTCCTGTGCTTTCTTGTCGCTGCTGATGCAAGCAGATCGCTGCACTACCACCGGAAGCACCGGAGGTACCACAGGCGCCACCGCATGGAGAACTACAGCCACATCTCCATGCCTCCTGTCGCGCCACCTCCTGACGTTGATGGCGATTCTCCGGCTGAATCGCCAGCTTTGCCTCCGGACATTGGCAGCGCGCTGCCGCCGGCGGGCTCCTGCCACCACAGGCCGTGCCCGCTCCAGCGTAGCCCTTCAAAGGCACCGGCAGGAGCGCCAAGTACGACGCCCGCTCCGGCCAATGCCACCAAGCCTCCCGCTTTCTCCTTGGCCAATCCACCGTCGCCAGTCACTGCGCCATCTCATTCTCATCTGAACCCACCGTCGCTCCAGCCGGTTCAGGCGCCCACACTTCCTCCCGCCAAGGCACCGCCCAAACCAACGGCGCCGGCGCCGGCAATCGCGCCATCTCATTCTCAAGCCAAGCCACCGTCGTCGTACGGGGCCAGGCCACCGTCACAGCCACCAAAAAGGGCGCCGGCACCATCGCCGTTCTCCCCTTCCAAGCCACCTTCTCATGCCAATCCGCCACCGTGCACTCTTGCAAAGCCGCCACAGCCCCAGACACCAAGACTCGCCCTTGCCAAGCCACCAATGCGATCGCCATCGCCAGCCCATCCACCGAAGGTCTCCCCAGCAAGTCCGCTGGCGCCCCCACCGGCCGCGCCGCCAAAGACAGCTCCTGCCAGTCCGCCGGGCTTCTCTTTCTCCCATGCCAAGCCACAACCACCAGCAACAGTGGCTTCGCCGGCCAAGCCACCACCGCGACTCGCCCCGGCCAAGCCTCCAAAGCCATCGCCAGCGAAGCCACCGGCGCACCCTCCTGCTGCCTCAAAGCCAATTCCGCCGCCGCCCCCACCGGCAGCCACCAACAGTTCATCAGCCTGGGCCAACGTGTTCGACGTGAGGGCGTTCGGGGCGTCGGGCTCAGGCAACGATACGCGCGCGTTCCGCGCGGCGTGGAAGGCGGCGTGCTCGTCCAACACCACCACGGCCACGCTGCTGGTGCCGGCGGACGGCGTGTTCACCATCAGCTCCACCATCTTCGCGGGGCCGTGCAAGTCTGCTCTGACCTTCCAGGTAAGTTAATTTGAAACAGCCAAGGCGGCAACGACCAACTTTCACGCTGCCGTGACTGTGAACCGCGTCGCTGCAGATCGACGGCGTCCTGATGCCGCCGGATGGGCCGGCGAGCTGGCCGACGTCCGACAGCAGGAAACAGTGGATAGTCTTCTACAAGGCCGACGGCATGACGCTGGCCGGGGAAGGCACCATCGAAGGCAACGGGGAGGAGTGGTGGGACCTCCCGTGCAAGCCTCACCGGGTACGTATTACGTGGCTCGTTTCTCTCTTGTCCGGGGTCAACTGACCTTTCCATGGCGTTTACCTGAACCAAACATGTGTGGCGTTTCAGGGCCCCAAGGGATCGACGCTGCCCGGGCCATGCGACAGCCCTGCAGTAAGCTCGCTCGCCGACCACATGGATTTCACTCTATTCTTTGTCCATGTCCTTGGCCTCACTCTGTTCGTGGTATCTGCAGCTGCTACGATTCTTCTTGAGTAACGACGTGACGGTGCGCGGCCCGCGGATCGAGAACAGCCCGCAGTTCCACCTCAAGTTCGACGACTGCGAGCGGGTGCGCGTCGACGGCCTCTTCGTCAGCTCGCCGGCGTTCAGCCCCAACACGGACGGCGTCCACGTCGAGAACACCACGTCCGTCCAGATCCTCAACTCCAGGATCTACAACGGTACGCTCAAGCACTGAGTGGCCTCACATCGATCGGAAAGTTTATTTCATCGACCTCTCCAGCTCGATCTGTTACGTACTACAGGCGACGACTGTGTCTCCATCGGCGCCGGCTGCTCCGGCGTCCACATCGAGAACGTAACATGCGGCCACGGCCATGGCATAAGGTAACTTGTCAGCGTGCTCCTATGGCGGTGCTGTTTCCTCTAATGTGTCAGCTGACGCGGCAAGCTCGTGATGATGGCGTCCTCGCAGCATCGGCAGCCTGGGCGTGCACAACACGCGCGCCTGCGTGTCCAACATCACGGTCCGGAACGCGCGGATCCTCGACTCCGACAACGGCGTCCGGATCAAGACGTGGCAGGGAGGCACCGGCGCCGTGTCGCGCGGTGGAGTTCTCCGGCGTGCAGATGCAGAACGTGAAGAACTGCATCGTCATCGACCAGTACTACTGCCTCGGAAGCGGGTGCGCCAACCAGACCTCCGCGGTGCGCGTGGCCGACGTCACGTACCGGGACATCCGCGGGACGTACAACCCGCAGGCCGGCGCGTCCATCCGCCTCGCGTGCAGCGACGCCGTCGCCTGCACGGACATCACCATGTCCGGTGTCGAGCTGCTGCCGGCCAGCGGCGGAGTAGGAGGACGCGCAGGAGGGCTGCTTGCGGACCCCTACTGCTGGAACGCCTGCGGGGTGATGGAGACGCTCACGCTGCCTCCTGTGTACTGCTTGCAGGAAGGCCGCCCGGAGTCGCTACAAGATCAGCTCACCAGTTGCTGAGATGACAACATTTTTTCCTTTTATGTATACAAATTATAACGTTTCAACAAGCGCACACTCGATTAGAAAAAGAAGATGCATAAAATTCTTTATTCATCATGATGGAGCCGTTCTCGTAGTCGATACAGTGAGTTGCTCGAAACCGTGGACCACAATTAGGATCGCCCATGACCATACGGCTGGACGAAAAACTCGTAACTTGCTTGCCAGTGACTCGGTTTGAGCTCAACTCGTTTTATAATGTGAGCCAGCTTGTTTGATAATGAGCTAGCTTTGATAATGAGCTAGCTTGAGCTAGCTCGACGAGCTACTCCCGAACAATAACGAGCCAAGATAAATATTAAATATTTTATGAATCAATAGAACCGATCAACGGATGATGATGGGTCATAGTCATTAATGATAACACATATTTTTCATTATAAAATTTGCACATATTTTTTATTTCATTTTAAATATGCATTTAATATGTTTTTTTGCGGATTTTTTATTGTAATCTCTATGTATATGTTTTTGTGCTCTGGCTTGTGAGCCAAATGAGCTAGCTTGAGCCACTAATGAGCCGAAACGAGCTAGCTTTCTGGCTCATTTATATAACGTACCATAAAGAATCGAGCCATAACGAGCCGATCCACTGTTAAGCCAAACTGGCTTGATGTCTAGGCTCATTCGGGTGAGCACGCCTCCTTCCACTAGTATGTGGGTTACACCGTCCCTCCATGCCGGATGCCTAGGTGAGCTTGTCGGCGTATAGACCAAGCCTACCCTGCCGACTCCCATGAGCTCTATCGGATGCTCTAGAGGTCTTCCTCCTCGCCGGCACGTACGTGGCCTATGCCCGCCTTGCTAACACCTACGCTCGGGTAAGCGCTCCTCCTTACAAGCACGGTAGCATCTTCTAGCCGGGGCTGTACCCATCCTCGTCAATGAAAGCTTGTTTGGAACGGAGGAATACAAAATGTAGAAAAAAGAGAAAATACAGGGCATGAAACAAATAGAGGTGTAAAACAGATGTTTAAAAAATACATGATTTTTGTAGGAATTGGTGTATGGAACACAAGAATATAATAACATAGGAAAACGCCTTGATGGCCTGTCCATCTAACTGTAGCACTGCAATGGTCAGAAAACGCCTTGATTAGTGAGTGAGAGAGCACGCAAGAGCCACAAGAAGATTTCTATGAGATATGAGCTCATTCTTTCATTCCTTTGAAAGTACAGGTGTGAAAGCCTTTCCTCTAGAACGGTTTGCACCGAACCCTTTGTTCCAAACAGCGCTATAGTAGAAAATACTATAGGAACTTCATTCCTCCATTTTTCTCCATGTTTTTTACTTGACCAAACAGACCCTGAAGGAGAAGAGAAGGGGTGCCATAGGGAGCTAAAGTAAGTGGGATCGATGGGAATGAGAATTGGGGATGAAGGAAGCAGAGCAAAGTGTAAAGTGGGAGTCTAAGGATTGGTGGTGGGTTTCATTCATCGGGAGGCCATGCCTAAACTAACACTTTTTTTAGCCTAGGGATGTTTGTGGGATGGAGGAAGTACATCAGATACATAGAAAACTGCATGCTAAGAGATGAAATACATCCACTTTTTAATTATCCCGATAAAAAATAGTATTTCCCAACATAGTTTCCATTTTATCCCAATAAAAATAGTATTTTCCAATACACTCTCCATTGTCGTATTGCACAACCATCCCTATCGTGAGGCTCGCCAAACATCTTTAAGACTCTAACTGAGCAGAAGAGCACATTTGGTTCTCTTGCTAGAATATTTGGTTCTCTTGCTAGTAAGGAAACAAATGAGATCAACAGTTTGGTTACCATATGAATAGTTCTTGGATTCTGTGCTAGCAAGTTTTAGCTCTCCTTGCTTCCTTAGCTAGCAAGGTGAGGTTAGCTTGAGCAAGTGAGGCTAGGCAATCCTAGCCCAGCAACCAAACACACGCAAGTTTCTAGTGCCGTTGTTTTCATGGCCATCAAAGCACCATGCCAAGGGTTGTGTTTCTAGCTTTAAGTGACAAAAGCTCCCTCTATGTTTTGTTTCCAGCTCCACCACTGTCCATTGGGTATGTACCCATTGCCTAGTTGACTCCTGAGACTCCGACTGAGTATCTCTTGCTAGCACTCACCTCACCTCGCTTAGCAAAGAAACAAATGAGATAACGGTTTGGTTAGCATGTGAATAATTCTTGACTTCTATGATAGCAAATTTTGGCTCTCCACAGGGTGAGACTAGCTTAAGTAGGTGAGGCTAGGCAATCCTAGTTTTTAGTGTGCCGCTGCTTCCATGGCCATCAAAGCGCCGTGCCAAGCTTTGCATTGCCACGGGGGCCATTGGCTGCCACCGCCATCTCAATGGCGATCACCACGACACCACTTTGGCCACCAACCTGGTGGCGCCGTGGCCGCACCCTCGGCCGCCACCAACACCTTCATAGCCGTCATACCATCACCTCTGCCGTCACGCACATTGAGCTTGAGGCCATATATCTACGACGTTGAGAGAGAGTGGGAACTGGGAAGTTCGAGGTCTGCCTCCGCCTTCGAATCGGCATATCAGCATCAACGAGCAGGTGCAAATCAATATTTTTGTTCACCAAGAGTCGACTCTAAATTTCGAATTGTTTTCCCCCTCTCTCGATACATCGTCTCCTGCTCGTCGATGCATTGGTTTCAATCATTCAACATTCAATGGACTGACTAATGGAGAGGCTCTCACGGGTCCGTGTGTGTGCGCGCGCGCGTAAGTCGACAAAATCAACTTTAGGGCGAGCAGAAAGATACAGTAACCGAATCAGGCGCGGGATGAGTGTGCGGTCAAGGCGCCGCCTGTAAAGCAACAGCCATCACAATGGCCCGCATCACTGGAAGCCGAAGCTCCTCAGCCTCTCATCACGGTTCACGGGCCGTCTGTGCGGTACCGCCAAGCTCACTCAGCCGGGCAACACGTCGCTCCCGGTGTCCCGACCCGTGACTCCGGAGTCCGTCGTCTCACTCTGCTCTCTGCTGCCTCCCGTGATCACCCACGTCCACGTGTCGCAGCAACGACCGAAACACTGACCACCGGCCGGCCGCCGCCTACCTAGGACTGTGGGACGAGCGAGGGCGACCGGCGTCCAGGCCACGAACAAAATCAGCCAGACAGTGACCACGGGCAAGGCAACCTGTGCGTCGATCGATCAGTTGGTCTTGGGTGGCGCTCTACGCCTCTGCCTCCGCGAGTTGGAGGCCGGTGGCAGAAGCTATAGCTGTGGGCAACGGCCAACGGCAGCCGGCAGGTATAACGTACACATCTTTGTGTTGTGTCTTGTTCAGTTACTTGGTCCCTAGTGGTTCGTGGCGTAGCTTAGGATGTCGTCGGCACGTCGCTGACAAAACAGATTCAGCGTTTTGCGTATCAGCTGACGGTAAAAGATTCAGGACTGGATACGTAGCCTCGTTTGGTTTGGTTGTTCCATTGCACTACACCAGTACTTCGTCACGCTGTCGTATTCAAAACCAAGCTTCGGTACTTGCTTATTAGCAACACCACTCTAACCCACTTCTACATTCTGACTACACAGACATCGCGGCTCCTATTGCTGCTTTCGTGACAGGAGCATTGCAGCTCCGCCCCCTGTGTCGTCGTCGATGAGGCCGACGCCGGAGACGAGCGCGCGGCCACAGCTGCGTCGTCGTCGTCCTCGTCCAGTGCCACTGGTGACGGTGGCGCTCATCTCGTTGCTGTGCCTCCCTGTCGCCGCGGACGCGAACCGAGTGCTGCACCACAGCCGGGAGCACCGGACGAGGCACCGCCACCGTACGGAGGACAAGAAGGACCACGTGTCGCTTCCTCCCGTCGCCGACGGCGATTCTCCGCCCGAGCTGGCGCCGGGTTCGCCTCCGGAAGCTGGCGCCGCGCCGCCGGCGCCGCTCCCACCGCCGAGTTCTGGCGAGAACGACGGCTGCGGCGACGTGTTCGACGTGAGGGCGTTCGGCGCGTCGGGGGCGTCGGGCGGCGACGACGGCGGCTCGTGCAGCGACGACACGCCCGCGTTCCGCGCGGCGTGGAAGGCGGCGTGCTCCTCCGACTCCGCCACGGCCACGCTGCTGGTGCCGTCCGACGGCGTCTTCACCCTCACTTCCACCATCTTCTCCGGGCCGTGCAAGCCCGACCTCACCTTCCAAGTAAGCTTAAGCTGTTTCATTGCCTCTCCCTCCTCCCAAAATCATCGACCCAACCCAAGCCAGCAAGGCCCAACATTTTCACGCTGCCGTGCAGATCGACGGCGTCCTGATGCCGCCCGACGGGCCGGCGAGCTGGCCGGCGACCGACAGCCGGAAACAGTGGATCGTCTTCTACAAGGCCCACCGCTTGACGCTGTCCGGGCAAGGCACCATTGAAGGCAACGGTGAGCAGTGGTGGGACCTCCCCTGCAAACCTCACAGGGTACTCGTCCTCTTCTTTTCCGCGGTGCTTGCATTAGTCAGTTCTCTTGATCCTCGTGCCATGCCATTACCGAAATGTGTCACGGAGCTGAGTTTTCCCCGCCCCAAGAAACATGCGTGACGTTTGGGTCTGTGTCCGCGCGTTATGTCCAGGGTCCAAACGGATCGACGCTGCCCGGACCATGCGACAGCCCTGCGGTAAAACCTCGCCGGCCATCCTGTTGCGTTTGTTGTAGAAAGAAATCGCTGCATTGACGACCTCACTCTGTTCGTGGAATCATCTGCAGCTGATTCGGTTCTTCCTGAGCAATGACGTGACAGTATGCGGCCTGCGGATCGAGAACAGCCCGCAGTTCCACCTCAGGTTCGACAGCTGCGAGCGCGTGCGCGTGGACGGCCTCTTCGTCAGCTCGCCGGCGTCCAGCCCCAACACGGACGGCGTCCACGTCGAGAACACCACGTCCGTCCAGATCCTCAACTCCAGGATCTACAACGGTAAGCTCAAACAGTCACTGGACGCACATACTCAAAGATGAATCAACTTTGTTTGTCTCATCAAACTCTGATCTCCACCTGTAACCGCAGGCGACGACTGTGTCTCCATCGGCGCCGGATGCTCCGATGTCCACATCGAGAACATAACATGCGGCCACGGCCATGGCATCAGGTACCTGTCAGTCACTCCACAAAGTGTGCTTCCATGGCGGGTTCGTCTGACATGGCAGGCTGCTGTCGTCCTCCTCTCGCAGCATCGGCAGCCTGGGCGTGCACAACACGCGCGCCTGCGTGTCCAACATCACGGTCCGGAACGCGCGGATCCTCGACTCCGACAACGGCCTCCGCATCAAGACGTGGCAGGGCGGCACCGGCGCCGTGTCGGCGGTCGAGTTCGCCGGCGTGCAGATGCAGAACGTCAAGAGCTGCATCGTCATCGACCAGTACTACTGCCTCGGCCACGGGTGCGCCAACCAGACCTCGGCGGTGCGCGTCGCCGGCGTAACGTACCGGGACATCCACGGCACGTACAACCCACAGGCCGGCGCGCCCATCCGCCTCGCGTGCAGCGACGCCGTCGCCTGCACGGACATCACCATGTCCGGCGTCGAGCTGCTGCCGGCCGGCGGAGACGGCGGAACGCTGCTCGCGGACCCCTACTGCTGGAACGCGTACGGAGTCATGGAGACGCTCACGCTGCCACCAGTGTACTGCTTGCTGGAAGGCAGCCCGGAGTCTCTCCAAGATCCGCTCACCAGTTGCTAGGATGACATTGTTTCCTTCACTAACAAAGCTTTCTGTCCTGTTATTGTAAATGCTAGTGCACTCGACATCCTACATTTGACAAATTACAAATACGCAAACAATGTGAATTTTAATAGATTTATATACTGTTCGTCATCCACGTAAAAAGACGCCAGCATAAGGTACACAATGACGAACAATCTCGGTGGATTCTAAGAAAAATGTAAGCAGGACAGGACAACAACAACCGAAGAGCTGGTCACTAGACAAAAAGGATGCATAATTCTTTTGCCAAAATTTTGCTGGACCACGAACAGGTACAGCTATGATGTGCCTCATTAGACAGAACAAAAGCATCTCGGCCTCCATCTGTTACATCCTAAAGAAGCTGGCTACAACATCCTGAAAGAAGGGCCTTTAGCGCAAATATATACATATCAAGTCTCATACAGAAGCATGTTATGCATCTAAACCGTAATTCTGCATCCTACCCTATCATAATACTCAGCTTATACTTTTCGTGAGGCAAACTAACTTGATTGCCTGTATTAGTATAGATGACCTTGAACCGTAAATCACCTCAGTTGAGAATCCGCCAAAATATGTCACTCAGACTTCACGGATAGCCTCTCTGCAGGTTTGGGATACGAAAGAAGAAAAAGGTTAATAGATCTTCCAGACCGAAAAATATAGGTAAAAGATATACTGAAGAATAGCTTACTTATGAGCTCATATGTCACGATCATTGATGTGCCCCAAAGAGACATGTTAAGAAACCTCGGTCCAAAACCTCTATAAAAGCCCCTCCAGCCATCTTCATCAAGCAGCAGCCTGGTAGTTTTCATGACAGAAGGCCTACCCTTACCATAGTTGTCCATAACCTGAAATCACATGCAAATAATTAACACTTGATGGAATCCTCACAAGTATCATGCATGATAATAGTTCCTTCTATGACAGTAGTTAGCTACATAGCTGTGCTAACATTAGGTTCGGGTATACATATCCTATGTAGCAAAGGCGGTATGTTAAACAGCCAACTCAAAGATAATCTGCATACCTAAGGTATAACATGATCATCACAGTATTGTAGACATCATTCACTAGCACAGGCAACTAAAATGCTGCAGTGCCAGCCTTGAAATGTCATACTGAAATTGAATAGTAGGTGCAGTTGCAAAACTGAGGCACCTGACACAGAGGAACAATAAAGCTTGAGACCAGACCTTTGCCACCCATGTTAAGAGCTAAAAAACATGATTTGACAAGCTACCAAGAATAATGGACATTCTGTCGTTCTCCATCACATATTGAGGAGCTTCAGGTCCAGTTGAAATCCTGTATATTAAACCTACTCATATTTCACAAGGCAGAAAGTATAGCCTAGGCCCACAGCCCTTTCAATTCTATCCTGAACCTTCTGGCTATGACCAACATATCCATCCTCTGTTGCACAGTCATTTATAGTAAAAAGGAGTTGAAAGCAATATTACTATTATTACTACTACTACTTTCATGGCATGTCATCTTCTAAATTACAGGAAGAACCACCAAATGAAATCCTTGTGATCTTCTAACACTCAGCAAATGGATCGACTTCCTAGTCCGAAAACCTTGTCTGATAAATAAGATGGTAACGAATAGCTGCTAGCTGGGATGCTAGGTTTCTTATACCAGAAATAACATAAAACATGCTAGCACAAATGAACATGATGAAGGCCATAGGTAAATCCCGAGTCTGCAAAGATACATAACCACACGTTCAGAAAAACAATTAAACTTACCTGAAGCCGAGTCTTAATGGTATCTATTGGAGTGGTGATAATCGAAGAGCAAGCACCAGCAATTGTTCCTGCTGTCGCTTGGACAGCAACAAGTTCTGATTGAGATGGTTTTGTTGGCGAGTCATTTCCATAACCCAAACTCCTATTTTACGATTGCAAGAATATTAATCAAGCATGGCACTAGTATCTTTTAGACAAAATGAACAATAAATGTTAAATAAAAAATATATACACAAACATACCTCCAAATAGCATGTTGAGCACCACCATATGCACTCCACCACAGGGCTGAAGCAGGTGACTGAGTCAACATAGTGATTCCAAAACCTCGGTAAAGCCCCCGGATCCCTTCTGTTCTAACAACCTTATTTATGACATCAAACGGGCCCCTGTATGTTGCCATCCCTGGCAATCCTTGAGCCATGAGCCTTTGGCAAATCTGTAAGTTCAGAAATATGGAAGACCATCATGTAAATTAGATAACAAAATAAGGATGTCATACAGAAAAATGCTTTTAATCACGCTTTTTGTGAACTATAGTATTGTGTAGTGGAATGGATTTATATGAAGAAATTATTCCTAAAGTGGTCAGCCCTTGCTCTGTACAGAAAGATAGATATAGTCATATAGGAACTTCATGAAACAGTACAACAATCACGATGTGACATGTACCTAGCTGTATACATCACAAAGTGACATAATGCTTAAACTTACAAACAAATCTAAAAAGAGTATAAAGAGTTGATAGGGTTTCGACTTCCAAGCAATTGCAACATGATAGCTTCACTACAGAAGTATCATGCAAAAAGTAAAATTATCTGTCAAATGAATGTTTCTGCGTTGATTGTTTCGTATGTCATGTATTAGATATTTAGTTTCATGCTCTTATGTCCCCCATTGGACCTAGCTTACAGAAACATGGGTGCGCTACAGGTACATTCTGGACCGTACCAATCATGTGGGTGCACCACTCAACAAGTTTAGGAATCGCACCCCTTCACAAGTTCAGGGGCCGCCCATGCATTTAACTCTATATTCAACAAACTTGTAACATGCTATTGGTGATTTGACTAATAGTTGATATAAGCACAAAGGTTGGATTTACGACAATATGGAGCCCGTGTGAAAGAAAGCTCACCACATCTAGAGGCACAAAGTATGAGCATGAACATATACTCGACATCAGGCCTGCAACGCCATTTGCTACAGCAATTCGTGACGCCTCTGACATATCAAAACGTTCACAATACTTAAACGTCATTTCTTTAGAGATCTCCAGTGATGTTAGAGCTAGCACTCGCCCAGGTAGAGCTCCAACAGCAGAGGTGCCAAATCCTCTGAAAATGCCAGGGATGCCATCACTTCTCAGTATCCTCCTGAAAACAGTAAGCCCAGACATATGTGCAAGCCCCCCTTCAGCAACCTGCATCCTAGTCTTCACAACAGCTGTTGGGTGCAGAGCACCTTGCTGGGCCGTAAACAGGATAGCTCCAATCACATGAAACCGCGTCTTGTCCAACCTTCAGCATGATACAAAAAGATAGCTGCATCACTTACAGGAATATGTAAATTGATATTTTCTTACTAGACTCAAAGTCGATAATTCATGCAAATTGCCCTGTTGCCAGCATGACATTTCCAAAATAGAACACAACTCTACAGGCCTTTGCATACAGGTGTCAAGAAAACAGAAATTACTGTCTGTCACATCATTGATGACAAAGATGCAGGGAACAATTAAAATTCCAAAATGTGATTTTAAATGAATTTATGGACCCTAGAGTGATCTACAACCATTAGGGGTAGCTGAATTTCTTTCTTCACTTAAAATATAATTCTCCAAATATTTGTACATGTATACAAACTTTGAAGAACTTTTTGATGCATATAGAAGTTCATGAAATCTTGATGGGTATAGATCTAGGTTCCCAAATGAATCTCCCATTCTTTTAAAGGAAAAACTCAGTACTGTGCATCAGAGATTGCCTGTCTGATAGAAATTGACTTGAAAGTTGAAAATTCATATGACATAATGTTGAACAAGTACATAAGATCTGAGCCAAAAAAAGCTACAGCTTGAATTAAGGACTTCAGATTTGCACTTAGAATCTGAAATTGCAGTGATGTCTAGCAAAATAATACGGTGTTATATAAAAGCTAAAATTTTGGATTTCCTCACTCAACACACAGTCAAATCTTCATACAAAGATGAACAAACATGTCTACATGTTAATCGCACGAGTTTGAAGCAGATAGAAGTTACATGTTAATCGCACGAGTTTGAAGCAGATAGAAGTATATAACTACCAGCATGTGAACCTAGCAGCCACTGCTGGAATTGGGTAAACACAACCAATTTCTCTCTAACACGTCAAGTTTTGCCAATTAAATTTACAGCTTTTCAGAAGGCCCAAGTTCGGTTCCTATCTGCGGCACTGATCTCGTGGCCCTCCCCCGTGCCCCAGGCCACCAAGAGGTTGGGGAAAAGACGCAATGCGCCGGTGATTCAGCTTCCTGTATGTAAGCCACGCTCCCTGGCTGCCCATTCCTCATCCTTCCTTGCCCCGTGGCGAGCACGGGAACAAGCTAGCGGCGGGCTGAGAACCGATCCAGAGACGGACCAAAAGATGCGAGGCAACAAACGTAAACCGCCTGCCAGAACAAAAAGATTCCTCTTTTCGATTCTTATCAACTCTCTACTACAACTCTACAAGAAGGGGACCGTGGCGCGTACCTCTCCCAGTTGATGTTGGCCTCCGCGAGCGCGATCCCCGCCGCGGACGCCTCCGAGGTATCCGCCGCCGCCGCCGCCGCCGCCATGGACTCGCCCGCCACACGCCTACACCCAGGACCAGAAGGAGGCGGCTCCGCGGGAGGAATAAATAGAGGAGAAGCAGAGCGGCGTTTGGTGCTACTCCCCACTTCCGTGCGTCAGTGCGTGTTTCCGGTGCGGCTCAAGTGATGTCGGCGCCGCTGCGAGCGAATTCGCGCACGGGGGAAACTGGAAAAGAAGGCAGCGGCGGAGGAGGCCGGAGGGGGGGGAGGAAGGAGGCAGACGGAGCCAGTTTTGTTCGGGTGCGCCACCTCGAGGCATAGCATTTAGGGGTTTTTGGTTGTTGGGAAGTTTCCAGCACGGTCGGGGTCGGGTCGGCGCCCCGCGGAGCGCGCTGCCCGACTTGCCGTTTGTCCGGCCTTGGCTCACTGACCTGCGGGGCCCTCGTTGGGAGCGTGAGTGGGGCCGGGCGGAGCGTGTGGTGGGTGTTTCTCGCCTTCTCCTGCTCTTGTGGGGGAGAGCTGGGAGCCGAGGAAAGCTGCACCCACCAACGAGGCGGAAGGGGGGCACGTGTCAGGCGCTTATTGAGCCTTTCTGTCAACCTCGCCACGTGGGTCAAAAAGGGCAGGTGGGCGACCTTCTTTTCGTTTCTGTTGTTTCCGCAACCCCTGAGTCGCGTGGCACTCTGAATGGATGGCGCGTGCCTCCCTCTCCTTGAAAAATCGTCCCATTTGTTGATTGTTTTCGAGTTCTCTTTGCGTTCTTCGGATCAAACTCTTAGGATCATTTTTATCGTACTAGCTGTCTCTCTCGAAAGGAAAAGGCCCTTTAATTCTGCATTAATTTGTCGCTTTTAGATTTCAGAAAATTAACTTAACAAATATATATAGAGTATTTAGTCATTTTAAAGCGTGCTTTAATCCATAAAAGCGATAGTATGTACAGCAGGAGACATATAATCACCGAACAAAAGAATCTACTACCGACATATATTGTAGAGAATGCACTGTCGACACACACAATTATTCCTAAACCGAACATCACCGTACAAATCGTAAGTAGTACTAGAGAGAAGTTCAGTGTATACCCTATGTTGAATCCCAATCCGGAGGATTGAGAACCATCGTTGGTAGCATCAGCACCAGCACCGGTTTGGATACGAGTTATGGTGGCCTGCTCGCAGTAGTTGATCTACAGTCGGTGCAGACCCACGAACACTTGGAGACGAATAGAACAGATCGAGCAGTCGCGCGGACGCGCTCCCTAAAAACTGCACATATTCCTGACATGCAAATGATCGGTGCCTAACTTGCATGCAAGTTAGACATGACAAGGAGCTACTGGTGTGTGCTGGTAAAAATGTAGAAATTTCTGTCGTGGTGCTGCTATGAAGTGGATGAGGGAGAGTGAGAGCAAGGTGGGTCCCACGGCATAATAGGCGAGGCGAGGTGGTAGGGTCCACGTGTCGTAGTGCCGTGCGAGAGGCTACAGTCGATGAGAGGGGTTCGGGCATGGGTGTGCCGCGACGGCGAATGTGGTGGGGTCTGCGCACGCGCCGTTGTCGGGCATCGGTGAAAGATCGAGATGGCGGACTAGAGGGGTGAATAGCCCTTTCTAAAACTTATCGCACCAGCTAACCGAAACAAATATGGAATAAAAACTATCGGTCTAGCCAAGACTTCACCCCTCTAACTATGACTCTAGATGCATCGTATAAAAGATCATAAATAAGAAAGCAAGGAGTCAATCTAGCTAGTGCTTTCCTAATCAATTCTAGTTTGTAAGGTCACACAAACATAAGCAACTAGTACTTTCATAAACGAGGGAGCACCTACACAAATCTAATGAGCGAAATCACAAAACATAACCTCACTAAATGCTCAAGGACAAGGCTACACAAACCGAATCCAAGAGCTCAACTTAACTACACAAGCGAAACAAAGCAAAAAACTCTACTTCTAGCTACACAAGCAAGAAAATGAATAGCAAGCTATACAAGCAAACTAATCACTAGAGCAACTACACAAGCTATGTATATAAATGTAAAGAATATAAATACAAGCTTGTGAAGAGAATCGCAAACCACCGCGAAGAGTGGACATAAGATGAAATGGCGATTTTTACTGAGGTTCACTTGGTTGCCACTAAGGTACATCCTCTTGTGGCGATACACCCACTTAGAGGTTCACTCGCTAATTGACGTCACCTAGCTAAACCCATAGCCTCGGGTGCGATGAAACCAACACAAGATGGGGATCCTCCAAGCCACGAGCTCAACTAGAGTAGCCAATTTGCGACTCCCGTGGGGAAGGCTCAAGAACCCCTCATAATCTCTTCTCCGGAGCACCGCACAATCTCCTGGCGTGCTTCGACACAATCTCTTGCCACCAAGCCGTCTAGGAGGTGGCAACCTCCAAGAGTAACAAGCACACCGGATTGCAACACGAACACCTAGTGCCACTCGATGCAATCTCTCAATGCAACACACTAGAATCGCTCGCTCACTCGATCTGATGATCTCTATCAAGCATTAGTGAGTAGAGGGCTCTCCAAGCACTCTCCAAGGTGGGCACTAAGTCCCCAAGGTGCTAAGCACCGGCCAAGGCCAGCTAAGAGGCTATTTATAACCCCACCTCGAAATCCAACCGTTATGTATTGAGTCAGCCTCGCACGGTACCTCCGGACGCGTCCGAGGCCTACCTCCGGACACCAGCTCCCGCATCTGCACTGTGTAAACAACGCGCACGAAATTCAAAAACCAAGCTCCGGACGCGTTTGCCAGTCACCTCCGGACGCTCACCAAACACTGTTCAGTGTTCGCACCGTGCAAAACATCTCAACTTCGAAAATGATCGTTGGAGCTCCGGACGCGTCCGGCGCTCCAGTCCAGCGTTCGGCGCTTAGTGTCCGGAGCTTAGCCTGGATTGCAGAGTTCTCTAAGTAGCGTCCAGAGACCTTTGAACGCTCGCAGCAGACCCTCTAGACGTCGACGTCAGCGTCTGCACCGTTCACTTTTTCGTTCAGCCCAAAGTCAGCAGTTGGACCTCTGGACGCTGATTTTGTGAGTTCGACGCACAGCTCCAAACGCGGCCGTCACTCTCCAGGGCAATAGACCAGCTCACGCTAAAATGTGCATATCTCTTAGCTCCAAACTCCATTTTTGATGTTCTTGGACTCGTTGGAAAGCTTACTCAGAAGGACTACATAACCCACATACCCTCTTGATCCAGATCATAAAGGATCAAAGCACTTTTCCAGTCCAAGAGCCATCATCTCTCTTTTCGAACACAAGAGTTCGTCAAACCTTCTCTAATAAATTCTCCTTTGCAAATGTGCCAACACCACCAAGTGTACATTACCATGTGCAAGTGTGTTAGCATTTTCATAATCATTTTCAAAGGATTTTCACTTGTTCTCACAACACCACTTGATCCTAGAATGTCGCAATATTAGATCGCTCAAGTGGCACTAGATGACCGATATGCATGCAAACAAGTTTGCCCCTTTTGATAGTACGGCTATCAATTCTAAATTCGGTCATCAACTTCTCTACACTCCTCATAACCGATAAAATGAAATGCCCTAGGTTATACCTTTGTCTTGCGCATTTCCATTTCCATCGTCTTCCTCAAATGTGTCAATGCAACATATGCACCGACACGATCACAAAATGATATGATCCACTTCATATCATCACATGACTTTCTTGGTCCATCGATCTTGACCTCACTTCCTCTTCACCATTGAGTCGGTCCATCGGTGCCAAGTCTTGCTCAAGCTTCACCATCTCTTAGGTCCATCGCTTCAAAGCCTTGACTTGTCCTTCACACATCTAGCCGGTCCATCGAGTCAAGCCTCATCTTGATCTTCTCCATCATGGTCACATGACTCCATGTCATGTCTCATATACAATGAGCTCCTTTATCACCTAATCACATATGGACTAATCTCTGTGTATCTCAACATAAACACAGTAGTCCAACCTAAAGTTGTCACTCAATTGCCAAAACCACATAGGGACCTTTCAATTAGACGAGGACAAGCAAAGCGAGAGAGAAAGAGAGGTGGGGGATGGGCGGGCCATGCAGGGGCATCGGTGCTCGGAATATAATTGGAGTGAGAGAAGTGGAAGAGATATATGGAACGGTTGTTTTAGCTGCACCGGACGCTGGACCGAAGAGGACCGGACGCGTCCGGCCTATTCATTTGCGTGTGCAGCAGAATGTTTGAACGCACTGGACGCTGGGACAGTGAGTCCGGTGGTAAGCACCGGACGCGTCTGGTGCAACGCCGAAAATGATAACGGACCGGACGCCGGACCGGACGCGTCCGGTGCTCTACACCAGACACTGTCCAGAAGCTATGTTTGCAGACCGAAACACCAGACGTGTCCGGTGTAACGCACCGGACGCGTCCGGTGGGTACGTAACGGCTAGCTGAGTTTGTTCGAGTATCTGAAAAATTGAACGGACCGGACGCGTCCGGTGCTGTGGACCAGACGCGTCCAGTGACCCCAAAAATCGTGGTTTGGAAGGTAACGGTTGGATTTGGCCCGTGGGGCTATAAATACATCTCCTACCCCTCCATACCAGATGACTTGCCTATTTCTTCAGCTAAACAACTTCTTTAGTGTCAAAAGAGAGCAAGAGCCCTAGTGAGGTGCTAGTGATTTGAGAATCCATTGATTAGCACTCATTAGTGAATCAAGAGTAGCAAGTGTGCATCCATCGTCTCATTAGGCTTTGCAAGGTCAAGTGAGAGCTTGTGCTTATTACTCTTGGTGATCGCCATCACCTAGACGGCTTGGTGGTGATTGGGAGTTTGGTGATCATCCGGCGAAGCTTGTGGATGACCCAACTTAAGTTGTGAGCGGTACTTGGCGATTCACC
>CM041634.1:21068666-21080739 GCA_023333625.1 Bothriochloa decipiens
AGAGTTTAATCTCGCAAGAAAATTTAGAATTAGCCCAATTCACCCCCCTCTTGGGCATCTTGATCCTTTCAACTATGATACTAACAATTGTACACTGAAACATACAGTCAGCACCCAAGAGCTGTTTGGAATGACTAATATGCGATTTGGTGCCTATGAGCTTATGCATGAGAAGCACCCAGTGATTACAATTCACTCAGAATGGAATTTGATTTTCTTTGCTGGTAAGGATGGAACAATCATCGCATACAACATGGACCACAGAGAAATTCATGACATCCATCACAATGTCTATGAGTATGGTAGACGTCTCATTAAAAAAGAGTTCATCTGTAGACCAGTCTATCTTCCTTATGTTCCCTAGATGTCAGATTCATTTGGATCCATATGATGTATTTTCTCTCATGACATTTTAAATTGACTAATGTTGTTCCTTGTCTATGGACTCAATGATGGATGTTTTTATTATATGTCAGCTATATTAGTGTGTCATTATGTCACTATGCATGATGTGCTATGTATCCGGCCACTAAGATATACACCACGTGGACCTACTTGCGTTTAACATAAGGATAACGTGAGGTGTGTTCGCCGCAGTTAGATTTGCAATGGTCGGACTTTCTTTTTCTTCTGTGATAGCCAGAGAATCAGCACCGTCGCCAGCCACCAACCACTGTCTAGTACCTAAAAT
The DNA here is from genome assembly GCA_023333625.1 of Bothriochloa decipiens. NCBI lineage: Eukaryota > Viridiplantae > Streptophyta > Magnoliopsida > Poales > Poaceae > Bothriochloa > Bothriochloa decipiens. The sequence goes on from CM041634.1 coordinate 21,069,358, forward strand.
ACACATAGCTGCGGACTTCCTCATAACGCATCAACCCCTCGATTACTACTCTGGTGATTGTAGTAGGAACCATGACGACCAATAGGAACATACTCGAGCGATGGGAACGACTGCGTCTCTAGCGAGGAGAGGATGATCCCATGGGTGTGACTTGTCTAGCGAGCGATTTTGGCCAATTGGCGTATCTCGCAAGAGCACTAGTGAGGAGGACGAGGTGGAGGACGAGGTGGAGGTTTTTTAATATTTTTCCTCTTTCTCTACTAACTCAAATCCCCTCAGAATGGATGACTTTATCAAGCATGGGAGATTCGTGAGGCTTTTTTTTGACATTGTGCTATTTTTTTTACTTGCATTGTATTAGTTATTTATTAAGGAGGGTTTTCAATCCCAAGGTGTGCTTCCCCTTTCATCCAAATTCGGTCTTAGGAACCATTCAGCCGTGAACATTTTCTATTAATTAACAAGCATGTAGAGTAATATGTTTTTTTGAGAAAACAATAGAGTAATATGTGGAGGTCTTAGCTGAGAGCCGACGAGGGCGGTCTCCTGGGCCGAAAATTTAATTCCTCTGATTGAGAGCAGACAGGGTGATCTCCCCACCCGAAGGTTTGAATTTTGGGCAAAATTTTTTGCTCCGCTCCCGCCAACACGTAGATGTCTCTCTTGCCCTTCCGCGTGGAAAATTTGTTCACCTAAGACAAGGGCATTTGTAGTATTGTGGTGGCACAATAAAAGTGCAAGGATGGGCCTTCTCGGCCCCCATCTCCTATTTTCCCAGTCGCACCCATCTCTCTTCCCGCTCCAGCCTCCCTCAGCACTTTCAAATTTTCAAGCAGTGTCGCCACGTTGCTATCCCACCCCACTCCGAGCACTAGGCTCCATTAGCGCAATAGCTTGATTCTAGATCCGGATCCCCTACCTCAGCACCCGTCACGATCCATCAGATCCAAACCCTAGCCAAATCCCGATTCGATACCCCATCGTCAACGCTTGCCGCAACAGCTCCGTGACAACGATGAGACCTTAGGGCCGACAATGAACACTAGCCATTCAAGGCGGAGGAACTGGTATCGAGATCCCTTTTTATGATATGTGTTGTATTGTAGTGGTTTTTTATTTTTTTTACGACCTTAGTGGTTGAACTTGGGATGATTGTTGCTGACATGTGCTTTATTATGTAGTTTTGCATGACATTTGGTTTAATCTTTAGTTTATTAAATGCCTATGTAATGTTGGCGTAGAGGAACCAAATCCTTTTAAACAAGCACGGATTGCATATATCGCAAGCATTCAACTAAAATGCAAGAACATGGATTGTCTGTGTGCCCAAAACCTGTGTCTCCTCCAAATAAAAAAAGTCAAGCGAAGATCTAGAATATATCCCTGAACCATGGGAGTTAGTTGACAGTGGCCATGAATCAGATGAAATAGATTCAGACTTTGAAGCTGAGCTAGAGTATCTACCAGTTAAGTTGCTTGTTCTGCTCTGTATTTTGTTCAAGGGCAATGTAATCTGCACATGCTTGCTACTTTTGTTTGTTTCGTAACTTTCAGTGTCCAGTTCCAGGAAGGCATAGAGGAGGCTTTGCTAATAGGACAGAAGGCTTTAGTGATATGGGTACGGGCGAAGCTGTACGAAGAGAGTGATGCCAGCAACACCTAAGTTGACTCGTGTTTGTAGTTGGTCAGGTAAACAAAAGGTGCTTGATGGATTAGGAGGAGGCGACCATAGTCCTATGGGCAACATCTAATCGCTAGATGATAGTAGTCATGCCAGAGATGGAGAGGGTCCCTCTGAGCAAACTGCTATGTGTAACGTCCCGCCTCCTCGAGGCTAGGCCCGCTTACATCCGGCTGCTTATCTAGGACATAGAATGCCCTCACAGACCAACACCGACCATAGCCCTATGGGAAACTTCTCATCGCCAGATGATAGTAGCCATGCCGGAGACGGAGAGGGTCCCTCTCAACAAACTGCTGTGTGTAATGTCCCGCCTCCTCGAGGCCAGGCCCGCTTACATTCAGCTGCTTATCTAGGACATAGACTACCCTCACAGACCAACACTAGTCTTTTCTGCATACTTTGTCCTCACCCGTGCGCACCCGAGAAGACTTCTCGGTCGATCATCCATCCCTAAATTGCTCCAGGCTAAGCACGCTTAACCTTGGAGTTCTTTAGTGATGGGCTTTCAGAAAAAAGTTGCAATTTATTGTATGAGTATCCTATAAATCCTATTAAGCCCTGGGCCGGGGTGTTACATACTCACCCCCTTAGGAGACCGACGTCCTTGTCGGTTAACCCCAGACTAGGAACGTCCCCTCTTGGCCACGTTCATGTGTCCAGTGCCAGCGCATGTGTCATGCTGTGCGACCACTCCGGATCCACACCAGCCATGCACACCATGCCTATGCAACTGACACACGCGCCCGTAAAACTGCAAGGGTCGGCTCTGATACCATTTGTAACGTCAGCTCCGATACCATTTGTAATGTCTTGCCTCCTCTAGGCTGGGCCCGCTTACATCTGGCCGCTTATCTAGGACATAGACTGCCCTCAGAGACCAACACTAGTCTTTTCTACTTACTTTGTCCTCACTCGTGCGCACCCAAGAAGACTTTTCGGTCGGTTACCCATCCCTAAATTGCTCCAGGCCAAGCACGCTTAACCTCAAAATTCTTTAGTGATAGGCTTCCGAAAAAAAGTTGAAACTTGTTGGTATGAGTATCCTATTAATCCTATTAAGCCCTGGGCCGGGGTGTTACACTGTGTCCCTTCAGACGCAGAACAATAGTGAATGTTGTGAAGGTTGGTATTTAACCTACAAATGTCTATCTATTGATTTGCAATAGTGAAAGTCCCTAGTTTGGTTTTGATAATTGATGAAACCTAGGACTAACGCTTGATCTAAGTGGATGATTTAGATAAGGTGGTCCTTGCCAAGTGGAGCTCATTGTAAATGGGTCATGACATGGAGTCATGTGACCAAAGGTGAAGATCAAGATGAGGCTTGGCTCGATGGACTGTTTGAAAGTGTGAAGGGCAAGTCGAGGCTTCGAAGTGAAGGACCATTGTGATGGTGAAGCTTGGGCAAGGCTTCGCGCTGATGGACCGACCAACAGTGAGGAGCAAGTAAGATCGAGATCGATGGACCAAGACAGTTGCATGATGACATGGAGTGTCACGTGTCATGTGAAGGCTTAGCGGTTGATGGAAAAGCAAAATGGGCTCAAGGCAAAGGTATAACCTATAGGTCCATTTTTTTGCACTCAAGACACCATAGAGGGTGTGAGTGATTTAGGATCAATAGCCGAACTATGAAGAGGGTAAGTCTTTGATAATTTGGTTCATGAGTGCCACTAGGTCTATCATTTCATATTGATGCATTAGATCTAGTGTGCTAATTGAAAACCCTTGAAAATGATTATGAAAATGCTAACACACAAGCATATAGAGATGTACACTTAGTGGTGTTGGCACATTTGCAAAGGAGGTGATGTTCAAGTTGGTTGGGTTGTATAGCCCTCTGAGTAAGCTTTCCAACGAGTCTAAGAACATCGAAAATAGAGTTTGGAGCTAAGAGATATGCCCATTTTCGTGCGGGGTGGTCTGCTGCTCAGATGAGCTATGGACGCGTCCGGAGGGGCGGTGGATGTGTCCTGAGCTCATAAATCAACGTCCAGAGTTGGGTTATTTGAATGGCTGTTTTGGCGCGAAAAAAATGAATGATGCGGGCGCTGACATCAGCGTCCGGAGGTTTGGAAGCTGAGCATCCGGAGGTCTCCAGACGCAACTCAGAGCCGCCCATGCATTTGGGGCAAGCTCCGGACGTGTCTGGAGAAGAGTGTCAGACGCGTCCAGAGGTGTAACGGCTAGTTTGCTTGAAGATCGGTTTTTAACTGTGTGGACACTGCATAGTAACTCGCGAGCGTCCGGCGATGGCATGCGGATGCGTCCACAGTGAGTGTTTGAATCAGCTCAGTTTCCCGTGCGAGAAATGAACGTTCCAGATGCGTCTGACAGTGAGCTCCGGACGCGTCCGGAGGTGCCGACCACGTGTGTTTCGAGGGGTATGGCTTATAAATAGGTGGTGGCCAGCCCTTAGGGAGCTCTCTCGCCCATTCTTTCATTCTTGAGCATACTTTGAGCTGAAACCTCTCCCTCCTACTCATCTCTCTTACTTGATTGCTAATCTTGAGTGAGATTGAGTGATTCAAAGTGCATTGCATGTGTGTAACACCTCTGGTGTTATATTAACTAAAACATGCCATGTCATCATATGCACTGCAAAGCATTCATGTTTAAGGTAACCTTAATGTGCATTAACTAAAACAATTTTACATTTCATAGGTTGGTTGTGTTTCTGGAATGTTTTGTCACATGAAATAATAAAACCCTATTTTCGAATGTCATCGCAAATGCTTAGTTTATACTCTATGTACTTCAGGTGTAAACCGTGTTTACACTAATGTTAAGCATAGTATATAAGTATAAGTCCAACCCTAAAAATGATGTCCATATTTGAAGTTGAATTTGGATTCCAAAGCTTACTTTCAAGTCTGGCAATTCAAGTTTAAATTCAAATTGGAAATGCTATAAAAGTTTTTTCAAAAATCAACTTGGTCAACCAAGGGTGTCATTGGGTCAATGACATAAAAATGTCCTTGGATGATGTTTGTGATCACTAATAACCAACCAATTAAGTTAGAAACCAAATTGAGTTTAAATTCTATTCCAAAAACCCTTTATTCCAAAACCTAGTTTTACCCCCTTTTCTCTAATTCAAAATCTATAAAGAATTTGGAGATACTCTAAAAAGACAGTTTGTAGATCTTGACAAGAGCTACAAAGTTGGTATATAAAGTTTTCAAGTTTCCAAAAGGAATTTCAAATTAATTTGAAAATACAGTTTTCCAGCATTTATCCCCTTTTGATTTTAAAACCATAATTCAAAAATTATGCATAATTTTGGAAAATTTTGTACATGAAAGAGGTTTGGTTTGGAAAGTTAAACATTTCATAGTTTTGAAGATTTTCAAGTTTTATTAAAAAATGAAATTAATTTCAAATGTTTATTTCTAGGGTTTCATTCCCTTTTTGAATTTGAATTCAAATTTCAAAATCTATATAGAATTTGAGGATGCCAGTTAAAGGAAAAGTGTAGCTCTTGAAAAGTTATTCAAATAATATTTTTGGATATTTTCAAGTTCTTATATAAATTTTGGAGTAATTTGTATTTTCAAACGGATGGCAATTCTGTAATTATCTCGAACAGTATCGAAACCTATCGTCGGCCGCCATCGCCGGCTTCTCATCGCGCGCCGCCGACCACCGCCGCACCCGCTCGACCGCCAGCGTGCTCATGGACGCGAGAAACTTCATCTTCGTCGTGTCGCCAGCTCAGACATCGCCTCCGCCCTATAAATACCGTCGCCGTGGCCGACTTCTTCTCCTTCCTTTCTCCGCCGCTGTCGCCGACGACCTCGCTCCGCCGCCCGAATTCGCCGCCAATGCTCCATCTCTGTTCAATTGCTCTCACCAATAGCTCCGCCACATCTTCACGGTCCGTTTGAGCTAGCTCGTGCTTGCTCTCCTCGCCCGAGCTGCCCGCGCGCCGTCGTCTTCTCCACGGCCGGTCGCCGAGCCGCCGCGGGTGTGTTCGCCGTCGACCGCCGCACAGGCTAAATATATTTTACCTTTAACCCCGCTACCGTGTTCTCCATGTCATCCTGCATCTCATGCGCTTCTTGGCCGGTTGGATGGTGCACAGGAACGCCAGTGACACCGACCTTGCCATCGGAGCACCGCCGCCGCCATCACCGCCGACGTCCGCAGCTCGACCCTGCCGCTCCGAGCCTCCATTTACGTGCGCATCAGTGCCTTGGTGAGCTCCTGCATCTATCTGTGCCATCAATTTCATCAATCCCATGTCGTAGCCGCCGGTCATCGCAGCTCGCCGCCGGCACGGCCATGCCGCTCCGCCGCGCGCGTTGCCGCTTTGGCTAGGGACCAGGAAGCGATGTCATTTAGTAGCCAAACCAGTCCGTTTGAGTACCCTGCGCATGCCCGTGACCTTGCCGTCGCCGAAAACCGCTCCGGTGAGCGACGCCGCCGCGCCCGAGCTCCGTCGCGCCACCATGGCCGCCGGCGTGGGTGCCGCCGCCGCTCCCCCGCGCCGTTAGCTACCTCAATCGACGCGTCGTGTCGAGATGAGCCTATAGGGACAAACCGTGTCGCCGGAGACCTCGCCGTCGGCGAGGAATCGCCGGTCAACCACCGGCGCACCGTCGGTCAGCACGGGAGTACTGTGCCGATTTTCTTTTTCTATTTTCAGAAAATAATTTAAATGTTAATTTCTTTGAAAAATCATAGTAAATCATATATAGCTCCAAAAATTCTAAAAATTTTTGTGAGTATTCTTTATGATGTCATCTACCTAGAAAAAATATGAAATACCAAATTTGAGTAGTTTTTGAATATGTTAAAATTAGCCCTTTTAATTAAAAAATGGACCTTCAAAAATTTTTAATAAATAAAATAATTGGCTTTTAGTTCTGAAATTTGTTTTGCCATCTAATTAAGCTAAGAGCTTTCTAAAATAAAATTTTAGGCTTAATTTGATAACTTAAATTTTTATGCCTTTAATTAATACTTTTAAATAATTAATTAACCCCTTTAGTTAAGCTTAATCATTATAGGATTTGTTTGACTTTGGGATTGATTGATGACCTTGGGTCATTAACCCTAATGACCTTTGGCACTTTAATTAATTATTTGTGCTTATCTTAATCATGTTATTAGGGCTTAATTAACGTTATTTTATGTGTTTAATTAATTTCGTAAATGGCGTAGTTAACCCTAATGAGTTTTATAAACGAAGTTTTGTTAGCTTACAACTTTATCGTGAAGAAAAGTTGTACTCGATCCCTTAATCTGATCATGCATCCATCGAGCATCATGTTTACTATTCCATCATGTTGAAGCATATTAATTATCGAATAGTTTCCGTTAACGGAGAGTTAACGTTGTCGCCCAGATCTGAAGGAAGAGCAGATTCAAGAATCGGGAGTTGATCCAGAGTTTGAGACCGTCTACCCCGAACACCAAGGCAAGAAATATAATTTGCATGCACACTACGGCCGCTGGCAAGAAAGAGGAAATGGCGGGGAAGTAGGGGACTTATGCTTGACAGAATGATCAAAGAATTTGAGGAATGAGGATGCACATCTCTATTGCCAAGGGGAACAGACGACCACATGATGCACTGCAAGCTGCCATGTTTGCCTCAACGGACAATATAGTAGTTGTGGATCAAGTACCAATTTTCACACATTTCAAACATTACAAGACACCTGATGGCAAAGTCCATTTTGAAAATTTTCTACATAAGCTATCAGTATGCATTACTACCCCCTTGTTACATTCAACCGTACAACAACTAAGCAACTAATATAATTTGCATGCACACTACTGCAGACAAAGCTGGCCTTTGACCAGCATCGCCCACCAACAAGAGATGCTTGTTGGAGTGTGTTTAGGTGTGCGGTGAGGTAGGAACGCTACGTTGAAGTGAGAGACAGGTGGGCCGGTTGTCACCTTGTTGGCATTGATGTTAGTTGGTGTCAGCTAGCACTGCAGCATTGACATGCGACGGGGTCACGTACAGCCTATCGGTGAGAGGAGGCATCAGGAGCTAACAGGCAGGGCTCGTACATCATCATGGGCGGCTTGCATGCGGGGGAGAGGAAGAGGGAAAGAAAAGGTGGGTTGCGGCTGCTATTGGGCCGAATGAGGCCTAATTCATCTTTTTAATTTTTATAACTCTTTTCTATTTCTATTTTCCTATATGCATATATTTATATGATTTCAAATTTAAGCATGGATTCAAAGATGAATGCAAGGGTGCCACCATTAGTTCAACAAAACAATTAAGCAAGCATTTCACAAGTTTTCACTCAAAATTTCCTATGTTGGTAGGTTATTTTATTTTAGGACAATTGTTTAGGTTAGCTACTTAGGTTAGTTTCCTATGCAAATTTTAAGAAGTTCAAAATTTTAATGGTTTTAACCTAAGCCAAATTTTAGGGTGTTATAGTGGATGCACACTTACTATTCTGTATGCACTAATGAGGTCCTTAATCTTGGATTGTCAAATCTCAATCACCTCACTAGGCACTTGCTCTATTGAACTTCAAATGGTTGCCTCAGCCGAACAAAATGAACAATAGAGCCTCATGCAAGAGATGGTGAGGTATAAATACCCCCACTTCTCAAACTAGTCATTGGGAGCAAATTCAGCAGAAATCGAAGGCATCAAACACAACTGTTAGAGCCATCAGACGCAACCTTAGTGTCCAGTGTGACTCATGCTTAAAAATGGCAACGCGCAGAAAATATCCGCGTACCCACAGGCTCCAGACCCGACAGGCGCAGATACAGGCATGGAGTTATGCCCGCGGGCACGGGTGCAGATAGAAAGTTGTGGCCAACAGGCAAAGATACACGGGTAAGGAAAGAGGTTGCCTGCGCCCGCAAACCCGCCATACCTCACTGACATGTGGGGCCGCTACTAAAGAGCTATATAAATCTCAGGTTCTAGGGTTTCTTTATCCAAATTCCCAATCTCACCACTCCACTCCACTAGCCGTCGCCAGTCCGCCACCCCACGACCCCCGCGTCCCGGCTTCCCTGCCTCCCCACTTCGCGACTCGCGAGTGTTCGCGGTCGCGGCCTCTTAGCGTCGTTGGGTCGCATCTCCTACTCGCGGGCTGCGGCGACCGACGAGCGCAGCTGCTCCGCTCGCGGTGGCACGTCTCCCGGCTGGCTGGGTCTTAGAGGCCCCTACCTCCCGGCTCCAGGTCCAGGGCTCCATCTGTGGCTCTCGGCTCCTTCGCTCGAGACCGCCACTTGCCCGCCTCCAAGCTTCGACATAGGATGCCACCAGCGCCGTGCACGACGCCATCTCCGCGCTGTTGCCCGCCGTCGTTTTTTCGCCTCGCAGTCGGGCCGCATTTTGTCTCCAGCCCACAGTTTGTGGGCATGCCTGCGGGCGAGCTTTGCCCATGGATAGCGGGCACAGGTTGCTGCCTGTGGCGGATAGCGGGTGCGGATGCGGGCACGAGATTTTACTAGCAGATGTGGGTCTGCGGAGCTACTATCCGCGCGGATTTTGCTCGTTGCCATTTTTACTCATGCTATAGTGCTAATGTCATCCGTCAGAACTAACAGTTACATTACCAAACACTCAATTAGTGTCTGATGCTATCCGATTAGATTTATCCTTTTTGGAACCTCTCCCGATCGCATCGGACGTTAGTGTCGCTGCATCCGATGTGAATAGTGGACAATGTTCGATGCATTCAACGAACCATATCCTTGAGTGAACAATGATCATATTGTATCTGATGTGGGAGTGCGTTAGCGTACGATGGTTCTTTAAACCCTAGCTGTGCACCTTTGAGTCACATTGGACATTAAGCCACAACGTTCGATGCAGTCATCCTCGGTGTTCAATGTAATGGAATGGTTAGTTCTACTAATACCACAACATCATATATATATTTTTTCTAATTTACGAAGTAGTAAAATATTTTTTTTGAAAAAAAAGAATAGGTCTATCCTATTCTTGGTGGGCAAATATGTAACTTTGCCTCTATAAGCACACAAAACCATGGTTCGAATGGCACTCATGTAAATAGATGATTCAAGCAAGGGTAAACTTGATGGCAATCCTTCAAATGTTAGCAAAACCAGGGGCAATAGTTATGGCAAAGTTGAAAATTTCAAATGGAGCGGGGCTAAATTTTGCCACGATTTTAGGAACCCCCACTCCGCCCACCTCCCGAACCTTGTGGCTCATCGTCTCCCGTCGCCGTCGGCGTCGCCCCTTGCCCCTCTCCAGCTCTCCGGCCCTCCGCGCCTCCGCGGCCTTGCCTTTTCCGGTCGCCCCGTCCGGCCTCCGTCTACCGGTCTGCAGTCCGAGGTGAGCCGGCGACGGCTACGCGCCACGCCTGCTGAAGCCCGCTGCTGCCTGTCGAAGCGCCAACTCAGGTTTGGTTCTGAAAGTTTGAGATTACAAATGTCCAATTTACAAGTTCGTAACCCAATTTGAATCCTCATTGTAATTTCTGATTTCAATGAGATGAAGAGGAAAGGCAGGGGATTGGGAAGTTCCTAAGCAACAAGGGGCTACCGGCTAGTACTATTTAGCTTTAGGATTTTGGTCGCTATTAATTGGCCCTAGTCTTGGCCAATTCCTGGGTCCGCCACTGGCTACCGCCGTCTGCACTCTGCAGCATCCGTTCAGCTTCCACCCGTGTGCGCTCTCTTCCTCTCCCTCTCCGCGACGACTGGGTGGGCTACCGCCGGCCCCCAACGCCAGGTGCCGAGGCCTTCGTCAGTCTCTTCGCTGGTGACGAGCACTCACCAGGTATTCCCGACCCTTCTCTTGTGGCTGTGCGAAACCGAGCACCCAAATCCTAACTTAAGGCTCTTTGGCTATTTGATGCCTACTAACTTCGAACAATCGAAATTATTGCAAAGATTATCGGGTTGTACATGCGTTTTTTCTTCATTTTCCTTTACTACTGGCTACTGAAATCCTGATTTGTTCTATGAACTCCAGCGAGGAATTGGCTCTGTGACACCTGAAGAACCCAGTTTTTTTAGATATATACAACTGACGGATCTCGGTTCACTTTAGTCAAGTGCTACCCAAAGAACCCTCTGTTCAGAAATTTAGCACGCCGTCATATTTTCAAGGAATTCCACGTGCTTTTCTCCATTGCAGCCTCTCGTCTTGCTTTTCTCCATTGCAGCCTCTCTTCTTGGACCTCTAGTCCTCGGACCATGGCTTAAATGTCAGGGTAACCTCACCATGGGAGAGAGGACGTAATTAAACTCAGTGCAAGTCAGGCAACCAAACTTAGCTTCGCAGAACAGGCCACCTTAAGCCATGCAACCAAACACCTTGCCCTTGCCTACAGCTAGCTTATCTATCTCAGGCCAGGCCAAAATCTAAGCCAGGCTGGACTTAAGCTGGGCATGCAAACACGCCCTAGAATTCCCTTTTCTTCCTTTTTCTATTTTTTTTGGTTATCGTGGCACTCTTGTATTATATTGATTATTGGAGAGCATGGAGTACTTTTATTATGATTTATTTTAAATTGGTTTTGACGTTAATCTTTTAGTCAGTCATATGTCAGCAGTTCTGGATGTAGTTTGTTTCTGGCACCGCTACCATTTTTAGATAATCATATTCCCTTCGTGGGTAGAGAAGTTAAGAAAAAAAGCCATCAAGTACGTTTATACCATTGAATTGCAATATGTAAAAGTCCTACCGTTGTACCCTGATTCTTGATTGACTTGTCTATCAGGCTGCTTCA
>CM041634.1:21095739-21124579 GCA_023333625.1 Bothriochloa decipiens
TGGTAGTGCTGTCTGCAGCCGAGAGCAGATGCAAAACAGCTAGAAATGTATTGTGTTCTAGGAACATATTGATTGTTGAGTCTCAAATCCACTACTGTAAATTCAGCACTTCCTATATTTATTTGCCGTTGGTTTGTTGGCCTGATTATGCTGTAGAATATGGTCGGGCAACCAGAGCGATGAGAGTGAAACTGGGCCGTGTTGTATTGTCGGCCTCTGCATTGCGTCCAGTGGACCGATGCCGCGAAGAGCATGGATTCGCCGACCGGCTGTTCTGTTCCGCTCCTCCATCTCACAGCACAGGTAATCATTTGTTTTTTCTCATCTCATCGAACCTACATCGAATCATTGCCAGAGGCAACTATTAGTAGAAAAGATAAGGTCCACCTGGTACCATGAAAAATATCTCAAAGTAAGATTTATAGATTGATATTGTTTGTTTTTTCTCTCATAAAAGAACATCCCTCGATCAATATTGAATTTGCAATCGTGTTTATTATCAAATCAGTGGTAGTGGGCACTTCTGTGGATGACTATGTGATGGTTGGACCTGTCGATTTCACAAGGAGACTTCTAGACCGAATGCTTTCCTGTGAGATGGCACATCGTTATAGATACCAACTTATTATTTGCAGCATATCAGACTGCAGAATAATATGAAAACAAAGCCCGTCACACACAGCAGAGACACAACAGAGATATGCAAGAAGTGTGCCATGTCTAGTTTTTTGTTGGAAATTGTTGAGTACAGTTAAGTTGTTGAACTTTACGTAATGACTTTGCTCCTTTATGAAGTTGAGGCCACGATATCTGATCTGCAGATACCATACATCCCTGGAATATTTGTGCTCAGGATCAATGAAATCAAAGTGCGGGAATGCCTGCTTGATGGTTTTATCAGACATGAAGGGGAAGAGGAACAAAATAAACCGCTGAGACATGGTGCTTCGGGTTATGTACATGTCTCACAGCGTACAGACAAAATCTAACAGTGCTGATAGATAAGAAGCCACTTGAACCCAAGGCGATCAAACATCAGGAACCGTTTGTAGGCAAGTGAGACTGGAAAGAGAATGGACAACAGGAAAGGTAATCAGAATCGGGAGGATGCAGCAAAAATTGTAACTGAAACCAACCACGTGCTTCAAGCTCGAAGACGGGTGCTGAAGACAAACAGCAGTACTGAAAAAAGGTTGAAAATCTGAAGCAACCTGCAGACAGCAGCGCTGCCCAGGGCTCATCAAAGCACCTGAAAAGCAGCCAAACGGAGTTTATGGCTCTGCAGGTGTAGTTTCAGAGGCTGACAAGAACAAAGGATCACTTGGTTCTCTCAGGAAGATCTGTTCCAGGACAGCAGTGGCTGCGCAGAACAACACAATTGGCTCAATGTTGGTCGGGGTTGACAGTAGTGGCTAGAGGGGAGCTTTAGTTTCTATTTCACAATTTTCCCTTCTGAGTTGATCTTTGGTTCCAGGTTTAAATTTTCCATTTCTCTTTTGGTAGAAAATGTCAGGTTGGTGGTTTCCCAGCTTTGATATATGACGTCAAAATAGGGAGAAAGATGAATAGTTGGATTATTTATTTTCTTTTTCTCTTTTGCAAAACCCAAACACCTTAGATAGAGGTAAGAATTTGTCGAACGAACCACACTCCTTCGTAGACATCAGGAGTCCTTTGATGAAAAGGGAACGAGGAAAGCTTGAACCCAAGTCCTAATTAGCCACCCACCATTGGAGTTTATAAACAAATCTTTATTTCCATCTTCTATACTGAGATATACCATCAGACCCGTAACATGATTTGTGATCTCGCAATGAATATCTTGACTAAAAAAAGGTGATTTTAGTTTCCTTGTGGAGAATAGGTACCTTTGCAATACTATGCTTATGATGGTTTCTTTTGGAAAAAGAAGGGAGACGATATAAGGTGTGTTGTTTTCATCACATTATTATATTATAAGAGAAAAAGAGAAGGAACGAGGCTTTGGGAGTTCCTGGATGGTGGTGTGATTTCTTCCTGGCTCTAATTTCTCTGTTTGTTCTCCTATGCTGTGGGCTGTAGCAGGTGTGTATATGGTTCTTACGGGCGGTGTTGTCCGGAAATCGGATCGGCAATGCTTCATATATAATTTGTATTTACTCCACCATGTGATCTCATAGAGTAGGCGTGTTTGTTTTTCTTCGCAACATTAACTAATTCAACTCTGATGTGACCTGCTAACACCGTCATGTTGGATCATGGGAATGCCCGGACTGACTGACTGGTGGAGTCGAGCAGTGTGTGTGGTTGCATTGTGACGATGCTGGCCATTCAAGGATGACGCTGATCTTTCCCGATTTTGGACACGTCCAAAGGACCAGCACTCGCTGCACAGCACATGCCCTGGCGCTGTTGGGTGCGCCTCACCCCATGCGACGTGGACGGGCCTTCGCGCTGCGGTCGTTGGGACCTTTCTCCGGCCCGACGGTTGAAATCCTCACGAGAGCTGGCTTTCGATCGTCGGCGGGTAGCTTTCCAGCTTCTGCCACCCGGCCGGCCGGCGGAAATAAACTGCACTTGGGTTCATTGCAAAATGACGTCGCAACTGCCGGCGTCGTGAGTGTTGTGTTGGTCACGAACGAGCATTTTTACTTGTGGGGCCACATCTCTTCCTCCTCGTGCGTCACCCTTGCACTTGGCGTCTCGCGCTTTTCTGACTGCCTGCGTGCCGCGTGCGTGCAATATAATGCATTTGCGTCCAAGGAGGCCACGACCACGACAAGATACAAAAATGCCTTCCAGTTAGCATGCTCCATACTCGGCATTGCGAAACGACCGGCACACGTTCGTGAATCGTATCGTAGGGCTCACTCTTGTCTTGTATGTGTAGTCGCTCTCGAGCAAGATGTGGCAGTGCAAGTGCAGCGAACGCATGCGACAAGAGAGCGCTCATGGTACTGTAGTAATGGATATATCGATGGATCTTGCTGATCAACCAGAGGCAACCAGCCCCATTCTCGCACGAACAGAGGCCGCAGAGCGGGCGCTGTCGTGCACTCTTGCTCACGTCGATGGCGTTGCTTGCTTGCTGCTCCCGCCACTGCAGGGGGGACTCCTAGCTATACACGGAGGGAGCTTCCGAGCTGTACTCCCCCCATCAGACAAAATCCAGCAACTTGTGGATAGACAGAACGTCTGAGATGCAAAATGCGTCAGAGAAGCCACTTGAACCCAAGGCGATCAAACCTCAGGAACCGTGTCTAGATCTCTCTGAAAATCTGGCAAGTGAGGCTGAGAAAGAGAATGCACTACAGGAAAGCCATTGCAGTGGTAATCAGTGTCAAGAGAATGCAGCAAAAAGTCAAAAACTGAAACTAACCAGCCACGAGCTTAAAGCCTGAACTTTATCTAAAAAAAAACGAGCTTAAAGCCTGAAGAGCGTAGACAGGTATGGACGGCAAACTGCAGTACTGGAAGAGGGTTGAAAATCCGAAGCAATATGCATGCATGCAGACAGCAGCGCTGCCCAGGGCTCATCGAAAGCGACTGAAAAGCGACCAAACGGAGTTTATGGTTTTCCATGCGGTAGTTTCGGAGGCTGAAGAGGAGCAGAGGATATCAACGCCAGACTTGGTTCCGCCGAGATCAGTTCTAAGACAGTTTAGGCTGACTGCAAGAATAGCACAGTTGTTGTGGTGACAATTAGCTCGACGCTGGCCCGGGTTGACAGTTCTGAGGTCTAGGCTAGAGGGGAGCTTTTCCGTTTCAATTTTTTTTTGACTTCGGAGCTGATTTTTTTTTTTTTTTACCCAAACGGCAGGGGAGTCCCCTACCTTTTTTATTTTCAAAACAAAATGAAGGAATAGTTCTGTGCTGATCTTTGGTCCCAGGTTTTTATTTTCCCTTCCTCTTTTGGTATGAAATGTCAGTATAAGGTTGTTTCCCCCAGCTTCAATATGGCACCAAAACAGGGAGAAACATGGATAGTTAGATTATAGTTTGTTTTATTGGCTGAGAAATGTTAGATTTTAGTTTCCTGTGTGAAGGACCGGAAAAGGCGATCAGAGGGGATGAATGGGAGCCTCAAAATTTCTTTCGAAACTTTAGGTCCTCGGCTCGGCAAACAACCCCAAGAGCAAAACCTCACAAGATACGAGTGATACACGTGCTAACGGGTAGCGAGATATCTCACGCGAAGTATTAGGCACAAAGGAGAACCCATAAAAGAAGATGGAAGCAAGAGTCGATCAAAACAAGCGGAAACAACTTTCCAGCACAGGGGCAGACTGTCCGCGGGTCAAAAGTAGTGGACCAAACTTCAGACACTGAGTGAGCAAAATCAGCCTTTTCGGCACAAGGGCGGACTGTCCGGGCCCCCAAGTGCGGACTGTCCGTGGGTCAAAAGTAGTGGACCAATCTTCAGACCCAGAACGCGATCGGAACGCACCAAAAACTTGACTTGCGGACTGTCCGGGCTCCAGAGGAGGACTGTCCACAGTTCAAGAAATCAGCACGCACAGAATCACGTGAAAATTGCCTGGAACAAGGAAAAATCGATTTATCGGTCAAATCAACTTCGATTGCCATGAAATTTTAAACGTATGGTCACAAGGCAATAGGGAAGCTACCTCTAAAAGGTCATTGTCTAATTTTACACGAATCAAGAGAAATCAAGAAAGGGAGAAGAAAACCACCATGAACTCGCCACGAGTACAAACTTGAACCGATCTACGCACTCGTGAGGAATTAGCTCAAACCCTTCGATGGGATTGATCGTTTCACGTCATAGCACGAATCAACGCAAGAAAAACGAAGTCAAACAGCCAAGAAACAAAGAAATCAAACTCGAAATAGAAGGGGATAGATGGAGCTCGGGAGGAACAAGCAAGAACACAAAATCCATCACATGAATTCCATAAATCCAAAAGCCCAAAAGGCATGAGCACACTACGAGGATGCTCTTCCCACGAACAAACATTACAGAGTTGCAGTGGACCTCACTCACACAGAAGAACTACAGACTGGGAAACCCTAGGAATGAAAACTGGAATGAGAGAGGTGAGGGGATGGGTGCCCCTTTATCCTTATATTTTTTGCGAGTTCATCCTTATTTATCTGTCTTAGGCTTATTACATATTTCCAGTTTGCCCACGGTTACACATGAGTCAAACCACTTAGCTTTAGGGGCATAATGGTTCAACCCTTTGGAATTCCTTGATCCGACGGTCACCGCGCCTTCTCATCGGTAGCCTTGCTTCCACGCAATCTCTCCGATGCCGCCACGTGCTGTCCGTCCGTATCGGGACCTTCGCCTGAGTTTTGAGGCACAAACCCATGAAACCCGCCATCGGTGGTCTTGAGGCAATACCACCAAACCGTCGCCGATGGTTTTGAAGACAAACCACCAAACCACCCGTGAGTAGTGTACCACGTCCCCCGCCATGTACACTTGCACTTGTCGATGTCCCCAGTGTCAGCCACTGCGGCTGGCCACCCGAACGTCTGGTCCGTCAGTCCATGCCTAGCGTCCACCCCTCACCGCACCGGTCCGTCGGCACGGCACGCCCTACTTGACCTTCTCCTGACCGTTGCCATCGCCTCCGGACTCCACACCTGCAGATCATGAGCCAAGAGACGTTTCGACACATGACCCTGTGCCTGGGGATCAGTAGTACCACCGAACCAACCACACACCAAAGTGTTGGCTTGTTGACAATCGCTCATCATAACAAGGGTGCTCCACAATGGTTATGTAAAAACCATATGTTCGTAATCTCCCTCTTGATGAGTGCATTATCAACACCAATACAAAGCCAAAGAAAGCCCACTCAATTGACTAAAAGCCAAAGAAAAACTCAAAACGGTCACTTGCAATAAGCAAAGCAAGAGCAGCAACTTGGTCCCCAAAAACATGAGCAACGGCTCGATGCAACCAAGCCAAACAAGCTCAAAACACCTGAAAGCAGCTAGCCTCAAGACAGAGAAAAATGACTCGACATGTCTAGCAAAGCAAATGTGCAACTCTCTCTTGACAAGTGCAACAACCTCACAAATGCACATGAATGCACACTCTGAATTTGTGGAATCATTCTTCCCTTGTTGGCAAATGCACTTATCAAGCTCACACAGTAGCAACTTTCCCTCAAAACATGCTATGAGATACACAATACAAATATATAAAGCTTCAGGAGTATAGCAAGTTGATTAAAACCATGCTCAAGCTAGTACGACATATGTATTATAACAGGCGCAAGACAAGACCGATGCTCAAACTGATCAAATGAAACGTAATATAAATCATAAGCATTTTGACCAGCTTTAAGCATATTTCATAAAAGATGGTCACCAAAGAGGATAGCACATAGCAAATATAAGTAGGAGATCAAGCTAGTGTTAACACATGTATACAAAAGTGAACTACCCCATATAACGATCATACATCATGTCTCAAGGAAGCACTTAACACTTGTAGCTTCAACATTGATCAGAGTTTACAGCGGTTGTTATAAGGTTATTTTTAGACACGTGTATGCGAGAGGATCAAACTGTCTATTGATTTTAGATTTTGACTTTGATTTTATCATATTTTTCAACCACGCCTAGTTCATCCCTTTGTGCAAGTGGGAAGCCATCTCGTCACAAGTGGTTGCGGGCTAGCACTAGAAGGCTCAAGTTCATCCCTTACTACAAGTGGGAAGCCATCTCGATACCTTGACGTGGGACATTAAAGATCCAACTCAAAATCTTCATCATTACTTAGATTAGACATCAAGTTTTAGTACATATCAAGAGATCTGAGCTAAGTATATGACTCAAGAAACATGAGCAACTAAAGCATACATATGAAAGCAACATGGATCTCAACACATCCTACACATGCTAGTTGCCATCTCAAAGGTGAACAGTTTTTCAGATTTCATCATTCATTAAGCAAGTTCACCTTGAAAAACAAGCTCAGCTCATAACATGTATCAATATGATCAAAAGGAGCCTAAGCTACTATAACCATCATGTATCCATAAGACATATCAACAAGGGCATAATCTCAGTCAACAAGCTATACAAGTGAAGCTAAGCATATGATATATGATACATGATGAGATGCAATGCAACATGAAACAAAGACAAAAGCAAAAGAAGAAAGAAGGAAAGACTATTATACAAGATACAAAGCAACCCACAACTAAAATGGGTAGCAAACACCCAACTCCCCTCACAAGAGTGCAAACTGGGCTTGGTCGAGAGGTTTGATGAAAATATCAGCTAGCTGGTTCTCGGTGTGGATATACTTTAAGTCTATGGTTCCTTTCTCATGGTTATCTCTTAGGAAGTGGTACCTCACCTCAATGTGCTTGGTTTTGGCATGAAGCACTAGGTTCTTGGCTACACTTATGGCACTAGTGCTATCATAGAAAAGTGGCACTCGGGTGAAGTCTAGGCCAAAGTCTCTCAAGGTAGCAATTTCCAAAGCAGCTGAGAACAACAAGCGGCACCAAAAACATACTCAGCTTCATAAGTGGATTGGGCTATGGAAGACTGCTTGTGAGAGGACCAAGAAATAAGTGATGAACCCAAGAACTAACAAGTACCAGAAGTTAACTTTCTCTCAACACGACGGCCAGCGTAATCAGCATCAAAGTGACCAGAGAAAGAGAGAGAGAGGGTGGAAGCGGTCGAGTACCAAAGCCCGAACTCAGGAGTGAAGCAAAGGCACCTCATGATCCGCTTGACGGCTTGACGATGAGAGGTGCGTGGTGAGGACTGAAGGTGCGCATAAAGAAAGACCACGAACTGGATGTCCAATCTCATCGCCGTCAGGTACAACAACAGCCCGATCATATTTTGCGGTACTCCTTTTGGTCCATGGCTTCTCCCTCAACATCAGCATCCAAGGCAATGGTAGTCGCCATGGGCGTCGAAAGAGGCTTGGCCTCGCCCATGTCGAACTTCTTCAGCAGGTCCTTGGTGTACTTCTCTTAGTGCACAAACGTCCCTTCCCGAGTTTGCTTGATTTGCAACCCAAGGAAGAACGTCAACTCACCTACTATGCTCATCTTAAATTCCTTGCTCATCAAATCAGAAAACTTTGCCACGAGGGCATGTGAAGAGCCACCAAATATTATATCATCCATATATATCTGAACAATAAAAGTATCTTTGCCTTGCTTGAGGAGAAACAAAGTCTTATCAACAGAGCCATGGTAAAACCCTTCCCAAGCAAAAAGGACTTCAACCTATCATACCACGGTTTGGGTGCTTGTTTGAGACCATGCAAGGCTTTGGAGAATTTGTAAACATGGTCCGGGTACTTGGGATTTTCAAAGCCTGGGGGTTACCTCACATACACTTCCTCCTCTATGTACCCATTTAGAAAAGCACTCTTGACATCCATATGATACAGCTTGAACCCTTTTGAAGCTGCAAAGGCTAAGAGGATCCTAATGGCTTCTAAATGGGCAACAGGAGCAAAGGTTTCCTCAAAGTCTATCCCCTCTTTCTGGCAAAACCCCAGAGCAACCAACCTAGCCTTGTTTCTCACTATCACCCCATCCTCACTCTGCTTGTTCTTGAAAACCCACTTGGTACCTATGGGATTACCCTAAAGTGGTGGTGGAACTAGGACCCAAACTTGATTTCTCTCAAAGTTCTCTAACTCCTCATGCATGGCATTGATCCAATCAGCGTTAGATAAAGCATGTCCAACCTCTTTGGGCTCAAAATTGGCAACAGAAGAAGAATGTGTGAAATGAGAGATTTCATAGGACTTGTTGCGAGTGACACGCTGGTTGAGGTTACCGATCATGGTCTCCGGAGGATGGCGGTGCTGAATGTGTATGGACGTCACTCTTGATAAAGTAGCCTCCCACTCAACCATAGCTGGAGCTCCCTTATGTGCAAGAGAGGAAAACTAGTCGTTCGCCCCCCA
Organism: Bothriochloa decipiens; assembly: GCA_023333625.1. NCBI lineage: Eukaryota > Viridiplantae > Streptophyta > Magnoliopsida > Poales > Poaceae > Bothriochloa > Bothriochloa decipiens. Next base: position 21,104,645 of record CM041634.1, read on the forward strand.
TGAAGTTGAAAAGAAGGATCGGGCTGGGCCGCGAACCGACGTGGTCGTCGCAGGGTCGATAGGGGAAGCCGGTGGAGTCAGCTCGGGAGCACCCCAATCGGCATCGTCCTGCTCCTCCTCTACAAAGATGCTTTCACCCATCTCCTAATTACCTGCACACTCAATGATAGAAGAAGAACAAGGTGTGGTTTCGTCAAAGGTAACTTCACAAGTCTCCATGACGCGGTTAGTCTTAAGATTAAGCACTCTATAAGCACATGAATGAGTAGCATAACCGAGAAAGATGCCGTCAGAGGACTGAGACTTGAACTTATCCAAGTTACCTTGCTTGAGAATGAAACATCTACACCAAAAAACTCTGAAATAGCTCACCTTGGGAAGATGCCCAAATCGCAACTCATAAGATGTCTTCTTTGTAAAAGCTCGAAGGAAGATGCGATTTGAAATGTAACAAGCTGTGTCTATCACTTTGGCCCAATAGCACCTAGGAGTCCTATGCTCATCGAGCATCATCCTAGCCATCTCAAGAAGGGTTTGATTCTTGCGTTCAACAATCCCATTCTGCTGAGGCACATAAGGCAAAGAAAACTGGTGCTCAAGACCCAAAGACTTGCAAAAAGCTTCAAAATGAGTGTTTTTGAATTTGGTGCCATTATCACTGCGTATAGCTCTCATTATATTCTTGGGAAGCTCATTTTGCAGCCTAAGAACCAAGTCCTGCACATGAGAAAAAGACTCATCCTTGCTTTCCATGAAGAAGACCCAAGAATAGCGAGAAAAGTCATCCACGATCACAAGAACATACCACTTTCCACCATCCGATCGAACTCGAGCTAGACCAACAGTGTCCATGTGAAGAAGCTCGCCGGTTTGTTTGGTCATCACTTGGTTCACAGGGGAATGATAAACAACAACCATCTTCCCGTGATGACAAGGGTGACAAACCAAATCCTTCTCGAACTTTAGCTTAGGCAATCCTCGGATTAGATCAAGAGAGCTCAATCTTGTAAGCAAGTCAAAACTCAAATGACCAAGCCTCCTATGCCACTTCCAAAGCTCAAAAGAAGTGTCTGCTACCAAACACCGAGAGGTGCCAAAAGAGCGAGAAAAATCGGCGTGAAAGATAAGCCCAAAAGGCACAATCGAACACACAAGATCACCTCATGAATCAAGAATGCGAGAAAGACCCAGCTTAAAGCACACTTCAAAACCATCTCTAAGGAGTTGCAAAACCAAAATAAGATTGAAATGCAAGCTCAAAACCAAAGCAACATCCTTGAGCACAAAGTTCTCGTTGAGCCTTACCGACCCACGAGAAAGCACCTTACCCTTACCATTGTCCCCAAATGTGATGTACTCCTTGGACGTCATGGGGTTGAGGCTGGAGAACCAATTTGAATTTCTGATCATATGGCGCGAACACCCAGAATCAACAAGCCATATGTTCTCCAAGCCTACATCCTGCATCAATAGAAAGATATGGGATGAGCAAACGATCCAACACTGGGGTAAGTAAACTAAGGAGAGTACTAGTGCTGGGTCATTTGCCCTGAAAAAGTGTCAGGAAAAACACCATACATGCCATGTCCCATGGGAGAAGAGCGATCACCATGGAAAGGAAAACAAGGTCCACTAGAAGTGTAGGACTGAGAGCCACTGCCATGAGACCTAGAGTCGTATTGAGGACGACTTAGACCTCGTCGGGCACTACCATCATGTGGTCTCACAAACTGAGGCCTAGTACCTTGAGGTCTTGCACCTCTAGGTCTAGTGTTGCACCTTTGAGCGGGTGAAGCATGTATGCCATGAGATGGGTGATGCATGTCCCGCTGGTAAAGCTCAAACTCACGCCTCTTATCTCTCTTCCTCCTAAAGCAAAACTCAAACAAGTGACCATCCCTCTTGCAATAGTCACAGTGGTACACCTCTCTCTTGGGTGGTGGATGACTCACTCTGTTTTGGGCATGGTTTACTCTTGGAGGTGGTTTAGCTTTAGGAAGGGGCTTATCAGAGATGTTTGGTAGAGTATCAAGTGGGTCCTAAGATGGTTAGGTTTTGGAATCCACACTTGTTTCTGCAGTGGAGCTTTGGGAGGCTCTTCAAGCACTCCATCCTTCACAATGGGCTTGGTAGGCTCAGAGGGATTCAATGGAGTGATCTTGATAAGCTTGGGAGAATTTATGGGTTTCTCACTCAGACTCAAACCACTTTGCTCACTAACTTTGCCAAAGACATTTTCACTCTTCCCACCTGAAGCAAAGTCTAAACCCATTATGTCAGTACCCCTCTTGTACTGACTTAACATCATGCCCAACTATGGTTCACTGCAAGAAAGCTAACTCAACATGTGCCGAAGGAACATGTTTTCCTATTCGGTCTTCCTATTGTCATTCCTATAGTTTTTAAGCTCTAGCTCCAAAGCCTCACAGCAAGCACGCTGAGCACTAGTGCCATTCGCACTAGACTTCTCAAGCAAAGAAATCCTAGCAACCTTCTCAGAAAGCTCAGAACACAACTCAGCACAAGACTTGCAAGGACCCGACAAAATAGGCTTAGCTCTAGCTTTATCCAACTCATCAACCAAAGCAGAATACTTGGATTGCAAAGTAACAAGACTAGACATATGAATAGCACATGAATCACACTCAGTCTCATCAGTCACTACAACCCTATCCTTCTTTGCACGTTCAAGCTCATCTAAGGCTACCGAATGCTTAGCCTTGAAATCATTCCTCTCCCTAGCAGCTCAAACAAGCAAAGCATCTTGACGAACCATAGTATCATTCACAGACTCAAGCTCAGCAAGGAGGGATTCGATGGTGGGTTCTACCTCAGATTCGGGGTTGACCTCCTCGCTGTTGCCGGTGGTTGCACCATCAAGTGCCATGGTACAGAAACCTCCTCGATGCTCGTCGGCAAAGAAGCAGAAGCCATTGAACTTGTCCTCGATCTTCTTCTCAGACTCATCATCACTCAGTGGAGAGTCGCCATCGGAGTCGATGTCACTAAAGTTCATGACGAGAGCACGTTGCTTGGCCTCCAACTGCTTGAAGTACTTCCTCCTCAAGACCTTAGGGTCGAAGTTCTTCTTGGATTTGTACTTGTGAGAGGAAGACTCATGCTTGTCCTTGCGCTTGGAGTAGTCGTGATTGCCAGAGTAGCTCTTGTTCTTGTTGGGGCAGTTGACGGCGTAGTGGTTAGGGTCTCCAGAACCAAAGCAATCTTGCTTGTTGCCATCACGTCGATGACTCAAGCGGTTGTTGTGAAACCACGAGAACCGACTGATGACAAGTGCTAACTCATCATCCCCAAGAGCCTCCGTCCGCTCTACTGTTGTAGACACAAGGGAAGACAAGGCAAGAGACAACAGTAATGGGTTAGCCAAAGAAGAACTTGAACTTCCATTACCTAAGACAAGAGCCATGGTGGGGACAGATGGATTCTTGATCCTCACCTGCGTGTGGAGGTCGATCTCGGTGGACTTGAGCTTGCTGAACAGCTCATCCACAGTGAGAGTCTCATAGTTGGCCGATTCAATGATCGCCTGCACCTTCACCTCCCAAACCCTCCGATCTAGAGCATATAGAAGCTTGAGTGCTCTCTGATGATCATCATAGGGCATCACTATATTGTTAGCCCGCATGTTGTTCACAATAGTGGTAAAGAAAGAAAACATCAAATCAATAGATTCCCCATCAACTTGGGTGAAATTATCATACTCTCGCTTGTATGTCCCATAGAGTCTGGTTTTGACATGGGCGGTACCCTCATGGAAGCTCTGAAACCTCCTCCAGATCTCTTGAGCCATCACACAATTGGAAACACGATCAAACTCATGAATCAAAAGAGCAGCAAAGAGTTTTGCACGAGCAATGTTATTCGCATTGTGTTGGTCGATCTGATCTTGATTGATCCGTGCATCAAGCACCTGGTAGTCAGCATTCTCAATGATCTCCCAAACACGCGAATCAATCCCTTAGAGATGTGCCTGCATGAAATCATCCAATACGGGTAACTCATCCCATCGAATTAGGACGGCTTTCCCGAATGATGTTGCAACATGTCGCCTTCTGCGGATCACAGACTGATTAAGATGGAAGTGATCCTTAACCGGCTCTGATACCACTTGAAGGACCGAAAACGGCGACCAGAGGGGGGGGGGGGTAAATGGGAGTCTCAAAATTTCTTTCAAAACTTTAGGTCCTCGGCTTTAAACAACCCTAAGAGCAAAACCTTACAAGATGCGAGTGATACACGTGCTAACGGGTAGCTAGATATCCCACGCGAAGTATTAGGCACAAAGGAGAACCCACGAAAGAAGATGGAAGCAAGAGCCGATCAGAACAAGCGAAAACAACCTTTCTAGCACAGAGACGGACTGTCCGCGGGTCAAAAGTAGTGGACCAAACTTCAGACCCAGAGTGAGCAAAATTAGCCTTTTTGGCACAAGGGCGAACTGTCCGGACCCCCAAGTGCGGACTATCCGCGGGTCAAAAGTAGTGGACCAATTTTTAGACCTAGAACACGATTGGAACGCACTAAAAACTTGACTTGCCGACTGTCCGGGCTCCAGGGGCGGACTGTACGCAGTTCAAGAAATCAGCACACACACAATCGCACGGAAATCGCTCGAAACAAGGAAAAATTGATTTCTCAATCAAATCAACTCCGATTGACATGAAATTTTAGTCGTATGATCACAAGGCAATAGGAAAGCTACTTCTAGAAGGTCATTGCCCAATTTGACACGAATCAAGAGAAATCAAGAAAGGGAGGAGAAAACCACCATGAACTCGCCGCAAGCACAAACTTGCACTGATCTACGCACTCGTGAGGATTACTCAAACCCTTCGGTGGGGATTGATCCTCTCACATCATAACACAAATCAACTCAAGAAAAATGGAGTCAAACGACCAAGAAACGAAGAAATCAAGCTCGAAATAGAAGAAGAGAGAGAGAGCTCGGGAGGAACAAGCAAGAACACAAAATCCATCACAGGAATTCTATAAATCCAAAAGCCCAGAGGGCACGACACACTATGGGGGTGCTCTTACCACGAACAAACACTATAGGGTTAAAGTGGAATGGGAGAGGTGAGCGGATGGGTGCCCCTTCATCCTTATTTATCTGTCTTAGGCTTATTACATATTCCCAGTTTGCCCCTGGTTACACATGAGTCGAACCACTTAGCTTTAGGGGCGTAACGGTCCAACCCTTTGGAATTTCTTGATCCGACGGCCAGCGCACCTTCTCACCGGTAGCCTTGCTTCCACGTAATCTCTCCGATGCCGCCATGTGTCGTCCGTCCGCATCGGGACCTCCGCCCGGGTTTTGAGGCCCAAACTCATGAAACCCGCGACGGTGGTCTTGAGGCAATACCACCAAACCGCCGTCGGTGGTTTTGAGGATAAACCACCAAACTGCCCGCGAGTAGCGTATCGCGTACGCGTCCTCCGCCATGTACACTTACGCTTGTTGACGTCCCAAGTGTCAGCCATCGCGGCTGGCCACCCGGCCGTCTGGTCCGTCAGTCCAAGCCTAGTCTCCACCCTTCACCACATCAGTCCGTCAGCACGGCATGCCCTATTTGACCTTCTCCCGACCGTTGCCACTGTCTCTGGACTCCACACCTGCACATCACGAGCCAAGAGACACGTTTCGACACATAACCTTATGCCTAGGGATCAATAGAACCACCGAACCAACCACACTCTAAAATATTGGCTTATTGATAATCGCTTATTACAACAATAAGGGTGCTGCACAATAGTTAGTAAAAACCATGTGTTCGCACTGTGGAGAAAAGGTACTTGTGCTTTGCAGCACTATGCTGATGGTGGTTTCTTTTGGCAAAGAAAGGAGACAATAGAAGGTGTGTTGTTTTTTCAATTCAATCACAATAAGAATAAGTAAAGAAAAGGAGAAGGATTTGGGCGTTCCGGGGTGATGGTGTGCGTGATTTCTTCCTTGCTCAATCTTACCTGTGTTGTTTTGCTTGTGCTGTGGCAGGTGTGTACTCTACGGTTCTTATTATTACGGGCGTTTCCCGGAAATCAAATCGGCAATGATTCATATATGTGATCTCATAGACTAGCTAGGCGTTGTTTTTCTTCGCAGCATTAGTCGAACTCTGATTTGGCTCGCTAACACTGTCAAGTTGGATGATGGGACTGGAGCCCGGATTGACTGGTGGAGTCGAGTAGTGTGGCGTCGATTAGTGTGTGTGGTTGCATTTTGATGGTGGCCATTAAGGACGACGCTGATCTTTCCTGATTTCGGACACGTCTAAAGGACCTCCCTAGTCGTCCCTGCACAGAGCACAGCACACATGCCCTGGCGCTAGCTGTTCGGTGCTCGGCGCGCCTCCTCTCTTCTCACCTCACGCGACGTCGACGCGCCTTCGCGCTGCGGTTGGGGACGACAGTTGAAACCCTCACGAGCTGAGCAGATGGCTGTCGATCGTCGGCGGGTAGCTTTCCAGCTTCTGCCACCCGGCCGGCGGAAATAAACCGCATCGATCTCTCTGGCTGGGTTGATTCCAAAATGACATCGCACCTGCCGGCGTCGTGAGTGCCGTATGTTGTGTTGGTCACGAACGAAGAGCATTTTTACTTGTGGCCACCGGGCCTTGCCCTTGACATTGACATCTCGCGCTTATCTGCCTGCGTTCTTGCGTGCGGTCGCCATGCCCGGAACCTGCGCTTTGCAGTCAAATATAATGTTCGATCTGACGACACTCGGCGCTGCGAAACGGGACACGTTAGTAAATCGTAGGGCTCACTCTTGTTATTATCTTGTACTATATAACGCAGTCGCTCTCGAGCACGATGTGCCAATGCATACGACGAGCGCTGGCAGGAGATTAGCGAGTACTACTTTCGGATTATATGAGTGGAGTGAGTGAGTCGATCGACCGGAGGCATGCAATGCAACCCGCTCCCATATATTGGCGCACCGAGCAGAGGCAGAGCGGCCGCTGTCGTGCCCACGTCGATGGCGTTGCTTGCTTGCTGCTCCCGCCACAGCGGAGGACTTGCCTAGCTATATACGGTACTCCTACGTCAGTGGAGTCGACTGATCCATCGGTATCGTCTGTGGTCCTGCGCCATTAATAACAGCAAGTCGCGGGCAGGCTTTTTTCTTCCTCCCGGGACCGGGGCCGGCCGGGGGGCCACGGCACCTACCTGATGATGCCGTCCCGGTCCCGCCCGCGGGCAGCGAGCCGAAACCGATGCGCCGTCGCCTTAAACACGCGCGTTAATGTAGTATCGCCTTCTAGTTTTTTTTCAACCAAAGCTCCGTCCGTCCGTCCGTCCGTCGGTGTTCGTGATGGCTTTGTCTTTGTGCGACATCCGGTCATCTCCCGACACCGAGGAGATGCTACTTACCTACTCCTCAACTGCTGCCTGCCTATACATACGCAGGCAGGTCTGGTCAGGAGGTACACAGTCACTCTATCACGCCCCTGCGATGCATTGAGCCGATCGAGACACACTACTGCTTGCTGCGGCGTTTATATGCTTGCTTCCTCGGCATCCGCCGCGCGGGCGTGAGGAGAGGAGCACACACAAGTCCGGGGAAGGGGATCTATCCACTCTAGCATATAGCGATCGAGGATGACCAGCGGTGGTGGTGCAGGCGCCGCCGCGGCCGCGGGTGGGAAGGCCGGCGCCGTCCCACTACTGCGGCTGCACCACTGCCTCGTGATGGCCGGGGTGGCGGCCGCGGTGATCCTCGCCTGCCTCAGGTACGCGCCGGACGCCGGCTTCCTGGCCGCCGCGGTCGCTCGCGCGGAGGCTGCTGATGCTGCTGCAGGTGGCCGCCGGGACGACGACGATCCTGCTCCGGCGCGCCCATCGTCGTCGCCGGTGATCATCTTCAACTTCGGGGACTCCAACTCCGACACGGGCGGCATGGCGGCGGTCAACGGGATGAACCTGAACCTCCCCGAGGGGCGCACCTTCTTCCGACGACCCACCGGGAGGCTCTCCGACGGCCGCCTCGTCATCGACTTCATCTGTGAGTGAAATTCTGAAGTTGGTTCGTCATCGACACGTGCTTTCCCGCCACGCTTGGAATTTAATTCAACTTTAAGCAGCACAAGTAAAAATTCTTTTTTTCCTTCATTTTTTTAAACTCTCAATTAGATCCCAGGCACACTCTGAACTGAACATGCCGCAAGTTCCTACTCCGTACTTGTTTGTGCTCATAAAAATGGTGACCGCTATGATCAATCACTGGCCTTCAAGGCCCAGCGATGCACGCTGCAATAAAGCCGGCCGTCGGAGTTGCAAACCTTTTGTGACCACCATGCTACGACACAGGCGTCGGTGATCTGATGCGTTTTGTTCTTGACTTAATGTTGCTCTCTTATTTAAGTAGACAGATACTGTCTAGTTTCTTTACCGTGTTCTTTTTTTTAGTTTTAATTAGAGATGATTTTTCCCCATGTTAGTTTATTGGTGGGAACTGTTTGGAGCTGATATATACGTTGTTGGCCTGTATGTAGGTGAGAGCCTGCACACGCCTTACTTGAGCCCATACCTCAAGGCGCTGGGCGCGGATTTCAGCAACGGCGTCAACTTCGCCATCGGCGGCTCGACGGCGACGCCGGGGGGTTCTCCCTTCTCGCTGGACGTGCAGCTGCATCAGTGGCTCTACTTCAGGGCCAGATCCATGGAGATGATCAACCTAGGTCTGTCAACCATGTGAAGTGACGAACAAAACCCATTGACGGCAACCTAATAATCTATATACATCTCAGTTATTAAAACTGGCTAGTAGGAGAGGCTTGTTAATTAATAACTTGGTCTTCCGCTCACAAAAAAAAAAATTAATAACTTGGTCTGATTGAGATCGGTCGATGTGATTAAAAATGTGATGCAGGGCAGAGGCCACCGATCGATCGCGAAGGATTTAGAAAAGCCATCTACACCATCGACATCGGGCAGAATGACGTGTCTGCTTACATGCACCTGCCCTACGATCAAGTGCTTGCCAAGATCCCCAGTTTTGTTGCTCACATCAAGTACACCATCGAGGTAACTAATATAAATCCCTCTCTTTGTTTCCTTCTGTAATTAGTAGCCATAGAAAAGTAAGCAATAGCAATGGTAAGATTCCAGTTTGGACACTTCTTCTGAAGATGAAGGAAGACTTGAACGAAAAGAGAAAAAAAAAAAGAACAATCATCAATTGGACAATTTTTTGCTTGGCATTAATATTAATATTTGCTTGCAACAATACAAATTGACACGCCACCTCCTTGATTGATATATAGACGCTGTACTCGCACGGGGCCCGCAAGTTCTGGATTCACGGCACCGGTGCTCTGGGCTGCCTGCCGCAGAAGCTAGCCATCCCGCGGGACGGCGACCCCGACCTGGACGGCCATGGTTGCCTCAACACCTACAACAACGCCGCCAAGCGCTTCAACGCGCTGCTCCACGAGGCCTGCAGTCAGCTCCGGCGCCGGATGGTGGACGCCGCGCTCGTCTTCGTTGACATGTACACCATCAAGTACGACCTGGTGGCAAACCACACAATGCACGGTAAGCTTATACTCCCATCTTGTGTTAGCCAATGCAATGCGACCTGAAAGGAGATCAATCAGTCGCTTTTTCTGAACTTCTGAACTTGCTGCATATATTCCAGGGATCGAGAAACCTCTGATGGCGTGCTGCGGCTACGGCGGGCCGCCGTACAACTACAACCACTTCAAGGCGTGCATGTCGGCGGAGATGCAGCTGTGCGACGTGGGCACGGGCTTCATCAGCTGGGACGGCGTGCACCTCACCGAGGCCGCCAACTCCATCGTCGCCGCCAAGGTGCTCACCGGCGACTACTCCACGCCCAGGGTCACCATCGCCAGACTCGTCAACTCCACGCTGCCCAACGATGACTAGCTGGGGAGAGGATCGATCCATCCATCCATATCCGTCCCTAGAAATCTAGCTCGTTAAGGTTCGTAATGTCCACCAAAGATGACGGCCAACTCGTGAAGAGCTGGCTCACCGGTCACCGCTCACTTCAGGATCGAGTTCGAACGAGCAATTCCATGGCACCGAGTGACAAAATTGATTTCATTATTGACCATAGTCATAGTAGCAAAAAGAAGAAAGGGCTGGATCGATCAGCTGAGTGTTTTCGTGGGGATGGGTCACTGAGGCTTTTACATACATCTATCATGTACGTGAATGCAATGCATATTATTCGCAAAAAAAAAAGTGAATGCAATGCATATATACGTGTAACTTTCAAACTCCTTTTAAAAAAAATCAAGGAATGACAATTTGGCGGTAGGAGTTTAAAAAATCGAGATCCAACCTAAGATGAACTAGGTGTTTTTCATTAATTATTAAGAAGAGAACTAAACAGAAGTAGACATCCAAAATTCAAGCCAAGACATCACTTTAAACCTGGGTCACTTAGCCAGTTGAGCCAAGGTTACTTCCTGATGCAGCAGTTTAGAAATCTTTAGATTGTCTTGCAACTCCACCTTCGAATTTGCAGTAAGGGACGCAGGTGGTGGTCCTAGCCCTTGGTCAGCATAGTGGTGCCTCCACCCTTCTTCCCCTCTAATTGTGCGGCTAATCAGGTTGGACGCTAATCACCCCCTATGTCCCTAATTATATGTAATCCGCAACTACCATGGTCACTTTGCTTTGTTTGTATTAATGGCAAAATGCAAGTTTTGTAACCAATATTCTTATTATTGTTATCTAAGATTTGATTGTATTATGAAATTTATGCTTGCACAAGTTAATTTGGATAAAAAAGTACAATCCTCACACTATGTAAAAAGTAATTTGTAAGAATGTCACCTTTTTTTTTCCTGTAGGGGCGGTTTTATATATAATGGGCCGCCCCTACAATAGTTCTCTATTTGTAGGGGGTGGTTCAATATCTAGTCGTCCCTACGAATCGATCTGTAGGGCGGCTGGATATTGAGACGTCATTAAAAATGAGCGTATATTTGTAAGGGCGGCTCAATATATGCAGGCACCCTACAAATCAATTTGTAGGGACGGCTCTATATTGAGCCACCCTTCAAATGGACTCTGGATATTTAAAATAAAGTACTAAAATTTGAATTTTTGAAAATAACCTCGGATGAAGAAATTACCAAAATAAACTTTGTAGATCGTGAGAAGTTATAAAATATTGTAGTCGACAACTTTTTGATTTGAGGTCATCTCGTCATGCAAAACTACGTTTAAATTTGAAAAATTTAAAATTTGATTTTTTTTCCGACAACCTCGGATGTAAAAAGTTTCAAAAAAGCATAGATCTCGAAAGTTATGAAACTTTGTAGTTGACAACTTTTTAAATTGAATCATCATGTTATGCAAAAGTATGTTTGGATTTCTCAAATTTAAAATTTAAATTCTATAAACGACCTCGGATGAAGAAACTTTCTAAACAAAAGTGTAGATCTCAAAAAGTTATGAAACTTTGTAATTAATCACTTTTTGATTTAAATTCGTTCAGGGCCTCAAACAAGTAAGTTACACTCGGTTTGATATAATATATAGGGAACCAAAATAGCTTACAAATATCCATGTTTTTTTTTTCAGAGTTTAAGCCGCATACAATTGTATATGACCATGCATACTATAAACGTTCATGTCTGTCATCCATGTGTGTACTTCTTCAATAGATAGCGTGCTTGAAAACAATAAGAGATCCATTAAAAAACACAACATGATTTAATTTCTAAGATTTACCACAATAGTTGCATTATCATTGACATAGGGAACACAAGCAGCAGTTGCTTGTAATAGCCCACAGGCGGCCACAAAGCAAACGACTAAAAGTGGCATGTATTCCAACCATTTGTCAGTTCTCCAACACCTTCCCCATCGAACCAAAAACATGTACATCATGGATACAACCTAGAAGTAGCCTGATGCTCTGGTGGTAAAGCACAAAATTCTGTCGTGAAGAGTAATCACAGCGGTCTCCAAACAAAGATGTAAATAGAAACAAAATTCTTTTGTAATTGATTTGTTCAACCTTCTTGCTTGTAGTGTTAGAATTCCCTGGATAATAGAAACAAAAGTGTAAGGCGAGGAAGGATGATAAGTATCACATACGTGTCAAAGGAAGCTGCAGAAATATGAATCAGCCAAACAAACAACTTTAGAGTGTATGCGCAGCCACAAAAATCAATAATCACAGGAAGCTGCACGCACAAAAATCACTAATCACAGGAAGCCTCATGCACAGAAATCACCAACCAAAGATTGCCGATAAATTATGTAGCATCGACTGAGCAGACTCCAATGAAGTAGCAAAAACCGTGCACACACTAGTACAAAAAGTTACATCTGTAACGATCCCTATTTCCAACAGAGGCGACTGACATAGCAAGCCGCTTCTAAACTCGCAGGGCAGCACTGTAGCTTAACAACTGCCCCTAAAAATCTATCTTAAGCGGTTACATTAATAAAACCACCTCTGAAACCTGATCCTGAAACTTTCATTCTCTAGAGGCTGTTTTCTTAATCCAATCGCCTCGGAGAACATATATTTGCAAGTGGTTGCTTGAAGCAAATGCTCTAGCAAAATCTGTCCTTGGCAGCGTCTAAAAGATAATCGATAGCCAAAAAGCTGAGTGAGCACCATAGTAAAATGGTTAAGCCACGCGCCATGGAATGTGCCGCCCCGGGTTTGAATCCCGCTTGGGCTTTTATTTTGCTTCAATTTTTTGGGCTTTTATTTTGCTTCAATTTTTTTTGGCTTTTATTTTGCTTCAAATTTTTCAAAGAAATAAGGAAAAAGAGATGCCCGAAACCTGTGGATATCCGCCCAAAACCCGATCCGCTGACATCCTTAAGCCCAAGAGGCGTTGCAATTATTTTTATGTATTTAGTTATTTTTTTGGAGTCGGGTCAACTTCCAAAGGCCGTTAGTTCAATTTCAAAGGGCATCAATTCACAATTAATGGCAGAGTGAAGCCCAACAGGGGTCACCGCTAATGCTCCAAGGCGTTGGTTCAAAATTTGAATGGCTGGACAATGTATGATGGTTTTCATTGCTCCAGAGACTATCTGTTGGGGCCAAATTTTCAAGAGCTAGAAAATGATCGAGGGTTTTCTTTGATCTTTCCACCTGAAGCCGAGCGAGCCTATGCGGTGCTATAAATTCCTATCGTCCGGCCCTCTTCTTCCGCTACCCCTCTGCTTCATCCGGCTATCTTCTTCCTCCAGTTCCAAACCAAAACCACCAAGAACAACACAGTCCGCTTCCCCTCCCCTCGACCTCCGATGATGAGAACTCGTCCCACCACTCCGACGACCCGGAGGAGGAAGGCGATGCCGACGACAAGGGTGACACTGATAACGAGGAAGAGGAAGACGATGGCGAGGGCGGCGATGGCGGCGGCAATGGAGGCGATGGCGTGAAAGGTCCAAAATGGCTACAAGGTTTGCAAGCCTACAAACATGTGATATTCTACCACTAGATCATGTCAAACATAGAAGCAATAGTGGTTTCATACGTACATCAAATACATTTGATTTTCATGAATGAGCCTATAAAATGCAATTTATGTCTAAATGCTCTAAACAAGTCCTTAGCAAAATGTGAATGCTATGCCAATCAAATTTAGCTTGCTTTGTCGAAGGAGAGGCATACCATATATATGTGGGGGTGCACTCAACTCATGTTGGAAAAACAAAGTATGTTCAATTCATTTCTTAACTTGCAAAATCTCTTCTAATCGAGTGGCATGGTGAATATATTGGCTAGTTGATCGTTGGTGCCCATGCTCTCAATCCTAATATCACCCTTTTGTTGATGATCTCTTATGAAGTGGTGTTTTATATCAATGTGATTTGTTCTTGAATGTTCAACCGGATTGTTGGTCATCTTGGTAGCACTCTCATTGTCACAAAACAAAGGCACATGCTTGAATTTTACTCCAAAGTCATTCAAGGTGGCTTTTATCCAAAGCAATTGTGCACAAGAATTTTCCGCACTAATGTATTCGTCTTCGACGGTGGAAATTGCAACACTATTTTATTTCTTTGAAGACCATGAAACAAGAGATCTTCCTAGCAATTGACAAGTCCCACTTGTGATATTTCTATCAATTTTGAAACCGGCATAGTCAAAGTCTGAATATCCAATTAATTCAAAGCTTGATCCCTTGGGATACCATAATCCAACATCTTATGTGCCCTTAAGATACCTCAAGATTCTTTTAGCCACTGTCAAGTGAATCTCTCTTGGTGAGACTTGACATCTTGCACACATGCACACACTAAGCATGACATCTGGCCTAGAAGCGGTGAGATAGAGCAAGCTTCCAATCATTGATCTATAGAGCTTTTGATCAACCATGTTGTCACTAGAATAAATGTCCAAGCCTCCATTTGTACCCATTTGTGTACTAATTGATTTAGCATCTTGCAAGCCAAATTTCTTAAGTGTGTCCTTGATGTACTTGCCTCGACTGATGAATGTGACATTCTTTAATTGCTTGATTTATAGTCCAAGGAAGTAGCTAAGCTCTCCAAGCATTGAAATTTCAAATTCACTTTCCATCATTTTCCAAACTCTTCACAAAAACCTTGATTGGTTGAACCAAATATAATGTCATCGACATGGATTTGCAACACAAAAAATCTTTGCTTGTGCTGTTGGTAAACATAGTGGTGTCAACCTTCCCATCTTGAACCCTTTAGAGAATAGATAATCTCTCAACCTCTCATACCATGCTCTAGGTGCTTGCATTAAACCATATAATGCCTTCTTGAGCTTCTAAACATGGTTGAGGTTCTTATTATCTTTAAAACTTGGAGGTTGTTCAACATAGACCAACTCATTAATATATCAATTGAGAAATGCACTCTTCACATCCATTTTATAGAGCTTGATGTTTTGGGCACAAGCGTAGGCTAGTAAGATCCTTATTTCCTCCAATCTTGCAACTGCTGCATAAGTTTCTCTAAAGTCAATACCTTCAATTTGAGTGTAACCTATGCTACCAATCTTGCTTTGTTTCTCATTACTAAGCCATTTTGATCTTGCTTGTTCTTGGGGACCCACTTGGTGCCAGTTACATTGTGATTCTTTGGCCTATCAACAAGCTCCCAAACTTCATTTCTAGTGATGTTGTTTAGCTCTTCATACATAGCATTTGCTTAATCGACATCCTTCAATGCTTCATCAATCTTGGTTGGCTCCATGAATGATGCAAATGAACAGTGCTCACAAATTATAACCAATCTTAATCTAGTTTGCATACCTCTTATGAATGTCACCAATGATATGATCTAAAGGTGATCCCTTGCAATAGTAGTTGGTTGGAGTACTTAGAGTTGATTGCTTGTGCTAGCTTGAATTTGATCCTGAGCTCTCCTTGAGTACCACTAGTACTAGCTTGATTTGTATCAATGTGCGCATCTTCACTAGTCATGTGAATTTCATCATCATCATCAACTTACCTCTGCCTAATGTCACCAATGTCCATGTTCTTCATTGTACTTTACAATTGATCTCCTCTCATATCTTCATGATTTTGAGCTTCACTTTGAGATCCTTGAATTCAATGCATCCATCCTATTAATTATAGCTGACCGATGGGTTATATCTACTTAATGGAGCACTTATTTATGCAGTTGACAGCTAGTTAGTGCCTCTTTGCATCCATCTTGTTTTGCACCTTATGGATGGGTTTATCTACTTAATGGAGCACTTATTTATGCAGATAACAACTATGTACTCATATGAATTTTTTTCGATTAGTGCCTCTTTGCATCCATCTTGTTAATTGCAGCCGACCGACAGGTTTCTTTATGGAGGACGGTCTGCTACATCTGTTGCAAAAGGTTTTAATTAAAACATGTTCCTTTCAAGATACTTTTTGTTTCATTTGTTAAATTATGAAATTTTGTCGCCTAACTACAATGTTCGTTTTGGTTCCTATATCTAGGATCAACCGCCTTTTATGAAAGTACGAAGGCATACTGGTGCAGGCTGAGTACCTTGGCCTTGTTTAATTCCCAGATTTTGTGTCCAGATTCACTATGCAAAAAGAAGATTTCCCATCACATCAAAATGTCGACACATGTATGGAGTAATAAATATAGATGAAATCAAAGACTAATTGCACAGTTTGGTTGTACTTTGTGAGAAGAATATTTTGAATCTAATTAGTCAATGTTTGGACATTTTTACCAAATACAAACGAAATGCTACAATGCGCCATAGGAATTCGGTCATCCCCAAATTAGGGAAATAAAGATGCTTGAAACTTGCCTGTTTAAGGGCATTCCCCTATGAGAAATGCAATCCTGATGGTTGCACATTGCTACAGTCCATATGCGGTCACAGGTTTGTAAGACTATCCGCACCGGTGACGGTAAAAGAAACTGTAAAAGCTTTACAGTTTTAAATCCACTGCAGTGGGGAACGCTATGAGGCCCGCAAACATTGCGTTCCGGCCTCCAGACGCCAGTTTTGCGGGAGGTACGGAGGAGAGTGTAAAGGACGTGCGGGGCCTGCTCTAGGAGAGAGAAGGTCGGGGCCAAGTTGCGGAGAGGGACGACGGAGAGAGAGAAGGAGCACTGAGAGAGAAGGCCGGGGCAGAGTAGGAGCTCGCCGTGTCGGACGTGGAGGATGAGCTACGTGAACATCAAGGTCGTCCATCGGAGCCGCGCCGCCCGTCCTCGAGGTCGTCCGTCGCAGCCCACCGCCATCCCAAAGCAGAGAGGGAGGAAGGGCCACCGGAGGAGAGGACGAGGGGCGCCGGATCCTGCGCCTGGCCGCGAGCGCGCGACGGCGAGGCCGCTGCTGGCACGAAGCAGGCCATCCCGGTGGTGCTCCCCAACAGAGCCACGCCCACCTCGCGACGAGGGAGCTCCGCGATGGACTCCCTCGGGCCGCGCGGGCAAGCTCCGGTACTCGTGTTGCCACCTCCCCGGTGCTCCGCTGCTGGTAGCTGCTGTGCTCGCCGTCCACCATGGCAGCTCGCCCGCGGCCGGGGAGGGAGAGGCCGAGCTCACCGGCCGGAGCTGTGGAAGATGCCGGGGTCGAGCTCGCCCGCGGGGCAACCGCGCCGCCGGGCGTGCGGAGGAAGGGGAGAGGGCAAGCCCCGCCGCCCGAGCCATGCGGACAGCCTCGCCGCTGGCCGCAGGGGAGAGCCCCGCCTCCGAGGCAGCCCCGTCGCCGGGCACGCGGAGGAAGGGGAGAGGGCAGCCCCGCCGCCGGGCGCGTGGAGGAAGGGGAAAGGGCAGCCCCGCTCCTCGTGCTGGTCCTTCGGTCGACGTCGGGGAGGACGAAGGAGGGAGGGAGGCCCTCAACCTCCACCTCCCGAGCGCCATGGAGGTCGGCGGCGAACGACCCTTGAAAGGCCCAGGGAGCGGCGGCGCTGGCGAGTTCCGACAGGAGGAGCTCGCAGCCGCACGTGGATTCGGAGATGAGCGGCGGCATCCGTGGCGGCTGGGTTGGAGCGGCGGCCCGGGAGTCACCTCGCCGGCCGGGTCGCCGTGCTCTGCTTCGACAAAACAGTGGAAGAGGAGTAGTACTGGTGAGAGAGAGGGAGGACGGAGGAACGAGGGAAGACAGTTGAGAAAAAAAAGAAAAAAACTTGATAAGTGGGCTACACAATCGATAGAGGTTGATATTGAGGTTGGATGAGTGCGGAAAAAAGTGGAATAGAGAAGATAATCTTTATGATTAGAATAGAATATTCTTTTTAGAGGTTGGATTTAAAGTTTTATAAATGCTTATAGTAATTGTCCTCGACGGCGTCTCAAATCGCTAGCAAATATATTAGTTTATGCCATCTGTACGAGAGAGAATGCGAATAATGCGCTCGCTAGCTACTCACGAATCGCTAGCTCACACGGAAACCAAAATACTCCTTGTCATCTGATCAGACTTGGGCACTGCTTTCTTCGATATTTTAATTTTCTTTATCTTCTCCTAGCTAGCGATTCCAACTGGTCCATTGGGGACGCCCTAAATGAAGTTGCTACAAAACACATCTGACCTTCATATTATAATATTATATGAAATAGTCCACTGCTTGATTACACTAGAGATTATGGACAGCTATGCATGCTCTACTTCTACCTATCAGATCGGGTTTACGTGCTTTATCTTACCTTTGTCCAATGGAGATCCATTCAAATACAGACTACCCTGTAGTTGACCTGCAGGTAATCTAGACAAAATATTTGTCTATTCAAATAAGGACTCCCCTGTATTTGCTTTAGGATTGCCAAAAGAAAAATTGTTCTCATGTCCAACATCTTTTGTTTTGTCAGCACACTTTCTGCCAGTCGGTTCAGGTAACCAGCAGCCAGCACACAAGATGGCCTTCTAGCTGAGTAAAAATGGTTACAGTACCGTTGACACTCAAAAATTTTCAATGATAGATCTAAGATTACGAATAAGTTATGGAGGTCCTGGACATGGTCGAGGTCAAGTGGCGTCGCCAATGTTATGAACGACGTATAGAAATATAAAGTAAACGAAATCAAACAATGCAGAGACACACGATTTACATAGAAAACCCTTCCAATGCGAAGGGAAAAAACCACGGGCACCAGCCGGCAACAATCTCACTATATCAAAGTTTGGGGTTACACGCCTATAGAGGCTTATAAGAGAATCAAGTCTCTATGGAGGATTTTTGTGTGTCTTTTCCCAGGAGGATTGGTACGTAT
The DNA here is from genome assembly GCA_023333625.1 of Bothriochloa decipiens. Taxonomy (NCBI): domain Eukaryota; kingdom Viridiplantae; phylum Streptophyta; class Magnoliopsida; order Poales; family Poaceae; genus Bothriochloa; species Bothriochloa decipiens. Next base: position 21,123,326 of record CM041634.1, read on the forward strand.
ATATATGGAGGAAAACTTTCTATCTCTACATCAACTAGCAATATGGTACTAATTGATGTTGTGCCTCCCACTTCTACCTCATAGACTTAAATATTAAAACCCATTAGGAACACATGTACTGGGCCCATCTTGAAGTGAATTTAGAACAAACTCCAACAAACTCCACCTTGAGACATATTCATCTTGTATTATAAATCAACCCATCATCCTGAACACAACAAAGATAGAAAACCACTGGTGCCAACAATAGTCTCTTGGACTATTCAATTAAACCAACTAAGCTTGAGCATAACTCAAACTTAGCAACAGGAACAGGCTTTGTCATTATATCAGCAGGATTATCATGAGTACTAATCTTGCATACCTTCAGCTTACCTTCTTCAATCACATCACGCACAAAATGATACTTGATATCTATGTGCTTAGTTCTCTCATAGAACATCTGATCTTTAGTGAGGTAAATTGCACTTTGACTATCACAGTGCAAACTTATGCAAGATTCAACTCCACTGAGCTCAGCGTATAAACCTTTGAGCCATATTAATTCTTTGCACGCTTCACAAATAGCCATATATTCTGCTTCAGTAGTAGACAAAGCAACAACAGACTGTAAAGTAGCCCTCCAACTCACAGCACAACTGCCAACAGTAAACACATAACCAGTAAGTGATCTTCGTCTGTCCAGATCAGCAACATAATCAGAATCCACATAACCAATGAGACCCTTATCAGTTCTTCCAAACTTCAAACAGGAATCTGCTGTGCCTCTGAGGTACCTGAAAATCCACTGGACTGCCCTCCAATGTTCTTTGCTAGGATTAGACATATATCTACTAACAAGACTCATAGCATATGATAAATCTGGATGAGAGCAAACCATGGCATACATCAAAGACCCAACAGCACTAGAATAAGGAACCCTTGACATGTACTCAATCTCTGCATCTGTACTAGGACACTGAGCAGCTGACAACTTAAAGTGAGGTGCAATAGGGGTACTAACAGCCTTAGCATTTTGCATGTTGAAACGCTGAAGAACTTTCTTGATATAATTTTGTTGACTAAGAAATAGCAAACTAGATTTTCTGTCTCTACTAATTTTCATACCAAGAATTTTCTTAGCACTACCAAGATCTTTCATATCAAACTCACTACTTAACAACTTCTTTAACTTAGTGATTTCATTCTTGCTCTTGGCAGCAATCAGCATATCATCAACATATAACAGCAAATATATAGGTGATCCATTAACAT
>CM041634.1:21124979-21312046 GCA_023333625.1 Bothriochloa decipiens
CTTTGAGGATGACAACCCGTCATTCTGCACCATGATCTTCATCTTCTTCCTGGACTGGAGAGCCTCATAAACTTCCTTTAGAGTTAGTTCATCACGGCTCAAAAGTATGGTGTCACGGAAATTTTCATACGAATTTGGCAAAGAACATAACAGTAAAAGACCTAAGTCCTCATCCTCATACTTCACCTCCATTGACATAAGGTCGGCCACGATCTTCTTGAATTCAGCGATGTGAGTCATCACCGAATCCTCCTCCTTCATCCTCAGAGTGAACAACTTCATCTTCATCTGCATCTTACTGGTTAGATCCTTGGAAATGCAGATCGATTCCAGTTTCAGCCATAGTTCTGCAGCAGTTTTCTCAATCAAACACTCCTGCAAAATATCATTATGAAGATGTAACTGAATTAGGGCGAGAGCCTTCTGATCCTTGCGGATCTCCTCAGAAGTCCAATCGGCCTTCCTCTTGCCGAAGTTATCCAGCGCCTCATCGTAGTCATGAGTCTGCGCCAGAATCCCTCGCTCTTGACTTGCCATAGCGAGAACCGCGTGTCGTAGTTCAGCAGCGGAAGATCAAACTTCATCGACGTCGTCATGATCCGTACAGCAACAAGAGCTGATACCACTTGTTATGAACGACGTATAGAAATATGAAGTAAACAAAATCAAATAATGCAGAGACACACGATTTATGTGGAAAACCCCTCCAATGCGAAGGGGAAAAACCACGGGCACCAGCCGGCAACAATCTCACTATATCAAAGTTTGGGGTTACACGCCTATAGAGGCTTACAAGAGAATCAAGTCTCTATGGAGGATTTTTGTGTGTCTTTTCTCAGGAGGATTGGTACGTATATATATGGAGAAAAACTTCCTATCTCTACATCAACTAGCAATATGGTACTAATTAATATTGTGCCTCCCACTTCTACCTCATAGACTTAAATATTAAAGCCCATTAGGAACACATGTACTGGGCCCATCTTGAAGTGAATTTGGAACAAACTCCAACAGCCAATGGAGCAATGGATCACGCGAAGAAGACGACGAGCCAACTTAGTCGGCTAGGCCGTTTGGCCCAGACGGCTAGGCCGGTTCAGTCGGCTTAGCCGGGTCATCAGGCCGGCTAAGCCGGCCAGGCTGCCAGGTGGCCTTTGCCATTGTGCAGGCCGGCTAGGTCAGATGTCTAAGCCGGCTTAGCCGGGTCAGCCGGCTAGGCTGGGTGTCCAAACCGGCTTAGCCGGGTCCACGCCTGGCCGTCCGGGCACCATCCCGGCCCCCTGTGAAACCGGCTTAGCCGGGTCCTGCCTGAGTCCCGAACCGATTTGTCTCTAAATCGTGTTTTGGCAAGTTTTAGTCGTGGAAAACTTGTAGATCACGTTTGGAAGTTGTTTTCTACTGGGATAAGACCACCCCCTCTATATATACGAGAGGATCGTGGCCGATTGATCCCATCCAATCAATCGTATCAAAAACCAATCAATTACCTTCTTTTAGCCCTTTTCTCTTCTCAACCCCTCTACCTGTTGTCTGATGCTTCTCTCTACGAGATTCATTGGCATCCTAGGCGGTCTTGCTGGTCCTAGGAGATCCTCCACGTGCTTCCTCCTGACGGATCCTTCCGGAGGTGGTTCGGGAGCTTTTTCAGTCATTAACGAGCTCTACATCGGCCCTATCGGTCTCTAGATCGGTTTGGCTGGTTACGCTATGTTGTTGCTGCGTTGTAGGTTGGTCAAGCAACCTCTTGGACGTCCAAAGCCCGCTGATGTGTTGGCATGGATCAGATTCGTCGTCAACGAGTACATACTATCTTCCTTCAGTAACGATAGGCACTACAGAAAGCAATTTAAGGCACAGAGATGTGAACAAAACTCCATTAATTTCTACTGTTTGTGTCTCATCATGCAAAGCACAAGCCTAGCTACGTGCAAGGAATCAAATGTGCATATATTGAAGCCTCGTATCTACGCAAGTTTCATAATCTGCGGCAGCAACTACAACTGCAGATTGGATGTTCCCGAGGCCTTGACAATGGAGAGCTGGAGTCAGCCAAATCCGTATTGAAAACAATAAAGAGTAGGAAGGTTTAAGTATCCTTAATCGTTAAGATTGATGTGACTACCTACAACACTGAAGAATTATCTGCTATCCCCTTCGGATCCTTTTTGCAGTTAAGGATATGGCATCTGCACGATAACTGGTAGGCTTGGTCTGAACAAAGAAGTTGCCCCAACTATTCAGGATCTTGAAGCAGAATATATAATTATTCGACTGTTTTAAATCAGCATACTTTAGCCCGCGCAACTGCGCGGGGGTTTCTGCTAGCATATGTATATGAGCGTCAGTGGTGTGACGTAACCTCTACTTGGGTGAATCTCGTCATGTGTCGTGCATAGCATCTCTTGTTGAGGTAAACACGGCATGTTGCTGAACAGTCCAACAAGAATTTTAGTACCAAGGCTAGCCTTCTCAATACTATTCCTCCATTCTGAAGTGACGAGCGAGAAGGAAAATTATGCAGAGAAGAAAATTAAATCAATGTTGCCTCACTAATATCCCAACCGAGTATCTCTCCCTTCTTTCTTGAACCACAAAAGTCATTATCGATTGGGATGATATTATGATTTCTACTCTCTTCATTTCAAATTATAAGTCATTCCAGATTTTTTGATACAAGTCTTTTTACTACCTTTCCAAAATTTCCACTGCTTTTCTTATTCTTGGACCACAAGTGTTTACACTATTTGTAGACAGGCGTCCTTATTATAAATACAATGGTCAGCATGTGCACCAAGCCATCGCATACATATTCACACAGAGGAACCAAGTGCTGCATCTATCTGATCTTGGGAGCAGAGGGAAGTTGGTTGCCATGGCGCCGGGGAAGGTATTCGGGCCGCTTTTTTCCCCGAACGTGACGCGCGTAATCCTGTGCTTGGAGGAGGTCGGCGTGGAGTACGAGATCGTCAACGTGGACTTCGAGACCGGCGAGCAAAAGAGCCCCGAACACATCCAACGTAACGTATGTGTACATGCACCTCTATAATTGTTCTTGTTTTTCTTGGATTCCCTGTTCTATTGCTATCTTCGATATTCGAGCTAAGGTTTATATATATTATTCTCTAGTTTTGGATTAGTATATAACATACGGGTTTCACAATAAAACACAGAGGGAGTCTTATCTATATGGATAAAAGCAAATGTCGTCCGTCAGAATAGGCTTTGGTCCTTAATTGTTTTTTCAATATAAATATTCCCATTTCCTAAGTAATTCATGTCCGAGCAATGCTAAGGTAGACCTTTTACTGTAATATTTTAAATAAATCTGAGCCATCGATTTTTTAGATTATATAAAATATTCAATAAATTAAAAATATGGACAAATAAAAAACTTCCTCCCCATGCCCCTAATGACGTGAGAGGAAATCCTGCATGCCGCTAATGATGGGAGGGAAACGGGCTCGTCCAGTCGTCCCCAAATCACGTTCCCCCATAAAAAAATGGCATTTTCCAATTGCATAGTATATTTTACATTATTGTGTAAGGTTTGAAGAGAGAATAGCTTAATTTGGTGTGTTTTTATTTTTTTTTATATACGGTCAATAACTAAGTTTGAACCGTTTGTATGTCGGAAAAAAATTGAGTCACTATGCAGGAATTTGACAGATAAACACATATATCGAATCTATCCATGCTCTTATCTTAGAGAGCAGTTTCCTATGATAATATTTTTTGACATTTCTGTGATATAGTATATAGAGATTTGTATATAATACAATACAAGACTTTGAATTATATGGTACAGAAAAAAATATACACCCTAGCCACGTACACACACGCAGATCACATACACGACGACACATGCTAAAAATTCAACTAATACGAACGCACACGCCACATATCATGTACACATTCGAATTCCACTACATGCAAAATTAAGTGCATATAAAGCTATAGAATTATATGGTATTTTTTTTGAGGAAACTGAAAGGGCTAAAGCCTCTGCAGAGATTTTTATTAACTAAAAACAAACAGAACAACAAAGCACCGAGTTCAAAACAAAAGAAAAAAATAGAAAATTACACTGAGAAAACCCGAGGAGCAGAACAGCGCTGGAGCCTCAAGGGACCCAAGGGGAGAAAAAGAAAATGAACTCTACTAAAAGGTCATTCAAAGCTGCTGGATCCATTGATCAAAGGCAATAGGGAGACAAGCCGAGCTTCCTTGAAGAAGAGAATTCTGCAATCTTGAATGCTGAGCAGATTGTTACTGAAGATGATTTCATTTCTAGCCTTCCAAATTGTCCAACACATCAAGATGATTGCTACCATAAAAAACTGACTGTTGAGCTAAACTTTGAGACCTTCTACATTCACAAGAGTTCCACTATTTTGAATAGTTTGGAGCCCCAACATACCCGTGAGATCACATTAGTGGAATCCAGAAAATATTTTATATGTAAACTTTTCTTTCTTTTATCTTATTTTATAAAATAATTAATCATTTCATCTATTATCTCCTAGGAGGCAAAAAGTGATTGTGACCGTCCGATCAGAATAAACGAACGGTTCACAATTATTTAGGTGTATCGTAGCAAAACCTTCATGTCCATTTAGAGGCACTTTTATATACAAATATATCACTATAAATTTTCTCCTCAATATATAATAAACAAATTATTATTGGTTAATGTTCTTGAAAGTTGATTTTGTTTGTAAAAAGAATATAGAATTTAGTTTGCAGGAAGTAATTGTTAAGATTTCTATAATAACTTGGTCTTCTCTTTTCAGCCCTTTGGACAGATTCCGGCCTTCCAGGATGGCGAATTGATGCTTTTTGGTGAGTTGTAGTCTTTACACCGATGGTTTGACGGATGTGAATTTGGGACAAACTAACTCGAAGCATACACATGCGCTGCTCAGAAAAATGAGTGATTTAGAATAAAATTAGACTACATACAACTGTTAAGGGGATAAACTATATATATCATATATTATTAATATTAGTGAAAGACTTGACATTGTGGACATAACTAAATACATGTTAGTGAATGCTCACTAACTTATATCCTAATTATGTTTATTGAGTTGTAATTGCATCTGATAATAGACAACTGAGGTGCCTAGCTTACATATCAAGATAGAATCAGGATTATAAGATTTGTTTAAACATATAGATTAGTTCTAGGATGTCAAGAATCGTGAAATGTGGCTAATCGTCAATTTTGGTGACTCCTAGCACGCCAAAGACTCAGAAGCATCAATAGTTTTCCTTTGGACATTGGTTTCGTGAATACGCAAGAGAGCATTGCGTATCATTGTATTAAGAGAGCATTTTGTCGATTTTAAAATATAAGAGAGGTCATTCCCGGCCCGATAAGAACCTCGATAATCTACATTCTGGCTAAGATAATTCTGAAATCCATTGGGATCAACCTTTGTAAAATTTGCTATCTTAACAAAGTATATTAGATTACAGTACAAATCGACAAACGGATGTTCTATAAATACTAATACATACTAGTATCATGCCCGTGCGTTACTACGGGTTGGCAAACTTTTGTATAAAAACACATGAATCATAGATAAAAAAATAATATTATAAAATTAAATAAAGCATTAAAGTGACATTTAATTTAAACAAGCAATGTTTTATGAAATTAACACAGTCACATAGATCGTAGTGTCGTAGGCTTATAAACTCTATTGTATAGTTTTTTCCGTGATTCGCCTAAGATAGTGTTTTATATCTACAGGAAGATGTCTCCGATATCCATTTAATTCATGCATCAACAGTTCCACAAATAAGTCCCGACGCATCTTGGTAGCATCCTGTACACATGAATAAGTGAAAATATTAGTGCATATCATATAGGCAATACTACGTGATTTAAAAAAATAACAAAACCTTAAAACAAACTATGTTATACTCACCGTACAAATTGCTACAGCTTTAGATCTATTCCATGTAGACATATACTATAGAATAAGAAGTCCACTTGAGCGCCTGTGGTAAGATTCATCATTAGTTATATATAAGATAGTTAAATCATAGGTATTATATTATTGTAAACCGCGACTTTGAGTTAGTTACCAATCTATGTCATCTGCAATATTTTTCTCACGGATGAATCCATTTGAAGACATTCTCATTCCATCCAGGAATATGCGCGTTCACAACGTCCATGTACTCCATGTTAAATCCAAGAGTTTGCCTGGCATACATCAACGCTAGTGTGTCTTTACACCAGTTTTTAATAGGTCTAGGGTCAATCATGGTAAGCATCTTATTATGCTGGTCGAAAACATAAAGCATATATTTTCCAAGCATCTTATTATACTTATTATGTAAGTATCTACAATCTGAAAGTTATTAATATGCAGAGGAATGGTTATTGCCCTTGTGATGCATACGAATTATTTGATAATTTAATATATGTGCTGTGATCAAGTCATGGTTTATTCTATATATTTCTTTGAAAATAAACAATTACTTTTCATTTTATTTTTCTAATATGTGATGGTTGTTTTCATGTATTTCACTAAAAATAACCGTGGCATTAGCACGGGCATTATATTAGTTAGAATAATACATGTGAAAACAAGTAATAAAGCAGGATCAAGCGACTTACATATTTACACTGTGCTAAGTCATATTCCATCTTCTCACATACACCAATTACAACAGCTATTTCTTGCTTACTATATTTTTTACGGTATTCTGACGCTTGTGTTACGACACATATTTTCTATAATAAAAGGATATCGAGTGTTAGGATTAGTATAACTTTGCTTATTTTATTTACTATAGATTATTTAATTAAGTTATAATTAGAAGAACAAATAATACAATGTATATAGCATGATTATAATTAATTACAAACTTATGCTTACACAGAAGCGTAGGTCCATGTGATGCTTTGTAATACTATTGTATCGTTTTATCCACCGGCACTCTCGAGCTGCCTGAAAATAGACACCTAAGTTGAAACAATCCGAAGATATGTCTTGATCAATCATTAGCAACCGTTGTAGGTCGTAGACAGTTTGCGCAATCATGATGGGATAAAAACCTTTAACCCAACGCCTCCTATGAAGCATTAGTTCTGAGATGATGGTTATCAGCATATAATATAACACACTGTAATTAATAAAGCAATTAAAATAATCATGTAGCTTACTTCAACACCGTTTCACCCTCGATTGCCATGACATGATCACACAATAAATCAATCATCTCTTCTTTGTTCATCGGCACATCTTTCATGACCTGAAATGCCCAAAGCCCATCCATATCTTGATTGGAATGGACTTGTGAGGATATGTTTTGGGTTTGTATGTGTGGAGGTGTGTTCTTTTGAACCACTAAGCATTCAGCCTCCTCGGAATGTTTCCTCTTTTTCATGGATGTTCAGGCACATTTGGATTCTCTGTTATGTTACAGTCGTTTGGGTTAGCAATATTTCCATCACCGCTATCAAGATATGGAGACCCCTTTAGTTTATTTAACTCTGAAGATAGCAAGATTGCCGCAAGCTTCAATCTAAATCGTCTCATATCATCCTGCACGATAGTACGAACATCATTAATTATTAATTAAAATACCCACAGCTAGTGCACACTAAGGACTTGTGGTCAGAAGCGTATTGAATTACCTGATTGAACTCGTCACAATTCATTCCCAGTCCAATTAAAATAGATCATCTATCATTCAGACTCCAGAATTGACACTGAACTGCAATAGATCACAACCATTATCTTTATACTATGAAGAAAGCACATGTGTTAAGGATTCAAGCCTGCAGTGAAACTTTTGAAGCAGTATAGGAATTTCCCTGTAAACAATGACACAATGCTCTTGATTCTAGCAAACATTCAGAGGAAAACATGCAATGGACTTGGTTAGATTTGTTTTTTCACATTGTACCTTTCCAAAACGACCAAGAGTAGCAATCTCTGCTGTGATTGTCTATGAAACAAAAAGTGAAAGTTAGCGAAACTGCAAACTGATCCTTGGAAGAAAACAAACCATTATACTCTATCATTACGGAAGAAAAAGGTATTGGGAGGAAAAAAAATGTCAGTTCAAATAGTTCCCAAAATTCAAATTCTAAACAATCAAATTTTAGTCCACTTGATGATCATGTTTTCCTACACGTGGGAGATATATTGTTTTTACTTAGAAGTGCAATGTTAGTAGCTGTCCGTCTAGTAGTAGCATTCAGCAGCATGCCATCTCTTGTAAAAAAAAATGCCGGCCATCTAGTGCAACAGTAGCATGCTCGACGTCCATCACAGAACAAAAGTGCCTTTCAGCAGATCATGCACAGATTGAGTATAGTTTATTTTGTTCATTAAATGACCACCACACATCATCACAAGTATAGATGCCCAGCAATAATTTAGAACCTGATGACAATTCAGAAGGATAAGATGGCCAGTAGTGAAGCCCAAACCAAAACATTCCATAATGCCTTCACTCATGATGAAATTAGTACAGCTAGTTATTGGTGAGTTACTTCACAAATAAACTCTATTCTCTTTTTTGGTGAAACACCTTAAAATTTGATTATGATTGAACTGGACTATATATGTTGCAAATTCAGTCAGAGGAATATCGCCAAAATGTTGGTGTATTGAGATAGTTACAAGCGTATCAGGATAACTTTGATCAGTTAAAAAAGTTGACCAGGATAGTTAGATAGTACAATCAGATTTAGGTAAATTTCTCACTGAATTAGCATTTTATGGTGGCTGCCTAATTCTGTTCAGGAAAACAAGTATATTGATTGAGAAACCATAGGAAGCAGGAAAAACAGGATAGGGTAAAAGCAATTCGCATCGTGAATCCAATTACCAGACCATGAATAGTAGGCGGGATGAAAAACAAAACTTGAACAATAGCCGATCTAAGCAATTCGCGTCTACCTGAATCCATGCCAGGCCATGAGAATAGTAGGCGGGATGAAAAACAAAACTTGAACTGTAGCCGATCTAAGTAATTCGCATCTAAATGAATCCATGCCAGACCATGAATAGTAGGCGGATGAAAAATAGGCGTGATGAAAAATAAAACTTGAACAGTAGCCGATCTACTACACCTGGAATGGGCGGCAGTTGTTCAAGATGGGCTGCGATGCCTGATCAGCGGGTGTTGCTGTGGCCAGATACGGCCGAGGCAGCTGATGATCTGTGTTCCGCGATGTTGAACGGATCGAATGTCCTGCCGCCGCCAGCGACGTCGTATCCACTGCACGCCCATGATGGAGGCCGCCGGACCGAGCAGGAGGCGGATGGAGGCCACCGGACCGAGCAGGAGGAGGCCACCGGACCACTCAGGAGCAGGTTGCCGGTGTCTGGCCGCGTGGGGTGAGGACAGAGGAGGAGGAGGCCGCCGGTGTCTTGCGGACGGGTTTCTGGAGGAAAGTCACGGTATAGGAGTGGAGACGGGGAGTGTCTCACGGACGGGGTTCTGGAGGAAAGAAATTGTCGGGGTTTTGGATGGAAAGCCGCGGTGATTACGGTGGAAAGAATTGGATCGCAGCAAATGGAAAGAAGGGATCGGGCGCCGGTGGTGTCGCAGCGAACCGATGCCGAGCGACCCAAAGTTTTTACCGCACGAAACAACTATCTCCTTTTCTCTCTTTTTATCTGTGGGAGATTCAGGGTTGTGTAGATAATTTCATCAGGTTCCAGTGACTCATATATATTATAATTTGAAGGCAGACTTATATATTGTAAGAGATATTTTACCACGCTTAGAAATAACGTGAGTCCTCTATTTTCTTAGATCCGACGGTTTAAAAATAGGAGGAACCAGATGATTGAAACTTAAGTTGTGGACCGGAACCAGAAAATATATGTATATGGGCCTGGAACTGATTTCTAATTAAAGATGAAGGGCATCATCGTACGCACGCACGACGGGTCCACCTACGACGCCTGGTTCAGCTGCACCTCCATCCAGCTACGTACGCACGCACGCTGCGGCCGCCGGCCGGCCGGTTAATTTGCCACAAGACCGAGGACGTACGCACGCTGCGGCCGGCCGCCCACGCGATGCTTAGAGGATCGTCAACCGCTCGCCGGTGATGTATTGTTACCGAACTCGTTCTCGCACCTAGTCAGGGTCTCCGGCGTGCTGTTGTAGGTTACCAAAAGTACTAAATACCCCTGATTATAATTAAGGGGAGGAACCGGCCGAAGAACAAATTAACGGAGGAACCGGCAGTTCCTCTCAGGCACCGTAAAAATTCTCATATTATAATTATCAAATGTCTAGCAGCACCGGGGAGAGTAAATATTTCTATGCTGCTATATGACTTATATATGAGCAAAATATATATAGATAAATAAATAAATGAATATATGCTTTTGTTGTCCACCAGAATCCCTGGAGATTTCAAGGCATGTGCTGCGCAAATACAAGACCTCCGATATCAACCTGCTGAGGGAGGGCAACCTGGAAGCCGATCTTCGAGGTCGTGGTTGAGGATGGGAGGCGCCAGGTCAAGGTGACTGCCATGGGTGATGGCCGGCCGCACTCGCGGCTCCGTCGAAGGTCGGACCGGCTGCTCCAAAGGTGGATCTCAGCCGGGGTCTCTCGAGGTCAAAGTTTTGGGCTCTCTCAGATCAGAGCTCCGACGAAGAAGAAGATGCGGAAGCGGACGAGTCAGGGCTATTGTCCAGCAGGAAGTTCGTGCGCGATGCATTCGCAAGCGGCTTCACCATCGACGATGTTCTCATGGTGGAGGACCAGCTGTTGGCTGTGGAAGTTCCCTCGCCGGAGGTACGTTCTGTCTCGTCTCTTGCAGGCAGGAACGGCGGAAGGTTGGCGTCCCGGGTGGTGCAGTGTGTTGCGCAGCGATAGGGGTCCGGCAAGCCATGGCGAGGGCCATTGCCACCACGGCGATCGTCTCCACCAATCACCCTAGGTGATGCCTTGGATAAGGCGGTCATCCAAGCTCCGGAGAAGGCCCTGCAGAAGGGGCAGGAGGATAGGACGGTGCTATCCCCAACGTCGATGGCGGCGGCCACCATTGGTAGGCGTCAGCAGGTTTCAAATTTTGAACCTCAATGTCTGACCACGATTGTTGGGCAGGCGTCGTCGGAGCTGCGGGGCCGGACCAGGTATGCTGCTCAAATTCAATTTCCTACTGCTCTTGGCTTGTTGCTCTCTCGCGAAGGTCAACCTAGGTTTCTTGGAGCTCCTGACGCGCGACCGATTGTACGAGTCGGCTTGTCCGCGTCATCTTCGCCTTCTTCTTCTTCGGCGAGGATGCTAGGTGGAGATGTCAGCGAGGCGGTGATGGTCCAGGGCGGCGTTGGAACGACGACAGCATCTTCCCAGGCTCCGGTGGTCGCAGACTATACTTCGTCCACGACACCGGTCACCGGCGTCCGGAAACTACGTGATTCACGTACATTGCGTGATTCGATTTTTGAATGCGCAGACGCAGGCTACACTGGATGCGTCACTCTTCGACTAAGGAAAGGTACACGGAGGTTGGACCAAATTAATTTTCCTGTTGCTCTCGGTGGCCTTCTTTCTCGTGCAGGACACCCACGGCACAAGAACACAACGACGATGCTGGCAAAGGTGACCGTGACCGTGCTAATATGCAAGGCCGGATGCCCAAGATCGCTAGTTGTGGGTTCCGACGGGATGCTTGCTCCAAAAGGCGTTGAAGCTGCTTTTGGCTTAGACAAGGAAACCACGCCTGAGCTGATTTGCGAAGTGGTTGAGGCGACTATCGGCCTGGGCATCGGACTTGATGCTGCTGCCGGCCGGGACAGCTGCATGGTTGATGCTACTACTAGCCAGGGTGGTGGCATGGATGCTATGCACAACAATGGTTTGAATGATACTGGTTTGAAAGGTAATGGATCTTCTTTGCAGATGTTGACCTCTACAAATATAATTGACCTGCAACAAACTCGAAAGCAGAAGAGTCCTCGGTTGTCTAAGAACAACGACATTGACTCGACGGGACAGGCGAAGAAGAGGGCAGCGTGGAAAAACTTGGATTCGGTGGTAACACACACATTTCCTTTATACATTTTCCCTCTCCTGATATTTCTTCCCGCCTTTCAGATCTAGGAATTAGTTTAGGATGCAACTCTAACTCAGTTTTAGAGTCTATTTCCTTGTTAAAGGATATTGAAGTGTCTAGATCCAAACCAGAACCATCTAGTACGGAAGTTCAGGCTAATCCTCATTTTCTGGTTGATGAGGAGGAGAATGAATATGATAATGACACTCTTGGCCACTTATGTGGTGAGCTATTAGAGGGAGTTGTTGATATAGATAATGATCACCTAAGTTATGATTTTAAAACTGTATTTAAGAAACATAAATCAACATCTTTGACTAGATCAAAGAAGAAACCCAAATTACGGGTCATTAAAAAGCATAAATTCGGTTCCTCATGAAAGGAATCTTTTAGAATAGCAGAGGTCTTGGTGACTTGGCTAAACATCGGTTCCTATCGGATTTATCAAAAGAGCAAAAGCTAGAATTTATAGCTCTTCTTGAAACTGGAAAGGACTATTCGAAAACTGTCCTCAACAATATTTGTGGAGGACAGGAGTTTATTTGGCATTGGACTGAACCTCATGGTAGGTCCGGAGGCATTCTTTTGGGAATTAATTTGGAGTTCTTTGACATTGGTAGCATTGACGAAGGAGACTTTTATGTAAAGTTTTGAGTCAGAAACAAAGTGGATGGCTTTTATTGTGTGCTTATTGCTATGTATGGAGCAGCACAAGTAGAATACAAAGAGGCCTTCCTCTAGGAATTAGTCCAAACCTGTGCAAAGGGATCAAATCCTATTCTCATGGGTGGTGATTTTAATATCATCAGAAACCCTAAAGAGAAAAATAATGAGAGATATGAGGATTGATGGCCTTTCCTATTCAACACTATTATTGATAGCTTGGATTTGAGGGAGCTAGATCTCTCCAATAGGAAATTTACTTGGGTTAATTCCAGGAAACACCCACTTATGAGAGACTAGACCGAATCCTAGTTAGTACAGAGTGGGAATCCAAATTCCCGCGGGCAATGGTTCAAGCGTTGACACGGGAAATTTCAGATCACACCCCATTACTTTTGGACACCGGTAATGACACGCATGGTAACAAACAATCAGGGTTCAAATTTGAACTCGGTTGGCTTTTGAGAGAAGACCTCAGTGAGTTAGTTGCTGGAGTTTGGAGAAAGGAACAGGGAGGGAATACCCCTTTTCAACGTTGGCAATGTAAGATACAAAGGCTTAGACAATTTTTAAGGAGGTGGGCTAAAAATGTGAGTGAGAATTATAAGAAAGAAAAGGCTGAGGTGATTAAAGAAGCTGAGGCACTTGACAAAAAACGGAGGTGCAGCCACTAAGCTCTCAAGAAATTGATCTAAAAAATTATTATAAACAAAGATTGACTCTTCTTTTACGAGAAGAAGAGGTCAAATGGTATCAAAGAGCCAAGACAACTAGGTTGTTATCAGGTGACTGCAATACTAAGTATTTTCACCTGGTGGCTAACGGCAAGCATCGAAAAACTCGGATTTTTCGATTAGACCAAGATGATGGAGTAATTGAGGGTGATGGAAATCTAAAGAAATTCATCACTAATTACTATAAAGGCTTGTTTGGTGAACCAGCCGGTAACCATTTTTCTTTGGTGAAGTCTATCACACATGACATTCCACAAGTCTCACAACTTGAGAATGAAGTCTTAATAGCTGATTTTTCACAAAAAGAAGTTAAAGAGACTAGTTTTCAATTGGAACATAATAAAGCACCAAGACCTGACGGATTCCCGGCCGAGTTCTATCAAGTTTTTTAGGAATTAATAAAAGGGGATCTTCTACCCTTATTTGATGAATTTCATAAAGAGAATCTACCTCTTTATAGTCTAAATTTTGGTATGATTACATTGCTACCAAAACAAAAAGAGGCGACACAAATCCAACAATTTCGGCCCATTTGTTTGCTGAACGTAAGTTTTAAAATTTTCACTAAAGTGTTTGCTAACCGAATAGCCCTAGTGGCTCAAAAGGTGACCCAACCATCTCAATCCGCCTTCATGAAAGGTAGGGATATCTTGGATGGGGTAGTTATACTACATGAGACCATTCATGAGATGCATAGAAAAAGTTAGATGGGGTGATCTTAAAGCTAGATTTTGAGAAAGCCAATGACAAGGTTAAATGGTCTTTTCTCCAGCAAACATTAAGAATGAAGGGCTTCTCACTAGTATGGTGTAATTGGATAGATCAAATTATTAGGGGTGACAGTGTAAACATTAAAGTGAATGATGATGTCGGACATTTCTTTCAAACAAGAAAGGGGTAAGACAGGGAGATCCTCTGTCTCCTATCTTATTTAACTTGGTGGCAGATATGTTAGCAACTCTGATTCTTAGGAAATCCAATGGAAGAATCAGGGGAGTTGTCCCACATCTAATTGATGATGGCCTCTCAATCTTGCAATATGCGGATGACACAATCTTATTTGTGGATCATGATATGATACAGGCTACAGAACTTAAGCTTGTAGCTCCTTTGAGCAATTATCAGGATTGAAAATTAATTTTCACAAAAGTGAAATTTTCTATTATGGTACAGCCAAGGACTGTGAACAAGAATGTGCACACTTGTTTGGATGCCGGTTGGGAAGTTTCCCTTTCCGATACCTAGGTATTCCAACGAACCACATAAAACTATCCAATAAGGATTGGGCTTGCATTGAGCAGAAATTCCATAAAAAAACTCTATAGTTGGAAAGGCAAACTACTCTCGGTTGGGGGGCGACTGGTCCTCATTAATTTAGTGCTAACTAGCTTAGCTATGTTTATGTCATCCTTTTTTGAAGTCCCTAGAGGAATTCTTCAGAAATTAGATTACTATCGCTCACAGTTTTTTTGGCAATGTGATGAGCATACAATGAAATACCATCTTGCTAAGTGGAGTATTCTTTGCACACCAAAAGATTTTGGTGGTTTATGAATACTTAATATAGACCTACAAAATAGATGTCTATTGAGCAAGTGGTTGTTTAGGTTGATTAATGAGGACGGGGTGTGGCAAAACCTTTTATGAAGGAAATATCTGTCAAATAAACCTCTAATTCAAGTACATCACAGGCCAGGGGATTCACATTTCTGGGCTAGACTCATGAAGGTAAAGGATGCCTTTTTATCTTATGGCACTTTTAAGGTAAAGTGTGGGGAACAAGTGTGCTTTTGGAAGGATGTATGGTTAGGAGATAAACCTCTTAGTCAGGTTTATCCCACCCTATTTAGATTCGCAATGCGCAAAGATGATATAGTGGCTAATGTCCTTTGTTCCGTACCACTAAATGTGTCTTTTGGACGAGGTCTGGTTGATGCGAACCGGACAGCTTGGTTTGACCTAGTGTCAAAGGTAATACAAGTCCAGCTCACATATGAGAAGGATGTTTTTCGATGGAACCTTACAAAGAATGGCTTGTTTACAGTCAGATCCTTGTATCTAGCATTCATCCAAGAGGATATTCCTCTTGATAAAAGTCCTCTTTGGAAATTAAAACTACCACTTAAAATTAAGGTTATCATGTGGTATTTAAAAAAGGGTGTAACTCTCACGAAAGATAATTTATCCAAGAGGAATTGGCAGGGAAGTGTTAAATATTGCCTTTGTAGTCGGTTGAAACCATTCAACATTTATTCTTTGACTGCCACTTTGCACGCTTTGTATGGAATACGGTGTATATCACCTTTGGAATTCAACCACCTTCCAACTTCGCTAATTTATTTGGTTCCTGGCTACGTGATTTGAGCTTAAAGCTTAAAAACCAGATTTTGCTAGGAGCTGCTGCGCTATATTGGTCGATATGGTTGAATAGAAATGATATGGTATTTAACAAAGCTAAATCTAACACATCGATATAGATAATTTTTAGGACAACATATTGGATCCGTCAGTGGTCCTTGCTGCATAGGGAAGAGGAGCAACCACTGTTCAAGGATGGATGTAGATGGTGGGAGACTATGATCATGATTGTCTTTGTAAAGTTTGGTTAGAACTTCTCACATCATATTGAAGCTTAGTTTCCTTCTTCATTTCTTGTTGCACCCACTACGTGGGCTCAATTTTGCTTTTGTTTCCCCTTATGTCTGTAAGTCTTATGGCTTTAGTTTATACTGTGACTATCAGCTGTGTACCATTCTCATAAATGATAGAGGCTGGAACCTTGTTTCATTGTCTTAAAAAAAAAAAGTACCTAGCAGGGGACTTTGTCAGCCTGGCGGACCTCAGCCATCTCCCGTACACGGTCCACTTTATGGCCACGCCGTTTGCATCGGTGTTCGATTCCTACCCGAGCGTCAAGGCATGGGTTCATGACTAGTTGTCCAGGCCAGCAGTCCAGAGGGTCATCTCTCAGTTCCCCAAGTTCTAATTACCATACACATACGTATCACATCATATATATTTTTTGAAACGTATAATATCATATATGTGCATCATGTTTTCGCTTGTCTTTATTTTTGTACGGTCTGTAACATAATTTGAATCAAGCTTGTAAGGAACTGAAGGCCCTGTATTGGTATACTATAATAATGTGTTACATATTTATGTACTTTGTAAATGCAGAACAGATATATGAAAATATGTGTGCAATAACCATTTTATTATAGATACTAGTATTAGACAAACGATCAAATCTACTGAAACTAGATCCTGTTTTTATTTAGGTGTCTGCTGAATGTTCACCTCCTATCACGTTGTCGTCATCGACGGAGAGAGACAGAGACCCCTACCAATACTCCAATCGCTCTGCTGGAACCTTTGAATCGTCAAAGTGGTCACAGAGTACTTGCTAGACGTCTCTGCAACCAATCAGAGTAGACTCCAAGTTAACTCACTACAATTCCGCAGTTGGGTGCACATGCATGTCCCAGTGGCCATGGCATGTCGTCGTCGTCTTAGACCATTTCTTTACTTCCGACTTCCTCGAAACACACCACAGCTGACGAGGCCAGTAACGTCCAAGATGTCATATATTTGCAATCTCTATATACGGCTAAGCGAGGCATGTCACCGGTGAAGGTGGTCGGTTATCCGGCGTTCACGAACGTGGCCCTAGTGCTGGTGTGCCTGGAGGTGTGCGCAGAGTATGAGGTCGTCGACGTCCACGTTGCCCATGCCAAACAACATAAGGGCCTCGAGCACCTCGCCAGAAACGTAACAACACATTGGCAATCGATCGGGCATAGTGATTGCGCTTAGGGATAACAGTGCAGTAGGTCGTCTTCCACGGCGTCAAAGGGAAGCGTTTTTTCCCTCTTGGGAACTTGGATCAGCGTAGGGGCTGGCGGCCTCCATTCTCCTTTACTTGTTCTCGGCTAACTCAGTGACAGAAAAATGCGTGATAAGGTGTTAGAAGAAGACAACGAGAGACAACGAGTACTCCCTCCGTCCGGTGAAAAATGCAATCGTAGTGTTCAAATTTTTTCCAAGAAAAAAATGCTAAAGTTACTGGGTACCAGGTCTAGGATGGGACCGGCCAGGCTGAGCATGCAGATGCGATGGACTGGTGCATGCCTTAAAAAAAAAATTATACATGCAAAAAAAGAAAAAGAAAACATGGAACCCAGCCAAAGACAACCTCCACCACTCGTTACTGCACAGGTGTCGCATCCTCCATAGTCCAGACCTCCACACGCACTGTGAAACAAATACTTTTCAGAAGACTCCAGCAAACATCCTTGTCATACCAGGCTCCCAGCGAACAACAGTGTCAGAGTATAGGGGTATTTTGATAATTTTATAAGTTGCATTGGTAATCATGTCTAGTCTATTACCGGACAGAGGGACTAATGAAATATACAAAGATCATTTGCATCTACTCCTACATAGTATTGTAAGTGCTTCTTTTATCTCAAAATAAGTGTTGTTCACGTTTTTCGAAAAATAACTACTAACAATTATATATTAAAATATATTAATATTTATGCTAAGTAATTATTATCATCGAAAAGATCTTTAAACCTAGGTTTTAATAAAATTATTTAGAAAAATATAAATATTGCATACATTTTTTACAAATTAAGGAAAACTTGTGCTAAAAAATCCAAAGTATCACTTATTTTGGGACGGAGGGAGTATTATATATACAGGGCACATGTGGTCAGTTACATTTAAGAGAGAGATAGAAGGTGAAAAGATATAATTTAGGATTAATCCCTAATCGATCATTAGTAATAATTTTCAAAAGAAATAAAACCATTGCATGCATGAGATGGATATATATGTTCTTGCATCGGTTTATCAAAATTGGGCAAGGCAACGAAGGAATCCGATAAAAAATGATAGAATTAGATATAGAATCATGGAACAACGAAACAAACAACATTGTATATAGATGTCTTGTATTTTTTTTGTGAATTGAAAATAGTAATTGTACTTAATGGAGGTGCATGGATAACGTGCATTAAAAGGTCGCAAAGTTAGTGGAGATGCATGACTTTTAGTGGGAGATGACGTGGGTGGTTAATAGGAGATGATGTGGATTATTTGCACAGGTGTGAAACTAGTGTAACAAAGTTTCATTCTCATGATTCTCGTTTCATCCCATAAAACTTCATCTCTCTTAATTTAAATTATGCCGTCTTAGCTTACTTAATGCCCACAAATGTCCCATTAAAATTTGTTTTAGTGTGAGATCATATGAATGGCTTGCATGTTGCGATAAATATGTAGTGAAAATTAGGTTTATAAGAGAGATTTATGATTATAAAAATAAAATATAAAGATATAGATATCGATTTCTTTCAAAACCATGAAGAAATTAAAATATCATTAGCCATATTAGGACTTATTCGATTAATTCTCAATTCAATAGGATTGAAAGAGATTGAGGGTTTGAGAGGGACTAAATTCCTTAATCCCTTTCAAACCTTCCCACTAAACCGAGCACGCCAGAAAACCGAACAAGACGGATCAATAACTTTGCCATTCCCGTAGGATCACCAATCCCACCTGTTTTCCTTTGGTGAAAGGTAAGCATCAGTCAGTCATCCAACTGTGTGAATTACTTTTGTCAGCGGAAACTTCAAAGAACCAACGCTTGCAGCTTAACATATGCTGTCGCTTCGCAGTCTTGTATGGCAACAACTAACCATCTCACGGTGTTCATATAAAAGAAAAAACCAACTCATGGTTCCTACCGAAAATATATATAGACTACAGAAATGTATCATGGTGCCTACACAAATGTACTCTCTCCATCCCTTAAAAAATATCATTCTCGTTTTTAGAGAAGTCAAACATATTTATTTTAAAAATCAAATACATATATAAAGGAAAATTAATATTTATCACCCATAATTTGTATCATTAGATAAATCATTGATTTTGTGATTTGTTTGTTGACAAATTTTATTGATTTATATCTGTTGAGTTATGAGCCATTCATTCTTTGCTTCAGGGTTTGTTAAGTATCCACCCACTACCGGAAACAACGCCTTTGTCGAGTGTAAAACTCTTTATCGAGTGCCAAATATTAGGCACTCGGCAAAGATACATTTTGTTGAGTGTCGCACTCGGCAAAGGAGGCTTTGCCAAGTGTCGAGCACTCGGCAAGGATGGACACTCGGTAAAGTCCCTCTTTGCCAAGTAAGTGCCAGGCACTCGACAAAGCCTGTCCCTTGGCAAAGGCGGCATCAGGCGACGGCTGTCGCCCGCCATCAAACTTTTGCCGAGTGAGTGCCAGGCACTTGGCAGAGATGGACACTCGGCAAAGTCCCTTTTTGCCAAGTGACAGGCACTTGGCAAAGCCTGTCACTCGGCAAAGGTGGTCTCAGGCGACAGTCATCGCCCGTCGCCAAACTTTTGTAATGTGCCAACTGTTAGGCACTCATCAAACTCATTATTTGCTGAGTTCCAAGAAGTTGGCACTCGGAAAACTTTTTATTTTCATTTTTATTTTGTTTTTTAAAAAAATATTCATTTTTAAAAAAAATAAAAACTGCTTTATCGAGTGCCAAAAGTGAAACACAGCAAAAAAGCTCTTTTGCCGAGTGTTGAGATTCGGCAAAGCCTTCTTTGACAAGTGTCAGTTTTGGCACTTGGCAAAAAAGGCTTTGCCAAGTGTTTTCTTTTTGGCACTTGGCAAAGAGTTTTTTAAAACACATTTTGAAGTATTAAAAATTAACTCGAATGAAAAAGTTTTCCACTATAAAGTTGTATAACTTGTTAAGATATACAAAGTTTATTTTGGTCATTTTTTTATTTAACCAAGCGATAGTAATGTTATTCACAAAATATACATCTCTCTCATAAGTTTTATGAAACTATAAGAGAGATGTACAAGATTTGTCAATAATGTTAAAACCACCATATCAGATGAACAAATGACCAAACATCCAAAATAAAGTTTGTAGACCTTGAGAATTTATGAAATGTTGTAGTTAGAAACCTTTTCATTTGAGTTAATCCTGTCATACAAAACTATATTTGAATTTAAAAAATTTAAATTTTAAATTTTTTAAATGATCACAGATGGAAACACCCAAAATAAAGTTTGTACGAGTAGACATTGAAAAGTTATAAAATGTTGTAGTTGAAGACATTTTCATTTGAGTTCATCTTGTCATCCAAAACTACAATTGAATTTTAAAAAATTAAAATTCAAATTTTTGTAAACAACCTCAGATGCAAAAACACCCAAAATAAACTTTGTAGATCTCAAAAACTTATGAAATTTTATAGTTGGCAACTTTTCATTTGAATTCATCTCGTCATGCAAAATTGCGTTTGAATTGTCAAATTTGAAATTCAAAAATTTATAAATGACGTTGGATGGAGAAACTTCCTAAATGAAAAGTGTAGATCTCAAAGAGATATAAAACTCTGTAACTGACAATGTTTTATTTGAATTTGTTTAGAACCTCAAATAAGTAATTTACACTCGGGTTAGTATAATAAGTGAGGAACCATATGACTTATAGGCATATGTGAGTGTGTGTTGCAGTGGTAGAGGGGGTTACGCATGAGGGAGAGGTTGCAGGTTCGAATTCCACCTGGCGCATAGCTGTGTTTTTCGCAAAAAATATGCTAAATAATTTTTAAAATTTTTGGGCTTTGCCGATTGTTTTTTTAACAGTCCGCAAAGACGTGCCACATCATCAATTCAAACCCCTCAAATGGTGCTCTCCCATTAGTCCAAACATCTTAGCCCCAGATCCCCCTCGCTCCCTCCCCCATCTCGGATAAGGCACAAACACTCTCTCCTCCCTCCCCCACTTTCTCTCCCTCTGGTGCCCGGCGAGCCGTGGACACGATGGAGAAGCGTGAGGAGGAGTCCTCCACTGTCGCCAGAAGAGGGAGGACGGTGGCGGAGCTCGCCCCTGTGGCCACGACCAACGCGGCAGAGCTCACCCCGTGACCAGAAGAGGAGGCGATGGCGGAGCTCACCCCTATGGCCATGGCCTGCGCGGCAAATCGCACCGCTTCAGCCAAAAGTGGAGATGGCATTTGAGCTCAACCCCATAGGCCATGGCCTGTGTGTCGGAGCTCGCCCCGTGGCAGAACGAGGAACGCCCACGGTAGGTCAGCGGGGCACGGACGGCGGTGGAGCTCGCCCCCACGGCCGAAGGACCAGTCGGCGCGGGCGGCGGGGCATGGATAGTCAGGGGCCGGACCCAGCAGTGGTGCGGCCTCAAGCACCGTCCGACAAGGCAACCTATGGGGGCAGGGGCACACGGATGGCCAGCCCCGGTGGATTTTATTTTATTTTTTTTTGAAAAATCATTGCCGATGGTCAGCTCGGCGGACACTTAGCAAAGATTTTTATTTATTGAAAATCTTTGCTGAGTGCCGCTTGGCCGGACACTTGGCAAAGGCGCCATCGCCGATGCCGGCGCCGTGACGATGCCTTTTCTTTGCTGACTGCCAGCTCGGCACTGGGCAAAACCTTCACCGAGTGCCCGACAAAAGGCACTCGACAAAGGCACCTTTGCCGACCAAATTTTCTCGAAGATCTCTTTGCCGAGTGCGGCACTCGATAAAGGCACCTTTGCCAACCAAATTTTCTCAGAGAGCTCTTTGCCGAGTGCAAAATAGGCTTTGCCGAGTGCCCTAGACACTTGGCAAAGAACCTGTTTCCAGTAGTGTACCCGTGGTCAAAAAATTGATAGATTTGAAAGTACCAAATCTGTCCACAGTTATTTAGTGTGTACCTATATTATTAGACAAATGTTAGTAATATTTATATGTTGATATATTTTTCTTGTACAAAATCTTTCAGATTTCTATACATTTGATTGTGCTTTAGTTTTTATGCTAAAATTGTCTACTGGGTCGCATGTATAAAAAAATCATATAAATTTGACCATATAAAATCTGTGGAGGGATAACTAGACACTCCCTATATTTTTTATAAACCTATAGCAACTCTTTTTTTTTTTGAAAAGTATAGCAACTCTTTAATGGCCTTGAGTATACGCTAGCGATCCTAGCAACACGGTACGTATGTGGAAAACAATTCTATGCATTACCGTATGCACCCAGTCTCCGTGGATACACGTCCATCATAAAAGGCGATATCCTCGATGCCTTTGCTTTTGTGTAGCACACAGAATCGTGTCTTTAACTTGGCTTGTCGTCCACCCTTCTCCTCATCCGTCCTCACATGCATCCACCTGACCTTCATTGCAACGTAGTTAGGCATCACATGCATGAAAACAAAGGTGTTGTTATATATACCGCACTTTAGCTTTGAAGCCTGCATTGCCGTGTCTCCATATTTGCTAATTGCCAACAAGGAGAGGTGGACGAAGGGGGAAAAAGAACTAGCCACCCCCATGGCCTCCAGCCTCGTGAATTTGCTCCTCATGGAGGTGGCAGCCATTGTCAGCATTGTCCTTCTCCCAATTCTGGTTGTGCTGACCTCCTACCGCCGCCGCTCCGGCCATCCGGCACTCCGCCTCTTCGTCTGGGCCGCGTCTACCCTCTTCCTGCCGCTCGTGTCCTACGCCGTCTCCGCGGCAGCCAAGTGGGACGCAGCGCGCGTCCCGCTCCTCCTCGCCTGGACCGTCTTCCTCCAGATCCTGCGCAACACCATCGACACCGCCCGCTCCTCCACTTCGACCATCAACAGCAGCGGCTCCAACGGAAGCAAGTTCCGTCCGTCGGTCGAGCAGCTGGCGAGGATGGGGTGGGTGGCGTTCCTCATCATCAGCAGCGGTGGTGCCGCCGGGAGCCCGATGCTCACCGGCGTCCTGCTGTGGCTGTGGGTGCTGAGCCTCCTCAAGCTCATCCACAGGCTCGTCGCTGCCGAGCTCGCCAAGAACTCATTCGCTGTCGGCCTCAACTCGTACCTCATCGCCGACTACATGAAGCAACTCCATGGGCATGGGCATGGGCATGATCAAGCAGGCCAAGGTGGAGTAGAAGTGCCTCCTTACTTTGTCAAGGGCGAGGAGAAACTGCCTGTCAAGCCTAGGCCGCATGGGTACCACATTGACAGGACTGCAGGTCCGCCGTCGCTGTCGTCGTCCATGGACCTGAACGCGGGGCATGTCGTCACCGTGGACAGGATATGGTCGCTCTCCTCATCCGGCGACCCACTCCTCGCAGCCTTCCCGCAGATCAAGGACCTCTGTCTCTCTTTTGCTCTGTTCAAGCTGCAGCTCCGGCGGTTCATTGGGTGCCCACTCGCCGAGGCCGGCTGCCACCGTGCCATGGCATTTGTGCAGGGCGGGCTCCTTGCTGCTAATGGTAGCCCAGCCCCAGAGAGGGTGTTCCGGGTGGTCGAGGCCGAGCTGTCCTTCCTGGCCGACTTCCTCTACTCCAAGCTCACTGTCTTCTACGCCAGCGGCTGGTGGTTCCCCGCGCTCAACTCAATCCTCGTGCTTGCCACGTGGATCAGCTGCCTCGCGGCCGGCGGCTCCATCGTGCACGACATGACGAACGCCGGCACGGCGCTCGCCGTGGACTACCAGAACCTCCGGGGCTACCTGCAGCACCACGACACTGTGTTCCACGTCATCGTTGGCCTCGACATACTCGTCTCCGTCTCCTTCATCGGCTCCATCGTGTTCACGGAGGGGTGGGAGGTCGCCAACTACGTCTGCTCCGACTGGATCAAGGTGTCCGCCGTCTGCGAGTACGCGCGACGGCCGTCATGGCGGAAATCGCCGTGGGCGCGTCGTAAGCTCAGCCGCCTGCTCCGGCTCCGGCCCACGCAGCAGTGGGATGACCGGTTCTGCCAGGTGTCCATCCTGCAGCTTCGCTTCTGCTACTTCGGCTGCGTTTCACGGCAAGTCGACCGGATCGTGAAGAAGACCGTCACGGTGCCTGCGGCGGTGAAATCCGCCATTGTGGTGACGCTCAGAGCAAACAAGGGTAGGCTCGGGAACGGCGAGCTGTCCTTGCAAGGCAACGGAGTCGCGGGCAACCTCTTCTGGGCTTGTCGTATTAAAGCCGGCGATGACAATGCCGTGGACAGCCTATCAGAGCAGATTCTCGTGTGGCATCTCGCCACGAGGCTCGTCGAGCTCAAGCGCTCCGAGGGAGCTCATGGTGGCGAACTCGACGACGACAATGGCACAGGTAGGGAGAGCGACCTGGTGGTGGTTGCGACACGGCTGTCCCGTTACTGCGCCTACCTGGTGGCGTTGAAGCCGGCCCTCCTGCCGGACCACCGCGCGTGGACGGAGGAGCTCTACGAGGGCGTGGTGGAGGAGGTGACGAGGGTGCTCGCGCGCTGCGCGGGGCCGGTGGTGAGGTACGACCGCGCCGCGACGTGCCTCGGCGGGAGCATGAATGCCACGTTGAGGAAGGCGTCCAAGCTCGGGCGGCAGCTCGTGGAGGAGGTCAGCGACGAGGCCTTGTTGTGGAAGGTGCTCGCCGACTTCTGGTCGGAGCTCATCCTCTACCTCGCGCCGTCCGAGAAGGTGACCTCGCACTCCAAGTCGCTCTACCACGGTGGCGAGTTCATAACCGTGCTGTGGGCGTTGCTCGGTCACGCTGGCATTGTCGGGCGCCCGGAGACTGATAACACTGATATCTCAGCCTAGAAACGATTATTTCTTCTCTTTGTACTTGCCTTAGGCATGGGAAATTATACATACGTATCTATAGCTCTTTGTTGTTTACATTTCTTCTCTGACTTCAAATTATACATACGTATCTATAGCTCTTTGTTGTTTACATTTCTTCTCTGACTTCACATGCACAAACGGAAGTTTGCTTTATATAGTATGTATAATATGTATTGGCCTGATAACTATCGTATAGCTCCAGGCATTTTACTCCTATATATCTTGCTCAACAGATATAAGTGTTACAAGTTTGTAAGCGATCGCTAGTCCAGTTGGTCTAGTTGAGCTCCTAGTCCAGTTGGTCTAGTTGAGCGCCTTGCACCCTGGCATCCAGAGTTCGCAACCCCTCGAGGGCGGATTTGTTGGCCTGAGGATACACAGTTTATCTGCAAATTGAAAAAAAATCCCTGTTTGTCCCATGCCAAAGCACAAGCCTAAAGCCATCCCATTCTCATGGGAGCTGCGGTGCCGCTATGTATGGCTGAGGCGTCCAGCCACACACCGTCATCCACCTCGCGCCGTCACCGCGCGTCGTCCCGAGCCCTCGGTCAGCACCCAAGGTCCATCTTTGTTTTTCTTTGAGTTGTCCTTGCTTGCATGAGCTAACCAGTCTGAAAACTTGTTCCATTGTCTTGGTTTCTTTGCTTAGGGCCTATTTGGGCCAATCAGTCTGAAAATAGAAGAGCTATTACAACTGCAAGTGCCAGATCTTATCAACATTGAAAACTTGTTCCATTGTCATGGTTTCTTTGCTTAGGGCCTGTTTGGGCCAACTAGTCTCAAAATAGAAGAGCTATTACAACTCCAAGTGCCAGATCTTATCAACATTGATCATTATTAGTAGATGGCATGCTGATAAAAATTAATGTTAAACTTTTTTTAAACTTGAAGGTCGACGGAGGAGGTATATGATGCCTTAGCTGTTGTCTTGAAGAATATTGATCATCTTGATTCAAAGTAAGCCTTTCCTGTTTTGTTGCCGAAGTATTTGTTTGTTTGAATTGGGAGGCAGCCATCCATGACAGAAATTGGAAAATGATAAACCATATTACTAGTCCGAGGCCACTGATCACTAAAATTGTTTGCACTTGTTCATTTTCACTGGTTTGGTTATTTGTCAGCTGGGGGAAGGACGGCGTAATTCCTTAATACCAATGATGTCAAGTGTTTTCTGGACCCATGAATGAATCACTTTACTAGAGCGGGATTTGGGATCCCCAATTGGTGTTTATATGTCAACCAGAGATGTTCTATACCGCTTTGGCGCACTATTTCTAATATGAAAATGAGACTGAGGCCCTTTTTTCCTTGTCTTGTAGAAACATGTGATATATCTTTGTAGAAACATGTTGAGTCTAGTGTTGTGATATATCTTGATTTTTGTTGTATATGTTTCTTTAATATAGTGTATGAGAAAATTGTGTCCAGTGGTTTGATTTTTGATATATTGACTTCAGGGAGAAGAGATCTCCGGATGTCGTCTTCCTCCACCGAAAAGCTCTATCTAGTGTATGCTGGACGGGTATGATTGATCTCTTCTCAACATATACTCTTACGTTCAATTCATGTTCTTGCAAATACTTGATAGCTCCTCCTTTATGTGCAAATACTTGATAGCTCCTCCTTCATGTACATGCAGGTGAGTGTTTTTTATTTGCTTGGATTGTGTAGAAATTCTATTGTACCACAAATTAAAGTTGAAAACTCATCATCGTTATTTCCTTTGAATAACACATGCAGATATACTATGTTAGATCAGAATGAAGGTGCAACCCCTGCTACACATCCCAAGTTTGGCTTCACACTTCAAGTCTGGATCATTTTTCTCTAACTTATTTTTTAGTACAAGCACATATATTACTATTTTGTAATGTTCATATTGTTGTACCAATACTTGTTGAACATATACATATATTATATATTGTCAACAAAGCCATTGGTGTGTATTTGTGGAGTTAATTTTAATCGTTTGCAATTGGATGGCAATTTTTAAATGGTGGCAATTTTCAAATTTAAAAATTTAAAACTAATTTTTATTATTAAGCGTTCTTAATAATACCTTATAGAAGACGGATCATGTTGCCGCTCTTGAAAACTATCATGGAGGCGGTTGTCATGAGTGGCTCTGAAAAGGCCTTATCAGTGGTCGTTCTCTTAATAATAGTGTCTCTGAAAAACCTTATCAAAGGCGGTTCTTCTAATGCAACCGCCCCTGAAGATAAGGTTATCAGAGGCGGTTCCGCGGTTCTCTTAACAGAATGGCCATGGAAACCGAAGCCCATCGCTGCAGCTACCTACAGTCACTGGCATAGTGTCGGTCATGTCGATTTCTATACTAGTGCAAGATACATTATTCCAAAAGAGATATCCTTAAGATGAAGAAGACGAACACAGCAAAGATTGCAACCAATTCTAGTAGTGAACTGCCGGCGTGCGTCCTGTCCAGCGTCTAGTAGAATGGCGCCGTCCGGCATCCGTACATGAGGTGGACTGGCGCCGCCGATCATTTTTGCGTGATCGCACTGGCCTGGCGCCGCCGGGCGTCGGCGCGTGGTGGCCGCCACCCGTCAACGGTTAGCACGTCATGGCCTGTGGCCGTCTTGATTTTCGCAAGACAAATATCAGCCATTTTGTTGAGCTTTTGTTTTTTTTTGAAAGAAAAGGGAAGAACAATGTCAGAGGAGGGAATCGAACTCTGAGAGTTGGCGTAGGGATGGAGTCGCGGATGAGCAGGCGTGGAGATGAGAGTGATGAGGAGAAGGATGATACACACGATCCATGTGACCTGTCTATCATGTTTGAGTAAGGAGAAAGAAGACCTAAAAACAATCTGGATAGTTTGTTTTAAATATGTTATTTTTCTAGGTAAAGTTTTTTTTAATGGAAGAGAGGCTTCTTAGTGGGGGGATATTTTTTGATGTGGAGGTATCAAAGAAAATGTTGACACATTAGTAGGGTAGATTAGCTAGAAATGACGTGAAAAACCTTAGGTCTATCCATCAATGAAAAATCACTTACATCGGATTTTTTTGGGGGACGAATACACTTCGAATTTGGTAAAGGCCAGTTGGGGAGCGATGCTTAAGGCCAGAGACCAGCCGCCGCCCCTCTACTGGTGATGGCGTCTTCTAGTTATACCTCCACACCAACAGCAGCGGGCGTCTGCCTGCTGAGCAGGCACGTGGACATCTCAGCGACCCTTTGGACATCTTGGTCTAAAGGTTAGTGCTAATTAAGTGCGATTAAGGGCTAGGGATGGATTGTACATGTGATTAGGCTACCTAAGATCCTGATTACGATTGCCGCTGTCCGTGGCACGTGACGTGCAGGCCTGCCCTGCCTTGCCCAAGGAAGCAACAAAACAAAAATCTCTAATTTGTCGATTGCACTTGCACTGTTTTCTCCTCATACACTTCGAGGGCACGAGATCTTGCCTTCTTGTGGCATGCATGCATCTTGATCTAGTGCAGGCCATGTATTTAGTGCTGACTACGATTGGGAAAAAGGGAAAACGCTAGATCTCGTGCCCTGGGACATCACGAAAATGCATATTATGCTGAAACACATCGTCAACGGGAGAGTTTGCCCAAATACATTGCAAAATCGTGTATGTTTGCCGGTGGACACCGCGCCGATTATTTCAATCATTTCTCAGTTTTAAAGAGAAAGAAGACATGGGAAATGTCCAAACTGCCCTCGTCTTCAACCTCATGACGGAACGGCTATGGAAGAAGTCGACGATGCGGAGCTCCCTGGCGGCGCGGCCGACCATGGGGCGGAGCTCCCCCGGCGGCGCGGCCGGCCAGCCATGGGGCGGAGCTACCCCGGCGGTGCGGCGAGCCGGCCCTAGGGCGGAGCTCCCTCGGCGGCGCGGCGAGCCGGCCCTGGGGCGGAGCTCCCCCGTCGGCGCGGCGAGCCGGCCATGGGGCGGAGCTCCCCCGACGGCGCGACGAGCCGGCCCTGCGGCGGAGCTCCCCCGGCGGCTCGGCTGGTCAGCCATGGGGCGGAGCTCCCCCGACGGCGCGGCGAGCCAGACATAGGGCGGAGCTCCCCCGGCGGCGTGGCCCTCCCCTGCGCTGTTGCCTTGTTAGTGTGTTGAGGCAATTTTTTTAAACAGCTTTAGGTGGAAGACAAGGGTATAAACGATATTTTACCCACTTTCTCTCTCCGCAAATCTCAGAAATGAATAAAATCGTCCGTTGGCGGTGTGTTTGGGAAAAATCGTCTTTTACACACGATTTATGATGTCTTTGGGAAAAATCGTCTTTTACACACGATTTATGATGTCTCAGAAATGTATAAACGATATTTTACACACGATTTTATGATGTCTTTGAAAAAAATCGTCCGTTGGTGGTGTGTTTCAGCCAAATATATCTTTTTTGATGTCCTATGGCAAAAATTCCCTTTCTTTTTTAACAAGCTTTGCATTGTATGACGTGGAGTAACGCAGCACCCTGCGTCCCTGCTCACGGGACGGCAACGAAAACGACGACGGCACTCTGACCATGACTGCAGTGCGCGTCACTCCCGCCGCTCCGCCGTGTCGTAAATGGGATGGGTAGCTGTAGGCCTGTAGCTCCATCCGTCCCCTCCCCACCACGGCACCAGCATATATGCCACTCCATGATCCCGATCCCAGGCACAGAATCCAGTGCACGACACGGACAGGGAGTGACCACATCTATCTCTTATCCCGAGCAGCACGTCACGTGCCACGGTCACACGGGTCGTCAAGCGCGGTCGCGGTCGCCAATGTCGGCGGCGGGGGGCAGCTGCGCCTTCTCGCTGCCGGCCGCGGCCGCAGCACCGCTGCTGCTGGCGCTGGCCTTCGCAGCTGCAGCAGCAGTGTCGGCGCTCGCGCTGCCAGCGGCTGCGGCAGCG
Source organism: Bothriochloa decipiens (assembly GCA_023333625.1). NCBI lineage: Eukaryota > Viridiplantae > Streptophyta > Magnoliopsida > Poales > Poaceae > Bothriochloa > Bothriochloa decipiens. The sequence goes on from CM041634.1 coordinate 21,154,946, forward strand.
AGCGGCGGGTTCAGCTGCCGTCCTGGCTCCCGGCCGGTGCTCTTCAACTTCGGGGACTCCAACTCCGACACGGGCGGCATGGCGGCGGCCAAGGGCTGGCACCTCACGCGCCCGGAGGGCCGCGCCTTCTTCCCGCGCCCCACCGGACGGTTCTGCGACGGCCGCCTCACCGTCGACTTCCTCTGTGAGTCCACTCCGCCACCACCCCATTCCTATCCGATCCCCCCAAATGAGCAGCACTCTGCAGAGGATTCTGTTCTGTTCTTAATCCAATCTTTACCTTGAATGATCCGTATCTACTAGAAATTTTGTGCTTGGTGAGCCAACAAGTATATGCTAAGAACTAAATACTACTGTAGTAAGTAACATTCCAGTGCTTGTGCTTCAGTCACTGATGACGGATGAACTTGCACCATATCTGGGCTGCCCATGACATTTATCAGCAGCCAGCCAGGGAGTGTTGCTGTCCTTGCAAACTGCAGATGCGGTGGGGATGCTCTGCTGAGACCACATGCTCGTACCTTGTGTCCACGGTATCAGGCGTAAATGCTCATGTATGATGTGCTCAGGCTAATCATGTGTACTACCACTACCAAACAGAGCTACACCTCAGCTAAGCAAAACTGCTAATTAAGATCATCTGGACTAGCACGTGAAGCACTCTACTCGTATTACTGGCTTGGTTGGTCCCTGTCCCTGCCTCATCTCATTCATCCTAATGTCCTTTGCGATCATTCATGGTCGCAGCAGACTCTGCCCCAGCTCCCCTGTGTCCTTGACACGGGATGGAGATTAGAGAGAGAGAATCTGTCTCTGATCTGCTCCCTCTATCTTCTGAATTTATACTACTGTACAATGCTGTTGTTTACATTCAAAAAAATAAAAAAATGCTGGTTGTTGCTCAGGCCGGTCCGCCGGTGCGCTCGTGATGAGCATTCCACACTCGTGTGGTTTCCTTTTGAATGGGGAAGCCAGCATCCATGGACTGGCGGTATTCATTCATTCAGGCCTTTAGTGCGACTTACACATGATCCTTAGCTGCTCTCGCTGTAACACCCATTGACCTTGAGATTAGCTTCTCTTTTCTTGTTTTTCCCTTTTTTTGAAAAAAGAGAGCACATAAAGTAATCATTAATAATATCAATATATTGATAAATATATAGACTGGTATGTTATAACTGTTATGATAATAGTTTCATATTACATTTTCCACCTTGGTGTGGAGAGATTAAGCATGCAGATCTCAACTTCTCAAGAAAGGTGATATGACCTGCTTGAGTCCATTTTTCTCAGGGAAAATAAAAACGGTAGTAATACTTTCATGAAACTCTGTTTCTCTAAGCGAATCTGAGCGCTACTGGCCTACCGCCTTGCCAAATGTGAATAGACAGGTTCACCTTGTAGTGCAAGCTATTCTTCTATATACTGATTTAAGATCATCAGAGACTTCAATAATCCCAAATGGCTGATTTTATTTTGTGTAGCTCTGTTCTCACCTTGATGATTTGATCATGTGTCTCTTCCTTCTTCCATGTATATGCTAATAACTAATTGATGCTAGAAATGGTTGTTCTCCTGCTAAAATTTACTTGGGCCCAAATTGCATCCAGGTGAGAGCTTGAACATCAGCTATTTGAGCCCATTTCTGAAGGCATTGGGTTCCAATTACAGCAACGGTGCAAATTTTGCCATTGCTGGTGCAGCAACACTACCACGAGATGTTCCATTTGCGTTGCACATTCAAGTCCAGGAGTTCTTGTACTTCAGAGATAGATCCTTGGAACTCATCGACCAAGGTTTGTTGAACTCTGACCATGCCCTTCTTCCGTAAATCAATGAGTAGAATTGCATAAAAATAAAATCAATCAGTACGAATAAACCAAAGATGAGAACCATTTATATGTACATTGAATGAGAGCTCTATTTGAAATGGTGACTGTAAATTTACTGCCTTCCATATTTGTTAAATGCAGGTCTGGGTGGTCCAATTGATGCACATGGATTTCAAAATGCTCTGTATATGATAGACATAGGGCAGAATGATGTAAATGCTCTTCTGTCTAACTTACCCTATGATCAAGTTATTGCCAAGTTCCCACCAATTCTTGCTGAGATTAAGGATGCTGTCCAGGTAAAGCTTCTATTTTTTTATTTTTTATTTCTCGATGACGAATGAACAAACTTGCTAGTACATGCATAAAAATGATTTTATTAGCAATTTCTTGTACCTGCTTAACTTACTAGAACGGTTGCACCCCACTAATCTCTGTATTCTCCTTTTGTTTTTTGGTCAAATCCCAGACTCTATATAGCAACGGTAGCCGAAACTTTTGGATACATGGGACGGGGGCTCTCGGTTGCCTGCCACAGAAGCTTGCCATACCAAGGAAAAACGACAGCGATCTTGATCAGTATGGCTGTCTCAAGACCTATAACAGAGCTGCAGTTGCATTCAACACAGCGCTGGGCAGCCTTCGCGATGAGCTGAGCGCACAGATGAAAGACGCAACGATCGTGTATACGGATCTGTTCCCCATCAAGTATGATCTCGTTGCCAACCACACTAAATATGGTGAGCAAACATAGCACGTTAGTTCCCGACCATGTCGTACATAGGCCATACACAATCAGAACATCCGGAAAGCCCCTTGGTCATCACTCGTTTAACATTTCTTCTCTTCAGGCTTCGACAAGCCGCTGATGACATGCTGTGGGTATGGAGGGCCTCCCTACAACTACGATTTCAACAAGGGTTGCCAGTCTAAGGATGTGACGGCCTGCGATGATGGCTCAAAGTTCGTCAGCTGGGATGGCGTGCACCTTACAGAGGCGGCCAATGCGGTTGTGGCCAAAGCGATTCTGAGCTCAAAATACTCCAAGCCCAGTCTCAAGTTTGATCAGTTCTGCAGAGTCTGATACTTGTTGATACCTGATACCTGTGCCTTTTAGTTTAGGCAAATTTACTGAACAGAACTTGGCATTTCAAAGTCTATATAAATGGGTGGATCTGCTTATGATAAATTTGGTTTCCCCAGCGCAGCATGCCCCCTGAAACGAGTTAACTGTTTGACTCATCATTGATCTGTCAGCCATAGCGCATAACTTTGGTAAAACTTCAAATATTGTGTGTTGACAATCAAAAATGTTCATTTTGTGAAGTCGTTAAAAGTGGAAACGGACTTCACCATTGCGTTCCTCTCGTCGAGATGATCAAAAAACATATAGAATGTTCAATTTGGAGTCCGGATGAGAGAGTTATGATTCCATGAAAGAATGCCTGAACTGCTGGATTCCGGTAGTTGGCTAAAATTGGGCGTGCGCGTGCGCATAAGGATAAGACCGGAACTTCTGATGACCAGAACTTCCGGTGCAAAGACCATAACTTCTGGTAGTTGGTGGAAATTGGGCGCGTGCGTGCACGTGAGAACTTCTGGTCCGAGACCGGAACTTTCGGTGGAACTTCCGATGGGTCTGTTCCGAACCGACTTGTTTCTAAGTCGATTTTTGGTAACTTTTGGATATGAAAAAATTGGAGATTAGGCTTTGGAGATATTTTCTATTGGGATAAGACCACCCCTCTCTATATATATGAGAGGATCATGGCGGATTGATCCCATCCAATCAATCAAAACATAAATCAATTTATCAACTCCTTTTACCCCTTTTCTCTCCTCAACCCCTCTACCTGCTGTTCGGTGACGTCTCCCGGCGAGATTCATCGGCATCCTAGGTGGCCTTGCTAGTCCTAGGAGATCCTCCATGTGTTTTCTCCTAACGGATCCTTCCGGAGGTGGTTCAGGAGCTTTTTCAGCCATCAATAAGCTCTACATCGGCCCTATCGATCTTTAGATCAGTTTGGCCGGTTACACTACATTGTTGCTGCGTTGTAGGTTGTAGAGACAACCTCCTTGGACATCTAAAGCCCGCTGTTGTGTTGGCATAGTCGCGAATCAGTGTCAACATACTTTTTGGCGACTCCGCTGGGGAAGGCAAGGCGTCAACTCCAGTTTTCATCTATCACCAGCGTCATGGGGAGTGATGGATCGTCAAGTGGTGATGAGGATAGGACTGAAATCAGAAACAAGAACATCTTGTGTCCTCAAATTATGGATGAGTTACCTCAAGAGCTCCAAGGGAAGCTTCAGAGTCAACTCGATGCCGTCTGCAAGGCTTTCTTTGAAAGCTACTCCAAGAATCGGCATGACAAGGTGAAGCAATTCATGGATCCCGACTACGCTCAAGCTTTGGCTGTTGCATCTACAAACACCGAGGTGAATTCTAATGAATAGCCCAAGTTTGACGAGGTTTTATCTCCCACTCATGCCAAATATGCTGCTATGTTAGATGGTCATAAAAAAGTGTTGATAATAACTTAACCACTGCTGTGAGCATGATTATGGCTAGATTTGATAAGTTATAAGGTAAAACAACCGATGTAGATCAATCGGGTGTTGTGTCTAGTTCTCAACAATATGAGTATGGCATTCCTCCTAATTTTTATGAGAATCAAAGTTTATATGCAGTAGCAAACAGAGGTAAATCGGTCTCTTTTGCGCAAGCTAATAAGATCGATTCTACTAGTTTTGGACCATCTAATCAAATGGTTGTTTTTGGTGATAGTTCGGGTCATAGTACACGAAACGAACAACGACCCAAGACAATTAGAACTTCGGTGGGGCAAAACACCATTCTCCCGCATCCGCCGAAGTCACCTAGTGCGATTCCTATGCAGCAAAATTCTAGTGAAACTCCTTCTGCTGATTATACGGATCAATTTAATCAGTTTAAGGAGGAATTGTCTAAATCTCTGGAAGAAAGCATAGGTGTATCAATCAAACTAAGAAGGACCGCTTACCTCAAACCATACCTTGTTCACTTTGAATATTTGAAGGGTCCTGATGGTTGGAAAGTGCCTGATTTCCAGAAGTTTAGCGGAAGTGACAACAAAACTTCCATGGAGCATGTTGGCATGTATTTGGCTTAGTCGGGTGAAGCAAGTGCTTTTGATCACATGCCAGTTCGTAATTTTCCTCTATCTCTTACCGGCACTGCTTTTTCTTGGTTCACTTCATTACCTGCAAGCTCCGTTGGTTCTTGGGCTCAATTGGAGGAGAAATTTCATAGTCACTTTTACACTAGAGTTCAAGAAACTAGATTGTCACATCTCACATCGGTTCATCTAGGGCGAGATGAGCTTGCTCTTGATTTCTTTACAAGGTGCAGGGAGATTAAGAACCGATGTTTCACTTGATGATCTCTGAAAGGGACTTGGTTGACATTTGTTTCAATGGCTATTTGAGATAAACTAGAGAATGTTCAATTCCATAGTTTTAGTCATTTGGTTGAGATGGCCGTTTCTGGGAATCGTGCCTTAAAGAATCTCATGAAACTCATAGAACGCACCGCTCAAATGTGCATGCTTTAGATGGTCAATCAGATTCTTCAGATGATGAAAGAAAAGTGTTGGTTGCTGAATTTAGATGGCCAGCAGAGAATAAACTTGCTACATGTCCTTCTCTCAAACCAATTCAAAAAAATCGGGGTGGAGAAGTGAAGTTTACTTTTGATGTTTCTTAATGTGACCGTATTTTTAATGAATTGCTTAAAATTGAATACATTAGAACTCATTATACAATGCCTTCTACAGATGAGATTAAGAGGAGAGCTTATTGCAAATTTCATAACTCTTATTCTCATGCTACTAATGATTGTAATATTTTTCGTTGACGAATCCAATCAACTCTTAATGAGGGACGATTGAGTCTTGCCGACATGTAGATTAATAAAAATCCTTTTCCTGCACACATGAATACAATTGAAGCAGGAGTTCCAGCAATCTTGATCCGACCCGAGCAAGCTGACAAAGCTCAAGGCAAGAATGTCATCATCGGCGAGCCACGTGTAGCACCGAATGTCCAAATGAATTCGGGGCGCAAGGTGGTGCTTGTGAAGGACCAGAAGGGGAAGGGTAAACTTACAATCACCGTTGAATCAGCGAAGGCATTGCAAAGACAAAGATGGCACGAGGTGCAGGCGGCGCAACACAGGCCGGCTAGGCCGACTGTCTTAGTCGGCCAAGCCAACTACAACGGTGCCCAGTCAGAACCGGCTAGGCTGACTGCCACAGTCGGCTAGGCCGGGTTGTCCAAATTGGCTAAACCAACTATTCCAGTCAGCCAAGCCGGTTCCCACACTATTCAAGCCAAATCGGCTAAGCCGACTGTCTAAGTTGGCCTAGCCGATTCCCAGGTTTCCAGCAGCTTCGTTTCTTCTAGTATCCAAGTTTTGCGTATGATTATTCCAAACAAGCCGGAAGTTGGAATCTAGAAGGTCAAGGAGAAGAAAAGTGTGAAACTGGTGGTCAAGCCACTTTGTACTTTTGATCGACTTTTGGCAAAGTACAAAGAACAAAAGGCTGATTATGAGAATCAGCCCATAAAAAAAGAGAGTCGACGCTACCAAGATGTGAAGAAAAGAAGAGCAAACAGTTGGCAATGACTCCACCGCCAAATTCTCAATTGCAAGTTATATCCTCGCCTTGCATTACAATTGGCTCGATGATTGTTCCCGTTGTTGAAGACAATAAGCCGATTGTGATTGGGGGGCAAGCTCCAGCAAAGAAGCAATATGAATATTTTAAAAATATTGTTGGAGTTGAAAAGAAGGAGAAGCCGCCGTGAGATCCTAAGTACACTCAGACCAAGTGGGGTCCACGAGGGTTGAATAAAACTCAAAGGCGGAAGTTGCAGTGAGCTCGATGTAAGAGACTGAGGCAAGAAGCTTTGGGTAATGTAGAGAATCAAGATCCACTAGAAGATACTCGAAGAACCTCTCCAAAGATTGGCGAAGGTGCTGCTGTAGCTCCTGAGTCGGCTCAGCCGACTGTAGGCCCGACTAAGCCGATTGTAGAATCGGCTAAGCCGGTTGTCTCTGTTTCTGTTCTAGCAGGTTCTGAATCAGCTATGATGTCTTCTAAGGCACCTGATGAAGAGATGGTTGATCATGAAATTTCTCTAGAGCATGGTGATGTGCAGTCGGTTGACAATTGGCTCAACATTATTATATAAGAAAATTTGGCAATGGCCGATACATGTATCACCCTTAGAACAAAAATGGCCGATGTATACATCGCCCTTAGACACTGACCAGTCGATGTGATGGGTATTGTTGCTGGTTGGTTGTGTTTTGATAGGTGTTTTCAGGTTCAATGCATCATTCACCTGAAAACAGGAGGGCATATGTTGAAAACCAAAAATGTCCATTTTGTGAAGTTGTCAAAATGGAAATGGACTTCACCATTGTGTTCCTCTCATCGAGATGGTCAAAAAAAAACATATATGGAATGTTCAATTTGGAGTCCGGATGAGACAGTTATGCTTCCATGAAAGAATGCCTGAACTATAGGAACTTCTGGTGGCACTTCCGGTCTGAGGCCGGAACTTCAGGTAGTTGGCTGAAATTGGGCGTGCGCGTGCGCGTAAGGACTTCCTGTCTAAGACCGAAACTTTCGATGACTAGAACTTCCAGTGTGCAGACTGGAACTTCTGGTAGTTGGTGGAAATTGGGCGCGCACGTGCACGTGAGAACTTCCAGTCAGAGACTGGAACTTCCGGTGGAACTTTCGATAGGTCTGTTCCGAACCGACTTGTTTCTAAGTCGGTTTTTGGTAAATTTTGGAGATGGGAAACTTGGAGATTAGGCTGTGAAGATGTTCCTATTGGGATAAGACCACCCCCTCTATATTTATGAGAGGATCATGGCCGATTGATCCCATCCAATCAATCGAAACAATAATCAATTTATCAATTCCTTTTACCCCTTTTCTCTCCTCAACCCCTCTACCTGCTGTTCAGTGATGTCTCCCGGCGAGATTCATCGGCATCCTAGGCAGCCTTGCTAGTCCTAGGAGATCCTCCACGTGGTTCCTCCTGACGGATCCTTTCGGAGGTGGTTCAGGAGCTTTTTCAGCCATCAACGAGCTCTACATCGCCCCTATCGATCTCTAGATAGATTTGGCCGGTTACGCTACGTTGTTGCTGCATTGCAGGTTGTAGAGACAACCTCCTTGGGCGTCTAAAGCCCGCTGGTGTGTAGGCATGGCTGCGAATCAGCGTCAACATTGTGGATCAGATGTCCCTTCAAACAATATGTGCTATCCGATATCATATATTTATCAAAGAGTGAAATGCACCATAGATTTTTAATCTACCATATTGATTATGTAGGTCAATCAAGAAGTGATGTCTCTTAGTCTCTGTTAGAAGATATGAAAAAATCAAATTTTTGTAGAACTAATATAACAATGTAGAAGATGCACAAACTTATATAGAACAAATTTATATAGAACTAACATATAACAATAAGTACATGAGATCCAACTACACCATATTGACTTAACAAACTTTGAAAAAAATATTAACTTAAAAATAAATGTTTAACCCAAAGGAAAATGAACAAATAGAGTAAAACACCACTCATCTGAGGTCATTTAGTGTGTTGAAATCTTGTCCATAAATTAGTTTATTTAAAATTAAAATTTAAATTGGTCAAACAAACTTGTATGAAAATATGAATAAACTAATAGCAGTCAGATCATAACAAGATATGCTTGATTTTAGCAAAATTTAGGGAAAACCCCATCACTTTTGGAGTTAGTATTAGGGAAAAAAACTAGATATAAGTTTCAGCTACAGACTAAAAAAACAAATCAGCAAACTTCAAATGTGATTTTCCTCTAAATTTTGTTAATCTTTCCATGTGACTAACTTTAAAAGAATCTAAATTTTTAATTTCATAAAATGGTAAGTGGAAACCAATTTTTGAAACCCTAAATGGTGTCAACTAGAAAAGTAATGAATACGAAGTTTAATCAACTCATCAAGATTTACAATTATTATTTGGGTTATTTTTGTATTTGAGAAAGTGTTAGAATAGTTTAGTCATAAATTGACTAGTCTCTCATATAGTTTCATAAAATATATGTAGTCTCACACACATATATAAATGTAGAGTCTCACACGCATACATAAATGTATAGTCTCACACGCATACATAAAGGCAGTCTCACACACGTACAAATGTATAATGTATAATCTCACACACATACACAAAAGTAGTCTCACACACGTGCATAAATATAGAGTCTCACATACATACACAAAAGTAGTCTCACACACTAACACTTAAACTAATTATTAGTCCCCATCGTAACAACTTTCCCCTTGGCACCTTTTCCTTCTCGTGGCAATACATCTTGGGGTATGAAGGACCGCATGCAAGGTAGTTTTTTTTCCCACAACACTGATCTTCTTAATAAAGTCTATGAATAGCCGCATCTCATTATTGCAGTTATTGTAGGTGTCAACATCATCGATGCCATCAACTCAGGGACAACCACATGCTTAGGCTTTGTCTTTGGGGAAGGATACTTTCCAGGTCAGTTATATAGAAAACTTGCGTGACACGTGAAGCGAGCACCCAAGGATCATCGTGGTACCCTATGTTCTGGAGGTCCACTACCCTCAATCCGAAGTCACTAAATTCATGTTGCTTGATCCAATGACATCGAAACAGGGCCACATTTAGATCCTCCCTTCCATAGTCAAGTTCCCATATATCTCCAATTATGCCAAAGTAGATGATCTATTGCCCCGCTGCGTCGATAGCCACTACTCGAACACCGTTGTTTTGGTTCACACATTTACTATCCTTTGTTGGTTCTAGGTAAACACATCTCTGGTTGGTTCTGGGTTTCCACCATGAAATCATGTAGGTCACTCAACTCTTTCTTGGGAATCCTCTTTTATGAGATCTTTGAACAGAAGTAGCACACATGGGTGATAGCCATCTTCAAGAACTCGGCTTGATAGCCTTGATTGCAGTTGGTAGGAATACCCTCAGCATCACATGACAATCGTGAGCCTTGCAATGTGGAAATGACAGGTCCTTCATTGACACTAGCTTCTTCGGGTTTGCCAAAAACCCCAGTCGGGACTTTGATCCCCTTCACAGAAGTGCATAAATATCTCCTCTCTTGTAGGTCTAGGATGTAGCTAACCGCAGGCTGGGTGTATTTTCCATTCTTCTCAAGTACCGCGTCAAGCCGTGGCATCACGTTTAGCTGCTCCATGTCCCTTCGTGCTTTCAGACCATCCTTTGACTTGGTTGTGTCCATCAAGGTAGCGATGAGACTCTCAAAGACATTCTTCTAAACATGCATAACATCAATGGCATGGGGAACTTCCAATTGTGGTCAATACGGCAGATACTGAAAGAATATTGGTTGTTTCTTAGAAGGTACGCCTTCAATATAAGGTTTGCTTCTATCTCTGATGTTCCATCCGTTTTCTTCTTTCCATAGTGAAGGACCGAAAACGGCGACCAGAGGGCGGTTGAATGGGAGCCGTAAAATTTCTTTTAAAATATTTATGTCACTGTCCCAATTTCACCACCAAACGTGCAAACCAAATACCGTGATGTTCACAACCCAACTAATGGGTTGACATTCCTTAGGAATACAGCGGAACACCACAAATGAGCACAGAAAGCCAACGCAAAAGGCGGAACTCAAATCCAAGCTCAAATACAAAATCCGCGAATGAGAAAGTGAGTCAGTGAGAACCGCGGATACTTGCAAAACAAGAACTAAGCTGGATTTGTTCGGCACTCGAAGGTGCACGGCCTACCAGCAGCTAGGACGAGCCTGCCTTCTCCCAAACTGGCAAACAGACCATGAAACCCGAACACAAACACCACACACAGTGCTAGAGGTGCACTGCTTGGCTGCTCCGGTCTCAAGCTGAAACTGATCGGAATTAGTGTTTCCCTGTCAAACAAAATAGGCACTCGGCCTTCTGGACCTGGGCACCAATGCACAGAACGAGAATGAATAGCAAGGCAAGCTTGCAAACCGTGAATACTGATCCGAGCAAAAGAAATTAAATACTTCTCCAATGGTTAGTAAATGATTGCTTGTAGTATTTCACAGATGCTACACAAAGCTCATGATAAAATTCAGAGACTCCTGCAGAACGAAACATCATGGAGCAAGTTGAAGCTGGGAACCTGAACAAGCAAAAGCTAAACCACCGGGGCTCACAACCAGTTCAAAGCAAAAGAGCAAACTTTGCCCACCGTGAATAAATCTCTAAGCAAAAAGATATAATTTAATGATCCAAAAAATAAGCAAATAAATGCTAGAAGAATTACTTTATTGATGCAAAGAGAAGTATTCCTATCGATCACAGTAAATCAGAGAAGCTAGTATGAACAAACAAATTACGTACTGAACCTGATGGCTGAACTTGCCTCTCAGAAACTGCCGGTAAGTTGCTGTCGAACTGCAATAGAAAATTGCAGGCACTGCTTACCTTCTACTTGAATGCCGAAGTGCAGTTCCTCTCTATGCTGTTGCTTGCTGTTGGTATTTGGTCCAACCACCAAATACCAGAAAGTAGGAAACCGAAAGATAAATGAAGAAGAGTGGAAGCTTACAGAGAAAATAACAGAAGACAAATGACTCTCCACATTAATCTCCTGTATCCCCTTTTACAGTGCCCCGAGGGGGATATTTATATAACTCCGGGACCTCTTTTTGACCCCTTTACCCTTTTACATTTATACATACATGCACACCAGGCCGGGTCGTTCTAAGGGCAGAATTGTCCTCCCAGCCCCAACGCACATGGCTCTCGAAGCTTCCGTCTGCCGTCCGTCATCGCACGACCCGGCCCGACCCATGGAGGCCCTCGGAGGTTGCTTGCAGCCCAACACATCGTCCTACGTCAACCAGCAGTCCAACAATCTCACCTTCATCCAAACCCACCTTTCGCTTAGAAACTACACAGCGACTTCCGCATGCATCACTTGACTCGATCAACTTCCGACGCAGGTGCACCAAGTAACTTCCGCCGGCCAAATTGCACCCAGCTTCCGCAAGCTGCGTCGAACACGGCTTCCACAAACCGAATCAGACCCAATTTCCACGGGCAAATTTGGCTTTTCTTCCGCAACTCACGCCCGACCTGGCTTCCGCGGGTCAGCGACTCTCTCGACATCCGCGACCCGGCTTGCCTCGCTGGGCGTGGGGTGGCCAACATTCGGGCCCACCCCAACAATAGCCCCTCAACACCATTGCGAGGTGTCTTCTGGTCGTAATGTCTTGACTTCCTCTTTCGCCCAGCGCCGTCCCCTAGGACGTTCAAAATAACGTGTGTTGCTCGTTTGTTCGTTCGTCGTTTTTTTAAACGGCCATTGGCTGTTTTGCATTGGTAACCGCACCGATTGGGACCGGCGCGACTATTCACTCACGGTGTTTCACCCGCGGGCTATAAATCTTTCGGCGGGGGGCATATTTAGTACGCCTCCCTCAGAATCAGCTGCGATCTTTGCGCTCGAGCCCCCTGAAGCTGTCTTTCGCAGAGATCTTCCGGAGTGAAGCCTGGTCTGTAGCTTTCGACAAAGCTCAGTGAGTTGTCTTTCGTCTGGTCTTCTTTTACTTCTGCTGTTGATTGGTTTCATTCTGCAGTTATTATTTTTTATTGTTCCTCCTTTCGCGTTTTTAGATGGCGGGTGAGTCCACATCCACTCGTGGTTTTGATTTGACTCTTTCGGGAACTGAGATTACATGCGAAAGTGGTTTTGGCTCTTCTCGGTTCTAGACTCGAGTAGCAGGGGGCTCTGAGGGCAAAACAACTACTGCTTTTGACCGTTCTGGATCTATTCGCAAGGAGTTGTTGGTAGACGATGATAACGAGCAAGCAAAAGTTGATATTGACACTGACCGCCTGTCTGGGGCAGCAAAAATCGGCCAGTCTAAGGCAGGCCGAGGACTAGGTGGAGAAGAGAATTCAAATGCAGAATCGGATGATGAGCATGTCGAAGAGGTTGGTGAAAGTGAGGATCAAGCCACAGAGTCCCGTGAGGTTCATGGCGAGCCAACCCGTATATCGGTATACCGGTTGAAAACGTCCCAAGTTACAGAAGAGACGCTTGACGCTTATGTGAAGGAGTGTTGGATGACTCAATCTACTCACAAAAGATGCCGGGCGCCTAGAAATGAGACTACACCCACCCCAGCCTTATGAAGTAGTTGTCTTCCATGAATTCTTTCGGGTTGGCTTTACCTTTCCTTGTGAGCCGTTTATCTGGGAGGTACTCGAAAGATACAACCTTCAGATCCATTAGCTGACTCCCAACGGGATGAGCCATCTGGTTATTTTCGCTATGGCATTAAAATTCGCTGGCTGCAAGCTAAACGCTGACTCCTTTACACGTCATTGTAGCGGATATGGATGCTTGGACACGAAAAAGAATAAGGTTACAAACATCTACAGAACCTCTGAGTTCGGAGGGTACAACTTTGTCCCGAAGGCTGGTCTTTACAGCGGGAAGTTGGTTCCAATCTTTACAAACAAATGCCAGGACTGGAAGGATTACTGGTTCTACATTCGTGTTTGTGATGACACAAATGTGGAGGCCGCTCGGGCTAACAACGCTGCGAAAGCTCACCCGCTGGTCTCCTTGCTCACTTCTATTAACAGTCTCTCTAAGGACGTGTTCAACGAAAGTGAGGAGGCTAGCTGTGTTTTTGGATCGACTGCGCGGATGCAGATCAGTCGTGATCTTGTGGAGGAGTGGGAAGTACTTCAGCTTTTGCCACTTGACCCAGATCTTTTTTTACTGGCTTCATAGAGACACGTAGTGGCCTTAAGGTGCCTGAAATTGATTAGAGCGGACTTGCGAAAGTTGTCAAGGGTTCTTATGCCAAGTTTATAGAGGATGGAGTGTCTGTAATTTACGAGCCCTACAGTCAGCGAGAGCATGACAACCGCATGAAGAGTGAAGCCCGGTTTCTGCGTATTAATTAGGTTTTCGATCTTCTTGGGGTTCCCTATGAGGATCGGAAAAATCCAAAAGATATTGCAGCCCCTGAAAGCAGATCCGAGGGTAGTGACACTAGTGCGCCCACTGGTCGCGGAGGCCAAAAGAAATGCAGTCGAGGTAGAGGGAGGGGTGGTTGTGGAAGTCGTGGTGGAAAGACTGCTCAACTGGAGGCGAGGAAGCATAAGAAGCACTCGAAAGAGGTGGGTTACTAGGAGCCCGCGGATGTGTCTTTTGGTTGCCAAATAGCAAAAGTTGTCAAGCCTAGCTCTGGCATTGTTATCGAGAAAACATGAAAGTGGGGAATGACTTTAGACGAGATGGTGTGAATTTTACTTTTCTATCTTCTTGTCAGACGCTCTTTCGCGTAACGTCGCTGACTTTCATTTTTCTTATTTTGGAGGTTGAGGAAGGTAGCAGCTCGATGGCTCGTTGGACGGATGTCATGGATCCAAGGGCTGGCATGGACTCGGAGGACTCTCTTTCAGGGTTCATTGGACCTTCGAAAGCTCCCAAGCACCAGGCTCCTCTTGCTGATGGGGCTAAACAACCCTAGAAGTCTAAACTTTTTGAGCAAGCTATGGCGAAAGTTGCGGTGACTTCTGCTGCTGCTGCCACTGCCACTGCGAAAGCACCTGCCCCTCATTCTGGCAGAAGCGGGTCGTCTGGTAAGTCTAGGTTTTACCAAGAGCATATGTTGAAGAACATATTTAAGGGCCACCTCTTTGGGCACGGGGAGCTGGACCTGACATCTTATTCTAACGACTACGGTGAAATAGTAGTGTATTCCAGGTCCAGCTCTTCTCTAGAGTCGGATCTGACAAGAGAGAGATTTACAAAATTGCTAACTCACTTGGATTTCCAGCTTTCGCACGGCTTGTGTGCAAGGTGAGACAAGAGGATCTCCCGCCTTCTCGTGGAATTGCTTCCACTGAGGAGTACGTCAACTCTTTTGGGATGCCAAAAGTTGAGAACTCCTTGCTCACGCTTTCACGCACCCAGCTTTCGGTGCGATGATTGCTCACTTGGTTTAGGTAAGTCTATTTTGATTTTCCTTTTCTGACTTTTGATGTCTGTTTGTTTTAATTTTGATCAAGTTACCTATTTTTGCAGGGCCTTGTCCTCAACCGTGCCCTCACGAAACATGATTCCGCTCAACTAGAAAATTTTGCAGATGATGTTGAGGAGAAGAAGACTAAAATTAAGGAGCTGGAGAAGGAGGCAAAAGAGCTGTGGGCAAAGCTGGAGAGTGAGAAGAAAAAGGTCAATGTGGAACTTGCAGAGAAGAAGGTCTATGCTGAAAGGTTGAGGAGATGCATTCTGAGCTTAACACTATCAGCGAAAGCACAGGGAAGAGGAGGCTACCCTCAAGGTTGAAATGCGGAAGGTCCTGGATGCTTATCGCGACCTTGTGGAGGGGATCGGTTCTGAGCTTAGCGTGCCGGAAGATATTCTACTGAAGGATTCCCTGACCTGGCTTTTGAGAGAGCTTGGTAGCTTTGAGGATTCTCAGGATGTTGGGCGGGGCTATGCGGCCCTCGAAGCTATGGTAGCTTTCGCGCAGTGCCTTGTTGACACAGGCTGTGACCATCTTGGTCAAATGGCTATCGGGGATGCTCAGAATTATTGGGCTCGTTCTTCCACGGCCAAGTCCTTTGCCACCCAGTTCTATGATGAATACTGGTTGAAGGGTGGTCAGGATTTTGCTCTCCTCCACGCTGCTCTTTCGCGTGCGAAGGTAATATTTCTGTCTTCAAACTTTCGCATAAATGATGAAGTGTCTTTGGCTTTTCTTTCTAACTTCTTTGTATTTTTTTTAGACGGAAGACAAGAAAGCCGCGATAAAGACCCGCGTGAGGAAATTTCTTCAGAAGCGAGCCCTCCGAAAGCAAGAAGCCGCAGACACTTCTGGGGTGGGTGATTAGACTCCCTCTGCGGAAGAGCACGACCACCCTTCTCCAAAAGCTTCTACTCCACCAGCTGTGCCAAACTCCCAAGGAGAAAACCTCTCGGTAGATAACTAGGTCGTCCTGTGAACTTTTGGAGACTTTGTTCAGTAGCACAGATGTTGAGCGCGGTTGTGTAAACTTTAAATATATTTCGGTTGTTGTTTAAATAGGTTGATGATGATGCTTTCGCCAATGTCGAGGGGCATTATCCTCTTATGATCTCATGGGCTGGGTTTTTTATTTCTGGTGATTCGTGGTACAACTTTCGGTGACGTCATCCCAATGTTAGCATGGAGCACTACTTCCAGTCTCGCCTGAGGTGGAGTTTGCAAAATAGGAAAATTATTAGGGAGTTTTGGGCTCAGTGTGCTCAATCGGGAACCGGTTCTGGAGAAGGTTCTAGTCGGAGACCGGTAGATGGTTGGAGGGTTCCGAAAGAGGAGCCCATATATGAAGCGCCCGCTTTTGGAGAAGTACGATATAGTTTTTATGTACCGGATGACTCACACTCTGGACTTTTCTGAGGTGATGAAAACGCTTGATGTGTTGCATTCATTATTCATTGTTTTGCGATAATTGCTATTCGAATTGGGGATGTATTGCGAAATCACTTTCATTTTTAGCCTGTACGCCTGCGAGCCCCTCAGTCAAAAATGAACTCGCAAAGCGCCGTTCCCCCACCTTTTACGGCTGATGGGCGGTTGAGATTGTTATGAAATGTGATTGATGCATGCTTTTTATCACTCAGTAGCAAAAATACCATGAAAGAGGTATTTTTTAAAGGACCCGACACCCTACTTTTTCTAGCGATACTCGTAGTACAAGAGTGATTTGCCTTCTGGCTGCCTGTTGCTTGTGGAATGCTGCCCTCACTACAGCCTAGCAGCTATGTGTTTGGAGTAAGTGTCGTGCGCGACTTTCGCACCGGTTTGGTGCGGAAGTTGGCGGATGCGGAACCATATGTTATTGCCGTTTTTTCCAGGTTGCCTCTCAATCCCATTTTTCTAGCTATCGACTATACGGAAGATACGAACCATATGTTATATATTTCTGGTAGAGTAGGTTTCCCATGCGAGCACTTGTTCTACTTTGGTCGGTGGAAAGCATGGCAAACCCTTTCCTTTTATAGTCGTTATGGCTGACGAAAGTGGACCCACGCTTCATTGGCTTTGGCTCTGCAATTAGATTTTTGTATCTTCTGTATTGAAGGGAAATCAAATTTCCTTGATTCGTGCTGCGGTATCTTCCACACTTATTTTTGGCGCCAGGCCTAGTAATAGCCTATTGTGCAGACTGACAAAGTCTATTTCTTTGGCTTTGCATTTGCTGCTTTGCTGAATGGCTTCCAGCTGGTACTGGCTAACTAGCGATTTTTAATGTATGGGGGGTCTTGTCTACCTATAAATACCATGTATGGGAGGAGGCTTCCTCTCCCAGGGTTTGCTTGTAGTGTTGTTGTTTTGTTAGGAAGATGAGTCATTTTGCATCGGGTTTGATTCCAACAGCATCCTGCCACTTGACTTCTAATGGCTTTGGTGCTGGTGGGTTTAGACCCAAGGTGAAACAACTGTTCATCTGTTGTAGCTTGCTGTATTTCATTCGAGCCTCAGGAGGGGAGTTGTCTCGTTTCAAGTTTCTACAAGTAGCTTCCGTTTTCCTTGTGCTTTGAGTGGTTTCACATTAATGGGGTTCACATTTGGTGGTTTTTTACTGTAACGGAATGCTGTTGATGCCAGACCTCCAATGCCGAATGGCTGGACGGATAATAGTTTTTGAGTGCGGAATTTTGCTTTCTTGCTTCAGCATCATGAAAACTCGGAACTCGTTGCTATTCATGAGTTTTGATGGTGCTGTTCCGTAAAGCAAAAAGTGAGTGCTCTCGTTATGCTGAGCGGAGTGAATTGATTTACTCGATAGATGTTGCCGTTGACTTTTGTAATTTTGCTTTAGTAGAATTCATTATTGCATGATCGCGGATGATGAGCTTTATTGAGCCAGATTGCGAAAGTTGACTGAGGTGCCTTTTTCGGAGTACATTTTTGTTATTTATTTAGTATGCGAGGTTCAGGTGTATCTCATCATTGTTGTGGAATGCCTGCTGGCTTTCTTTCTTGGCCTATTTCGGGCTTGAGCTCACTCTGAGCTTTCGAATTTTGGCTCTCTCTGAGCTTTTGACTTGTTCCAGTCTTTTGCCAGATACAAAGTCCATTTTAGCCTCTGGGCTTTAGCTCTCTCTGAGCTTTATGACTTGCTCTGATCTTTTGTCAAATGCGGAAGTCTGTTTTGGCCATTGGGCTTAGCTCGCTCTGAGCCTTTTTGACTTCCTCTGATTTTTTGTCAGATGTGGAGGTCTCTTTTAGCCACTGGGCTTAGCTCGCTCTGAGCTTTTTGACTTTTGGGCGGTAGTAATGAGGTTGTTTACAACCTTACCTTAGTGACTGCTATGCTTGCCGAATATGTAAGGAATTTTTCCTTGTTTCGACTTTCAAAAAAACATTTCTTAAATAGCGGTAGGTGGGGAAAATTGAATTATAAAAGGGGTACGAAGGACTGCCTCGTTAAAAAACCTCACACCTCTTGTGAGGTTTCCCCTGTGAGGAAAAAGAGCGCAAGTCCCCATAAATGTTCCTGCAAAAGTAAATTGAAAAATGAAAATTACATGCTTTCTTGCTGTAACACCTCTAGTGTTATGGTAACTAAAACCTGCCATGTCATCATATGCACCACAAAGCATTCATGTTTAGGTCAACCTTGATATGCATCAACTAAAACAAGCTTACATTTCATAGGTTGATTGTGCTTCTAAAATATTTTGTCACATGAAATAATAAAACCCTACTTTCGAATGTCATCCCAAATTACTTGGTTTATATTCTATGTACTCGAGGTGTAAACCATGTTTACACTAGTGTCAAGCATAGTGTATAAATCTAAGTCCAACCCTAAAAATTATTTCCATATTTGAAATTGAATTTGGATTTCAAAGCTTATTCTCAAGTCTTGCAATTCAAATTTAAATTCAAATTGGAAAGCTATAAAATGTTTTTTCAAAAGTCAATTTTGTCAACCAAGGGTGTCATTGGGTCATTGACCTAAAAATATCCTTGGATGATGTTTGTGATCACAAATGACCAACCAATTAAATTAGAAACCAAATCGAGTTTGAGTTCGGTTTCAAAAACCCTTTATTTCAAAACTTGGTTTTATCCCCTTTTCTATAATTCAAAATCTATAAAGAATTTGGGTATACTCTAAAAATATGATTTGTAGATCTTGACAAGAGCTACAATAATGGTATATAAAATTTTTCATGTTTCCAAAAAGAATTCAAATAACTTTCAAAATACAGTTTTTCAGCATTTGTCCCCTTTTGATTTTAAAAGCATAATTCAAAAGTTATGCATAATTTGAGAAAACTTTGTATATAAAACATATTTGGTTTATGAAGTTAAACATTTCATAGTTTTGAATATTTTCAAGTTTTATTGAAAAATCAAAAGTAATTTCAAATGTTTATTTCTAGGGTTTTATTCCTTTTTTGAATTTGAATTCATATTTCAAAAACTAAGCATAATTTCAAAATGTTTGTTAAATAAAAAGTGTATCACTTAAAAAGTTATGCAAATGATATTTTTTGAGATTTTCAAGTTCCTATATAAATTTTGGAGTAATTTGTTATTTTAAATGAGTGGTATTTCTGTAATTAGCTTGAACAGCATCGAAACCTATGGGTGGCCGCCATGGCCGGCTTCTCAAGGCGCGCCGCCGTCCACCGCTGCACCTGCCGTGACCGCCAGCTCGCCCCGACGCGTGAAACTTCGCCATCGTCGTGTCAATCATCCATGCGCCGTCGTTGGCCTATAAATACGGCCGGCCACTGTCGTTTTCCTTCTTCTTCTCCTCTGCCGCCGCCGACGATGACCTCGCTCCGCCGCTCAAATTTGCCGTCGTCACTCCATCTCTACCTTCTTGTTCTTGCCAAAAGCTCCACCTCGACCTTGCGCTTCTTTTGAGCCAGTTAGTGCCTGCCTTCGTCGCCCGTAGCACCCACACGTCTTCATCTTCCTCGCAGCCGGTCGTCGAGCCGCCGTGAGCTTTCTCGCCGTTCACCGCCGCCCAGGTTGAAAACATATTTTCATTTACCTCTCTATCCTGTCCTCCATCTTCTCCTGCTTCTCATGCACACCGTGGTTCGCTCTCTGGTGCACAGGACACGCCGTGACGCCGTTCTTGCCGTCGGAACGCCGTCGCCGCCATTAGCGCCGCCGTTCGTAGCTCGTTTCAGCCACTCCGAGTCTTCATCTTCAAGCGCACCAGAATAGCAGTGAGCTCCTGCATCCCTCCATGCCCTCAATTTTACCCCTCCTACGCCGTAGGGTCCAGCCGACGTGCGTCGCCGCCGGCGTGACCTTGCTAGCGCCACCGCTCGCGTAGCTGTTGCGGCTGGAGGTCAAATTGGGCCTCATCTTGTTGTCCGTTAGACTTGCGTGGATGTATAGATCATAACCGTGCGCTCGCCGTCACCAGAGAAGCTCCGGTGAGCCCTTGCCACCGGGCCCGAGCTCCGCCGCGCCACCATGGCCGCCGGCCAGTGCGCCGCCGTCGCCCCGCCACTCCATTAGCCAGCCCAAGTTGCTCCCTGTGCCGAGATGAACCTGTAGGGCCAAGTACCATTGCTAGAAACCTCACCGTCGACAGGGTTTGGCCGGTCAAAATCGCCGCCGCCGCGGTCAACGTCGGGAGCCGAGTTTCCTTTTTCTTTTTCTATTTCCAGAAAATAATTTAAATGCTATTTTCTTTAAAAAATCATAGTAATTCATGTATAGCTCCAAAAATTCTAAAAATTTTTGTGTATATTCTCTATGATGTCCTCTACCTAGAAAAAATATGAAATGTCAAATTTGAGTAATTTCTGCATAAGTTAAAATTAGTCCTTTTAATTGAAAAATGCATTTTCTATGATTTTTAATAAATAAAATAATTGGATTTTAATTCTGAAATTTATTTTTCCATGTAATTAGGCCAAGAGCTTTTCAAAATAAAATTTTGAGCTCAATTAGACAACTTTAATTTTTTTATGCTTTATTTTATGCTTTTAAATAATTAATTAATCCCTTTAATCATGTTTAATCATTATAGGATTTGTTTGACTTTGGGATTGATTGATGACCTTGGGTCATTAACCTTAATGACCCTTGGCACTTTAATTAATTATTTGCGCTTACCTGAATAATGTTATTAAGGTTTAATTAACATTGTTTTATGTGTTTAATGAACTTCTTTAATGACGTAGTTAACCCTAATAAACTTAGTAAGTAAGTTTGGTTGGCTTGCAACTTTATCGTGAAGGAAATTTATACTCAAGCCCTTAATCTGGTCATGCATCCATCGAGCATCATGTTTACTATTCCATCATGTTGAAGCATATCATTTCATCGTATAGTTTTCGTTGACGGAGAGTTTAACATTGTCACACCAGATCCCAAGGAAGAGCAGATTCAGGAATTGGGAGTTAATCCAGAGCTCGAGACCGTCTACCCCGAATACCCAGGCAAGCCCCGGATGCATTCAAACCTTATTCTATTTTATAAAGGTTTTATCGCTTCAGCTATGAGATGTTACATTAAGTAATAGGAGTTGAGTGAAAACCTACCAATTGCATTACCTCCATATTCCTTGTTACCTGTTAAATGGGAAAATGCGTAGTAATGCTTAGCCCTGCTTAATTAGTAGGTTTTTGAAAAGGAAAAAGAATGAAAAAGATGAGGATGGCTTTTCTTGTCGGAATCATGATAATAGTTAATAAATCAAGTCTGGATGGGTAATTTGCATTGGGAATGGAATCCCTCTGTAGTGTTTCTGTCTGTTGATGCCCTAGGTCCTGTGTCGATGGTGATCTGGTGATATCGAGAACTAGAAATCCACATGCATGAAGTGACATACTAAGGGTTGGAGCCCAGGTATGTAATGGAGTGATATATTGTGGGGCCAGAGTCCCCACATATGTCATAGTGTGGTATACTGTGAGTTTAAGTTCCCATGTATATCGATACCCTGGGCCTGAGTGCTCACGTGTATCATGTGGTGATATATGGATGCGGTTGTTATCCTGGTATATCTTCGGTCTGGTATGCATTTTGGTTGGAGCCTCATGCATACCAAGATCTAGGTCCCAGCTGGGTATGAAAATGGATTCGAATCGCCGTTGCTTCTCAGAGAAGAAGACTCGATCGTTGTTCATCATCGTAGTAACAACTTGAATAATACTTAAGGTTTAAGAATGAAGTTGGTTGGTAATATTGATCTAGAGCAAGACAACTTCGCTTTCTGTCGAGCTTTTCTGCAAAAATTCTTAGCTTTTGCAAGCCTTACCTTATCCCTCTAGCCTGCATTTCTGAGTCTTCACCCCTCTTTATCGTCGGGTTAGTCTTGTTGAGTACTTTTGTATTTAGGTTTTGTTGAACCCTTGTTGCAGGTGAGTTTCATGGGCAGGAGTGCTTCGCATCCTACTACATGACAGTCATTGCGGAAAGTGACGACGAGTAGGATGTTTGGCTCTTGGGCAGAGCTTATCGCCTGGTATTGTAATAAAGTTATCTATCGCTACTCCACTACTACTATGGTTTGTAATAATCAAACTTATGGTTTGTAAGTTTTGAAATAAATGGTTTGTAAATTTATGTTATTGTAATCCTTCTGCTATTTTACTCCGAAATATCTTATTTGTATAAAACTGTTGTAATACTGCAATGTCTCTTTATAATGATTGATCCTGTTCAGAGAATCATAGATGATTCAGGATTTATCCGACAGACCTTTTAAGTCTCATGGCACACATTCATGGTTATTAGGAGTCTGTTTAGATAATAATGATGCATGTGGGCCATATGATTTAGGAAGTTCTGCCACACTTGCTATTCTAGATTTCTTCATGGGTAAAATAAGCGAAGGTTGTCCACATTACAGGTGTGCTTGCTTTCGACGCCTTCTTCGTTGATCAGGCGAAAGACGTCATCTTTGTCTGTACCTGAAACAAGGAAAGGTCCATACCACTGTGATTGTAGCTTGCCTTGTTTTTTTGGTTGTCTGACGAGGACCATGTCCCCTGGGTTGATGTTCTTTCGGAGCATCTTTTGGTTTCTTGATGATATTTGTCCAGATTATCTGCCGCTTCTAACTTTCGCTGTTTTGACGCTTCCAGTTTGACATACCGTTGAATTGGAGTTGTGGCTATGATTTTGGTGTCGAATGAGCCAAACTTTATTTCTTCTGGCGTAATTGCTTCCTCACCGTACAGTAGGCGGAAGGGAGTGAAGCCTGTCGATCTTGTTTTGGAGATATTGTGTCTCCATACTGAAGTGATCAGTTCCTAAGCCTACTTGCCTTTTCTATCATTCTCGTCTTCGTTTAGTGCTTTCGAGATAGTGGTGAATATTTCTGCATTCGCTCTTTCGACTGCCCCGTTTGACTGTGGGTGATTTACTGATGCAAAAGACAACTTGATATTTAACTCTAAGCAGAAGTTTCTATACTCTGCACAGTCGAACTGCTTGCCATTTTCTGTCATGATGTATGAAGGGACTCCAAAATGGCTTATGATTCTCTGCCAGGTGAAATTGATCAGGGTCTTCGAAGTTATTTTAGCGAGCGCTTTTGCCTCTATCCATTTTGTGAAGTATTTGATTGCTACTGCTACAAATTTTAGGTTGCCAGGAGCTTGCGGAAGTGGTCCTACTATGTCTCTCCCCCACCTTTGCAGTGGCCAAGTTGGAATGATAGAACTTGTTGGGTTCGCCGGGGCTGATTGGTTTTTGGCGAATCTCTGGCACGCTTCACACCTTCTTACTATTTCTTTCGCATCTGCTGAGGCTGTGGGCCAATAAAAACCTTGTCTCATGGCTCTGTGTGCTATTTCATGTGCTCTTCTGTGTGCTCCACACATTCCTGAATGTATCTCGGCTAGCAGTTTTTGGCCTTCTTTCCTGCTTATGCATTTTAATAATGGTGCAACTATGTCTTCTTTGTATAAGCTTTCGCCGACTAGGGAGTATCGTCTTGTTCTTGATTTCATACACTGCAATTCTTTCCTGTCTTCTGGTTTGTAGGTTCCTTTCAAGAATGCTACTATCTGGGCGTGCCAATCTTCACTGAAGATTGCGTGTATAGCTTTCGGGTTGTCTTCTTCTTCTTTGATCGCTTTGATTGTCAACTTCTGCCAGAAAACGTCTGGCGGAAGTGGAATGTTTTTTGCTACCACTTTCGCTAGCTCGTCTACCTCTGTGTTTTCGCCTCTTAGAATGTGCTTTAGGGTGAATCCTGTGAAATGCTTCTCCATTCTTCTCACTGCTTTGAGGTACCTTGTTAGTTCCCTTTCTCTTGCTTCATAGTCTTGCTCCACATGTATGACTACTACTTGTGAGTCAGACTTGAGTATACACCTTCACACGCCTAGGATTCTTAGCTTTATTAAGCCCAACAGCACCGCTTCATATTCTGCTATGTTGTTGGTTGTCTGAAAATCTAGCCTTGCCACATATCTGACTTTTGGTCCTGCCGGTGGTATTAGAATTTCTGCTATTCTAGCTCCTGAACTGCACCATGCCCCGTCACAAAAAACGGTCCACAATGGTTCCTCGAAGGTGATGGTTGTATCGAAGGCAGACGAGGTCCAATCTGCTATGAAGTCAGCAACGACTTGGGATTTTATGGTGGATCTGTGAGTGAGTTTTACCATGAACTGATTTAGCTCTGTGGCCCATTTGTCGATCCTTTCGATTGCTTTCGGGTTTCAAAATAGAGCCTCCAGCGGTTGTGTGGAAGTGACTATTATGGTGTGTTGCTGGAAGTAGTGCTTGAGCTTTCTTGATGCCATGACTACCACGTAGGCTATCTTTTCAAGTTCTGAATAGTTTAGCTTTGCACCGGATAGGGCTTCTGAGACATAGTAGATGGGGGAACTGTTGCATTTTTCCATTGCTCTCTCTTTCCTCTACTAGAATTGCACTTACTGCTGTGTGGGACACTGCTAGGTACAGCAGTAGCTTGGCTTTCGTGGTTGGCCTGTTCAGCGTTGGTAGTTTAGTCAAGTACTCTTTGAGACTGTCAAAAGCTTGCTATTGTTCTAGTCCCCATTCGAAACGATCTACTTGCTTTAATGTTCTGAAGAACGGTAATCCTTTCTCCGCTGATCGTGCGATGAATCTGCTAAGCGCTGCTACTCTTTTGGAGAGCCTCTGAACTTCCTTTCTGGTGGAAGGTGGACTCATGTTTGCTATCACAGCAATTTTCTCTGGATTTACCTCGATTCCTTTTGCTAACACCATGTAACCCAAAATCTTGCCTTTTTTAACGCCGAATGCGCATTTCTCTGGATTTAGCTTTAGACCGCTATTCTTCAAATTTGAGAAAGTTCCTTTGAGATCGTCAATGTGAGTTTCTTTTTGGTTACTCTTGACA
Source organism: Bothriochloa decipiens (assembly GCA_023333625.1). Taxonomy (NCBI): domain Eukaryota; kingdom Viridiplantae; phylum Streptophyta; class Magnoliopsida; order Poales; family Poaceae; genus Bothriochloa; species Bothriochloa decipiens. The sequence goes on from CM041634.1 coordinate 21,180,232, forward strand.
ACTATGTCATCCATGTAATTGACCAGATTTCTTCCTTTTTGTTTCTCGAATACTTTGTTTGCCATTCTTGCGAAAGTTGGTCCTGCATTGCGCAGTCCTTCTGGCATTCGCCTGAAATAGTATGTTCTGCAAGGCGTGATGAAACTCATTTTTTCTTCATCTTCTTTGTTTAGCCATATCTGATGATATCCAAAAAAAATAGTCAAGTAGGCTCATTCTTTCGCATCCGGCTAGCTTGTCTATTCTTGGCATAGGATAAGGATCTTTTGGGCATGCTTTGTTGAGGTCTGTGAAATCTATGCACATTCGCCACTTCTTGTTTTTCTTCTATACCCTGACTACATTCGCTAGCCATTCCGAGTACTGTACTTCCCTGATGACTTGGGCCTGGAGCAGTCTGTCGACTTCTGCTTCGCTGCTTATGCTCGCTCATCTGATATCTTTCGCAGTTTCTGCTTTCTTGGTCTTATCTTGTTAGACATGTTCAAGCTGTGCTGGGCTAGTTCCCTGTCTACTCCTTGGAGATCGCTGGCTGACCAGGAGAAAACTTCTCTGTTATCATTGAGGAACTCGATGAGTTGTGCCTTCTCTTCGCTATTGAGTCCTTTGCCCACATAGACACACTTATCCGGACAGTGCTGCGAAAGCTAAACTTTTTTAGTTTCTTCGATTGTTTTTGCTCTTGGTTGGTTTACTCTTTCACGTTCTTCTTCTTCATCATCACTTTTGTCTCTTTCTTCTTTCATCTTGCCTTCTATCTTCCTGGCTGTCTTTTGATCGCCGAAAGCCGTTATCACCCAAAAGGGTGATGGCATTTTCATGCATAGATAGTTCTGCCGTATCACTGCGTCGAACTTATTTATGAATGGTCTTTCGAATATTGCGGTGTAGGGGTACTCCATGTCTACTATGTCAAAAGTGACTAGCTCTGCTCTGGCATTGTTTTCTTCCTTGAAAGTAACCTTTAGCATTTTCTTTCCTATCGCGTTTATACTGGACCCTCTGAAGCCAAAGAGGGCGTTTCCTGGTGCTTAGCTTCCGTTATCAATGAGTATGTTGTGTAACATGAATCCATTGACATTCGCTGTGGCTATGAAGGCGTCATGGTGAGGGTAATCACTGACTTGGAAATCACTTTCGTTGAATGTGATTGGTGCTAAGGACTAGGTTGGTCTGTTTAGTGGTAGCCTTGGGGTCACTACATGCACTCTTCTTTCGGATTATTTTCTTGCTCTCTTGCTCTGGTGTTCAAGGCTTGGCCCACCTGTGATGGCAAAAATGTGACCATTTGACGGAAGTACCGCGTTAACTACTTGATTATCTTGTGGATTTTCTTGTTGTGTTGGCAGAAACTGAGCTTGATGGTGTTGTTCTTGCACCACTGGAGATGACACTATTGCAAAATGTGCTTGGCTTTGGGGTGTCTAATACAGTGGATTGTAGTTTTGCTGAGGCCAACTGTATGTTGGTTGATGGTACATGATTGGTTGTGGATACTGTTGCAGCGGCAATTGTTGGTTATACTACAACAGTCCTTGATTGTAGCTTGAATTGCAGCTTGCTTCATGCGTGGTGTTATGGAACACCTGCTTCTGTCGTCTCCGGCATTCGAAGCATTGTCCTTTCTTTCTGCTCTTTCACTAGTTGTGCGTATTTGCATTCTCTTGAGAAATGTCATTTATTCTCACCGCATACGAAACAGTATGGTGCTCTTGAACCACCGCCTCTTCCACGTCCTCTTCCTCTTCCGCGTGGAGGTTTCCCACCTCTGTTTGCTTGATCGCCACCTCTGTTGTACCTAGGCGGTGCTCCGGGCTTTGGCGCAAAAGGGGCATCTTGCTGAGGTTGCTGGTCTTGTAGGTTGTTTATTGGCTGAAAGTTCTAGTTGCTTCGCTGATTCGTGGCTTGATTCTGCCTTGGAGTGTTCTATCTGAAGTTGTTCCCAGCTGCTTTGCATCTGCGTAGATCTTCTTCTGATCTGGCGAACTTCCACATTTCTTAAAACAAGTTAGTTACTATCGCTGGTGTTTCTCTTGTGAGGTACGCTACGCATGGTCCCATTTGCAGACCTTGTACTGCTGCTTCGATTACCACATCGTCTGACACATTTGGCACTTGTGCTCGTAGCAGCGTTAGCTTGTCAAGATATGACGTTAGAGTTTCACCTTCTTATTGGGTGCAAGTCATCAAATCTCTGTTTGTTTTCCTTTTTGTTTGGAACCCTTGGAAGGTTGATAGCAGTAGTTCTTTCGCATGTGTCCAATTTCTGATGCACATGGGCTTGAGAGTCGTAAACCATTCATAGGCTACGTCCTCCAGTGCCATGATCAGGGATTTCTCTAAAGTTGTTAGATCTCCACCTGTCGAATGTACTGCTGCCTCGTAACTTGCAATGAATTTCCTGGGGTTGGACTTCCCATCGAAAGCTGGCAGTCTTGGCTTATAGTTGATTGGCCATGGACATCTCTGGAGTTCTGCCGAAAGTGGGGAGCTTGTGTCGATCGAAAGTAGTTCCGGGATTGCGGCTTGCACTGGGAACTGATATTGCATTGGTTGCGGTTGTGCGTTTGCTATTGGACCTTGAGCTGCTCCCTGGGCCGCTGGTAGCTGGACATTCGCTACTAGACCCGTGCCCTAGGTTGGTAGTTGGACTTGTACTTGTGCCGCTTGTAGATGTTATATCTCTCTTTGTAACGCCTGTCTTCTGGCTTTTGCCTCTTGTATTGCCTGCTGGGTGGCTTCTTCACATTTTTTGGCGCTGATTTGCTGTGCAAGCTGGTCTCGCTGGATTTGGAGTGCTCTTATTTTGTTCTGACTATCGTCGAGACGTTTGAGGAGTCTTGCATGAATGCTGAGTTGATTTTCCCCTTCTAGAAGTTTCTGTTCTTCTGCTGGCGGTTCGTCTCTTTCATTTTGCTGAAGAAGGTCTACGTCTGCAGGTTCTTCCGCAACCCCCAACATTGGATCACGCAAAAGTAAAAGTTGCGTATCTTCTGAGTGCCCTGTGACAACAGTTGAGCTTCCGGGTACCTCAGGTGTAGAGGGAGCTGGTCTTGCAGTAGTCCCTTTCGCCGGTCTTCCTCGAGCCATGGTTTGTCCGAGCGTCAACCATGGTGGGCGCCACTGTTGGTATTTGGTCCAACCACCAAATACCAGAAAGTAGGAACCAAAAGATTAATGAAGAAGAGTGGAAGCTTACAGATAAATTAACAGAAGACAAAAGACTCTCCCAATTAATCTCCTGTATCCCCTTTTACAATGCCTCGAGGGGGATATTTATACAACTCTGGGACCTCTTTTTGACCCTTTTACCCTTTTACATTTACACACACACCAGACCGGGTCGTTCTGAGGGCAGAATTGTCCTCCCAGCCCCAGCGTACGTGGCTCTCGAAGCTTCGCTTCATCGTCTGTCATCGCACGTCCATCATTGCACGGCCCAGCCCAGCTCGCGGAGACCCTCGGAGGTTGCTTGCGGCCCAACACGTCATCCTACGTCAACCAGCAGTCCAACAATCTCACCTTCATCCCAATCCACCTTTCACTTAGAATCTACACGGTGACTTTCGCATGCACCACTTGACTCGATCAACTTCCGACGCAGGTGTGCCAAGTAACTTTCGTCGGCCAAACTGCACCCAGCTTCTGCAAGCCGCGTCAAACACGGCTTCCGCAAACCAAATCAGACCCAATTTCCACGGGCCAAATTTGTCTTGTCTTTCGCAACTCACGCCCGACCTGGCTTCCACGGGTCAGCGACTCTCTCGACATCCGTGACCTGGCTTGCCCCGCTGGGCATGGGGTGGCCAATATTCAGGCCCACCCCAACACTTGCAGTCCTAGAAAGCTGAAAAGACCAAGCTGCAGCTCCTACACTTACTACTTATCAGCCAACACAAGCAAGCACCACAGGTTCAACTGTTGGTCACTAGGTCTAAAAGCAATTCTTGTTGCTTCTGTTCATCTAGAAACCGAGCTGCACCTGCACATTGAGGCCCCCTTTGGATCACAGGTGAAACACCAGTGAAACAAAGGAAACCAATCCTATGGGAATGATGACATCATCAGCCCTTTGGTTTCACAGGAATGTTTCTGGAGGAACGCCGAAGGAAAGGATTGGCTCTCACTGTAGTCACAGGAAATGAAAAATCTGGTGTGAGTTCATGGAAAACATAGGAATTGACAAGGCGTGGCGCTGGCTCGCGTGGTGGTGGTGGAGGAGCAACGCCGGACGCGCAGACCTTGGCGTCCGAGAATGACGAGGAGCCCCCCGGCATGAGCTGCCGCTGGGGCCACCGCCTCGAGCACCTGCCACAGCACTACCGCGTGATGCGGAGCGGGGCGTGCGTCACGCAGCAGAGCACCAGTGCCACAGGGAAACAAGCGCACCGCATGCAGCATGCTGCCGTACACTCCGCCATCGCCGCGGTGTGACTTGAGCGTGAGGCCACCGAACGGGATGAGCTGCTCACCGCTCTCCACGCTGCCACCATGCTGCTCCTTCACCGCCATTCGCCCAGCGCCTAGCCCCCTCACCATGGCGACTCGGGCATGCGGGCCTGCCCCGCGCCGATGGATCTGTAGCCGCTGGTGGCGGATCCGGCATGGCCGACGCTGGCACGGGCGTAGTGGGGCATGGGAAGGGAGAGGGGTGTGGGGCATGGGAGAGAGAGTTGCGAATCAATGAAGGGAGAGGAGCGTGGGGCTGCTGCACGCCCGAAGCTCCCTAGCCAGCTGAGGAGCTTGTCCGCCTCGAGATGCGTCGCCGCCTGGAGCTACCGTGCGCCTGCGATGGAGACCGGCGAGGAGGACGCGCATGCAGGCGCCCACTGTGCGGATGAGGCAACGGCCGGCTGTGCTAGCTACGACGGCTCAGCGGCGCTAGTGCTGACTGCTGCCTGTCCTAGACCTAGCACAGCGTGGGTGGAGGGAGACGAAGGAAAGCCAGTGCTTGTTCCAGAGGAATCTTTCCTACGCTCGTCCTTTCCTATCCTATTCCTTTGATTGCCCCGTGAGCCAAAGGGGGCCTGAAGCTACCAAAAATAGCTGTTGTTCTGCTAAATTGATACAAAGATGATGAACTAGCAGCTGCACCACTGCTGCTGACCTCGGCTAAGAAGTGACCAAAGAATCTGTTAGACCACTCGTACAGGAAGAACTAGAATTGATGAACAGAACCTGAGCTGCTACTGCGGGGAAGCAGGCAGGGTCTGTACGGGCTCGGCCATGTGTGCACGGCGTCGGTCTGCTCATGCTCTGCACTGCTCCAAACCATACCAGTGGAAATCAATGCAACAAGCGTAGACTGGTAGTCTCCTGGAATCACTGGCGAGCGCCGGTCGATGCTGGACGAGCGCTTAGCGCTAAGTCCGCATAGTCAGGGCAGGCACTGCTCAAACGAGTGTTGGCAGTCCTTATGGATCATTTATAACCACCAACTTATGCCTAAAAGGAGAGAAACTATCATGCTTTAACACATAGACATATGCTATTAACAGAATTCCACTTGTACCCCTAGTGTTAATGATTTTGTAGGTTTATTAAAGGAAACAAGTGGAACTGCACAACACAAATGAGAAAGCGTAAAGGAGAAATACGAATTTAGGAAATATGCAACCAAGAATAAGAAAGAAGCCCACCTTTATTGCATATCTAGGCCCATTCATAACCACAGGGGCGGTCCAAGCCCAGAGGAGAACCAACCACGTGAAGGCGGTGGCCGAATAGCCCCACCAGGGGGGTGGCTAGTCCCGGGGGCGGCCGGTCCCCTGGTGGCCCCTCCCGGGCCCAGTTTTCTCAGGCGGTTGATAGGACGGTTCCCTCCAGATGGTTCCACTACGATCAGTGCAAATGGAAAGTGTAAACCGCCCTTTGGAGGTCGGTTTGGATCCTTCCATGTGAGGATGATCCTTTTGCATAGAGCCCCCTCCTCTCAAGCTATAAAAGGAGGCCTCCTCTCTTCACCATTCATTCATTCACCAACACAAAGAGGTCACAATGTAGAGAGGAAGAGCAAGCTCCAATCCATTAGCTTCTAGCTAAATTAGTAAAGGAGTGAGAGAGGGAAAGAGCTAGAGTAAGAGCGGAGTCAAAGCAGTTCTACCTTTGGGTGGACGAAGTGCCGGGCTTGTCGCCCTCACTCCAACTTGTACCTCTATGATTGTCTTGCTACTTGAAGTAATAAGTTCGTGTTCAACTTTGGTTTAATTCATTAAGCATGTTACTTTCATAAAGCTACTTGTTTGTGGGATCGTCGTTCGTCCTTTGGACGGATGCTCTAGTAAGAGGACTCCTGATAGAGACGGATGTTCCTGATCACCGCTAGAGTAGTAGTCACCTTCATAGACATGGTGTCGATGTCAGAGTCTACCTTCGTATGTTGCACACGCCCACAGGCAGAGGGGTAGGTGGCAGGTGGTGACAGCCCTATCCACTCGTACCAGCATTCCCCCATGTTAGGCCATGGAGTAGCGCTGATACTAGTATCGCTTGGCAGACCAAGTGCGTCAGTGGGCTTGAAGCAAGCAAGTAGTGGGAGAGTTATCTTTGCTTAAGGTTTCTTTCCTTAGACAAACCTCTCTACCCAAGCTACTCTTCATCTTATCATTCTGGGAGAACTAATTTAGAGATCTCTTACACCTCTGTTTCCTATGGAAATACGATACCCTGAATACTTCCGGGTGAAGGCTACAACGGTACTTCCGTGCGCTTGCAGACTTTTCTGCAAATGCTAAGAAGCACCAACAACGAGCAAGCTCAGTGAAGGATTGCCGACTGGTAGCGCTCCTGTCTGGTCCCAGCACGAGTGCTCACGATTGGACGCTCCAAAAATTAGTCGATTTATGACCCAAACCAAATCCAACAGCCACGAAATTGAATTCAGGTAATCCTAAGGCAGTAGATGGGCTATCCCTAAGAAATCATCACCCAAAGTTTGGTCAATCCATGGAGAAATCAGATCACGGCCAAGAACATGAAAAAGTCGCCCAAAAAGAAAATTGTCGATTTCTCTGTGCTCGTGTTGAATTGGTTCGAATCACTTGGTAGACAAGCTCAACACATGTCGCTGCACGAATCAAAGCTAAAGAAATGAACCAAAACGGTCTCAAATTGACGAAAAAAGTTCTCCAAAAATAGCTCCAAAAATCACATGATATTGCAAAATTCAGATTTTGGAGAGGGAAACAAGTGGAGCATGAATTTGATCCTTGGATTACTTCACGAGGTCCGGTTACAAGCCACTCCTAGCCAAATCAAAGGTAGGATGACAAAAAGTTCAAAAACAAGAGCCACTCCTCTCTCTAACCCTAGCCTCCTCTCAACACAACACAAATGAGAGTGACCCTCTAAGGATGGCTGCCCAACCAGCCCCTTGACATATATATAAGCGCCCATCAAAAGACCAAAATGCCCTTACATGATGCACACAACCTAAATACCGTCTAGGGGTAAAACCATCCAGTTTTTCTTCATCGATCCGACAACCACCGTGACTTCTCCTGGTAGACCTGTGTCCACGCAATCTCCCCGATGCCGCCACGTGTTGTCCATCTGCATCAGGACCTCCGCCCGGGTTTTGAGGTGTAAACCCGCGAAACCCACCACCGGTGGTCTTGAGGCAATACCACTGAACCGTCGCCGATGGTTTTGAGGACAAACCACCAAACCGCCTGCAAGTAGCGTAGTCCATACGCGTCCCCCGCCGATGGTTTTGAGGACAAACCACCAAACCTACTGCGAGTAGCGTACCGCATACGCGTCCCCCGCCATGTACACTTGCACTCGTCGATGTCCCAAGTGTCAGCCGCCATGGCTGGCCACCCGGCCGTCTGGTCCGTCAGTCCAAGCCTAGCATCTACCCTTCACCGCCGGCACGCCCTACTTGACCTTCTCCCGACTGTTGCCACCACCTCTGGACTCCACATCTACACAACACAAGCCAAGAGACATGTTTCAACACATAACCCTGTGCCAGGGATTAGTAGAACTACCAAAACCAATCGTGCACCAAAGTGTTGGCATGTTGACAATCGCTCATCACACTCAACATAAAGATGCTACACAATGGTATGGAAAAACCATGTGTCCGCACATAGACTACGTGTATGTTTTTCACCATTTTGTACACATGTTGTCCATTGTGACGTCTCTCTGGAGGGTGTTCATCCTCTAGGATAGTGCCATAGTATTTTAAGTACAATTTGTTGTGGTACTTGTGACCTATCCTTAAGAAGGGACGGTTCCTTATGTAAACAACCTTCTTGATCGTTCTAGGTACACCCATTTAGTATCATCCAAACTAACCAAGCATCATGTCTTGCCTTTGAATTATCTGAACAAGGCATACAATGTGGGGTGATCATTTATAGTCAAAAATATTATTGAGCTTAATGTGAAGACCTACTTTCAGAACGCATCGTGCATCTCTTCCCTATGCCTCCATAGATTCTCAAATTCTTCCATCACAGGCTCGAGGATCATGTCCATATCAAAGTCTAGTTGTTGAGGGCCATAAACAAGAACAGTGAGGAAAAGGTATTTTCTCTTCTGACACTGGTACATCTAGATGTTGTACATGGTCAGGGTCATTGTCCAAGTGTTGTGGCTGCTCAACATCTCATTGAAGGGAATCATTCCATTGGTGCTCAAGGCGAACCGTACATTCCTTGTGTCTGAGATGAATAGTTTGTTGTTCTTATTGAAGTCTTGCCACTGACTACTATCGTAGGGTGGGCAATCACATCAGCATCGACCTTGTGCTCATGGTCCCCACCATGTCATGAGTGCGGCTTTGTTAGGGTTCAAGAAGATACGCCTCAAGCGGTCGGTCACTGGCAGGTACCACATTACCAAGGCAGGAATGTTTCTCTTTTGTTTGCACCAAAATTTAGACTGGCGAACGCAAGAGTGAAGCTTCTCAGAGAAGTGCTGCTGGAATCGGCTAAATGCTGATAACAACCGGATTTGGGGAATCGGCTAAAGTCAGAGTGGATTGGCTAACCAGAATCGACTATCTGAAGGAGCGTATAGGCCACATCGACTTCGATCCAGTTACATGAAGAACAGCGCATCAACGACGCGGGACTCTACAGGACGGAATAGTAGGGCCCAAGTTATCTAGATTAGGAAGTTTTTGAGTCTTTTTCCTTATTTGCAAGTCGTATTAGGGTAGGACTTAGTCAAAACCTAGGGTATAAATATATAAGCCCCACCACCTTGTAAACGCTCTCGACATTCAATACAATGTTTTTGGCTTCGGCCACCAAACCCTTAGTTTCTTAGGATCTCGGCGAGTTTCTTCATCAAGCTAGGCTGCATCGGGTCATCCGACCTCTGGTTTGCTGTAAGTACCATCATGGCTTTTACTTTTGTTAGATAGGATCGATTCGACCTCCTATCGACCATGAGTATGGCCAAGGGGCTTGTATTTTTGCTTGATTTGGCTGGTTCGACCTCTTATCTATGCAGTAGCACTTTTAACAGTTTATGTTATCGTTTGATAGGGCCGGTTCGACCTCCTATTGTATATGTTAGCATAGGCTAGTTATCGGCTCTATTAGGTTTGGCAGCCTAATAGATTCATTAAGTTACCCATGGCCAGTTATCGGCTCTGCTAGGCTTGGCAACATGGTAGATTCATTAAGTTACCGATGTTGTTAGTTTTTATTGTTTATTTATTGCAACAACATCTTTGCCTAATCAAGATTGGTAGATTTAGCTTATATCTTCTTAGATTCGATTGTCATCAATGCTTATCATGTTTAATTTTTTTGCTTTGATGATTGATCTCGTGCTTGCATTAGCTAGATTATATCAGTCTTGTTCGTGACATGTGCACGTTCTAGGGTGTAGATAGTTTTTAACGGTAGTTTGTTCTGCATTAATGTTGTTTATGCACCTAGTTCGTTCTCATGTCGGTATTGGCAAAGTTAGCCGATTCACCAGAACTATCACCCATGACATCATGTATATGCTCTGTTTAAAGCTAGTTGGTTTGTTAAGCTTGCTTACTAGATCCGTTCTACTAAGCTAGTTGGTTTGTTAAGCGTTCTAGGGTGTAGATAGTTTTTAATGGTAGTTTGTTCTGTCTTAATGTTGTTTATGCACCTAGTTCGTTCTCATGTCGGTATTGGCAAAGTTAGCCAATTCACCAGAACTATCACCCATGACATCGTGTATATGCTCTGTTTAAAGCTAGTTGGTTTGTTAAGCTTGCTCAATAGATCCGTTAGCTTTAATATGGTTTATTGCACATGTGTAGGATCTTTTATATGTTGTATTGAATAGATTAGATTGGCTAATGGCTTTGTTCTCTTCACGCTTACTCGAATAGCCGATTTAGCTGCTTCTTTACTGTCTATAGCACGTATCATGAATGATTTATGCTTTCTTGCATTTTTAGCCATTTATACCATGTCATGATCAATTGTCTTATTCATGCATATTTATTTATCAAGTTTATTTATAAATGCATGTTGGATGTTGACTCTCTAGTCAATGCCCTAATCGGATCGGCTATTTAGCCACATTGAGGAACTGTCTGGAATCGCACCGGCAGGTTCCATAATTTGACTATTTTTTTCCTCGTCAATTTCAGGGTCAAATTGACTGGCACGCCTCGGACTCAATCGACCGGATCATCTACTGAAGAAAGCCACGGGGATCGGGGAGACGTTCACGCTCTAGTCTGTCTGGCTCACGAGAGGCGGTTGGCGTGAGGAGTCACATTTTTACGCCAACATCTTCTTTGCATCGTTGCCTAATGGGGTTTCCTCTGGAGGTTGAGATTCTTGTACTGCCTTTTTCGAACCCTTCTTATTCCTCTTGTTCTAGGTGGAGGCTTCTCCGCCACTGTAAAGATCATTCTCCTTGTACCGAGTGGCCCCACACCGAGGACATTTTTCTAGATCTTGAAACATATCACCATGAAAAATGATACAATGGTTGGGGCATGCATAGATTTTTTTCAACACCCATTGTCAATGGATTTATAACCTCTTTCGCTTTTTTTGTGTTGGCGGGAACTAAGTTAGGCATCGGCAGCACCCATAATAGAAGATGCAACAAATCATCGAAACTGCAGTCCGACCGGCGTACTTAGCGTTCAGGATGAGTAGCTCAAACAAAACGAAGTAGTGTCCTATGTGTTGGACAACTCTTCTCAACATCATAAACAATCTCTTTTGACACCATTTTCAACCTCTCTAGGTTTTGTAGACCCTTCTTCTATTGCAATATTTGTGGTCCAAAGGCCTGAAGCATTTCCTCTAAGTTGTCAAAATCTTCTGCATCCCCCACAAATGCTCCACCATCATTATTGTCAACACCACCAATGTCATTGTTTCCGTGACAAGCACCACCTGCTTGTTCATTGCCAAAGTCATCACCACCACCTGCTTGTTCATCGGCGCACGATCTATTTGTGCAGCAAACGCGCCTGAGCATTGGGACAAGTATTGTAGGGTTTTGGCATCGTCTTCTTGATCATCACCATTGTCTTCAAGAACCATGACTTCACCATGATAAATCCATATGGTGTAGTCCAGAACAAATTCTCGTGTAATCATATGTAATCGGACGTGTTACACATCTGAAAATGCCATATGATTCTTGAAATCTTTCTAGGGACAAATAATTGTAATATTATTCTCTGCAAATGTCGCTGCATGCATCCTTCTCCGTTGCTTCAATAAATTTGTCCACCTGTGCACAACAGCATGGTGAGAATCTAAACAAACCATACATCCAAGAAGTCTTGTCCTCTATCTTTAAAAAAACAAAGAAATAATTACTTACTTGAGCAACTAGTGTGTAATCTCTATAAAAATCATGAAAGAGCAACTAATAAAGGGTGTGAACTCGTTTCTCTAACTAATAATTGTTAGCAACAATTATTAGCAACAATTAGTAGCAAAAAATATTTCTCCCCAATTATTAGCAACATTTTTTATAATTATTTGCAACAATATATACTAGATGGTTAAAATATAAATTTCATAAACAACAATTAGCAACAATTAGTAGCAACAATTTCATGAAACATAATACAAAATTAAAAGGGGAAACACTAGATGTAGAACATGCTTCTCTCCATACATATGAAACTAGGGTGGTCTCCACTAAAATCAAGCTAGATCGACTAATTGAGGGTGCAAGCTCATTTCTCTAAGTAATCTACACTAATAGTTTTAAAACTAAGCCCTAGTTTGCTCCACACAAAGCTCAAGCTCCATGAAAGAGAGAAAACAAAACTCTAATTTCCTCACTAACCAACCATTCAAACTTGAATTAAAGAGTTGAAATAACATTTTCTTACCTCCTACAAGTTCTCCATCAAAGGATTTGAGATCAAAACCTCCCTCTTAGTAGAACAATTTTTGGGAGATGTCCAAGGCCTTCCAAGCCTTTTTTTGCATGGAGGAGTGAGTGGTTCAAGAGGAGGAAGAACGTAGTTGGCTGCCACTTATACAAACCAATGTAGGGGTGGCTGGTAATACCAACCGCTCCTATAGGCTGATATTACCAGCTCTCTCTATAAATCACCCATTTATACGGGCAGTTGGTAACATTAGCCACTACAGTGAAAGATGGGGTGTTCTCGTAGAGCTTTTTTCACGTAGTAAGACCACGCCCTGAGCTGTGGCCCCGTCGCAACGTCATTGGTGCATGTCCCACCGGCGTTCCGAAGAAAACAGATGATCGATGGAGGCATCATGGCGATGGGGTGTGGAAGGCTACAAGCCTATATGAACTTATCAAAATCTCAGTGAGAAGTTGGGTCGAGTTGCGCGAAAATCTCGCTGCATTTCCAATTTCTTCACGTGTGTTCGTCGCCTATGGTTTTAGTCGTGCGGTCACCACCTGCTGGTGTCGTGTTGCTGCTGAGCTTGATAACGAGGGCTCGGTTCCAACACCTGCGGCCCTGCGCCTCCTCAATGATCGTGTGTAACATCTGCGCGTACGTGGATCTTTGCTGTCACGGATACTACACTTCTCAACCGCATTCTTTTCGTTGTTGACACATACTTCCATGTCACTAGAAACAGTAAAAATCCGAATCTCGTGCGCGGAAAAAACAATAAACAACCATATATAAGAGGAAGGAATAATTCGTTGCCGACTGGCTAAGGATGTTATTGAGGGGCCTGACAACAGCCGGCGACGATGGCGGGCGCCTAAAAGCCAACGATGATCCCGCTATGAACAAAGCAGAGGATGGCTCCGATGCCCACGGCATGGCCATGCACGAACCCGCACCACCTGGTCCCGGCGACGAGCAGCACACCTCCGACGAGGAACACGGCCCTACGAGGTACGAGCCCATGCATCATGTCCAGCAGTTATTATATAACCATCATCATCAATCCTAATAATCATCATTTTATATAGGGTGCACACATAAGGGTAATATCCAAGATGAGAATACCATGATATCCATGTAATCGTCAATTTCATCCTTTTACTCATGGATGCCCGGATGTCCTTCAGTTGGGGCCGGCATCTGTAGCTGTAGCAGCAGCAGGCGCACTTGCAGTCACAGTTGCAGTTGCAGCAGGCATATATGTTGGCTGATAAATGGGCAGCTACAAAGAACACCGACGCGGCAACGCCCATCTGTACCCTATTACATCGCATTTGACCTGCCAAAAACGCCGAATGCCAAAAGCGTCAGGGGTGAAAATCGACTATATCAGCTCGAACTCTTTTACTACTCTGCAGTCTGCACATGAACATCTTTTTTTTTTGTTGCAGGGGTATTGGATCAAAACTTGGAAAAAGGTTACAAATATATATAACTTTATTACAATCGGTAAAAATCGACTATATCAGCTCAAATTCTTTTACTACTCTGCAGTCTGCACATGAACATTTTTTTTATTGCAGGGATATCGGATCAAAACCTGGTAAAAAGTGACAAACATATAACTATGCAACCGCACCTTGTTTCGCGCATCCTGAGCCAGAATTGCTAGTATTCCGGCAGCCATATCCAGGGCTAGAACCAGAGCGCGGACAATAACGGCATCAGCCACATTCGCCATGCTGTGTCTACTCTCGGGTTCTTATCTGACGAGAGGAATTGTGGGAGGAGCGATGGCATACCGTAAACGAAGGGTGGCGGTGGCTTTGTATGTATACATGACTGCTAACTCACAGAATAAAGCTGGCGAGGAAAGTATAAGTGCAACAGGAGAATCTGTTGTCCTCCAGCCGAGGTATGCAGTTTTGAGGATAGATAAATTAAACTGTCTAAAGAAGCAAAGTGTCTTATGCCTTCCTTCGATTCTTGTTCATGTATTTCTTCCATAAAAAATCCCAAGCTTGTGTTCAGGGTAGCTTTCCCTGAGGCTTCAGGCTTCGCTGAGCCACCGGCACCACACATGTAATGTGAGACCTCGCGCAATCCATGGGCCAAGTTGGATCATGCCAAATTCACGCTACTGTAGCTGATCTAGTGCTACTACTAGTTTAGTCCCACGCTGGAAGTTGAGACTGAACTGAGCCAGCTCAAACACCTAGGCCAAGGACATCTAGAAATCTTCGTTTAATTGTTTTGCGCGAGGCGAGAATAAAAGTGAAGCAGGTTGCTACGTAGGCGGGGCCCACCCCACAACAGAGCGGGCCAGAGCTGGGGTGTTACATGTAACAGGAGGCGCACTTCTCTTTTTCTTTTAGATTTGAAGCAATTTTAAGATAATGAAGCAAATTTTGTGTCCTTGACATACGAGAAAGGTAATAAGCGCTCCTGCCAAGTAACGCTCGGGCCTCGCGTCACTCCTCTTGGGTGGCACGGGCAGAACTGTCGGCATCCCAGAAGCCACCTGGCAATGCTCGCTACCCCAGCCTTTCATCGCTGAAGCATGCGACCAAAAGCCCGTGCCAGTGCAGGGATGGCAATGGCAAGTCTCCTTTTCCTTGCAAGGTGCCGCGGTGACGGCGGTGGCCATGGCACAACATGACCTCGATCTACAACAGGAACCTGGCCACGACATGGGGTACTACCAACGATGCAAGGCCTAAAACATCATCCTTCACTGATGTTCTAGGAGCTCATGGTGCGGGTGCCAAAGGACATCTATTGGATCATCGAAGATTCCTTTAGGATCCCAATACCGTGATCTCATGACCAAATTTGTTTTGCCTATGGCTAGATTGGTGCCCCCTAAGCTGTGCAATGGTGGCATGGCATGACGACCGATGGCGACTTTCATTATGGTGCCTTAGTTGTTATGGTGCACAATACACCGGATATGGAGGGATCCAAGGGTGGGATCTCTCAGAGGCAGGCGGCAGAGCAGATGTAGTAGGTGGTGTGAGCTGCCTATGGTCGGCGCTGTGTCGGCGGTTGGCCTACGATGGTGGCCTTCTTGCAGTGGTCCCCATCCATGGCTCGTTGGGGCTCAGATTTGGGCATGGCACAACATGACCTCTACAACGGGAACCTGGCCACGGCATGGGGTACTACCAATGATGCAAGGCCTAAAACATTGTCCTTCACTGATGTTCAAGGAGCTCACAGTGCGGGTGCCAAAGGACCTCTGTTGGATCATCGGTGATGCCTTCAGGATCCTAATATGGTGATCTCATGACCAAGTCTGGTTTGCCTATGTCCAGATTGGTACCCCTAAGCTGCGCAATGGTGGCATGGCATGACGATCAGTGGCAACTTTCATTATGGTGCCTTAGTTGATCTGGTGCACAATACACCGGATATGGAGGGATCCAAGGGTGGGATCTCTTGGAGACAGGCGGTAGACCAGATGTAGTGGGTGGTGTGAGCTGCCTTTGGTCAGCTCTGTGTCATGGCTGGCATATGATGCAGCCTTCTTGCGGTGGTCCCCGTCCATGGCTCGTTGGAGCTCACATTTGTTCCTTGTATGGGTGGATTTGAGCTCCCCATGGCATTGTTGGTAAGCTCCCCATGGATCTAAGCTCCTCATTATTGGTGGATGTGGTCGATGTATAATCATCAACACTTTAGACCTTGGTGGATGTTGGCATATGTTGTCATTGGAAGTTGGCTGGATGCTAGGTGAAAACGGTTATCTTGCTATTGGGTTGACGACGACAATGATGTATTTGGGAGCCATATCCTTTGGAGACGCCTATTGATGCACCCATCCTATATTGATGTGAATCTTGCAGGTGAAATCATTGTCCATGTTGGACGGGCATGTTCCTTTCTAGAGGGGTTGTCTTTACAATTCCACGTGTGGTTCCCACTTTGCTAGCTTTGTTTTGATATAAAAGTTTCTCTAAACAAGAGGGTCTAAAAGATTGCTACTACATAAGATCAAATTTTGAGGCCTAAAATCAAGCTTTTCTAAGTAAACTAGGATGTGAAGGATTGCTACCGCATAAGATCAAAGCAGTCAGGTTCACCAGCACCAATAACAAATCACAGAGTCACTCCGCTCCGCGTCGCTCCCACGCGGGAAGCTCGGGCGGCCAACCCTAGCCGTCGCCGCTACCACTGCACCCTCACCCTCCTCTTCCAGCCACGCAGCCGGAGCCGGCCACTGGCAAGGCCGCACGGCCAGCTGGGATGGCTGCGGTGGGGCCCTCTCTCATTCAACGGAGTGGTGGCGCAGGAAGTTGCGGCCAAGTGAGGCGACTCATTGTAAGGTCCTAATGGCTAGAGGGGGTGAATAGCCTATAAAATTTCTTGTAAAATACTAAAACAAGTGGTTAGTACTTAAGATGGCGAAGCCCTACTATCACTAGCTCAACTAAGCTATGCAAGCCACCTACCCAAATCTAGCAAGATGCTATGATCACTAAGCACAACAACAAGCCAAGGTTGCTATCTTACTCCTAGTGAACAAAACAACTACAACTAATTACCGCTACAGAGCTAAACTAGCAACTAGCACTACACAAGATATAACTATGAATGCAAGAGGAAAAGGGAGGATTGGATTGTTATACCGCCGATGTAGAGGTGATGAACCAATCAATAACAATCACAATCACAAGAATGAATTCTTGGAAATCAAGATAACACAATGATTTTTTACCGAGGTTCACTTGCTTCCCGGCAAGCTAGTCCTCGTTGTTGCGATACACCACTTGGAGATGTGCCCGCTAAATGGCGTCACCTAGCCAACCCCACAGCCTCGGGTGCGGTACTATCAACATAAGATGGGGATCCTCCAAGTCATGAGCAATCCACTAGAGTAGCCCATTGCGATCTCCTGTGGGGAAGGCTCAAGAACCCCTCAGAAGATGATGATCAAAGGCCGGAAACAATCACCAATTCCACTCACACGATGCTCCAAGCTCTAGAGCGTCTAGGTGTCGTGAAACACCAAGAGTAACAAGCCCTCAATCAGCCCAACACGCTCAACTAGTGCCACAAGATGCAAGAACACAATGCAACGCACTAGAGGCTCTTCAATCTCACTCAAATGATGAACTCAAGTGTGCAACAGAGTGGATGGAGTAGCTTTTGCTCAATATATGTTTTCTCAGCACTTTGGGGGTTGGAGCGATGGAGTATGGCCAAACACACCCTATATTTATAGCCCCAACCCATGGAACTAGACATTACTCAAAAGCCGCCCATGACATGGTCACTACCATGCAATGGTTGTGCCCCTCTAACGGTCATTCGGAAATATAGCTGTTGGGGTGAAGTGGTCACCGACGTGCCATGGCAGTGCACCGACGTGCCATGGCGGTGCACCGTTGTGCCATGGCGGTGCACATTTTCTCACTTCACAAAACTGCACCTCTCTGGAAAAATAGGGTAGTGCACAACCATGCCATGGCGGTGCCCACTTTACTCACGTTGTGAAATAGCTCTTCTAGAAAATAGGGCGGCGCACCAGACAACCATGGCGGTGACCACCTTTGAACAAGCATGAAATCGGTGTCCTCTGGCAAAATAGGGCGGTGACCACGGTGGTGCACAGCTATGCCAGGGCGGTGCACAGCCATGCCAGGGAAAGTGGTCACTGGATATGGTTGTGACCACCCTAAGGCAAACCCTGTGCTAGCACCATTTTGGATACTCGATTCAATCCATGGTGTCTCTAACTCCATTCCATAAGTATTGCTAACCCTCAAATGATTTCCAAATCATGTCATGAGTCATGTTAGCATTTTCTAGAGGATTTTTATAAAACCATTTTTGCTTACACATGGAAACGTGTCACTATGCCTAAAAGCAATGCATGAGCTCCAACCCCTAGTGGCACTTGATCATTGTATCATCTAATTAAGAACCCCCTCTTAATAGTGCGATCATTTATCCTAAATGTGATCACACTCTCTGTAGTTTCACAATCACTAAACCAAAAATGCCCTACCAAGATATACCTTCGCCTTGATCTCCATGGGCCTTTTCTCGATCCTTGAAGCTTGATCATACCACCAAATTCAACATGTCCATCACCATGATCTAGTGGTCATCACCATGCTCCTTCATCTCATATGTTGCTAATATATATTCTACATACACTTAGTGAAATCATTAGCACTAGGTGTGTCATCAATTAGCTAAAACCAAATAAGAGCTTTCACTCGTTCGAGCCGCGTGGGGCTCAGCGAGGTCACTAATCTTCGACCGTGGTGGCACCGGTCAGGCCCAAACTATTGGGAATATGCCCTAGAGGTAATCATAGAGATGATGATATTACGATGGTATCCATGACATGTATTAAGTGTTCATTGAATATCCATTATAGGCAACTTGTATTGATTGACAATTATGTGAATTTTTTTGAAACTCTTTTACTTGATTGGTTATTCTAAAGTTGTCCCTGGTCATCGTTCTTGTGAGAACACACTTGAATATTAGACTAGCACATGTATTAGTTGATGGCTATGTTTCACAAGTCATGGACATGGAGATGTCGAACTAATAATATGGGCACGTGTGAGACACGTAGGCTGAACTGACCCAAAATGAGAAAGTCTCTATTCACATCATGTACATTATGTCGTTCGACCTGAGATTATGGTATGTACTCAAGATGTGAAACAACCTACTTAGGGACTATCAAACACTGCTCCGTAACTGGGTAGTTATAAAGGTGATCTTCAGGTGGTTGGGAAGCATGTTGTGAGACAAGTTAAGATAGAATTTGCCCCTCTCTGCGTGAGAGAGATATCATTGGATCACTCAAGTGATTGGATCAACAAATGCATGGCTGTTGACGGTAGTTAATGTCAATTATTAACCATCAACATAACTTACAGACCTGTAAAATGATGATCACCAACATAGGTCTAGGGGTTTGAACTAATCAATTCCATGAGTTTTGGTACATCTATGTTTTGCAGGGGTTAAACAGGAAAGAACTAAAGACAACTAAAAACACTAAATAGAAGTACCTCAAATGATGAATTGGATAGCACCATTTCGTAGAGCTCATCGAGATGATCGAAACAGATATATTATTTGCTATATTTGGAGTCCCGGATGAAGAAATATGAATTCTACACCTACGTATACAAAAGATGGTTCTAGAAGACACCACAAGGCACCAAAACGAACGGGACAGCAAACTGCCATAGAGGTAGGGTGCCCACCCTACTCTCTAGGGCACCCACCCTGGCCAGGCAGCCATTCAGTCTCTGTCTCGCAGATCGCCCTTCCACCGCCTTTGAGGATCAATAATCACCGTTCATTGAGCTCAGTTCGATCCAAGGGTTGACGTTAAGCTTGACGTGGATCAATGATGTGGCACTTGACGCAGATCGATGATGTGGCACCTCCACCAGGGGTATATAAGGACGCCCCCACCAGGCCTAGGAGCCATATCTCTTCTACATAGACAAATCTAGGGTTTCAATTCTTCATCCAAGTAGAAGAGGGTCCCTCTAGTTCATCTAGTTGTAGTTCTAGTTCATCTAGTTGTGTTTAGAAAAGGGAGAGAGGGGGAGCGAGCTGAGGAGCCAGATCTGTCAGATCTTCCTCAACATTGTACATTTGCAGCAACTGGTTCATCAGCAATCTCCAGGTTTTTCAATTATTATTTCTATGTTCTAAGTTCTTCATTTACATTCTTACTTTATTCTACTTGCTAGAACTCTGCTTGTATTGAGTGCTCTAGTTATTCCAGATAATTAGAGTAGTAAATGTTAGCGTAGACGTGGTGTCTAGGCTATAGACTACCTGAGTTTGCGCCCAATCTCACGATTAGTTGTGGTAGCCCCAGAAGTGACAGCTCTGTCAGGCCATTGCAATCCACCCCATTTGGGTTGGTGTTTCATAGAGCTTTTTGGCAGCCTTCCCTCAACTACTTTGTTCCCAGTCTCTTTTGAGAGTCGAAAAGGTACTGTTTCTCCAAAGTAAGTAAAGTATAGTAAGCATGATCTTGATCATCCATTCAACTTAGAAAACTCTAGAAGGTTCCTCTCTACCCACCAAAAATATATATATCTTTCTTTTCTTACCTTTATCCTTGGATGGCCTTGATTCTCTAGTACACTTCACGTTCCCCTGGAAATCAATACTCTGGAATACTCCTGCGTGAAAGCTACATCGGTATCTGTGCACTTGTGGATTATTCTGTTTGCGTTTAAAATACCCAACAATGGTCGTGCTTGGGTTAAGTGTTAACCCACGAGTTGAACCATATATCATGTCACAAAGGGAATAACCTGTATGTGGTCGTAGTGGTTTGTCTGATATGATCTTTATGTGCACATAGGAGTTGTCACGCCTTGCTAGAGGCCGCTGTCAACTATTGGGTGAGTAGGAGTACTCGGCCCATGTCTATGTGTGTGAGAACCCATAGGGTTGCACGCTCAAGGGTTGGAAGCCTAATTCGGGTTGGACCCGAGTTAGACAAGGTTTAGGGTTTCCTGATGGGCCTCCAGGACGACGTCACATAGGGACGCCTATATAAGCGAGGGGTATGGGTGAGGATCCATTTGATCGATTCCACGCTGTCTCCTACCCCATGCTCAAGCCTTTGCTCCCCACGGACCTAGCAGTCCGAAGGCGCAACGCTTCTCCCTGCACGTGTGGGATTCCTCGAAGATGTTACATCTGTAGCACTTGGACGGATCACGTCAATCATCGTGGTTGGGATTGGTCAGTGACTGGTCGGTACTGGTTGGCATCTGCTCAGGAACGTGCTCGGATGATCCGTGAGCGAAAGACGTACTTGATGGATGACCACACAACTACACGGCACTGCTGCAACTCATTTGACTACATTGAGTCTTTTGATGCACCTGCGCATCTAGTGGTTATCCCATGACCTATATCTAGTAGTAGAGCCTGGTTTACGAGGAAGAAAATTTTTGTTTTCTGGCTAGCGTAGCACCCTCATAACCCTTAACGGATTGACACAGGGTGGTGCGGCAAAGACGGGCTTCTCCGTACTTGGTGTGCCATCGTTCTGGTGGTGAAGGATTGGATTTGGGCCCTACGGGTCTGGATCTGACGTCCTCGGTCCGGGATGGTGCTATCCCTCTGTCGGCAATACCCTGTTCCATGTGGTGGCTCGTCAACGGCGGCCGGCGTGCCGTTCGTCTTGTAGCAGCGGTGGTGGGTCAGATTTGGGCCCCCTGGGCCTAGATCTGATCCATGCTCAGCGTCGGGGCTGCCCGCCTTCTGAGTGAAGCTGATGGTCACCTTCCGATGAAGGTAGCCTTCCATGTTGGCCGGGCGCAGAGTCGATGGTGGTGGCATCAGTTTGGGTGAAAACCTTGCCTGGCAAGCTACGTCGAGCCGGCGGCGGTGGAACTCCACTCACCTTGTTGAAGGCGCTGCTGAAGCCGTTGGTCAGTCTGTCCTCTGCTGCGCCCGTGGGTGTTCAATAACTGGGTGAAAACCTAGCCTGGTTTCTCCAGGCCGGTGGCGGGGCCACAGGTGCATTGTAAAAATTCTTGTTCACCAAGGTCGGGCAGTTCTCCCATGTGGTCTCTGTGTTCGGTATTCAGCTCAAGGCGGAGGTCGCATAGGAAGGCGTAATAGCTCGGATGTTGGTTGGCAGGCTTGTATCTGCACCAAGTCATTGTGCTGTTGCCTTGGAAGAATCATACAGTCTTCAATGGTGGTCGGTGTCTAACGTTTTCAATACTTTTTTTAAAGTCTGACAAACGTGTTTTGGCGGCTTTGTCTTGATGTTGGTGATCGTTTTCTAGAGGAGTTGACATCACGGAGCAAGTCTATTTGTCACCTAGGACTACTCGAGCCCCTTGTTGGGGATGTAATTTTTACCATCAGATTCTTTTTTATTTTTCCTATTATAATAATTTGGCCTAATTCTACCCATACGTAGATGAAGCCGCATAGTTTCTATCATTTATCTAAAAAAATAAGATCAAAGCAGTTTTGAAACAACAACATAGAAAGTTGGAAGCTTAGTTTTTCTAGATGTCTTAGTCTTGTTGCTTAATGTCTTTTGCACACTTCTTTTGAGGCTTAGAGTCTAAAGGCTCTTGCAAACTTTGGTTGTGTATATCCACAGACACCGGATTTCTATCCATTATCTAAAAGTCCAGGAATGGTACAGCTTAATGTCAACCTTAAAACCAAGCCATAAGGCTCAAGGTCTTATAGCAAGAATAGGATCAAAAACAAAGCAACAAAGTTTAAACCCGTATCTAGGGCGAACGACCACAACTAGAAAAAAACTAAAAGCTACGCTTTAATTTGATACCGGAAGCACCATACAAACTTTGCAAAGACCGCTATTATCATTGTCTCCAGGTCTCTGTTGCAACCATGCTTGAACAACAGCACTCGTCCTTCTTATCCAATGGAAACCACTGTCAGACAATTATCCGTAAATCAGTAAATGTGTGTTAGACTTAACCTTGTTAGAAACAACTTCATCTCCATTTAACCATAAAGTGCCACATATACTACCGTAGTCCCCAACAAAATCTGGTTACCAAGCTTAGGACCAACACCATTGAGCCAAGACCCAAAGATATAGAGATTGGTGTGTGGTTGAATTCCAAAAATGATGTGTACCATATTTTAAGGTCACTCACAATGCAAGACTCTATCACAGAGGCCAAGACTATTTATTATCTTACATTTATGGTATTTTGCAATTTTTGTTGATGTCACTACAAGAATTCTTGGTTTGTGTGACAAAGTCAAACTGTCATGTAAAGTACAAAAAGTGTCGTAAAAAGATCCTTGTGACGATTTACCTAGCGTCACGAGGGTCGTCACAAAACAACCGTCATATGAAGTATTGTGACGATAGTTTGTTCTATCGTCACAAAATGTCATCACCTTTTGTGATGACACTTTTTGCGGCGTCACATATTGTGACCTTTTAAGATGAAATACGTCGTCACAAAATGATCAGTCAACGTGTCACACTATGTTGTGTCGTCACAAATGGTACAAAAACGGACGTGTGTTGCTATCTTTTTGTGACGGGTCATGCTCGTCATATAATGTGTTATAGATTTTGTGACACGCTCTTTTTGTCATTCATTGTACTATCTCTTCAAGTATTTCATGACGATGTTAGTATGTCATTATAGTCCCATCGATTATGTGACACTTTGTTTGTGTCACGCTTTTATATTGTCTAAAGATATTTTAAGACGACTGTATGGCGTCACAATTTCTCATACTATTTTTGCCAGTGCTACAGACATATACAGTGATGACATACATATACATTCATTCATCACATTACATAACATCAGAATTTGAATTTACAGATATATAGCATTAAACCCATAGGATTCTCATCACAAGTCTGAAATCATCCACACAAAAGACTTTAGGTCTGAAACCATCATGCATACACAAATTCACATAGTTCACATGTTCTAGTACTTGTTCCACTTCCAGCACATAGTTTCAGGTTCTAAACCAAGAGGTTCCAGCACAAAGTTACAGACAAATACATAGGTCTAATGAAGTTGCAAGACAACAAGTTCCAACTAGGTAGCAAAAGCTCAGGCATGAAGGCCACATACTCAGAAACTGCATTCTTACGTACCTTACTCTTTCTGAAGTTTGAGGACAGCTCGCAGGAGTGCATTTGTCTCATCAAATTTGGTATGCATCTCCTTCATTTCCTCTTGGGTCTGCAGAAGCAAACTTTAGTTATTTTCAAGTGCAGCTTGCTGAGCCTGAAGCTGTGCCTGCAACTCTTCATGCTTCCTAGCAGCTGCCTCTCTTTCAGCTTGGAGTGTTGCCTCAAACTAAGCTTGCATATGTTCTTGTGCTGCTGTCGATGAGGACTGACCGGACTTCGATGCTTTTTGGACACCAATGTTAGGAAGAAAGGTGGATGAGCGGCTGATGGCGCTAAGACTTTCATGAACAATCTGGGAGGTAGGCTTGTCTGCTTCTAATTCTAGCATTCTTTCCTTCTCTGCCACAATTCATTCCTACATAAAATGAATGCACTTAATAACAAGACATCAGAACAGTGTAGAAACAGGCATGTACTAGAGTACAGTAGATGTATCCAATCATTTTGTAACTTACATATACTTCATTAGCAAGAGGAGAGTGACCATTTTTGGAACTAGTCATACATTCCCCAAAGAAATCCACAGCATCCGGTTCTATGTTATTGTACTTAGACCTCTGCATCATGTACAAACCTTGGATTACTTTGAAGCACACATCTCAGTTTGCATTGCATAATAACAAAAGCATCCAGACATGAAAAGACAGACTATGGACATTAACACATCTTAGTTTGGATTACTACTATGGACATGGACAGTTTTATAGTTCAACTTTCTAGTTCAACTTAAAATTATCAATCTGAAATGGTTCTGGTGATCCTGCATTTGTCCTAGGTCATGTTCATCATCAATCTCATTTTCCTCTATATATACAAGGCAAAGACAAACTGCAGTGGATACAATATATACAAGGAAGGCAAAGACAGACTGCAGTAGATATAACATGGAAAGTTCTTATAAAAATGTAGACCAATGCTGATACATATACATGGAAAGTCCTTGCAGCAGAGTGCATATTCATATTGAGGATAGTAGAACAGCACAGAAGATAGCACATAGAAATCAAATCACTTTTTGAATGATACTTCACAGTTATGATCTAACAGCATATGTACCCCAAAACTGAAAGAAATAGTATTACCAGGCTATATCGATGGGCTATGTAGGACCTAGAACCAGTTTTTTGGTGAAGCTTCACATTGCCTCTGTTTAGTTTATTCTTTGCAGATTTCTCCTACACCACAAATGCAATACTCATCAGCTTGCTGCTAGTACATCAATGAAAATGATATTCTGAGATCAAAGCTTTACAGTGAAGGTGCCAAAATATTACTTCATTAAACATACATTTATTTATTAACAAAAATTGAATCTTTGACCAATTTCTAGTACCTATTCAGAGTATATATTTATAGAGCAAGGATGACACTTTGCATAATCTTGGACAAAGAACTCTACTTTAGCTTAGAAATAGTGAATCTTTCACCGAGAAGGTTTGATGCCAATTTTAGATAGAATATATCCTCTTCCGCTAAGAAACAGTGAACATTTCACCGAGAAGGTTTGATGCCAATTTTAGATAGGATATATCTTCTTTGTTGCTGCACAATTCACATGCAGAGTTTGATTGCACATTAACAAAAGCAGGGCATGTACCTGAGTCTTTTCATCACACCAGTACTTTACGAGCTCAATCCACTCATCTTTCTTCACTTTGGGTGGAGGTTCTTTGGCCATCAGCTATTCCATTGTCAGGGACTCATCAAAGTACTTCTTTTTTAGTTTCCACCTCTGCTGCTTGACTCCCTTCTTAATGATATCAGTGCATGCATCTTTGCTTGGTCCTTTATTCTTTACATCCACATCCAACCTAGTCTGCAGCCACACAAATCATTTATTACGCAAAATTTCTTACATGAACATACAGCTAGTAATGAAACAAAGAAGTTGTAGTGAAATAGATGTCTCATAGCCACTTTGTCAAGCACTTTTTGTACTTCAGCAGGCCCCCATCTTTCTCATAAAGCTTCCAAGATGTGAAGATAGGCAGCTTGTCTCTAAGAGCTACACCAGTTTCTGATGCCAGCTTCGCTGCCTGAAGTGGGACAACAGGTCTTTTCTTCCCTACAGCCACTTGGATAGGCATCCTGTTTCCTCTCTTTATCATCTTCTCTAAGCCAAGCCCAATGGTTTTCTTGCGTACTTCCTTTCGGGCCGCTGCATTGGCGAAAACATGCAAAATTGGTTATTATAGCAACCACAAATGTAGATATTGAATGTAGAAATTAATGGTTGCAAACACATATTCATTACCTGGAACCAAGTCACCAACTGGTTCTTCCTCATATGTATGACCCTCAGAGATAGCAACATCAACATGGTTACTTGAGTCATTGATGTCATTGCTCTGCCTAGAGCTCTATATACCTGGCGAGGCTTCTGTAGGAACTGATTGGTTAACACTAGTTTGGGATTAAGTTGGGGAAACAGGGGACGATTGGTTGTAGGACTAGGAGTAGTATACTCAGTGTTTGCACAAGGCATAGACATGGGTGGACTGGTGTTGGGTAGTCTACAAGAAATAATAAATGGGTTAGCACCAGATGTACTCCTAGCTATAGTTTGCCTGCTGAATTTCCTTGGACTAGGCTCTAAATTTCCTTGCACTGCACTAGAAGTGGGATTAGTTTTTGGGTTGGCTTTTGGATTGGTCTTTGAAGGAAAGGGTGTTCTTTCCCTAGGTGGTGGATGGCCTCCAGGCGAACCCATGGCTGCCTGCAGCCTAGTCAATCTGGAAGGCGTGCACGGTGGCAACTGGTTTGCAGGCAACTTTTGCTTCTTCTGCTGAGGGCGAGTTCCTAAAACCATCGCTCTTACCTGCCAAGAGAAACAATCACAGTCATCATCACAATGAAGTACATGTTTCAAATACAAACAAGATGCTTGTTAATTTGCCTAGTAATGCATCTCACCTTAGAATTATCCTCAATATTTAGTTCATCGTCATAGTCATCATCACATTCATCAGCGCTGTCAGTTTGGTCAGATTGGTTATCAATGTCAGAGGTTGGGTCATACTCATGGTCAGAATTAGGATTGGTAGACACTATTGCCTTCTGTTTTCCCTTTTCCTTTTTGGAAAAAACATCTCTAACTTCCTGAGCTAATATTGGAATACCCAGAGACTTAAAATGTTCCTGGATATTCCTTACCCTTTCATCACTGTCCTGCTCATACTGGGTTTTGGTCATTTCTTACTTAGTTTCATCAAATGCAGAGAGCAGAAACTAAATCCAGTTTCTGTAAAAAGAAGGAAAAATTGCAATTAACAGATGATGGTTTTAGTATGCATATCTAGTAGGTTAGCCAACAACTTCTCTCTATCTAGTTTAGAATGCAGAAAATCAAGAATAACAAAGCATGTCTAGCTGTCCACTTCTCCCACTATCAAATCAACAAGCATAGGCATAAATCACAAAATTCAGAACTTGTATATAGGGTGAAGAATGTCGGCATGAGAAGAACATGTATACAGGGTGAAGAACATGTATACAGGCATAAATCACATAATTCAGAACATCCATGCCTAAGAAACAACTATGACTTAGTTTTTTTGACCAACTGCATAAGCAAAAGCAAAACTCCTTCCCCACTCATAAACTCTCTAAAGCCTAATCACAAACTCCCAGCTGAGATATTCATGCAGATATTCTCTCACAGATGGGAGCAAGATTCATGCAAGATTTTGGAGGAGGAGGAAGCAAAGTACCTTTAGGGGAGGAGGAAGCAAAGTCGTTCCTCTGGCCGGTCAGAGCGGGGAGGTAAGTCGTTGGGGCTTTCTGGTTTCTCTGAGTGGGGAAGGATGTCGTCGGTGCTCCGGCCCATCAGAATGGGGAGGGGCGTCATTGAGCCTCCCGCTGGTCGGAGATGGGCATCGTCGGGCCTCCTGCCGGTCAGAGCGAGGATGCGTGTTGTCGGGCCTCCCGCTGGTCGGAGCGGGGATGCGCGTTGTTGGACCTCTCCAGCCGGTCAGAGCAGGGCCTCTCCGGCCTCCACGCTGAGGTGGACGCTGTTAAGTTGCGGGGAGAGAGGAGGAGTCCATGCTTGTTGGCGTGGTGTGCTTGAGGAACAGCGGGGATGTGGGGCGGGCGAGGAGCGGTGGCGACGGCGGTGGTAGGCGAGGCAGCGTGTCACGAGGAGAGTCGAGCACGGATTGGGGATTTTTGGGGATTTTTCCCCTATGTCTGACAGGGGAAGAGGATAAGGCGAGGAGGGCTTGAGCGGGAGGCGGGGTGGCTCCCGTGTGTTGGCGAGTAGGAAAGCGCGAGAGAGAGGATGGTGGCACAGTGAAATTTTTGGCCTGACGCGTGGGCCCGGATTGTCGGTGGCTGGTCCTGGGGAGGGCCAACATGCGTTCAGTTGCAGCGGGTCCACTTGTCATTGAGTGTTTTTGTTGCAAATGGATTTTAAATGTATTTTTAGGCCCGCTAAACATTCAAAAATGAAAATAATTTATAAAACAAAAATGTACAACACGTCGATATCTACATTTTCCCTATAGGGTACTTTTTTCATTTGAACTTTGTTTGACAGTTTCAAATTTGTATTTCATATTTTGAGGACTATTTAGTGCAATTTGGTGTACTAAATACTTTCAAATTAAAAAGTGATGAACATAAACATTGCACATCTCATGAAAATACACACTTCTTGTTTTGGTAGTTTTTTCATTTGACAAAGTGGCAAGAACTTTGTTCATGAAAAATACATATCTCACTCATAGTTCATGGAACTATAAGAGAGATTGTAATTTTTGTGAGCTACTTTACTTTCACTTTGTAAAATGGGAAAATGGTCAAAATAACATTTGTTGGTATTCATGAGTTGAACAAATGTTGTGTTCATGACTTTTGCAATTGAAGTCATTTGGGGTGTGAAATTATGGTCTATAGTTGTGCATTTTTAAAAGTTCAACTTATGAATCGATCAACCTTTGTGTCATGAAAATTTGACCGAAATGAACACTACAATTTGACAGATTATGATTTCAGAAATTTTTAGGAAAAAAGCATCAGATTTGGAGGTAGTATGTAGGAGAAAAACTTGTTACAAGATTTTTGCATGGATTAAAAAAACCAAATGGTGAACATTTGACAGGGAGGAAGACAGGCTAATGAACATGTGGGCCTACATGTCATTGACACCCTGGACCACTTAGTACTCAAGACTAAATACATCTGGGTCCACATGTCAGATACAGCTGGGGTACTTCACTTGCTCCTGGCTGCCTAAGTGTGGCCATGAAGGTGTGGCCGCTAGGGCACTGCCACTGGGCATGGTGCCGCCCCAAACGCCTACCTTGTCGGTGACCAGCACCTAAAGGCCTGCAGCTCCTGCCCTCTCCCCTCAACTCCCTGCACGCCTCCCCTCACCGGCCTGTAGCTGCTGGCCCTCCCCTCACCTGCATCTGGCGCCCATCCCCTGCATCTGGAGCGCATCCACTGCATCTCCCTGCCCCTTCCCTCACCGTGGTGGAGCTGGCCATCGAATCCATGGTGGATCTAGACCGGCAAAAGGAGCTGCTCCACCTCCCACCAGCAGCCATGGCAAGCACCCCCACAAGGTGAGCTCATTGGCTAAAAAACATTGTTACTAGTGATGTGTACCTCCTTCGATTTAGCTTATTCCAGTGGTTTTATAGTATTACAAGGATTGAAGATTGATTTGTAATTGTTACTCTTTGCACCAAATTGTTTCCAGGTCAAGATGGATAGAAATTGGATTTATGACAGTGCATTATTTTCACTGGCCTTTTTGTCTGGTGTTCAGCAATTCATGGAATATGTTAGAGCTAGACACAGTGCAGATGACAAAATCAAGTGCCCATGCCAAAAATGCCTGAACCAGAAAGAGAAATGCCTACAAGATGTACATGAGGATATCGAACTCAATGGTATGTATAGGTGCTATACTAGGTGGGTTCACCATGGAGAGGAAGAAAATGATGTTGCAAAGGCTGATGATGGAGAACACGCTGTTGTACCTGAAGATATGTCATGGGATGGAAATGCACAGGCACCACTTGATGAGGAAGGACAAGCTGAAGATGCCATAGATGACAGTGCAAGGGGAGTTTAGGGGTTGATTCAAGATTTGCGCGACGCAGTGAGCCATGGATTCGGTGGCAACTTATATAAAGAACTCATGGAAGAGGCAAAGCATGAACTTTATTCAGGTTGCACCGAGGAGACTAGGCTAACTTTCATTATTAAACTGTTGCATATAAAAGTGTACAATAGGATAACAACATCTGGATTCAATGCATTCCTTGAGTTGTTATCAGCATCTTTGACAAATGTGCCTGGTCTCCCTAAGTCTTATAGGGAAGTGAAATCTGTACTCAAGAAGATGGGTTTTGGTTATGAGAAAATTGATGTGTGCAAGTATGACTGTGCCTTGTTTTGGGATGGCCATGAAAAGGATCAACATTGCCCAGTTTGTGGCTTCACAAGATGGAAAGTCAACAAGGAGGGTAAAAAGAAAGTACCTCACAAGGTCCTGCGCTACTTTCCAATAATTCCACGCTTTCAAAGGTTTTTTGTCAAAGTAGCGTACACAGTTTGCAAGATGGCACAAGAAAAAGAGGGTAGAAGTTAAGAATGAAATGAGACATCCTGCTGATGAAGAAGCTTAGAAAGACTTTGATAATAGTTTCAAGTCTTTTGCAGATGATCCCCGCAGTTTGAGGGTAGCCATTGCTACTGATGGATTTAACCCATATGGTCAGATGACCAATTCATATAGCGTCTGGCTAGTGATCGTGATTCCGTACAATTGGCCACCATGGATGTGTATGAACCAATTGAATTATATGCTTGCTTTACTAATTCCAGGCAAAAGATCACCAGGCAAAGATTTCCATGTGTTCATGCAACCTTTGATGAAAGACATGCTGAAGCTTTGGGAGGGTCTCCGTACTTATGATGCATATGAAGACAAAGATTTTGATCTGTGTGCAGTGATTCTTTAGGGAATTCATGATTACCCTACTTTAGGTACCATGTCAGGCAGAACCACTAGGGGTTACTTCGCATGTGTGCACTGTGATGAGAATCCATGCTCCTATAGTCTTAGAAACAAAATTGGTTTCACGGACCATAGACATTTTCTCTCTAATGACCATGAATTGAGGACAAAAAAATATTTCAATGGCAAGCATGAAAAAGAGAGCAGCCAAGGAAATTTAGTGCAGATGAGGTCATGTCAAGGTTGAATGAAGTTTGCTATGTCCCAGGCAAGAATCCAGATAAGCAGCAATCAAGGAAACGGCAACGTGAGGGAGAACCAGTTTGGCATGTGAAGGCTAGCATGTATGATTTGCCATATTGGTCACAACAGAAGCTACAATACAACCTTGATGTTATGCACATAGAGAAAACATATGTGAAAACATTTTGCACACTCTACTTAATACTCCAAATAAGACAAAGGACACAGTGAATGCTAGACTAGATTTGGAGGATAGAGGTATAAGAAAAGAGCTTCATTTGCAGGGAGACTCTAATAAGCCCAGAGCTTGTTACGTTCTACAAACTAAAGCAAAGAAGAAGTTCTTGCAGTTTGTGAGCAATGTGAAATTTCCAGATGGTTATGCTTCTAATATATCAAGATGTGTCAATTTAGAGGGAGGAGGATCAATGCATGGGTTGAAAACACATGACTGTCACATAATGCTGCAACGTATTTTACCAGCTGGCCTTCGTGGTTTGGTGTGCAAAGATGTATATGAAGTAGTTGCTAAATTGGGTAGATTTTTTAGGCAACTTTTCTCGAAAACACTAAAGGTTGATGCATTACACAAGTTGAAGGAAGATATTGTCCTCATCCTTTGCAAGCTAGAGAAGATTTATCCTCCTGCATTCTTCGACGTTATGGTTCACCTAGCAGTACACTTACCTGGTGATGCACTCCTAAGGGGACCAGTTCACTATGGATGGATGTATCCCATTGAGAGAAGATTGGGCACCTTTAAGCGTTTTGTCTGCAATCAAGCAAGACCTGAAGGCTGCATTACAGAGGCATACACGGCCTATGAGTGTATGACCCAGTGCTCAACATATTTCAGTGACATTATTAATAGGTACTCTAGGCCTGAAAGGAAATTAGATGGTGACCAAGACATCTCTCCCAATGGTTTCTGTCTTTTTGGTCATGGTATTAACCTCCTCGGTGCTTCTAAACTTCATTATGATGATAAAGACTATGACTCCATGGTTTGGTTTGTTCTAAATAACTGTGAAGAGGTTGACGAATACAAAGAGTGAGTAATTGTTGTCGTGTCATTTTAGAAAACTATATTCAATATTACTGTCACAACAAACTGATTAACTTCTACCTTTATTATTGCAGCAAATTTAGGGAGGAATTAGCACAACAAGGGGTGCATGACATTGAAAAAGTGATGTCAACAAAGTTCACTACATGGTTTGAGAATCATGTGTGTACAACTTGATCAACAGCATGACTATATAATTTATGATTCAATAAATTTTCAAACTCACTCATTGTCTTCCTTTCATGCAGATTACCAAATTGAAATATGAAGGCTCAACATATGTTGATGAAGACCTATACTCACTTGCATGTGGGCCGATTAGGCATGTACGTTCATACACAGCATGCATAATCAAGGGGTACGGTACCACACTCTGGCTCGTGAGGAAAACAAGAAGACACAAAACTCCACCATCAAATGTGCAGGTTCACACAATGATGACACTATTGACTTCTATGGGATAATCACAGACATTATCGAGTTGACTTATGCAAAGAACAGCAAAGGGGATAGAACTTTAATCTTATTACGGTGTGAATGGTACCATCTTGAGGGAAGGACATACCAGATCAAAGATGATGGTTATTTCAAGAGCATTAACATCAAAGGTCGATGGTATAAGAATGACCCTTTCATTATAGTCATGGAAGCCTCACAGGCTTTTTTCTTGGAAGATACAATGTTTGGTCCATGTTGGCGAGTGGTACAAGAATTTGGTCATCGCCATATATTTGATGTTCAAGAGTCCGATCCAAAGAAATCAATTCATGAACAAATACAAATGAGATGTCAGGAGGCATACCAAGATGAGAGTACTTCATTGGGACATGGTCCATTGAGAGCCATCGATCCTGATATGGAGTTATTGAACATAGACAATGATCCAGGCAGCCCTATCAATAGAGACATTGTCTAGTCCATCCATCGATGACAACATAGAGTTCAAGATGAAGAAATCGACAATGATGATGAATATGAAACCTTCCTTGAGTACCACAGTCTAGATGAAGGCAACATGTCAGAAGAGTATAGTGATGATGACTAACTTTTTTGCATGTCAAGAGCTTTTTGTGAATGAGTACTTGTATCAGTGATGATGACTAGCATCTACATTTCTAGAACTATTGTGTGAACTATGACCTTGTATGAGTGAATTTGTTATATTTGAATTATGATATATGCAATGCTTTTGTTGTTTTAGTGGATTCATTTATGATCTTACATTCATGATGATATATGGTGCAATGCTTCTATTTCGGTGTCCAGAGTTTTTGTGACACATGACAATGTCATAGAATGCCCACAATTTGACATGGAAAGTACACAATGTGTCACAATAGATACGTGCTCAAAGTTACATATATGCTGCCAGAATTTCATCAAACCACCAGGTATATTTATTCATCAAACCACAATTTATCATACAACATATGTCCATACTTCATAACAAATGCAAATACAAATCTAACACAACAAGTTCAATACATCAAGTTCTTCAACATTTAGCTTCAACAGACATGCCCATCATCAGCCTTGCCTACTTGAACACTACAGCTACCAGCAAAATGATGGCCAACAACACAAACATTGTTACATTCACACATCCACACACTAGACAAATGCAGCTTCCCAAGCCTTCCCTGTTCTTGCCTACCATTTCCTTCAGTTTGTTCATGTTTTCCTCTAAGCCTTCAATTTTTCCCACAACCTCAGGAACTTCGGCAATGGTCGGCCTGGCTACAAGCAGATAACCATTATCGTGTAGGTACACCTCATATTCTCCCTTAAACTAATAGCTCTTACATTTCCCCTGCATCCAAATAACAACAACATGTAATGAAATTGGAGCATACATAAATGAAGTTGGGGTAAAATGCAAATTGAACCACTACACTAACATTTGAATAGTTCCTCCTAGGACACTTGAAATATCTCTTCTATTGTTATACTTAGATTGTGTTGTTGTGGCAGCAAACACCCTAATGTCCCTGCAATCTGGGCAAATTATCAATGGAAACCCGGTGACATCATCCTCCATTGGCTCCACATCGGTAGCAGTGGGCAGAGGTGCTGTAGCACAAACAACAGCAAGTGGGGCAACCATAGCTGACTGCCGAGTGCGAGCAGTAGATGATGACGCCTATGACATGATGCCTAAATGAGAGAAAGGGGATTCATACAACATGAGTGTCAGGAGCCAAATATCTTAACGCAGTAGAGATAAAGACCTATGGATCACTTTATGAAACAAAAATGTGAACACAGCTTTTGCTGCATCGGGTCCTGCATGTGTACAGAGAATCTGTTATGCTAGTAATAGAAATGTGTTGCATGTATACAAAGAATCTGTAGGACAATCTATTGCAAACTTTTGTCAGCTACACAACAAGTATGATGCTAGTGTGGAGACAAGTGCCTCTATCCAGTTTTCCATAATTTTGTCAAACTAAACATTCAAAACGCCAGACAATTTTGTCTCAGGGTAATAGAGTTCGTCCTTTTAGCAATGGTATGGTTCCAACTTCCAATTACAGCCTCGAGTACGTTCCCCAACCCCACTGCAGCACGGTGCTAACTAGGCTAGGAGCCGGCCAGCCAAAATGCCATGGCTCGAGAGTGGCTAGAGCGAATCGAAAGACGAGACGGATGGAATAAACCCAACCGGACGGTGGATGTGTTGCGGTGGACGCACGACGCCGCATCCATTAGCTCAGACCAGCGTCGGCCGCTACAGTACAAACGGAGAGAAAGGGGAAATGGGTACGCAAAGGCAGTGGCGATAGGAACTCACAGGCGTGTTGAGCACGGTCTCCTGGACGCCGGACCTGGTGCGGGGCGGGGCTGGGAGTGACCTGCTGTGGCCGGAGCTAAGGCCGCCGCGCCGTCAGTTGGGGGAGAGGGCGATCTGCGGCCGCATCGTCGCCGTGTGCCGTGCGCATCCACCAGCCCGCCGGCATCCCTCGCCGCCGTCCGCTACGTCGGCACCGTGCTCCCTGCCCTCAGCTCCACCAGGGCCACTCTGCCCACCGCGAGCTCCCTGTCCCATGCTCAGCTTGCCTACCGCGCTCAGCCTCCTGCCCACCTCGCTTCACCGCGCCCAGCCCGCCAGGCAGACGCGCGTACCTCGACGCCCAACCGGGCTCCACCAGGCCAGCGGTCGTCCCTCACTGCCGTCCGCTACGCCGGTGTCGTGCTCCCTTCTCTCTTCCAATTTAGATTCAGTTGGGGGGTTGGCTCGGGCCATTGAGGGGATTGGGGATTTTAGTCAAGGCTCAGGCCCACCTGCAGGGTACGCAAAAAAAGAAAAAAAATTTAAAATAAAAAAATAGCCCTCTGTGAGGGCTCAAACCCGTGACCCTTGGCTCAACGGCCAAGTTAGTTAACCAATGCGCTAGACTAGTGAGTTCGTTAGAGTTTTAGCCTGATATTTGAAATATGATAGCCCTTGTCACCTCACCCCTTCACATTCATCCGGCCCCTTCACCTAGCCAGATCTCCTTTTCACCTCGCCTCCGGCCTCATTCACCTCGCCCCCTCGTTCACCTCGCCAGATCCCCTTTTCAACTTGACGCATCCGTCCTCATCGCCGCATCCATTTCTCACCACCGCCGCCACCGCCCCCCACCATCGCTGCCGAGGATGATGAAGCCTACAAAAAGGCACTCACTGAAGGACCCAAGCATCGGCAGATGGGCCCCTTCCTCCTTGGTGCAGCCTACCACGATAAAGGTGTCCACACCGGCGGGGGGAAGAAGGTGTCCGCGGTGGTGGCTATGACAAGGGTCGAAGCCCTAGCAAGGGCTATGCGGGCAAAGGCCGTGTCGACAGCCAAGAGGAAGCCCGCGGCGGTGGCCAAGAAGAAGCCCATGGTGGCAGCCAAGAAGAAGCCTCCCACGGTGGCCAAGAAGATGGCCGTGGCAGCAGCCAAGAAGATGGCCATGGCGGCGGCCAAGAAGCAGGTCCTGCCGGCGGCCAGGAGAACGCCTCACCGGCGGCAGGCAAGAAGGAGGCCTTGTCGGTAGAGCCCAAGAAGGAGACCGTGCCGGCAGCTAAGAAGAAGGCCACAGCGGCGGCGGCAGCCAAGAAGGCCCCTCTCCCTCTTCATCAGCACGGAGTGACATCGTGAGGGTGCTCTGCAGCAACTGCTTTGGAGGAGAGAGCCAGTACTATAAGAGTTTTCTACACGGGGGGCACAAATGTTGCTGCAATCTCAACACCTCCAATTGCTGCTCACTGTCCAGTGGCTACCTCAGGTCACCATCCAGCTCCAGCCTGCTTAGGACGACGTCTAGCTTCGACAGGTGTCCACTGGCACTGAGGTACAACATTCTCTGGAAATTAGGGTTTAGTTCATGGCATTGGTCTTCTGTTTAGCCTAAGTGATGGCATTGTCACTTAGCATATATTGAACTATTACACATATCCATTTGCTAGTAACAAGCATGCCAATTGCCATCAAAGATAGACAAAGAAAGACATAATTTGTCAATTGAGGAGCAAGCTAGAAATAGTTTTTTCTTGCATTGAACTTGAAGGTGTTCCATTTGCTGTACATTGAACATGAATAGCCATAGCTGGAAATAATTTTTTCTTCCATTTAACTTATCAAAGATAGACAAGAGATAAATAGCTATAGGTCTATAACTTTACTTTGTTGTACATAGAACTTAAAGGTGTTCCATTTGCATAATATTTGGATAACGTGATCACTTTTGACTGTCAACACTTTTATGAATGTGAATCAAGATATAGCTTTGAATGTCAGCATTTCTGTGTATGTGAACTAATAGACAGTTGCTACCTGCAGTCCTGTAAACACACATTTGCAGCTATTATGTATTTGTTGTTGTTTGAGCACAGTACTATATATAACAGTTCATCTTGTCCATTTGTAGTACCATGTTTCCAACTTGGTGATGACTCGACCAGCGCTCATAAGCGCCATCAAAAGCGTGACCTGACCCCTGTAGCAGAGCATTGCTTCTCTCACTTGGAAGGTTGACACCCTCACTCAACTGGTCAAGGATGACATCCACAACAAGAAGATTGATGGGTGCCTTTAGCAACTTGAGACCGTCCAAGCCAAGATAGGCGAGTATGAGAAAATCTTGGTGATGGTTTATGAGGGTGCTACGCTAGCCAGAAAACAAAACTTTTCGACCTCATAAACCAAGATCTACTTCTAGTTACGTGTTACAGGATTACCACTAGACGCGCAGGTGAAGCGGAAGCTGACTTGATGTAGTCATACGCGTCATAGCAGGCAGTGCAGTTGTGTGGTCGTCCGTCACCTCAATCCTCTCGCGTAGTTCATCCCAGTGCTCCAGATGCAGCACCTCCGAGGAATCCCACATGTGCAGGGAAGAAGTGATGCACCTCCGGACTGCTAGGTCCGCGAGGAGCAGAAGGTGCGAGTGTGGGGAGGGCGACGGCTGCTACCAAAAGCGTGTCACTTCCTGGCCGTGCCCCTATCCCTTGCTTATATAGGCGTCCCTAATGAGCTCACGAGTTGGAGGCCCATTAGTAACCCTAAGCCATGTCTAATTCGGGTCCAACCCGAATTAGGCTTCCAGCCCCTTAAGCGTGCGACCCTATGGGTTCACGCACACATTGACATGGGCCAAGTACTCCTACTCACCCAATAGTTGACAGAAGCCTCTAGCAAGGCATGACAACTCCTATGTGCACACAAAGATCATATCAGACGAACCACTACGACCACATACAAGTTATTCCCTTTGCCACTCGATATATGGTTCACCTCATGGGTTAACACTTAACCCAAGCATGGCCATGCATTTGTTGATCCAATCACTTGAGTGATCCAGTGATATCTCTCTCCCGTAGAGAGGGGCAAATTCCATCTTGATTGTCTATGTCTCAAAGCATGCTTCCCGACCACCCGAAGACCACCTTTATAACTACCCAGTTACGGAGCAGCGTTTGATAGTCCCTAAGTAGGCCATTTCACATCTTGAGTACATACCACAATATTAGGTCTAAGGACATAACGTACATGATGTGAATAGAGACTTTCTCATGTCGGGTCAGTCCAGCCTACATGTTTCACATGTGCCCACATTATTATTTTGACATCTTCATGTCCATGACTTGTGAAATATAGCCACCAACTAATACATGTGTTGGTCTAATATTCAAGTGTGTTCTCACAAGAACGCCAACCAGGGACAACTTTAGAATAACCATTCAAGTAATTGAGTTCTACAAACGATTCACACAATCGCCAATCAATACAAGTTGTCTATAATGGATATTCAATGAACACTTTATTAATCATGGATACAATCAAATATCATCATCTACATGATTAGCTCTAGGGCATATTCTCAACAGTCTCCCACTTGCACTAGAGTTAATCTCTTAGATGTCTAATCTCCATAGACCTCATGTGCGCCTCATGCTTAGGTTGTGGAAGAGCCTTTGTCAAAGAATCTGCTACAATCAAATCCGTATGTATTTTGCACAATTTGATCTCTTCTCGTTTCACAAACTCTCGAATGAGATGAAACTTCCAGAGTACATATTTGTTCTTCTGGTGATCCCTAGGCTGCTTAGCCTGTGCAATCACCCTGTTGTTATCACAATGTAAATTCAATGGGCCCGATCGGAAACACACCAAGCTTAATGAGGCACCTCCTCAACCAAACACCTTCCTTTGCAGCGCCAGAAGCTGCAATGTACTTGGCTTCTACTATAGAATCAGATACTGCCTCCTGCTTGGAACTTTTTCAGCTAACTGCACCACCATTTATTGTGAACACAAAACCTGATTGAGATAGTGAATCATCCCCGTCGGTTTGGAAGCTAGCATTGGTGTAACCATTTGCAACGAGCTCCTTCTCACCTCCATAGATTAGGAACACATCCTTAGTCCTTCGTAAGTACTTTAGGATGTTCTTAACAAGCGTCCAGTGAGGTTCACCCAGATTAGCTTGGTACCTGCTCGTAACACTTAGAGCATATGAGACATCTGGGCGAGTACATATCATGGCATACATGATGGAACCAACAGCCGAAGCATATGGAACCTTACTCATACGGTTGCGCTCTTCATCTGACGAAGGACACTGCTTGTCACTAAAGCGCATACCATGTGACATAGGCAAGAACCCTTTCTTGGACTGTTCCATGTTGAACCGTTTCAACACCTTGTCAATGTACGTGTCTTGGCATAATCCTATTAGCCTTCTCGACCTATCTCTATAGATCTTAATTCCCAAGATGTATGCTGCTTCTCCTAAATCCTTTATAGAAAAACTATTATTCAGTGAAGTCTTTACAGATTGCAACATAGGAATATCATTCCCAATCAATAGTATGTCATCCACATACAAGATTAGAAACACAATAGCGCTCCCACTTACCTTTTGGTAAACACACGGTTCTTTTTCAATCTAACGGAAGCCAAACCCTTTGACTACCTTATCAAAACGAATATTCTAACTCCGAGATGCTTGTTTTAACCCATAAATAGATTTCTTAAGCTTGCATATCTTTCCAGCATTATTAGGATCAACAAAACCTTCGGGTTGTATCATATACACGTCCTCTTCTAAATACCCATTTAGAAAGGCTGTTTTAACATCCATCTGTAATATCTCATAATCGAAACATGCAGCAATTGCTAGAATGATCCGAATAGATTTAAGCATCGCTACCACCGAGAATGTCTCATCATAGTCAGCTCCTTGAACTTGCCAAAAACCTTTTGCAACAACTCGAGCTTTATAGACGTGAACATTTCCGTCCATATCCTTCTTCTTCTTAAAGATTCATTTGCACTCTATGGGTCTAACCCCATCAGGATGGTCAACCAAGTTCCAAACTTGATTGTCTCCCATGGAATCTATCTCGGATCTCATGGCACTTTGCCATTTCTCAGAATCTGGATCCATCATAGCTTCCACATAATCCACAGGTTCGTCATCGTCTAACAATAACAAATCCCCACATAATGCATGAAGTCTCGCTGATCTTCGTGGTTGTGGCAATGTCTCCACTGCCACGGGTGTCTCCACTTGCTTTGCTACATTAGCATCACTCGCAGAGTCAGTCCCTACTGGCTCATCTTGAACTTCT
Source organism: Bothriochloa decipiens (assembly GCA_023333625.1). NCBI lineage: Eukaryota > Viridiplantae > Streptophyta > Magnoliopsida > Poales > Poaceae > Bothriochloa > Bothriochloa decipiens. The sequence goes on from CM041634.1 coordinate 21,220,580, forward strand.
TCAAAATACACCTTTTGTCCATTCTTTTCTCTTTTGAGAAACTTTTTCTCTAAGAAAACACCATTTCGAGTAACAAACACTTTGCCCTCTGACCGGTTATAGACATAATACCCTAAAGTTTCCTTCGCATATCCCACAAAAAAGCACTTGTCCAATTTGGGTGTTAGTTTATCTGATATAAGTCATTTAACATAAACTTCACAACCCCGAATTTTCAGAAAAGACAAACTAGGACTCTTACCATTCCACATCTCATATGGTGTCTTAACTACGGACTTAGATGGTACCCTATTCAATGTGAAAGTGACTGTTTTTAGAGTGTATCCCCAAAATGATAAAGGTAGGTCTGACTGGCTCATCATAAACCGAACCATGTCTAACAAGCTCCGATTACATCGCTCAGACACTCCGTTTCTCTGAGGTGTTTCGGGTGGCGTAAGCTATGGAACAATTCCACAACTTTAAGATGATTGCTAAACTCGTGACTTAGATATTCGCCTCCACGATCAGATCGCAAGGCCTTGATCTTCTTCCCATGCTGATTCTCTACTTCATTCTAAAATTCTTTGAACTTTTCAAATGTTTCAGACTTATGCTTCATTAGGTAGACATATCCATATCTAGTAAAGTCATCAGTAAAAGTTATGAAGTATTGAAATTCGCCTCTAGCTATCGTGCTCATTGGTCCACATACATCAGTATGTACAAGTTCCAACAAGTCAGATGCCCTCTCAGGAAATCCTTTGAATGGCGCCTTGGTCATCTTGCCTAGCAAGCAAGCCTCACATGTCTCGTATGATTCAAAATCAAATGAAGTTAGAAGACCATCATCATGGAGCCTCTTCATGTGATTCTCACTTATATGACCCAAATGACAATGCCACATATAGGTAGGACTTAACTTATTAAGCCGAGGCCATTTAGCACTAACATTACAGACAGGTGTATCATCAAGATTTAAAATAAATAACCCATTCACAATGGATGCAAAAGCCACAAACACATCATTCTTTGAGATCACATAACTATTGTCTTTACTCGCAAATGGATAACCATTATTCAATATTTTGACTTAAACTAGGAACAAAATAATAATTATTCAATTCCAAAATAAATCCTGACGGCAAGGGAAGTTTCATCATCCTAACGTTTAATGCAGAAACTCTTGCCCATACGGAAATCAACTTCTCCTTTCTCCATGCTTCTACTTCTTATCATTCCCTGCATCGTATTGCAAATATGAGCAACCGATCTGGTATCAAATACCCAAGAATTGATATAAGAGTTAGCGAGGAAAATGTCTGTAACATGAACAACAAGAGTACAAGCAGTAGCAGTACCTTCACCGCCACCATCCTTCTCTAAGGACGCCAAGTACTCCTTGTAGTTCCTTTTCCAGTGACCATTTCTCTTACAATAAAAGTAATCTGAATTTGCAGATGGTCTAGCCTTGGCAACAGATGGGTTTGGCTTAGAGATCTCATCTTTAGCCTTGCCCTTCTTCTTCCTCCAAGAACTGCCCTTCCTCTTAAAACAAGGTCGGTTCTGGATTGCCAACACTTGGCTACTGCCGGCACCTTTCTTGATGTCAGCCTCTACTGTTTTCAGCATGCCACACAGTTCATTCAAGCCCCTCTTCGCTCCATGCATATGGTAGTTCAAGATGAAGTTTCCATAGCTGGCCGGGAGCGATGCAAGAATGAAATTAGTAGCCAACTCTTGGCCAATTGGGAAGCCTAGCTTCTCCAACCTCTAAGTGTAATCAACCATCTTGATTACATGTGGACCAATAGCTGCGCCCTCTGCTAGCTTGGTTTCTGCAAGCGCCTTAGAGACTTGAACCTTTCAGTCTGCGCTTGAGTTTAGAACATATCTTCAAGCGCCACGATCATATCGTTCGCTGAATGATTGTTGTCGAACTGCATCTATAGATCAGGTTCCATACAAGCAAGCATGAGGCAACTCACTACAAGATCCGCATCACATGCTTTCTTGTAAGCGTTTTGCTCAGCAGCAGTTGCATTTTCATCAGGCTCATCTGGTAATGGGGTGTCTAGAATTTCTTCCTTTTTCTCAGCCCTGAGAACAATTCTCAGGTTGCGGATCCAATCCGCATAATTTTTTCCATTCAACTTATCTTTCTTAAGAATTGTACGCAAAGAAAATGGTTGATTGCGAGCGGCCATCTACAACAAAAGTAACACAAAATACTAAGACAATGTATCCATGAAAGAGTAAATTATATCAAAATAAAATACTCCCACTAAAATCAATATCCCTCAATTGATACTTAGTGATTCAAGACCTACAACTAACAAGTCAGCTAGTGAGCTTTAGCATCACCGCTAGAAGACATGGTAGATCGGTAAGCAACACTTTGCTAATCATATCACATATGACTCTCATTGTTGGACAGCATCTCTATGCTATGCTCAACCTACCCATGCTCCAAGGTCCCTAACCATTAGGATGACCTTGTTTAAGTAACCAAACCTTCTTGCAGTAAGTATCCGATATGAACCTGTCTAGTCGAGGAAAACCAGTGGCACCCTAATTTCATAGACTCACCACCGATTGTACAAGACTTATGATAGTGCAAGGTTTGGGGAAGTATTTAACTTAAACATTGCTGAGGGATCATTCTACTTCACTACCGCACTCATGTAGACAAAAACATAATAGCATGTGAAAGTAGAACATAGTAAGAATGGCATAACACAGACATGACTTGGTATAGCCCATTATTCCTTTGGGGATCTCCATTTCCTTCAATCTATGCATCATGGCAATCTCCATCTCCATGATTCGAGTATGCCATCCTTCAGTGATGATTCCACCAAGATTAGCTACTACTAGCGCAAGTAAAATGAAATTACATAGTCGCGGATAGATCATCATAGATTGGCACACAGGCCATTACATTAATTTTGACAATATGTATGTACTCCTTCCCATATTGTCCTCATGATATGCAAGTCATGAATTAAATACATACATGCATCACATACACATAAGGGCTATACCTGTCATCAATACCTGCAAAACAGAGTTATCCGAATCCGACGTCTAATCTTGCAATGCAAAAAACTCTATCTTCCAATCCTTATTTTGCAATTCTAATTTCACCAAATGCAGCAAAGCAGCAGAGAACCAGATGTAAAATTTCGTTATCTATGATTTTTGTTTAGAGTTCGTCTCAATCTGAGTTATGGTTCAAAAGTTATGATTGTTTTACCGCACAGCACTTTTCTCGACAAACCGGCGCCCGGCAGTAAATTCCATCTACCACCGCCGCGCATCATATGTGCTTGGCACTTGACCTAGGGTTCAATTCGATCAATCTAATTGATCTCTAACTCACCATGACTGGATTTACATGAATCACTTAACTCGGATGGCGGAATTTCGACCGGTACGAGTAGATCGCTTCAAGACCAACAGGCAAGATGACGAACCAAGGTTAGAGACTCATCTACAACCACGCATATCACCATATGCACAAAACCGAACCTATAACGAGGTAGTAACCACTCTGATACCACTGATGGGTTATGAGGGTGCTACGCTAGACAGAAAACAAAACTTTTCGACCTCATAAACCAGGATCTACTGCTAGTTACATGTTATGGGATTACCACTAGACGCGCAGGTGCAGCGGAAGGCGACTTGATGTAGTCGTACGCGTTGAAGCAGGCAGTGCAGTTGCGTGGTCGTCCGTCACCTTAATCCTCTCGCATAGTTCATCCCAGTGCTCCAGATGCAGCACCTCCGAGGAATCCCACACGTGCAGGGAAGAAGCGATGCACCTCCGGACTGCTAGGTCCGCGAGGAGCAGAAGGCGCGAGCGTGGGGAGGGCGACGGCGGCTGCCAAAAGCGTATCACTTCCTGGCCGCGCCCTACCCCTTGCTTATATAGGCATCCCTAATGAGCCCACGAGTTGGAGGCCCATTAGTAACCCTAAGCCATGTCTAATTCGGGTCCAACCTGAATTAGGCTTCCAGCCCCTTGAGCTTGCGACCCTATGGGTTCACGCACACATTGACATGGGCCGAGTACTCCTATTCGCCCAATAGTTGACAGCGGCCTCTAGCAAGGCGTGACAACTTCTATGTGCACACAAAGATCATATCAGACGAACAACTACGACCACATACAAGTTATTCCCTTTGCCACTCGATATATGGTTCAACTCGTGGGTTAACACTTAACCCAAGCACAACCATGCATTTGTTGATCCAATCACTTGAGTGATCCAGTAATATCTCTCTCACGTAGAGAGGGGCAAATTTCATCTTGATTGTCTATGTCTCAAAGCATGCTTTCCGACCACTCGAAGACCACCTTTATAACTACCCAGTTACGGAGCAGCGTTTGATAGTCCCTAAGTAGGCCGTTTCACATCTTGAGTACATACCACAATCTTAGGTCTAAGGACATAATGTACATGACGTGAATAGAGACTTTCTCATATCGGGTCAGTCCAGCCTACATGTTTCACATGTGCCCAAATTATTAGTTTGACATCTCCATGTCCATGACTTATGAAACATAGCCATCAACTAATACATGTGCTGCTCTAATATTCAAGTGTATTCTCATAAGAACGCCGACCAGGGACAACTTTAGAATAACCATTCAAGTAATTGAGTTCCACAAATGATTCACACAATCGTCAATCAATACAAGTTGTCTATAATGGATATTCAATGAACACTTTATTAATCATGGATACAATCGAATATCATCATCTACATGATTAGCTCTAGGGCATATTTCCAACACTTGGAGGACTCAGGCCTGCACAACAAGGCAAAGTGATGGATGTTTAGCTAGCTGTGGCACTGAAGTCTTTTGGAGGCCCAAGTGTGTGCAACATAATGATGTCATGACTTTTGTTAGCCCAAGTGGTCTGCCACTTATGATGTTCTTTTGTTAGCCCAAGTGGGCGTAGTAGATGTGGGAATGAAACTATGTGTGGTATGGTACCCTTTAAGGTTATGGCTTGAACTGCATTATGCATATATATTATATATTCTCTAATATATGTGTGGTACCCTTTAAGGTTCTGGAATGACAACACTTCAGTTATATATATGTTATGAAATTTGTTTATAGTGACAACACTTCAGTTGAGTTTGTTGTGTTAATTAAGTTGTGTGCCATATATTTTTGCTGAGAAGGTGGCACGGAGAAGATGAGGGTGAACAACATTGGTAGTCAGTACCAGTCAACCTGAATCAGTACCTTGGATGTAGAGGGTAGCTTCTATGACAAAAACATAAGGTGACACCGCACAAATGTCACGTAAAGCCCCCTCATTGTGTCATAAAAACTCAGTCATCATTCGTCTCCCCAGATAGACAATTTATGACGACAATTGAACCTTTATGTGACACAATCTACAATATCGTCACAAATGATTCTATCCAAAATAAATTTATGACGACCTGAAATTTAGCGTCATATTATGGTACATTATATAATGAAAACAGGCCTCGTCATAACGAATTTTGTCATAAAAGGCAAGATTTCTTGTAGTGTGTGACACTATATTTATTAAGAAAGAGAAAAAAAACAAGACTCCAAGTCTTATTTAGACCCCAAGTCCATAATGTTTGGGGTAATAAATAGGTTTAGACTCTATGGTAGAGTCTGCAACGTGAGTACCCTAAACACATCTTGTAAAAATGGCAATAAAAAAAATAAATGTTGACAGCACAACAGAAACAACCATTTGACGGCCTGAATCAAGAACTTGATGTTGACCATCTATAAAAATTGTTTGTTTAAGAACCTGTATACATGAAAATCGTTTTATAGAGGGCCTTTAGTCTGTAGCGGCTAATTGGGCGCACGTGTAAAATAGCCTGTAATACTAATGCTGTATGCAGTGCTAGTGTTTGTTTTATAATCATATTGGGATTGAATAAATAAAAGAATTACACGTCCGTGCACAAACGGAAACTAATAATAAAGAAAAGAAAAGAAAAAAAAAGAGGCCGGGTAGTGGATAGAAGCAGTGCCCAACTGCCAAACCCAACGTTGGAGATACTGATGAGCAAGGTCGTTGGAGCTAGCCCGGACTGGCGCGTTCCGTTCGTGTGATGGGTGAAGCAAGCCGCCGTTTCGTGCCGAGCGGAGTGGACGAGTGGTATCGGCATCTCACGAAAGCTTTTAGTCGATCCGTGGCCCGTGTGGGCGGGTGCTGGGCGGCGGCATGGGGAGACCTGCATCTGCATGCGCCCACCCCATCGCTATCTCCGCGCACTAGCTATAGGCCAGCTGAATCGTGATCCGCCGGCCGGGATCCCTCCATCCAGACGCGCGCACTGGACAAGTAGCCAAGAAGGTGACGCCCAAAGCGGAAACGGCCGCCGACGATGGATCTAGCTAGGCCACCACCAGGCCCACGCGTGCACTTCTTCAATTCTTCCCGACCTGGCCGTAAGCTGAAGATGATGAGCATCATGGATGCACGCCGGCCGGCCGGTCTGACTGTTGTTGGCCGCTTGCGTCGTCACGGTCCATGCATATATGGAATAATGCAAAGCCTGTGACGACGCATATGACTTGCTCCCATCCCGTTCTTGGGATCGTACGTACATGCAGTAGGGCACATCTATGTGTCTCACTGCCACCGATTGTACGATAACATAACCGCGTGCCGGCTGCATATGCGCCGGACTGCCCCGTTTCTTTGCCTCCAAAACTAACTACACGTGGTGATGGCTTCACGCCAATTGCCATGAGAGGCGCTCGAGGATGACTCTGCGTGGCATTTTCATTGGAATTTGCCGAAGTATGAGACCTATCGAAAGCAACCTGCTGGATCTACGCCAGGGAAACAGTCTGTATATATTTGGAGATGACCAGTGGCGAAAGCTAGAGCAAATTCGAGGCCGGTGCATTTAATTTGTCTTTTGGACACATAGATGATATATGCCATAGGTGTAGATATATTTTTTTGACCGAAGTTAGCAAGGGAAACCCCAGCCTATTTTTTTAATTTTTTAATAATGCAAACCTGTTTAAATTCGTTTTCACAGGGAGTCGAACCCAGGTCTGCTGGGTGCTACTTAGGTGCTCTAACCACTAGGCTAGAGGCCTCTTCACTAGGTGTGGATATATGGTGAAATTTTTACCAAATCAGCTATTTTTATTTATATTTTTAAGTGTTGTATTTGCCCCCACTTCTCACGGTGTAGCTTTGCCCCTGGTGATCGACGACCACGACTCTACAGCACAATCCCTCCTGCTGACCTTTGGTTCTTTGAGTGTGTTGGTGACGGCAGTACGTGATCGCGCTTCACTACTGGGTCATAATCATAGGACCCGAGCAATGATTGAAATCCTATTGATATACGATAGTGAAGTGAAGCTCTCTCACTTCCTGTTTGAACCACCGCAGTTATATATCATATTAGCAGTAAGATCGTCCTTCGTACACGACTATATGTGGTAAGATTTTTTTTTTTTTGGGTGCATCTCTATATCAATAGAAGAAAAATTTTCAGTCGTCACATATCCAGTACGACCCTCCATAGATTACCATCTACGGCATGAAATCTTTTCGTACAACACATCCGCAATACAAAAATTCCCGTACATCTCCATCTATAGTACTAAGGGACTATTTGGTAGAGCTCTTGGGACAGCTTTGGGAGCTGTTTTCCAGCTCTCGCAACCAAAGAGATTCAGGCGGCACAACACCTCTGGCATCGAATCCCCCTGAAAACCCACTGAGAGAGGAATGGAGAAGCCGAAAAAAGTAGCTCCCTCTGGCTCCTTCTCCCTACGATCAAAGGTTGGACGCTGCTGCCCCCTACTTCACACGCCCTCGATCAATCTCCTTCCTCCTCACACAATAACAGCCAGCCCTTCGGCAGATGTTCTTGCCAGTGACACGGGCGACGACAACGGTAGGGCTGGGGCCCATATAAGAACAAGAGAAAGAGGTGGCTAGACTAAGTATGGGCAAAATGTGTTTGGCATAGTGAAGGACATGGAGGTAGAGTTCGGAAAGAATAAGATATAGGAAGCAGGGACCATGACATGGAAGAGAAAGTGGGAAAGATAAAGGAAGCACCGCATGTCCTGTCCATTTCTTTCAAGAAGTTGACTTTTTTCAAAGTATAAGTCCTACGAAAACACTAGATGCACCATATCCATCGATTGCATACACTTGGAGAAGAATGTCTTTGAAAGCATGATCAGTGTCCTGCTGGACATCAAGGGGAAGACGAAGGATGGTCTCAAGTCATGGATGGATCCTATGAACCAGGGCATCAGGCATGACCTTCACCTAGAACTACCTCAGAATGATAAGTCAAAATCCTTGGTGTGGCCTACAACCTAATAAAAGACGAGAAGAGGGCTGTGTGCTTGTTTAGGGGTGTAAAGGTGCCGAAAGGTTTCTCTTCCAACATCAAGAGCCTGGTCTCAATGAAAGACCTCACAATGACCAACTACAACTCACACAACTACCATGTCATGCTAACGGTGTTCCTTCCAATTGTGATAAGGGCTATCGGTCTAGAATATGTGAAGATGGTGATCACATGGATGTCATACTTCTTTGACTACATCACACATAAGGTCATCGATAAAGCTAAGGTGCCATCGCTAAAATAGTTCATCACGGAGATTCTTTGCCAACTTGATGTGCTTCCCACCATCTTCCTTTGATATTATGCCACACCTGATGATTCACATGCTTGATCAGATACAACAACTAGGTGTTCGCGCTTCTTAGCATCAGCAGAAAAGTGTGCAAGCGCACGGAAGTGTCATTGTAGCATTTCACCCGAAAGTATTCAGGGTATCGTAATTCCCAAAGGAACAGTCTTTGTACTTAGTCTCTTAGCTAGTTTACCCATAAAAGATAGAAGGGATAGCTTGGGTAGAGAGGTTCATCTAAGGTCAAAAGCATTAAGCGATGGTAACTTTCCACTACTTACTTGTTTCGGGCATCGACGCACTTGGTCTACCAAGCGATATCAGTTCAAGCTCTACTCCGTGTCTGAACGTGGGGAAATGCAGGTACGAACAAATAGGGCTGTCGCAACCTATTCGTCTACCCCTCTGCCCATGGGACATGCAACATACGAAGGTAGACTCCAACCTAGATACCACATCTATGAAGGCAACTACTACTCTAGCGTAGACCAGGAACTTCCGTCTCTATCAGGAGTCCTCTACTAGAGCACCCATCCAAAGGACGAATGATGATCCCATAAACAAGTAGCTTTATGAAAGAGACATGCTTAATGAATCAAACCAAAGTTGAACACAAACTTCTTACTTCAAGTAGCAAGACGATCATAGAGGTACAAGCTGGAGCGAGAGCCGACAACTCCGGCACTTCGTACACCCGAAGGTAGAACTGCTTTGACTCCGCTCTTTCTCCAGCTTTCCCTCTCTCACTCCCTATACTAATTTAGCTAGAAGCTAATGGAATGGAGCTTGCCCTTCCTCTCTACATTGTGACCTCCTTGTGTTGATGAATGAATCATGAGGAGGAGAGAGCCTCCTTTTATAGGTGGAGAGGAGGGGGCTCTTTGGAAAATGATCATCCCAATATGGAGGGATCCAAACCGACCTCCATAGGGTAGTTTCCCACTTTCCATTTTACCGATCGTAGGTGGACCCGTCGTTGCCGAACTGCCTATGAACTGCTAGAGGAGACTAGGCATGGGAGGCCCAACTGGGGGGTGCCGGTCCCTGGGTGAGCCCTCTCAGGCCCATCTTTGGTGAGCATGTCGGCTTTATCGATAGCTCCATTTTGTCTGGTGATTCGCCCAAATTGGAGTTCGGATGAGCCCCGAGCGACCGTTTTACTTAGGCCTACTCGTGCAGCCCTAAAATGGACTCGAACTTTATTTGGGCCATTGCTTCTTTGGCTCATGTTGGGTCTATTTCTCTATTTTATAGGCCCTAATTGTCTTCGTGATTGGGCTTCTTTTCTTGTGCCAAAATATGCCTTCTTAGAAGTGTTTTTTGGTGTTTTCTGAGTTTATCTCTGCAAAACATATAACTACCAAAACTCGTGGAAATATTTAGTTATAAGGCCCTATCACTATACTTTTTATATAAAATATTGGTGGTAAAAATGGGCGCTAAGGACCGCCAACAACTCTCGCACACTTAGCCCTTTGCTCGTCCTCTCGTAAAGTTTCAGGACTAAGATGGGTCATCTCCTTGATATATGATCTACATACAAGATATTCCAAGCTTCACCTGCACTTGTGAACTTCAAATTTTATACCACATTGTCTTGGGTAACTGAATAATGGTACAATATGGGTTCAAATCCCCTTGCATCAATTAGCTCAGAAACTTGGGTTTTCATAAGATTTTTGAAAAAGAAAAGATAGCCTTACTCCTCAAATGATACTCTTAAGTCGCTCATATATGCACCTCACCAAGGCATTTTAAAATTGCCTTCTTTTCATAACCTATCAGTAAGGTTTTTGAGTGGAGCTTTGCATCACATATATTGTCAGGTCAAAAATCAAACCACACAGAGATACAAGTCATACACTTAGATTGAGATGTGCAAGTGTGTGAAATGGAAGGTGATTCCTACTTCTAAATATTTTTTGGTACTCCATGCATCATGACTCTCTTTATTGATAAAAGGATGATTCTTTGAAGAGTGTGGGCTATAAAAAGGAATATTCATATGTTCTCTCTTTTTTTGAATGGGGCTTTGGACTTTTCACGTTATTTATTGGTTGGAGTATCTCCCGGGTATCTCCCGGCATTGCCTAAGTCATGGTCTTAAGCTTGACAATGGGAACTTCTTCTTGCAGCTATCAATGGTGGTGTAGTTCCCAACTTCACCACCAAGCATTAGGCATTGATATTCAGGCTGCAAAGTAAACATCATTGTGCTACTATGAGATCTAGAATGCTTATGATAAATATACGCATCGACAACCAACCTCTTAAAAAGTTTGCCAACGATAAACAAGAGGTGGTCAGGAGCACGGGGTCAGAAGCGGAACAAACTCTAGAGACCTCAAAATTGAGCTTGAAATATGAGATGTCTCATAATATAAGTTGGCATGCTCATTATCAGGTCGCTGCTTGGTCTCTAGAGTTGTTGTTTTAGGCATGTCCATGGCATCAATGTTTTCATGTGGAATTAATGTTGCATCTCGGCCATTATCAAGAGCAACATTTCTAAGGCCAGAGGGACATGGCTTATGTTCGAGCGAGGGCGATGATTGATGTTCTATTTCACAAGGATGAGAAACGAATGGAGAACTAAACTTCACCTCCTCAAACGGGTTATGTTTAGGATGATTCTCCACCATTGGCGTTTCTAGGTGAGTGGTGGGAGAAATTTTCCCAAACTTCTCATCAGGGTTACCTCGGGAAGATTTTTTTGGAACAAGTTCATCCAGGGGATAGCCTATGAGAAGATCAAACTCAAGGATGACAAAGATGTAAAAGTCTACGCAAACATCGGTTCCATGAATTTCCATTGCCATGGCCCTAGCAATCCCACAACACTCAACGATGAACCCTGATGAACTCTTGAAGAGTTTGTCAGTCGGCACTAGTTGCATACTACCCAAAAGGGCTTTTGCAAGGAAATGTGACATGATATTAGTGCCGACTTTGAGGTTGTGTAGGGCATCTATGAATGTCATCGAAGCTGAAAGAATCTGAATTGCTTCAGAAGAATGTTTTATTTCCAACAACCATTCTTGTGATGGCTCCATGTTAGGGGAGACTTCCCTAGAAGGGAATGTATCCTTTTCATGCCAAGAATTGTTTGAGGTTTTACCAGAATCCTCGAATTTGATGAAGAACTCCGAAGGGTAGAGAACTATCTGCTTCGGTGTTCATGGTTCGGGTGGGGGCTCATGATTCAAACCTATGGATGGTACAAGGTTGGATTCAACTAATGGGGGCTCCCCCACACTTGACATGACTATGGCCTAGAGGGTTTTGGTTTCTACGATGAAGGAAGCATGCTTCCCTAGGATGTGATCAAGGATTTTCTTCTGTTCTGTCGTGCTTCTATATGAAAATGTCCCTCCGGTAGCCATGTCAAGGCATAGGGCAGCATCTATGTCTAGATCCGAATAAAAGAGATGCAATTGCATGTTGTCGGATAAATACAAATCTGGGCTGGCATGTAATAAAATTGTAAACCTGGCCCAGGCCGCACCTATAGATTCTTCCTTGTCTTGCTTAAAATCAAGGATTGCCCCTGGTAGAGAGTTGATACGGGACATAGGAAAGAATGTAAGACAAAACTTGACTTTAAGTTCCTCCTAGTCCCCATTCATACTTCCTACGGCATTAGTGAACCATTGCTTTGCCTCTCCCTTGAGGGAGGATGAAAACAACTTCCACTTAAGAGTTTCTTGTGTCATGCCAGGAATGTTTAGGCATGAGCAAAATTCCTAGAATTCTCGCAAGTGGTCAGAAGAATCTTCATTATCATGACCAAAGAAGGATTTTGACCGAACCATGGCTTTGAATCTTTGGTAGAGTTCTTGGCTAGATGAAAAGTTTGTTTTTGAAAAAGATGGCGGCTCCAAGAACTCCCCCTTTGAAGCAAAAGGATTTGGATTTGAATTTGGCTTCATGGTAGTAGGATAGGATAGAGAAAATATTTTATTTTATAAAATAAAATATAAAATATATATTTTTTTAATAAAACACAAGGACACACGGGTGAACTAGGTTCGGAGACACATACGACAACCGTTCCCAGGTAACGGCGCCAGAAAGCTTGTTGGCGCTTCATAGCGTCAGCAGAAAAGTCCGCAAGCGCACGGAAGTACATTGTAGCATTTCACCCGAAAGTATTCAGGGTATCATAATTTTCCAAAAGAATAGTCTTTGTACTTAGTCTCTTAGCTAGTTTACCTAGAAAAGAAAGAAGAGATAGCTTGGGTAGAGAGGTTCTTCTAACGTCAAAAGCATTAAGCAATGGTAACTTTCCCACTACTTACTTGTTTCGGGCATTGACGCACTTGGTCTGCCAAACGATATCAGTTCAAGCTCTACTCTATGTCCGAAGTGGGAGAATGCAGGTACAAACAAATAGGGCTATCACCACCTATCCGTCTACCCCTCTGCCCATGGGACACGCAGCATACAAAGGTAGACTCCAACCTAGACACCACATCTATAAAGGCGACTACTACTCTAGTGTTGGCCAGGAAGCGACAATTAAGTTTTGCCCCTGCGCTCGAAGCGAGCTAACTCCATGGGTGACGTAGGGCTGCGCTAGTAAACAGCGTAGGACCACCAGGATCACTAGGTACCTAGTGCCATGTAGCGCAGAGCTGTAACACATCGTAAGAGGATCGAAGCAGCGCCTTGTCAAGTTGTTCTCGGCGGGCAAGAAACAATGTTTAATTGTGACTTATGCAGGGCGCATGTATAATAGATAGTGCAAGAAAAAGTATCGAACGCACTCTGGGAGTGGTCGGTAAGAGTCACGAAGATGTATGTACAACAAAGATATGACAAAAATATTATTAATACTTAGCTTGTTCGATGCCGTAGTCGAGACGACGATGACGAGTTCCCGAGCAGCGTGTAGTTGGAGACGAGGCTGTGTGGTGCGTGGCACCGAGCCGAGGTGACGCGAGGTTGTATGGTGCGAGGCACCGAGCTGAGGCGACAAGAGAGGAGTCCCCAAGCAGCGTGCGGTCAGAGACGAGGCTGTGCGGTGCGTGACACCGAGCCGAGGTGATGCGAGGCTATGTGGTGCGAGGCACCGAGCCGAGAGACGCGAGGCTGTGCGGTGCGAGGCACCAAGCCGAGATAACTCAAGGTTGTGCAGTGCGTAACACCGAGCCTAGGTGACGCGAGGCTGTGTGGTGCGAGGCACTGAGCTGAGGCGACAAGAGACGAGTCCCCGAGCAGTGTGTGGTTGGAGACGAGACTGTGCGGTGCGTGACACCGAGCCGAGGTGATGCGAGGCTATGTGGTGCGAGGCATCGAGCTGAGAGACGCAAGGCTGTGCGGTGCGAAGCACCAAGCCGAGACAACATGAGGCCGTGCGATGCGTGACACCGAGCCGAGGTGACGCGAGGCTGTGTGGTGCGAGGCACAGAGCCAAGGCAACAAGAGACGAGTCCCTGAGCAGCGTGTGGTCGGAGACAAAGCTGTGCGGTGTGTGGCACTGAGCCGAGGTGATGCGAGGCTGTATGGTGTGAGGCACCGAGCTAAGGCGACAAGAGACGAGTCCCCGAGCAGCATGTGGTTGGAGACGAAGCTGTGCAGTGCGTGGCACCAAGCTGAGGTGACGCGAGGCTGTACGGTGCAAGGCACCGAGCCGAGGCGACAAGAGACGAGTCCCCGAGCAGCGTGTGGTCGAAGACAAGGATGTGCGGTGCGTGGCACCGAGCCGAGGTGACACAAGGCTGTATGGTGCGCGGCACCAAGCCGAGAGACGCGAGGCTGTGCGGTGCGAGGCACCAAGCCAAGATAACGCGAGGCTGTGCGGTGCGTGACACCGAGCCGAGGTGACGCGAGGCTGTGTGGTGTGAGGCACCGAGCGGAGGCGATAAGAGACGAGTCCTCGAGCAGCGTGCGGTCGGAGACGAGGCTGTGCGGTGCGTGATACCGAGCCGAGATGATGCAAGGTTGTGTGGTGCGAGGCACCGAGCCGAGAGACACGAGGCTGTGCGGTGCGAGTAACCAAGCTGAGATAACGCGAGGCTATACGGTGCGTGACCCCGATCCAAGGTGACGCGAGGCTGTGTGGTGCGAGGCACCGAGCCGAGGCAACAAGAGACGAGTCCCCAAGCAGCGTGTGGTCGGAGACAAAGCTGTGCGGTGCTTGGCACCGAGCCAAGGTGACGCGAGGCTGTATGGTGCGAGGCACCGAGCCGAGGCGACAAGAGACGAGTCCCCGAGCAGCGTGTGGTCGGAGACGAGGCTGTGCGGTGCGTGGCACCGAGCCGAGGTGACGCGAGGCTGTATGGTGCAAGGCACCGAGCCGAGGTGACAAGAGATGAGTCCCCGAGCAGCGTGCGGTCGGAGACGAGGCTGTGCAGTGTGTGACACCGAGCCGAGGTGATGCGAGGCTGTGTGGTGCGAGGCACGAGCCGAGAGACGCGAAGCTATGCGGTGCGAGGCACCAAGCCGAGATGACGCGAGGCTGTGCAGTGCGTGACACTGAGTCGAGATGACGCGAGGCTGTGCGGTGCGAGACACTGAGCCGAGATGAGCGGTGCGTGACACCGTGCCAAGAGACGATGATGAGTCCCTGAGCGGTCTATGATCGGAGACGAGGTTGTGCGGACAGCAGGTACGAGCGTTGAGCTATACGCCTAGCGGTCGGCAGCGGCGCGGACGGCGGATACGAGTGTCGAGCTGTACGCCTAGTAGGTCGGCAGCGCCGCGGACGGCGGGTACGAGCGTCGAGCTGTACACCCAGCGGGTCGACAGCGGCGCGGACGGCGGGTACGAGCGTCGAGCTGTACGCCCAGCAGTCGGCAGCGGCGCGAACGGCGGGTACAAGCGTCGAGCTGTACGCCCAACGGTCGGCAGCGGCGCGGACGGCGGGTACGAGCGTCGAGCTGTACGCCCAGCGGTCGGTGGCGGCGCGGACAGCGGGTACGAGCGTCGGACGGCGCGGACGGCGGGTACGAGCA
This sequence comes from Bothriochloa decipiens, assembly GCA_023333625.1. Taxonomy (NCBI): domain Eukaryota; kingdom Viridiplantae; phylum Streptophyta; class Magnoliopsida; order Poales; family Poaceae; genus Bothriochloa; species Bothriochloa decipiens. The sequence goes on from CM041634.1 coordinate 21,236,213, forward strand.
TCGAGCTATACACCCAGCAGGTCGGCGGCGGCGCAACGGCGGGTACGGGCGTCGAGCTGTACATCCAGCAGGTCGGTGGCGGCGCGACGGCGGGTACGAGCGTAGAGCCGTACGCCCAGCGGGTCGGCGCGGCCTTGATTATCGACCAAGCGGAAGGCTGTGCTCAGCGTGTTGTCGTCGTGACCGAGTAGATTGACGACTCGACGTGCGTGGCTCAAGGTTGGCAACTTGATTGGCTTTGGTAGCTTGCTTCTTGCTAGTTGGTGTACATGCAATCGGCGATGGACGTAACTCGGACGGCTTGCCAATGGCTTGGCGTGTCTCGCGAATTGACTTGATGCGGTCGAACAGCTGCTCGACTGTTCCGATCTCCTGTTTGCTTGGTCGTCCTATATGCTCGAAGGATGTACGGTGATGAGCATAGTTGGGTTCCTGGAAAAATAGTAACACGTACATGCATGTAGATAACCGGATACGTAGCAAGATACGAGAACAAATATGGAATATTGACTTAGCATTGCATGCAAGGCCGATGCAAACACGTGATGGGTTTGGCTTGTTTGCGGCATCTTGCGTGGTCGTCGTGAACCCAATTAGGTCTCCTCGTCACGTGCTGGGCGGCAGCACCATGTTGGACTTCGACGTGGAGCGGAAAGTCATCGCGTAGCGAAGATCGGCCCAGCCCCTTGCATGCTTGTAGCAGATCGGGTTCTGGGAACCCGGCGTATGGACGCCAGGTGCTCGAGTAGTGGTCGACCCGCAGCCCGATTTGGATCTAAGCGGCCTAAGTGGTCCGTACGGCTCGTATGTCCGTGCCGACGGCGATGAACGGTGGTGAAGCCGTCCTCGATAAATCAATGTGGATCGATCCGTCAAGAAGCTGCCGACAAGTTGCCGGAGCAGACTCGTCGGCGAGATGGTCAATGACGTCGGTGCAGAAGCGGGCTGCACCGCCTCCACGGTTCCGGCGTCCGTCCTACGTCGGTGGTCGGTGAACGCGCCGACGATGAAGGTCAGACCTGCCTCGAACTCCATGGAAGCAGGGAAGAAAACCATCCTCTATCTGGCACGCTAATTGTCGACGATATCTCCTCGGCAGTCTACCACGGGATACCCCGAGGTAGTAGATTTGCGGTGGGGGCGCGCTAAGACCTACGAAACCGGATGTGAGACGCAAGACAAACAACCAGGACAACTAGAGTTTAACCAGGTCCAGACCGCTCGAAAGCGTAATACCCTACGTCATGCATCTCTGCTGCTGTATTGATGAGTATCGGAGTACAAGAGTTCAGATTAGATCATCCCAGACCACGGAGGTCTGGGTTACAAGAGAGATCATAGAGATCTACTCTGTTGGGTTGTGGTCTAGATGACCTCTGTCTAAGGACCTTTGCCCCTCCTTATATATGTCGAAGGGACAGAATTACAACTAGAATAGCCTATTTGATACTATTACTAAACCGTCGTGTGCCGCACGTCTTCATCTTTAATTGGGCCGTCTTTGAATGGTGGGGCCCAACTATAACCGCGAGGGTATACGACCCCCCCCCCCCCTGTTGAAGTTGTGCATCCATGCTTACAGCCTTGCACGTTCTGAGCGCGTGGGGTTCACGTACCGAACTCGCGATTACTGGAGAGTAGCAAACTAACATGGCACCTGTGCGAGATGGAAGCTCTCGGAGGCAGACCTGGGCGAAGCAAATTAATATTGGCATCTAACAATGACGGTTGTTATTTTTGGGTGTAGTGGTAGAGATAGAGATTAATTACTTTTTGGAATATATTGCACTTCCTTGATGAATCCGACCACCAAAAGTTTTGTGATCTCCTCACCGATGACCTAGCGCTTCTCCTCATTGAAGCGGAGCACGCATTGCATGATCGGCTTGTAGTCTAACCTGATCTTCAAGGCATGCTCGCGACTAATTCCCTCGGGATTCCTAGCATGTGTGAGGGATTCCACATAAAAATATCTTTGTTCAAGTTGACGAGCACGATTTTATTTGGGGGAGAGGGAGCTGTCAATGTGCACCACCTTGTCGCTGGAGTTCTCAAGGCCAATGAGGACATCCTTGGTGTTCTTTGTGGGCTCGAACGATCCCGTCGGTCCCTTGGAGCCAAACGCCTCATTGATGGCCTCCTCCTTGATGACTATAAGCTCCTCAGAGGCAAGGATCGCCGATGCGAGCTCACAGCCCTCAACCTCGCTCTCGTAAGCACGCTGAAAACCTGATGTACGGATGGAGTTATAAAACATCAGTTCCTCCTTGAATTTACTCCTAAAACCTTGGTTGGAGCTATTTTTAACCCCTCACCGGCCACATTCCACCTCAATTAGCAACGCCCATAGGTGAACAACTAACCATGTATGGGTACAAGCCTACCATTTCAGTCAGCATCAGCCCAGGCAAACACCAATCCCATGAGTTTTTGCATCAATTTCAGTTAATCAACACACAATTTGAACACTTGAACATGAACAAATACAATAATTATACGTATCGCTTTTGCATTGTCAATTTCATCACTAGCAAGTAGTGTACGCCGTACTAATATAAAGTATCTCATACTGTGGTTTGTGGCACTCGTGAACCACTCTGGATCCCACGGTGTGTTTTATCTGTTGGTTGATGATGATGCGCCCACAAAAGCAATACAATGTACACTGTACACCGCCCCCTTAGATATACCTGCTGTTAGTACCATCCTTTTTTCGCTCCTAGCTAACCGTGATGATCAGCACTACATGCTTGTTTGTATGGATTTTGGAATCAGAACACACGGCTCGTGATCCGTGATGGCCCAGTTCGTTGCATTCATGTCATATTTCATATGGCACTGCGCCGCGCGTGCACCCCGGCTGGCCACGCCACTTGCTTAGCGATTACACGGGTATAGTAGTAGTAGCTATATAAACACACGACACAACAGACTCCTGCCCCGGCGGCCCGGCCTCCGAGTTCGATTTTCTCTACTATCTAGCAATCGTGCCTGTGTCCTTTAACTGCACAGCAGGCACACCCCAATACCCCCATCCAGCACAGCAGCAGGGACGACACGGCCGCCATGGCTGCTGCTGGTGCCCGGCCTCCTGTGGCCGTGCTCAAGACGGTCCTCGCTGTCGCCGTCCTTGCAGCGGTTTCGTCGTCGACGACGGTGTCCGGACAGCAGCAGGATGACGACCCACCAGCGCCAGCATCGGCGGCGTGCGCGCGGCGGCCCGTGGTGTTCGCGTTCGGGGACTCCAACACGGACACGGGCGGCGTGGCGGCAGGGCTGGGGTACTACTACCCGCTCCCCGAGGGCCGCGTCTTCTTCCACCGATCCACCGGACGCCTCTGCGACGGCCGCCTCGTCATCGACTACCTCTGTGAGTCACCCGTGTCCATGCCTCTAGCTCTAGCTACCTACGGCCGCCCATACCTGCTAGCCGTAGCTCTTGCGACCCTTGTCTACATATTTGCGCGCTCTCTTGCGCCGTCGATGGATGGAGAGTGATGAAATGCTGTTGGCGTAGTGATGTCATCGGTGCGTGGAACGAAGCAGATCGAGCTCGACCAAGGGAGCTTTGTTGGTGGTGGTGCCAATTGATGGCGACGTACACATGCTGTTTTAGTAGTCGTCGTCGCAAGGTCTTTGTAAATGACAAGCAGCGCGCGTGCACGGACCGACCACCTCAAGAAAATGACAATGGGATCACGCACCAGCCATGTTTCATTCCAGAAAAAAGCTCAGAGCCGAGCCGCCGGAGAATCTGGTCCAGTCGTCCTGAGACATATAGGCTTCTTCCTTCTACTGACATACTCTGCTTCTAGAGGCGCCACCACCAGTAGCTAGTGCTGCCTATCGTGCACTTCCACTGTTCCACACTTGTGACCTCCATTACTCCTACACATCAATTTGCTACCACATCTCTCTGCGAAGTACTAAAGACGTTGTCGTTGTATCGTGGTGGCCGTGCGGATTGGTTTCGCCATATATTTTTTTCAACAATTTCTGTGAATTTATCTATTTATATTTCCATGATAATAATTATGGATCCTGACTGGTCATGGGGATTCACAGTAGTCATGACGGCAGTCTGCTGACGATACGCAGCGGTAGTTCGTTTCCTGTAGATATCTCCATCTCCTTGTGTTGTACGCCGGGAGTTTGCTCTGCCACGCTCTCGCGATGCATGCCTCTCTGTTTCTGTTGAGTCCATCACACTTAGTTTTCTGTTCAGTCTGAATACTTGACGGCTGCACTCTGCAACCCAAGACGGTTGTAACAGCTAGCCGTCTGGTGTCAGCAGCATTGGAGCTGTGTCCTTTCTCCGCTTTGGGTTGCCGAATTTGCCGTGTGTACCAGTAGCCCAGTACTCGAGTCGATTGCCATTTTGCCGGCGCCTCACTATGCCTATGCGTGTTATGCTGGATCTATCTCCTGAATTACAACTAATGTTAGCTTCAACCAATGCAATGCAAACGACAGGTGAGAGCTTGAACATGAGCTACCTGAGCCCGTACCTGGAGGCCGTGGGCTCCGACTTCACCGGCGGCGCCAACTTCGCCATCTCCGGCTCCACCACGCTCCCCCGGAACGTCCCCTTCGCGCTCCACGTCCAGGTGCAGCAGTTCCTCCACTTCAAGCAGCGCTCGCTCGACCTCATCGCCCACGGCGGGACCGCTCCCGTCGACGCCGACGGCTTCCGGAACGCGCTCTACCTCATCGACATCGGCCAGAACGACCTGTCCGCAGCCTTCGGGAGCGGAGCACCTTACGACGACATCATCCACCAGAAGATCCCGGCTATAGTGTCAGAGATAAAGGATGCCATCATGGTATTATGTTCTCGTCATGCTTACTCTAGCCTGTCTGCAAATCAAATTAAACGTTGCCGGTCAATCATCAACCTTGGCGGCTTGTTGGCAGACTCTCTACTACAACGGTGCCAAGAACTTCTGGGTGCACGGCACCGGCCCTCTGGGCTGCCTGCCCCAGAAGCTCGCCGCGCCCAGGCCCGACGACAGCGACCTCGACTACAATGGCTGTCTCAAGACCCTCAACGACGGCGCCTACGAGTTCAACAACCAGCTGTGCGCCGCCTGTGACGAGCTGAAGTCGCAGCTGCGTGGCGCCACCATCGTCTACACCGACGTCTTGCTCATCAAGTACGACCTCATCGCCAACCACACCGCCTACGGTGAGTGATCAGCTCGATCCATGCTTCATCCATGTCGCCAGGCTTAAGTTTCATCCATATCGATGCATGTCTGGTTAATGTTTTCAGGGTTCGAGGAGCCGCTCATGGCGTGCTGCGGCTACGGCGGGCCGCCCTACAACTACAACGCCAACGTGAGCTGCCTCGGCCCGGGCTTCCGGGTGTGCGAGGACGGCACCAAGTTCGTCAGCTGGGACGGCGTGCACTACACCGACGCAGCAAACGCCGTCGTGGCTGCAAAGATCCTCTCCGGCCAATTCTCCACGCCCAAAATGCCCTTCGACTACTTCTGCCAGGCATGAGCATGACCGGATTGCCTTGCCAGGCATACATGACCACGTACCCAGCAAAGCTGAGCGATTCAGTTGCGAGAATAATCTCTTGCGCAAGGAATCCATTTGTGTAACTAATAAGTAGCAAGCAGCACCGTGTATATCATACTGAATAATAATTGCCGATTGATGTAATTGTAACGCTACTTTGTTTGAAACTCGAGCACACTAACGCTAGGCTTTGCATGCTAGTTGCTGGGGTACGGAAGCGTACTGGGCTGTGACTAAAGATGGGCAACGGGCCGGCCCGGCCCGGCATGGCACGGCCACGGGCCGACACGGCCCGATAGGCTACGGGCTGAGAAGGCACGCGGGCCTTACGGGCCATGCCAAATAGGCACGCGGGCCTGATCGTCGGCCCAGGCACGGCCCTATGGGCCTTTTTCGTGTCGGGCCGGCCCGATAAGCATGGCCTACCAGGCATGTCAGGCCGGCCCGAGACGCACAGAGAGTGAAGGGGGGGAGGCGGCGGAGTCGCAGGCGGTGGGGCGGAGCAGGGCCGGCGCGGTGGAGGCTTGGAGGAGGAGGTTTCGCGCGCATCTCCGTGGTTGATGAAACCGCCACTATCACCCCAGATCCGAGCATGGAGGAGGAGATTAATGCCGCCGCGCGCTCAAGGCCGGTGCGGCGGAGGCGTGGAGGAGGCAGGTGGTGCGGGGGCCAGGGGGAGGGCGATGCAGAGATATGGAGGCGATGGCGGAGAGAATCAAGAGAGTGATGATGGAGAGAGTGAGACGGAAGGAGGGGGACGCGACGTCGCTACCTGCGCGCGCTCGCGAAATCACGTGGTCGCGTGGAGAGGATTGTGGCTGGGGAGGGTGGCAGCGGCAGGAGTGTAGGGTTTGTGTGCCTAGTGGACAGGTGGAGTGGGGGTGTTGGGCTCTTAGCAGGCCTTTGCTACATGAAGGAAGCTGGTAAGCTGATGGAGTCTTAGCAGGCCTTGGTACACATGAAGAAAGCTGGTGGGCTGATGGAGTCTTAGCAGGCCAGGGTGAGATCTTCAGACCTGCTATAGAAATACGGGCCATGCCGTGCTGGCCCACGGGCTTGGGCGCGGCCCAGGCATGGCCTGCCCTCCGTGCTTGGGCCAGCCCGGGCCCTCTGGCCATCGTGCCCGGTCATGCTTGGGCCCGGCCAAAATGGCGGGCTTCGTGCCGGGGTCACGGGCCCGGGCTGCATGCCCAAGTTTAGCTGTGACCCATGAACTTGCCGACTGGCCTGTGTAATTGTTAAATAATAGAGAGAACTGACTCTCAAATAAAGAAAAAATTGTAGAGAGGACAAGGGACATGACAAACCAAGTGCCTGAAATAATAGGCTAACTCTAGAGAGGACAAGGGACATGACAAACTAAGTGTATGATTGTTTGAGCTTAGCTTTCGAACCTTTCAAAATTTTAAAAAAATCAGAAAGCCAAATGGTAGAAGCTCACTCTCATAAGCCAAAAGCTAAACAAATAGGGAGTGAGCTTCTAGCTTTCGACTTTTCAAAGGTCTAAAAGTAGTCAAAAGCTTAAGGTTGTGTTTGGTTTAGCTTCCATAAGTGATTCTATTCTAAACAAAAAATCAGAAAGCTTACTAAATGGGTGGATCCTGAAATAGATTTTTCCAGAAGCAGGTGTTTTTGAGTAGTACAATTTTCATAACATTTTAGACCTTACTTTGGCTTTCAATTTTATGATTTTTCAGATGGGTGGAAATAAAGAAACATTTAATAATTGTTTGAAGGGGGGCAAAAAGAGATGGTAGGTCTTATAGTTGTTTTCGGGCATGTCTACCTGAAACTTGTGTATTATGTTGTACTCTATGTCAAACAAGGCCCAAAAACAAATTTTTATGTCCATGTGCTTGTTGTCTGTTGCAGTCCACAAACCTAACGAGAAAAAGCCCATGTTAACAACTTCCAGTCTCATTAGTCTCATTAGCCCAGCAACCAAATCCTAGGGCTATATTAAGATCAACTTGGCAAAGAAGCAAGCCAAACACATCCATTAATATGTTGTGAGGACGAGCTATGCTCTCCTCATGTAGACAAGGGAAAAAAGGGTAAAAACCCCAGATCAGACCAAGTGAATAAAATGGGTTCCTAAAAATCGAATCAAATTGCAATGACGAGGGCTTCAAAAAGCAACAAAGTTACTTACATAGTGGCTAGATGATATTATCCTTGCGTGACTAGCGCCCTCGAAGCATTTCACAGCATTGTCATATAGCTCCTTACTTACGCTTCTCACTATCACGTCCATGATTTCCAATAAGATAGTCCTAGAAACAACAAATTGCTCAAATTTTGTATTGCATACTGCTGAGAAATATAGTTTGAAAACAAAAAAAATATTAACCCCAACTTTCGAGAAGAAGAAATGCTTAAGAGAAAAGTGCACTTAAAAACACTTTAACAAATCCATAATCCACAACAGGAAGACTACAAACACAAACAAACATTGTTGGACACTTAATGTACAGAAGAACACTGCATGTGTAGAAAAGAAGGCTAAGTATGGGAGATTGTAGAAACTTTCAAACTCACTTATTGTGTTTGCCGCTTTCTCCCATCGATAGCATAACTTTATAAAAATTTGCTTCATCAGTGGACACTTTAATCTTGGAATGAGGGGTGATAAAAGGGCTTTGTTTGTAGATGTTGGGCTTCACAAGCCATCTAGGACGATGTTTGACAATCCTACTACTCGAAGGCTCCCAAACTGGATCACTGTAAGACTACCAAGCAACTTCACTAGATGACTCGATCAGAATTGAAGACAATGCCATTGTCGCCCATAGACCTAGAAGTCCCAAAACCATTAACTTTTCACAATGACTTCAAAGGCGCGTTCCAGAAGGTGTCTGCAAAAGAATACAAGAAGCAACGCATAAAGATGTTAAAAAAGAATAAGGAAAAATAAAGCCTGTTACATAAGCAATAAAACAATTGCATTATATTCTAACCCTCATACCACCTGCTAACGACCCTGATGCAACCAAATCGACACCCAAATATCACAAATCACCCTAAGCCTACTCCACTATGCAATAAACAAGCATTTGCAGATGAATCGAAGACACACAAGAGCAAAGGAATCGAAGATTCATACCCCAATTGATCCAATTCACAACAAAATATCCCAGAAACCACAAAACACATATCAACAGCAACATCCAACTCACGATGAGGAACTACAATGAACTATCGAAATCGACTCTCCAATGACATCAAAACCAAAAAGCCAAACAAAATCGCCTACCGGAAGACAATCTCGCCACGAGAAAAAACAAATCACATGGTCACGAACGCGCACGACCATCTACCGCCACTACAAACCCTAAATCACACAAATCTGAACCAAAATCCAAGGAAATCGACACCATCCATGAACCCTACATTTTGAACATCATCGACGAAACCCTAAAAATCCTCCATCTCCAACCCTAAAACTCCAACACATCTGACGGATTCCTCTGGCCTACACAAAAACACACGAACCTAGACACATTAACCCCAATCCTACAGCAGGAGACACAGACAAACTAAAAAACGATGCAGACCAAATCTGAGACGAAGATGACGATAAACTCACCGGAATACGAGACGAGGAAGACGCCGCAGTCGCCGACGAACCCCAGGAACCAGTGCCGAGACGGAGAGCACGGTCGTCGCCGACGAGAGGACATCGAGACAAAATGACGACGACACTGGGGCAGGGGGAATGAGGGGAGATAAATGGATGAGGCACGCGACTCCTCGCCTACCGACGCGAGTCCCAAAATTGAAACAATGGCGCAAAGTGGTGGGGCCCACACGTCAGTTGCTCAACAAAAAGGCCAAATGGTGGGAACAAATGCAGCCATCCATTGCGTGATCAACGACACAAAAATTCATGTGCTACAACCGAATAAAACACACGGGTGCTCATTAGCATTACCGTTGTTTTGGCCTAACAACTTTATGACTCTAGTTATTCTCCTGCCTCCGAATCTCCCTCTCTTGTCATGATTTTGAATAGGATCATTACAAATGAGACAACGAGTAGAATCATTACAATAATATACCACCAATTAGAACATTTTGTGATTTATAGGCAACTATTAAACTGATGATGATGGCTAGCTAAAACGGCTGGTATCCCCAGAATTTATTACATTCAACCTCCGATAACCGCACACAACCAGTAGGAGTGCTGAGGAGGGCACATTCGCAGGGAGGTGCCTGGGGGTATAGATTTCCATATGGCACGCGGCCCGTTGGCACGGCCCACGGCACGGGGTTTTGGCCCGGCATGGGCACGGCCCGGCCCGATGATCGACGGGCCCGTGCCGGCACGGCCCGAAGGACCAGGCCGTGCCTGGGCCGCCACCCAGGCACGCGGCACGGCCCGAGCACAACCCGCTCCAAGGGAAGGCACGATGGTGGCCCAATACCCCAATGACTCTATAGTCTATTTCGGCCCAGCTTCCCAGCCCATGAAGCCGCATGCAGGTGCTAGCAAGCCTAAAGCAATGCCCACCACCCCTCTCATAACCCAAAACTAAGTTCACTACACCCGATTCCCATCCCTATCTCCCTTGCCGCCGCCGCACAGCTCTCTGCCTGGCTGCTCGCGATCGCATGCACGCATGCCGCATGCGTACCACGCTCCTCCTCCACTCGCGGTCGCGGCCACACCATCGTAGCACCGCCCTCCTCCACTCGCGGCCAGCAGCCACGCTCGCCAATCGCGAGTTCACGTCTTCACGACACGCCGAGCCGTCGACGCAAGCAGCGCGGAGCACCACGCCCCGACGGCGGACGCCGACCTTGCTCCGCGCCTCCGGCTCCTCCCGCCACATGCGGCTCGCCGGCTACGTCCCCGCCTACGCCCCCTGCCCCTCCCCTTCCATCGCCGCCACCTCCCCCGACTCTCCTCCCGGCGTCCTTCACTCGCTCGCAGGCCATGGGCCAGCACGGCCCGCGACATGCCGCCGTGCCTGACGGGCGGCACGGCACGACCAAATGGCCCACGGACCGTGCCTTGGGCCATAGGCCAGACACGAGCACGGCTAAGGCACGGCCCGATGGACAACTATACCTGGGGGCCTATATCGTTTTGGCTTGATCGCCAAATCTAAGGTTGGCAACAACTTGGATGGGCTGCGTCCTGCGCCCATGGTAGGATACGAGTGGGAGGAGTGATGCTACCGGAGTGGTCTTTTAAAATCTCACAACATCTATAAATAGCTTTGTTTCTTATAACGCCTGCACGCGTAGGCGGAAACTGCTCGGCCTGCACCCCCGCGTGACTATCTGATGCACGCCCCCAACCGTCCGATGCACTTCTTCCTCAACGCTCCTGAGCTGCACACCTTCTCCAACACTGGCACCTACGCCCCCGCCGCCGGCCACCGCCCTGACATGGCGGCCTAGGGTTTGGCCGGAGCTCCGATGAGCTAGGGCCGCAGCGGCCCTAGCTCGCCGGAGCTCCGACTAAACCCTAGGTCGCCGTGCCACCACCTTCTTCCCCTCCCCCCTCACCACCACCTTCTTCTCCGGCTCTAGTCATGGCGCCCCTGTCCTAGACCTGGCCCGGCCGCCACCCTCGCCGCCAGGGCACGCTAAGCCGCCCGCCAACCATCCCCACCGCCTATCTTCCCTTCGTCCCCCCGGCCGGTCGGCGATCTATACGCCACCAGAGTTGGAGAAGAAAGGGTGAGCTCGCCAGAGTTGGAGGAGGAGGAGGAGAAAGGAGATAGAAGGAGGAGGAGGAGGAGACCTACCAGGGCCGGATCTGCGGCCGCCGTGTCGGATCCGGCCGCCGCCGCCGCTAGATCCGCCATGCCCGGTCCGGGGGTGGGCGCTGAGGAGGCCGTGGGGTTCAGGGGAGGCTATGGGGGCGTGGGGGAGAGAGAAGAGAACGTCGACTGTCACCGCCGCCGGTCACCGGACGCCGGTGAGAGGAGAGAAAGAGAGAGAGCAGAGGTAGAAGATGAGCGGGGGCTGCGGCTTGCCGGTAGGTAGAAGATGAGGGGCTTTGCGGTGTGCGGGATACGAGGTGTGCAGGCGTTCCCTGCTGGGCCTGCACGTCCAGTAAGTAGCTTTTAGGCTAATTATTAGCTACGTATTTTCATATAAAGCAGTGATAAATCAACACATTTTAACAAAGAGCTATATGAAACGATAACAGACGATCTTATTCCGTAAAATGAAACAAACACCGCCGTAATTTGGCAAAATCTGATTAACGCATTAAAAAAAAGAGAAATAGCTAAAACCCAACTCAACTCGTCCGTCGGATAAAGGCGGCCTAAAATAATTGAGCCCATGCCACGCTAGTAATTGAGCCTATGCCACGCTAGAGTCGAGTTCGGGCCCGACGACTACCTGAGCACCTGGCGTGGGATGGGCTCAATTATTTTGGGCCGCCTTTACCCGACCCGACCCGCCAGAAGCAGGCCCTGCTCCTGCACTTTCTTCTCCGGTTGCGCCCACACCCCACCCACCCCCCACGCTGTCACTTGGTTCTCCCGTCCCGTTGCCTTCTCCCTCCTCGTCTCTGTTCTCGTTGCGACGACTGGGCGATCGCCCCCGCTCGCTGCCCCCGGCCCCCGCCCCCCTACGCCAAGTGCCCAGGTAGTCGTCGGGCCCTTCGCCGGCGATGAGTAGCCAACAGGTACGCTACCCCTTCTTTTGTTTTCCATTCCTTCTGTGCGAAACCGAGCTCCCAAACCCTAACTTTAAGCTATTTGCATTCGGATCTGTTTTATCATATAGTATTGTGCCTACCATTTCAGTTTGTTTTTGCAAAAGTTTTCGTGTGTAAATGTGTACACCCATGTTCCTAACTGGGTCCGCCCCTGTTGCAGGAGGTTACTGAGAACTATGCAAATCCTAAGACATGCTTCTTCCATGTGCTCTTCAAGGTACACTGCCTGCAGTTTCTGATGTTTAATGCAGCAGATCTATGGCCATGTTTTAGCTGATTCTGATTGTTTTTTTCGCCGTGAAGGCATCGGCATTGGCGTTCTACATACTGTCCACACTGTTCTTGAACAACTTCGTCATCATCTTCGTCATCACTGTGCTCCTTGCAGCACTTGACTTCTGGGTCGTGAAGAATGTCAGCGGAAGGATACTGGTTGGGTTGCGGTGGTGGAATGAGATTAATGATGAGGGAGAGAGCGTCTGGAAGTTTGAGTGCCTTGATGGAGAGGTTTCAATTAGGCAGTTTGCATAGTTCCCTTGTGGCCTGTTTTGATCCAACTGTGCACATCCTAAATTCAATTATTCTTTTTGTTGCAGTCTCTGGCTAGGATGAACAAGAAGGACTCATGGCTGTTCTGGTGGACTCTGTATTTGACTGTAAGTGCTGTAGGGGTCGCCATTTATTTATTATTATATATTCAGATAGGAATCATAAGTAGTACTTTTAGAAGTTTCATGTTGCTTGAAGTATTTCTGAATGCACCTCTATATTAGTATATTTAGATGACATACAATCAGTTTATTAGGGAAGTAACAATGAGATGCAGAGCCAAGGTAAAACTACACCCACCCCACCACCACTACACCTAAATTTACATGGAAATCTATAAACTCAGTAGAATCATGCAAGATTCCTCGACATAGTTAGTGAGAGTACTGACGGGCACTCATGTATATAAACTATAAAGTGCTACTTGTATTTCTTACTTGCTGCTGTCACTAAAATTGATATGAATGCATAGGCTCATAGGAATTCTTGGAAATGTTGGTTGTAATTTTATAATTGTATGGTTATTGTAAACATTATTTCCTTTGAATGTTGGTACCTCCGAAGTTACCCTTCACCAAAAAAGGGGTGGGGGGCTGAATCTAGGTATTCACAGATGTGAGATGTGTGATCATAGTATTAGAGTACATGTCTTCAGTTTAGTATATTTCTCTGTACTTGTATCCGATGGGATAACCATCCAAAAACGAGTAGACTGTTTAGTATAGTATGAACATCTGAATGTTTTCCATGTATGGTGGTAATCCAACTGTACATTTCACTCTTCTTTCATCTATAAATTGTAGTTTGGTAAAATGAGAAAACTAATCTTTTCCTTATATATGATTGCAATGGATGGAATATAACATGAATTGAATGGGTAGCATTGCAAACTGTTGTTTTGAGGAGTTGGCCCAATGGGCGATACATCCAGCTCCCATGGCTGCGATTAAACCGAGCTGTTCGAAGCATAATAAGTAGTAACTCTTGGTTAAACCTTTTTTACCAAGTTGTGGCAAAAGCACAAGTGTATTATTGCACCAGCATGGTCTATCAAAATGGGGGGTTAGACCTGAGCCAATGTGGATGCTGGTCTATTATAGTGGGAAATGAAAGTTTGGCGCATTTCTATAGGTTTTATATCCTGCTAGTTACGTAAAGGAATTGTTGAACCTACAATCTTTAATTTTTTTTGTTTAGCAAATGCAGTTATGGTTCATTATTGAAAGTAGAGTATTGTCTAAGGTTAGGTTTGAGAATTAATGATTCATTTCAATACAGCTTAACATGATCACCATGGAAAATATTAAGTGCACTGCCAGGTGCCCAGGCCATAGGTCTGTTTTTCTTTTCTTTTTTGGAATAACATGGACCTATTAAATCATCAGAGCATGCTGTGTTTGCTTCATTTTCATACAGAATTTCACATAAGCCCATCTTCTTAATTTGGAATTGGAACAAAATTCAAATAGAGCAGAATTCTGTCACAATAGATTGACTGGAAGGCAGAGGCTTGGATGTTGTGGAAACACTGCAAATATCATTTTCAATGGAACCAATACAAGTATACAGCTTGTCCTGACATTTTTTTAGGAGGCTCACCTCTGGTGTCTAGCAGGTGCCAGGGGCTTATCTCTTGAAGGTGGTTGCGATATAGGCTTTTGGTGATTTGTTTGGTCAGGTTGTTTTTTGTTTATCTTAGAATCGAATGTAACTGAAGTCCTGCCACATGAGTGCATTTCTGTGTTCTTCTTAATGAAATGATACATAGCTAGCTCTCATGCATTTTCAAGAAAAAAGGAACTGGGAAGCAGAGGTGAAGAAAACATTGGCAAACTTTATGTTGTTTAAATGATATTCATATGTATTCCTACACTTCGCCATACTTATCTTTCTGCTTAATATGTAGTCCATCATAAAGATGCAACATTAGTTTAGAGTATTTGAAAAATACTATTCCTTCCATGTTTCAGGCTGCTGCATGGATTATACTTGGGATATTCTCGCTCATCAGACTTCAAGCTGATTACCTTCTTGTTGTTGGAGTTTGCTTGAGCCTCAGCATTGCAAATATTATTGGGTTCACCAAATGCAACAAAGGTGCACATCCTCCTGTACTGCTTTGAATGCTACCTTGTTTGAAACTTATGATTGTTGAAAGTAAACCACACAATTCCTTCAAGCTGATCAATCAGGCCTACATTTCTATTCTGAATAAACTGATCTACAACTTCAAAAGTTTGGTTTACTTTTTGCAAAATTGATAGGTAGCAGCAGAATAGTGACTATTCTTGTCTGAATCTGTTGCTACATCCTGAACCCTGAAGTTATCTTTCTGTTAGTGCTGCGCTGATCAACTTAAATGCCCCCTCTCTAGCTGGTTTTCTATTACTCAGTATTCTTGTTGTTGCCCATTTACTCCAGTCTAAATAGCATGGCATTGATTTCACTGGAGCATCCTTTCAGAAATAGTTTTACACGACCTTGCCTGCATACTGTCTGCTTAGCTCTAACACGTAGCACAACTGACATCTCACGTGAACTATGCACAATTTCTTGGGTTGTCAAAAATAACAGACCTCTTCAGTTAAATTACATACTTAAATTCATGCCTGCAATGTCATGCTCTGTTCTATCTCATCTTGACCTTTGTATTGCTATGCTTATGTTGCAGATGCCAAGAAGAACATCCAGGATTGGACAAGGAATGCCCTTCTATCAGGGAGCGTCAGGTCGCATCTGCAGTCAGCATTTGGTGTCTGAACAACAACCCCTACGACCTAGTTATAATACGTATAGAGTGCTGTACAATTTACAGATAACATGATTGTCACTAGAATGCATTTGTTTTGGTGTTTTGTGTTGGCTATGTGCATCTTGCTAGGCATACAGGGGTTGGAAGAACTTTTCAAAGCCGTGTATCAACTTGATGTATAATGCTATTGGAATTTTAATAAAATCTTTCTTTATTCAAAAGAAAAGTACAGATAACATGATAATGCATTTTTATTTTATCCATATTGTCTAGTTTCATATCTTGCAAAGTTTTCTTCTTGTAGTAGACTGTACTGACCTCAACCTTTTATTTCTCCGTACGTATTATGCGGTTTATCCTGTCAACTCCCTTGTTCGTCAGAGGCAGTTTGTACTGTAGATGAGAGCAGTTTGGATGGGGCATCACGCGTCCCAATTTCTAGCCTATTATAGCCGTTTGTTTCCACAAAACCAGTTTTTTCTTTACGTAGACTTATTCTATATCTTTGCTTAGAAGTAACTGCAATACCTTGTGAATGCCTACTTATCTTTCCAAAAAATCTTTCCGATAGTCGAGTGGCACCAACCATTTTCACCTGTATGAGGAATTTTAAAAAGATCGAAATGAATGAAAGGTTCGTTTAATTCCAACACAAATTAAGTCATGAATTCCGTGGAATTAATAATTATTCTACGATTTGCAAAAGAGAACATAAGTACACAGCCTACAATGTTGTGACTGTCGATTTTTGCAGTAGCGATTGGCGAATGGCAGGCCCTCATTTTCTTTAACACTTTTCCATATTATTAGTCCACATACTGTATGCACCTTTCCTGGGAAATTGGCCGCATTTGCAACGCAAATCTTTGATATTTGTTCATCGCACAAGGATGAGCGAAGTCCAGTGTATGCTACAGTAGATATTTGATGGTCACCCCCAAAGGTAAACAAAGAAAAAAAGTTCCACGACAAACACACACGATTCCACCCGCGGTTGCAATTGCAACACGGGATTTTGGGATTTTTTGCACGCCTGGGTCGTTTTTGTCTCTGAAAGCGACGCGTTTTTTCTTTCTTGGAGCTTGTGTGCAGAATCCCTGCAAAATTTTCAGAAATTCAATCAATTCAAGAACAGCGACGAGCCCATGGTTCTCAGCCAAGTCGCTGCGTCCCCGGCATTATCACCTTTGCGGATCCGCGTTGGACGCTGTTATCCGCGTGGGCCCGTGGAGACAAGACTACTCACCACTTAAACATTTTTCTCACGCTGGCCGTGTCGTTTTTTTTGCGTAAACTGTTCGGAAAAAATACATAAATACCAATATATATATTGCAATTGTTTTTCGGCCACATGATTTTGGCACGCGAAATTATTCATCGGCACACGACTGTGACTATTGCTCCAATGAGGACCGACGACCCCAGTGCAATAGTCTCGTCGTTGTCTGCGCAGTGTTGTTTCTTATACATAGCTCCAAAAAAAAATCCTTTTCTGCCAGGAAAAAAAATTCGAAAGGAGCAACAAAATTAGCATTACGGGAAAAGGTCACATGGACACAGCGCAAGCTGGACAGAACGTCCAAAATGCCGGCCACGTCATCCTATAAACCTTATCCACTTAAAACTCCTTTCTTTCTTTTATTTATTTTAATTAGTTTTCCTTGCTCGCCAATGTTGCCTAAATTCAGATTCAGAGGATTTGTAGGCAATTTCTATTGTTTTTATGGGTTCTGCATTACGGCTCATCAAAGACTAGTACTCTGCACTACTTTAATGTACGAAGCACCGTAATTAGCCATGCACTAGGTTAGGTACATGCTTAATTCCTACAATGCTTAATTAACCATGCACTAGGTTAGGTACATGCACTAATTAATGTACGGTGCTTAATTTTTTTCGTTGATATCATCATGGTAAAAAAGAACATGTTATTTCAATAAGCAATACTAGCTTCAATTGATTCTTCAAATTAAACGCAGAAACAATTCCAGCAATGCAAGTTTGATTCTGGGTCAATGTAACTTGAAATCTAGCAACTTTTTCCCGCAAATGATGCAAAATGCATAAAGGGTCTTAATCTGAAGGCACATTTCTTTCCACTTATAATCATATCTCTGAATCTCAGGCATCAAACCAAGGCAGAAACAATGGGTGATCAAGAAGAAATTGGGATAGAATTTCAAGTGGATAAGGCCTGGGGGCTGACGTGGCGGCTTTTCTTGGACACCTTTTCTCCTAACCCTTTCTCCTGTATAAGCTGGCGCCAGCATATTCTAGCCAAGAGATTTAATTTGCTGCCCGGTCAGCACACGCCAAAAATAAAGCGCTCGGTATTACTGGCCCCATATATATATTTTTATTTTTCGAAGGGCTAGTTTGTACTGCCTCAAAGAATTTGAGATTTGCTTTTGGCACGGCCATGTGGGCACATGGGGTGATCAGTTGTCTGTCCAAATCCCCTGTTATCTGTTTAGTAGACAGACGCACATCATTTGCAGGTGACACGTTACCTACTTATCAAAAGAGAAAGTAAACTGACAATTGTGCGCTGTGTCTCCAGATTTTGACAAGTTTTCCATGTAAATGGTGGAAGTCGCCGAGTAGAATTTGTACACTTGGCGTCCATTTTAGAGGTACTACAAATGAAGGGTGCATCTAATAATCTATTAAGAGTAAAATACACGACCGATTGGTCCTTAAACTTTTACTGCTTGAGTTACATGAGGATTCAAAGAAGGAGAGTTGATTTGTACCATCCAACTAAAACTACATTGTAAAAAGTCACAAAAAAAAAACTACATTGTGTAGTGACATGGTATTTGAGGGAGAAATAAAATAAACAAATAATTAAGAGGACAAAGAGTAACTCATTTTTAGCAATTGTTATAATGAGTGCTCCATCTATCCCAAAATAGATGAAGTTATGGGATGCATGTCGGTCAAACTTTGTCAACTTTGACTATTTTTTAACAATTTTGTGCAACATTTATATCTCGAAACAAGTCTATTATGAAAATTTAACTGAATTTATAAAAATGTTATCATCATTTATGTATTGAAATATATGTATTATAAAAATATATTTTGTATGATGCTAATCATATATTGTTTTTTATTATCATATATATCAAATTAGAATTGAGGTTCACTGACGCTTTGAAACCAAAAACATGTCACATAACTTTTTTAGATAATGGATAGAACTAACAAAATGCGTGACATTGTCCATTTCAAAAGTTGAAAATCAAACATTATAGATGTTAGTATCATTTTTTTCAATAAAGCTAGGGCCTTGTTTAGTTTCCTAACTTTGCATATGCAAAGTTGACATTTGGCACTGTAGCGTAACTATAGCATTTCATTTGTATTTGGTAAAAATTATCCAAATATTAACTAATTAGGCTCAAAACGTTCGTCTCTCAAAGTACAACTGAACTGTGCAATTAATTTTTGATTTTATCTGCATTTAATACTACATGCATACGTCGGTATGTTAATATGATGAGATTTTTTTTTATATAGTGTCAAATTCTACATTCTAGAGGAAACTAAACCAGGTCTAGAATGTGGTATATGCACAGATGCACCTACACCTACAGACTTGCGCAGACAGGAACCTGCTACGCATCTTCCAGAGTTTAAATTTCCAGAGTCCGCAGCATTTATATATTTGAGAAAAGGCTCCTGGTAGTATTTCGGAGAAACGAAACGAGAAGTCGCAAAGGTCACGTACACGCTGCGACGAATTTCACCGTAAGAATCCCTGGTACAAAGTACAGACCGAGCACCGACCACCTTTTACCACCCCTGTTGTTCGTTTGTTGCTCAGCTCTGCTGGGCCTCACACGGTAGACACATTTTTTTCTTTAAAGTTCGGCAGATCCATTTACCTTTACTTAGGCATCTCGAACAATGAGCACCCAAATGTAACACCTATTTCAGGATTTGGCTCGTGAACAGGGAAAGGTACCCTACCTAAAACTTACCTTTCTCCAACCGTGAATGCAAACCAGGACCGCACAAGTTTTATGTTCTTCAAACCAGGACCGCACAAGTTTTATGTTCTTCTTTCTCGCCTCGCCCAATCCCCTTACACGTCCGTACTCTTCTCGCCGCGCCGCCAGCTCCCTTCACGAGCTCGCGGCGAAGAAGAGGAGACGCACCGGCGTGGCTGCGTGGGAGAGCAGCGGGCCAGAGGAACGCGCCGTGACGGAGCCACGCGCGGAGCAGCGGGCCAGCAAAGCGCGCCGCGATGGGGCCACACGCGAAGCAGCGGCCAGCATAGCGCGACGCGATGGGGCCGTGCCAGTGAGGCGGCGGACGGCGCGGAGGCGCCGCCCTCGGCGGAGGTGCCGGCTATGGTTCGGATCCACCTGCCGGACGGGTGACGAGGAGGAGGCGGCCGCCGGGAGCGGGGTGCCGTCGACACAGACGTCATGGATGATGGCGACAGGATGACACTGGTGGGTGGTGGAGGAGCTCATCGTTTAGTCGTGGTCGGTATACTCGTACTCGCACTCGCTTGTTTTCAGTTATGAGGCTTCGCCGCTCGCGCGCTGCGGTTGGAGTCGTGCTCAGCCTCGTCTCTCGTCTCTCATTTCTCGCTGTGGCGCCCCTCTTCGACAATGACGAGGCTCCCTGCAGCAGCAGCTCGTGGCGGAGGCCGAGCACCAGAGCGCTCATGGCATGGAGAGGAGCCGGCCCTGTACCCCCAGGCCGAGCAGCGAAGATATGCATCGAGAAGAGAGAAGGACCTATATTTAAGTCTCTCTCCTTCCATTCAAAATGGCTTCTCTGTTTGCCTCACTTGTTGCAGCTTGTTTTTTATATGTGCATCACTCGTTCTGGCTATGAGTTGTGGGATGCCTCTCCTGTTGGAGATAGCCAGTAACGATGTGGCCCGAATCCGTGCACTGTATTTACAGTATGCCGATTATTTTTTTACTAATAAAATAAAATGATGTCCAAACTCCTTGCAGTCCGTTGAATCGGCTATGCCTATGATCATGATCTGTTCCGGGTAAACGATTCGGTGGGGCTAATTAAAAGTGTCGCGGCTGTCGCGGAGCGGTGGACGGTGGGCGCACACGTGATAGACGGATGGACTTTTCGTACGCATGGCAACGACAGAGTAGTCACAGACAAGTGGGCAACGGCTGTTCCTAGAAAACTAGGGGACCCACAGTCAGGGACTAGATGTTTTCTTGTGGATGCGGCGCAGTTTCTTTGGAGTCGTGCCGGTGGCGGCTGCCTCTTTTTTATTTCCCGACACGCTTTCGGTCAGTACGGGTAGTCTGGTGGTAGCGATTCGACGGGTCGCGGCATCCCGCCCGTCGCACGAGACTTGCTGGTTCCGAGCGCGCAATTACTGGACTACCCTCCTTTCATTTTCGCTATACACCGCTCCGCCCAACTCCCAAAGGCCAAAGTCATGAAACCTTACTAAATTTAGTTTAATGAACGAAAAGTACAAGAAATGAAACAATTTTAAATTTGATTAAATCTATTCAAATACTATTAACATTTATTACAGTTAATTAATAAATAATTATATTAAATGAAACAATTTTAAATTTGATTACATCTATTCAAAATATTATTAACATTTATTACAGTTAATTATATTATTAAATTAATTGTAGAATATATTTTTATGGCAAATGTAATTGGAGATATAAATGCTGATATTTTTCTAAGAACTCTTTTTCCTATAAACTTGATCAAACACATAGGAAAGTTTGACTATCCAAAACCTAGAATTATATTCTTATTATTAAGACAGAGCAAGTATGAATGAATCATAGGATATTTTTTTATAAAACACATATTTGAAAGTATAAATATTCATAATATTTTCTATTAAACTAAAGTTTAACTTAGTTGAATGCTATTGAGATGGAAGTAGTATTGAGGAGACGTGTGTTTTTTATTGCCATCGTATTGGCCCATGTCGAAATACATAGTCCTCCATCATATTCTTAAAAACATCATGATCATTAGCATGTTCTTTTGTCAGCCAATTGTTGAAATATATGGCAGTTAATTAGCTTGGTTGGCCAAACAAGCCTCTAAGCCAGGTCTCAACAATTTACTGACCACCTTGAAGCCAGCACAAGTGGAAATGAAAGGAGGAAGAGGGGCGGGGTGAGCATTTCCTCATAACCAGATTTCAGCCCTCGCTCGTCTCACCTCTCGATCGGTGTTCCTATCTCTCTATCCCTCTCCCTCTGTCTCTCTCACGAAATCGGAGGTCCTATCGCTGTTTAATCCTGACTGCCCAAGCATACGCATGATAGTTCTCGCTCTAGCCCCGCGAAGTAGGACGAGATTGGCGTTAGTGACTAAGAGCCTCGCCGAGCGAAGGTATATGAGAATCTTTGGCTGGGCTTGCTCTCCTTCGCTTGCTTATCTTCATTGCTGATCGTAGACTGGCTCATTGAGGGCTCAAGCGTCGTAACAATTGAGATACTACGCTGTCGCTAGTCGAAATCTTGCTCCACCTCACACCCATGAAGTGGAGTTCCTTGCTCTGACCCAAATCAAGTCCGCCTGCCTCGGATATCCAGTTATCAATCCTGAGAGTGAAAGAGTGAGAGAGAGAGATAGAGAGATGTGAGAGACTAGAAGCCCTGAGTCTTGGTTATACAAAGGTCGAGGCCCACATATAAAAATAGGGGGCATTTTCTCATAATCTTTTTTTAGATTATACAATACAACGTAGACGCGCACAACACGCACAAACACTCATCCCTATGAACACACGTACGCAAACCCTACCCTATAAGCACCTCCGAATGACTAAGCACCCGACAGATCTAAAAATTCCCGAAGTCATCACTGGCGCGTCGCTTACCACTTAACGCATAACGTCGAAAAATCCTTGGGAAAATCCTAGGAAAAGGTGGGAGCACCAGGATTTGAACCCTGGTGGGTAGCGTCCCACTGGACCATTCTACCATTGGACTACAAGCCAATTCATATTTTCTCATAGTCTTTGTAAATAAGAGGTTTGTTTCTGGAAATCTTAGATGTTTTGGAAGACTTGGATGGACCGTTCTACCATTGGACTATAAGCCAATTCACGTTTTCTCATAGTCTTTGTAAATAAGATGTTTGTTTCTAGAAATCTTAGGTGTTTTGGGAGACTTGGATTTTGTGACCATCTTTGTTAACAAAATTAACATATATCCTAAAATATTTTTTAGTAATAGCGATCCTCAAGCTAGCATGAAAACTTCTCACCTTATCTTGTTGTGTATTCATAAATTTGCATGCTCCCTTTACAAAAAAGGACGTTTGTTATAATTATGGGCTAATGTTGAACCTTCACATATCTTGTTCTAAAGTGCTGAAGCAAACTCCATAAACCAGTGTTTATATTCATCAAGTCTCACCCTCTAATACCTCAGTCATTTGTTATTTTAGTAATATCCTTAATCAAATTTCTCTTATTTGACCAGATCTATAAAAAATCACCAACATTTCAAACATCAATCAAACACCATAAAATAAGTTTTGATATCATATTTAACCATCTTCTTGGTCTGTTTACCTGATACTGACATTTGTAAAGTTTATATACACGGTGGCAATCCAAATTTAGACCGTGAAATTCTAAGCATCAGAAAAATACATTACACGAACACGATTCCTACGATCGTAATTGCACCCTCCCTGAAACCCAAAGAAAGACAATGACCTAACCATTTCCCCAATTAGCCAACGGGCATGTGGGAAACTAAATTGAGAAACATGCACTTTAAATCCAGGGTGGACCCCACCAACTACAGCCCCGAGCTTTATAAAAAGCCTGGCCCTCCCACCCAGCTCTCCTCTGCGTTACGCTCCCCACCGAACCCAAACCGAACCGGCCTTTGCCCTTTCGCAGATCGAACCCTCGCCGACCAAATATTTGGCACAAGTTACCTTTGCCTGTATTGCCTTCTTGTGCATAGACCCCTGAAGGTTTCTCCGCCGCGCGCCCGTGCCCTTCGCCGGAGCTTGCCATATGAGTGGTCAAACCCCGATGGGGCTCGCCGCCGCAGCAGCCGCAGCAGTGAGGCCGTGCCGCCGCCGCCTCCTCTCGTCCGCCTCCGCCTCCGCGGCGTCAAACACGGCGGCGGGCACGGCGACCCGGCTCTTCCCCAGATT
The DNA here is from genome assembly GCA_023333625.1 of Bothriochloa decipiens. Classification (NCBI taxonomy): domain Eukaryota; kingdom Viridiplantae; phylum Streptophyta; class Magnoliopsida; order Poales; family Poaceae; genus Bothriochloa; species Bothriochloa decipiens. The sequence continues at coordinate 21,259,876 of CM041634.1, forward strand.
GCCCCACCCGCACCAGCCCCCGTACGGCCGGCGCCTCCCCTTCCTCGTCTCCGCCGCGTCGCAGTCGCAGGCCTCGCAGACCGGCCCGGCCACCCCTGTGCCGGTCCCCGTCCCCTCCGACCCCCGCGCCGCCGTTTCCGGCAACCTCCCTTTCTTCGACCGCGTCCTCTTCCCCGACTCGTTCCCGCTCGAGACCCCGCCTGCCAAGGAGGAGGATGACGCGGCGGCGGTGCAGATCGATGAGGCGGTGGCGCCCGCCCCGCCCTTGAGGGAGGAGACTGAGACGGAGAGGGAGGCGTGGAGGCTGCTGCGGAGGGCGGTCGTCAGCTACTGCGGCGAGCCCGTGGGGACGGTGGCCGCGGAGGACCCCGAGTGCACGGAGGCGCTCAACTACGACCAGGTCTTCATCAGGGACTTCGTGCCCTCCGCGCTTGCCTTCCTCATGCGCGGTGAGACCGAGATCGTCCGCAACTTCCTCCTCCACACCCTCCAGCTTCAGGTGAGCTGGTCCCGATCCTGCTTACTAGTTCCTCGCCTGGCCAAAATTTAAAATTCCAAAAGAGTTTAGTTCTCGCTGAAGTAATTAGTACTAGTGTCAATGGCGTGTACGGCAATAGTTTGTTTTTGTGAGTTGTGGATGGAAATGGACACCGAAGTTTGCATCGCTAGGATATATTTGGGATTAATTTTATTGTCATTTCTGGTCATTATTTCTCTGGGCAAGTGAAAAATTCATCGATTTACTGAATGCATACCAGTTTGTGGTTATTTAGGTCTGAGATATGCTCTTCTATGCGGATTTCTTTTCTTGTGGGAAGTACGACAATATTTCTATTTTGTCGTATTAATTATGTCAGATTTCGTATAAGAGTGCCATGAAGTAGACATGATTTACGGTGAGCTAATAAATATTTACTTCAAATAAATATAATATTTTACCACATGATCTCGGAGCTGTTTGGCCAACAATTGAACAACTAAAATTAGTACTAAGTGAAGTTAAGATTTGATGGTACAAGTCTGAGATGAACAATAACTAAACTATAATTATCCTCTAGCTGACAAGCAATATGCTATTCTGTCACATGCTTTTGCAATTATAATTCTTTTGTTGAACTAGATAAATCGCAATAACCAATGCTAAAATGATGAAAGGAATGTGAAATGTTTTTCCTCTGAAGATTCAGAAAGCTGATTCAAACAGACTAAGACCATATAACAAGATTTTCACTTGATCTATTGCACTAAGAGGCAACACTAATATTTTCTGTTATAAAGTGAATAAAAGAGGATTTTATGTTTGCTGAACTCCTCTCTGGTTGCTTGTTTATATGATGTTTTTTAAGAGTTAGTCACTAATTGCTTCTTTCTTTTATGATTAGAGCTGGGAGAAAACTGTTGATTGTTACAGCCCGGGGCAAGGATTGATGCCAGCTAGCTTCAAGATTAGGACCGTACCACTTGATGAGAACAATGAAGGATTTGAGGAGGTCTTGGACCCTGACTTTGGTGAGGCAGCCATTGGCCGTGTAGCTCCTGTGGATTCTGGTATGTATCTTGTTCCTACATAAGCTGCATATAATAATTTGTTTTGACATTACTGTTATCATGCATCTTTGTTCTGCTACTTTAACCCAATTTATCTTTTTGCAGGACTGTGGTGGATTATTTTGTTGAGAGCTTACTGCAAGATTACAGGAGATAATGCTTTGCTAGAAAGAGTTGACGTGCAGACAGGAATTCAATTGATACTGAGTTTGTGTTTGGCTGATGGGTTTGACATGTTCCCAACATTACTAGTTACAGATGGATCATGCATGATAGACAGGAGGATGGGAATACATGGGCATCCTCTTGAAATCCAAGTAAGTTGCGTTCAATTGCTTATGGCTTAATGATGTACACTGTTATTCAATAATAGGAAAAATATGCTGCCATTTAGGGACCAATTTTTTTTTTTTCCTTGTGCAGGACTAATTTACTTTGTAATGAAAGAAAATACTTATGCTCTTCTTTCATAAACGTAGATCTATTTGGCATATCAGCTTAAGATCTGCACTTATAAGTTCTTTCTGTTACACAGGCTTTGTTCTATTCTGCTTTACGATGCTCACGAGAAATGCTTGTTGTGAACAATGGATCGAAAAACCTCATTCGTGCCATTAACAACAGGCTTAGTGCATTGTCCTTCCATATCAGAGAATATTACTGGGTTGACATGAAGAAGATAAATGAGATATACAGATACAAGACAGAAGAATACTCCCATGACGCCACTAACAAATTCAACATTTACCCTGAGCAAATCCCTTCCTGGCTTGTTGACTGGATTCCTGAGAAAGGAGGTTACCTTATAGGGAATCTGCAACCAGCTCACATGGATTTTAGGTTCTTCTCTCTTGGCAACCTTTGGGCCATAGCTTCATCTCTAACTACTCCAAAACAAGCTGAGGGAATTCTTAGCCTTATTGAAGAAAAATGGCATGATCTTGTAGCAAACATGCCCCTCAAGATATGCTACCCTGCAATGGAAGATGATGAATGGCGCATTATTACTGGCAGTGATCCTAAGAATACGTAAGCATCCTTCCATGCCTTTTGGTTTGTCATATCTCCTTTTTGTGGTTCTATCTATTTCTCTTTTCCCCCCTAAGATTGAACTTCTCTTCTGTAAAACACCACTTCAATGTTGACATGTGTCCACTTTGTGTATGTGCAGCCCATGGTCATATCATAATGGTGGATCTTGGCCAACTCTATTGTGGCAGGTAAATATCAACACCAATGCTTTCAAATTTCTCGTTCATTTTCATGCTTGTAGATCTTTGCTGACTTATCCTTGTTGCTGTTCACATAGTTCACATTGGCATGCATAAAAATGGGTAGACCAGAATTGGCCCGGAGAGCCATTGCTGTGGCCGAGGAGAGACTCTCAGATGACAAGTGGCCGGAATACTACGACACCCGATCTGGGAGGTTCATTGGGAAGCAATCCCGATCTTATCAGACATGGACTATTGCTGGTTTTCTGACCTCAAAAATGTTGCTGGAGAACCCAGAGCTGGCTTCTATTCTGACATGTGATGAGGACCTTGAGCTGCTCGAAGGCTGTGCTTGCTGCCTGTCCAAGAAGAGGACTAGGTGCTCACGCCGCGCGGCCAAGTCACATGCTGGTTGAAGGCTTGAAGCTGTGAAGCTCATGTTCTTTCTACCGTGGACACACAATGTATACTACCGATGGAGAATTAACCAAAACAGACTCTTCAGCTGTACATTAGTGTAGGTTTATGTTAGATACCCATCCATTCATTTCCCTGGTGGCTGCTCATTCTTTTTTGCTGAGCTACCACTGATGGGAACTACCCTGGGTGATACCGGTGGTTGAAAGAAGAGAGCAAAACATATTCGAAGTTTGTGCTCTCATGTACACAAAATGAAATCTGTTATTATTTAAGCTACTTGCTCATTTGGGAGCGCTGTTGAAGTTGAAGCCCCTAACCATTGTATGTCTTGTTCGTACTTGAAAGTAATATCTTGTGCCATTTGTAATGCAAACTGTGACACTGTATCATGTTCATTTCATATTAGGTTTACACCTTTGTTGTATTGGATTATGCTTGGATTTGCCATATGCGCTGTGTGTTCGGTCAGCACATTGTGTTGTTTTTGGCCGATGAATCTGAATGCCGCAGCAGCTGATGAATCTGACATTGCTGTTGCTAAACTATTTGAGCCAGACCATCTTGGTAGTTCTTGCCAAACCTAACTGTCGAAAATAAAACCGAGCGTGAGATGTCATTGACCCAAGCTTGCTGAATCATCCATTCGTCCCTACTCCCTCCGTCCCAAGCTTGCTGAATCATCCATTATGTTTTGGTTTTTAGTCCGTTTCTGGCTTTTTGTCTGCAGGTTTTTTAGTGTTTTTTTCTTGTTATAAGATGTTTTGGAATTTTTAGAATTATAGTTTTTACTATGTATCTAGACATAATATATATATCTAGTTGCTATGAATCTAGAAAACAAAAATGTTTAATAATAATCTAGAACGGAGGGAGTAGCTTTTAAATTTTATGAAAAAGATAAAACATACTCCGTAAATAGATATGTATATATTTTTACCGTTGCACTGCTAGCTAGTGCTCGATAAAGAGAAACAGCGGGAACAACATTTATCAACAAATGGCTCCAATCAGAAAATGCGTGTGAATACCATGCCAATGTCAGTGGCTTGGTGTTAAAAACATGTGTTGTATTCTCCACTAAATCTTGCATTGCCATTTGAAGTCAAGAGTGTCCGCCTCTACAAAACTTAACAGGAATTCAGAACTATGTTATTGTATCTCCATTGAGCAGCATTTACATCTCAGTAGCAAGATCAAGACTGTCTATCAAGCTCGACACGAACTCATCGATATATGACCTTATTTCCAATGAGTTGGATATACAACTCGGTAGCGGCATCAAGAGAGTTAACCTCAACATGAACTCATAGATTTGTAACCATATTTCCTTTAAGAATAGGATCGATATCTACAAACTTCACAAGCTATCAGCCAAACTTTAGAGTCCTTCACAATTCTCTGCAGTTACCTGTAGATTAAAAGTTCAAGGTTTATGGGCATGGATAACAAAATAGCATTGACTCAACAATTCTACAAAAGATAAATGCCATCCGTGCGTACATGCACACATTTATTGGAAATAAGAACCTGATTGACCAATGCCATGTGGCCAGTTAGCATTATATTAACTTTAGATAACAGACATGATAATTCCATTGTTGCACCAAAAAGAAGGTACAAAACTTATGACGTCTCAAATTAATCATAGTAGTTAAGTTCCCCAGGTATAGAACAGAAAAAAAAAGTAAACCCTGTCCAGCTCAATGCGTAGTCTCAGTTCTTTTGATTTATACTACCCTGTTTTTAACCCTCTATTGCTATTAGCAGTTGAATGTTGAACCATTAAATTGCAACTGTTGTACTCAAGTGAGGGGGGGCACATGCATGTGTGCGCAAAAATAACTTCTAATTCTTGTGCATAATTAGAAACAAAAATCCACTGCAAGAACTCATCCATGATAACTTAAGTTCATTCAGGTTTATATAAATCCTGCAGGCCTAAAGAAGTCTAATGTCTTATAAAAGCACAAGGAATTGTTTTCACTGTAGGTATTCAGGGGTCACAGAAGTTCAGTGTTCTGCAGAGCAATGAGCAAGAATCGAACTACAAGATCATGAAATGAAAAGAGAAGTTCTATTCACACAGATACGGACGAATTCTTGAGATAGTCATTAAATTGCATTCCCTTACTAGCATAATCTGGACTAAGACACGCAGCATACACAAAAAAATGCACAAAGTAAAAAATATGTAAGAAACATTTCTGAACTATTAAACTGACATGGAAAGTTTGTTACCTACTTTAGGTCAATTTTCAGTTCATACACATCACTTGAAACTGTACTCTGATTGCACTCTGAAACTACTCTCCCAAGGTCAACAGGCACATTTGAAACAAACACAAGAAGCGGCTTCTTTCTTGGAACAGGAAGTAACTCATTCTTGCCCTCCAGTATGCATAGGACTGTCCTCATGACAGGTCTCTCTTCTGAAAACGGATTCACACAGCTCAAACCTAGAAGAAGTAGCCTCATCATTTGCTCATTGTCATACTGTCCACTAAGATATGGATCCGCAGCATCCAGAAGCTTGACTTGTGAGTGCAAATTCCAAACCCAATCAACAATATTCAACATGTTCATACTGCTGGGTGCTTCTGTCTCTATTGGGCGCTTGCCTGTGCAGATCTCAAGCAGCACAACCCCATAGCTGTAGACATCGCTCTTTTCTGTAGCTTTACCCATCTGGAGATATCAGGTGCAAGGTAACCAAGAGTCCCTGCTGCCAGGGTCGACTGAGGACTCGTATCATGATCTTTTAACCTCGCAAGCCCAAAATCTCCCAATCTCGGACTAAAACACGAGTCAAGAAGTATGTTACTGCACTTTATATCCCTGTGGATTACCTGCTTGTCATGTTCTTCATGTAGGTATGCCACCGCAGAGGCGATGCCAACAGCAATGTTGTACCGCTGAGACCAGTTGAGGGGGACATAAGGCTCTGTGCATGAACAAGGGTGGAGAGCCTCATCTAGGCTGCCGTTGGACATGAACTCATAGACAAGCAGCAAGTTCGTCCCTTTCTGTACACCACCCTTGTAGCTGAACCAGATTGGGGTGCTTCAATAATCGTAAGCTCGGCACTGAACTCATTGTAGCTCTCTCTGGATTGCTTCGACCTCTTGACCGCATACATGACCCCAGAGTGTGGGCACACTGCCTTGTACACTGTACCGAAACCACCGCTGCCGACCACCATAGAGGGATCGAATCCCATTGTAGCCGAGAAGAGATCTTGGTACATGAACTGCTTCGGTTTACCTGTTATCTTTGCTCCGTTTTTTCCCTTGTTAACCACCACAGTACTCCACCTCCACTTCTTCAGAGACATTACCACAAACACAATGAGTGCACCAAGGAACACAATGGGCAAGGGGACGGCAAGCCCCAATACTAGTTTCCTGCGGCGCCCACCACCCTTCAGGTTCAGGGTGGTTACCCCAGGCGTCGGCGTCGCGGGCGTGCTGGGGACGCTGTCGGACATGCTGTGCGCGGGCCGGGATGCCGTGTCGACAGGCAGCATCGCTGACGTGAGGAAGGTCCAGCTCTCGACGACGAAGCCGCCGTCGCCGCTGCTCGCGTTGTCCGACGCCACCTCGAGGCCGACGAACATGAACTCGGAGAAGCGGACGCCAAGGCCCGCGGCGTCTGAGGACAGAGCTGGCGTCCGGGGCTTCACGCTCGCGTGGCTGAGGAATACCTCGAGGCGCGCCCGGCGCGCGTCGTAGATGACCCAGGAACCGACCCCGTTGCCGTTACGAAGATTGACAGCGCCAGTGGAGTTCCCGGCAAGTCTCTCACCGGTGGAGTACGCCGAGACGAGGGCCTTGGACGCGTCCAGGATGATCTCGAGCGGTAGGGAGCGGTTTTTGGCCGTGGCGCCGACCGTGAGCGGGTCGGGGATGAGGAGGAAGGCGAGGCGCGAAGCGGGGTGCGCGGAGGCGGGCGCGGCGAAGAGGAAGGAGGTGGAGAAGGAGGCATTGGGTGGGAACGGGAGCGGGAGCGGGAGCGGGAAGAGCGCATCGGAGGAGGGCGGCGGGAGCGTGACGGAGTCGGCGCGGAGCGAGGCCCCGCCGAGGAGGGTGAGGTTGCGGAGGGAGAAAGATGGAAAGGAGAACGAGATGGGGGTTTCAGCCGCCATGGAGGATGGCGCGAGGAGGAGGACGACGACTAGGAGGAGGGCAGCGGTGTCGGGTGCGAGGAAGCGGCGGTGGTCCGGTGAGCTTGTTTGAGCCATGAATGGAAGTTTGGAAGAGCCAGAGCAGAGAGGTTGGCGAGGCCGGGTTTACATTTTGGAGTAGAGCTCTCTATACTTTTAGAAAAAAATATATATTCGGTAAAAAATACCCTCAGTTTTTAATTAAGCATTTAAATTAAATATAGCAACCATTCCGTCGAGACTAACTTTCTACAGATACAAAAACTATTTGTATTCAAATGAGTCTATAGCGAAGCCCTAAAAGGTATAAAAATATTTTGTATTCAAATGATTGTATATTGAATATAGCAACCATTCCGTCGAGACTAACTTTCTACAGATACAAAAACTATTTGTATTCGAATGAGTCTACAGCGAAGCCCTAAAAGGTATAAAAATATTTTGTATTCAAATGATTGTATATTGAAGTTTTAAAAATATTCATAGCCCTGTTTGATCCTTGGAATTGAATTTATTGTATTTGAGATAGACTATATAATTTCCATAAATGTAATTTAGTTAGAGCGTACCAACATAGCATGGTAATCTATAGAATTTATTTTCATCTTTCACCATATGAATTTAAGATAGTCTTACATGTGAACTTTGAATTTTCTTGAAAAAATATGTGAACTTTGAAAAATTGTGAAATATCAAATTCCAAGCCAAATAGCATAATCCATTAAGTAGATTCCTGTGGAGGTCAATCCTGCTCTTCTACCCTCACTTGATGCCAAGGGGAGAGGGAGATGAGGGTTTCCCCACAGGAATGTGAGTTGGTGGGGACGAGAGTGGGACCAAGTACACATGAACCGTGGATAATAAAAAATGCAGTAAATGATATTAAAATTAGGCAACCACCTCTCTCTTACACAATGCCATTCCCTTGGTATTTATAGGAAATACCAAGAAGCATAAGCCTTTTACATTAGGGTCTACACTAATGGTCCTATGACATGTGGGGCCGAATAGGGGTATTCCCATACTTGCACTCATCAGTTCCGGCCTCCCTTTAGAGCGTCGCCATGCCTTGGGGGGGGGGGGGGCCGCCCGGCAGGGCTGACGTCATTGCCTCAGCTGGAAGCGCTAACCCCACTCCCGGACACCTAGCGAGGGTACGACAATCGACGACACTTTCTTATTACCTGCAAAATCGATCGATGGAAAAAGGGACCTCTGCGGGGCTAATTGGGGGGGGGGTCCCTTGTGAGGGTTCCTCCCCCTAACAATTCCAATTCCTTCAAAATAAAGGATTCAAAGGCCCCTTAGTGATTCAGAGAAGAATGGAGGGTTGGTTAGATAAAGGTGCTATGGAATATCCACTCACAATGAATTGACTACTTCCTCCTTCGCTAAATAAATCAATTCCTTAACTGTATGAAGTTAAACTATTTATGTTTGAATAATTTCTCTACACCTAATAAAGCTCGCAAGGGAATCAATCGTCCACCTCAAAACCAGGGCAGAACCAAATATCAGACTCTATTGATAGAAAAGAAGAAAAAAAATCCTCATTCATCGCAAAACCACATCAGAGCCAAAGATTAGACTCCAATAAAACGGGAATATCTACCACAAAACTACAATCCGAGCGAGTCCGCCGCCGCCGAGCAAGAACAGGTGCCACCACCATCGGGCAAGGGCCAATCACGGCAATAGACATAGCATTGAAACATTTTTGAAGATGTCTCTACATGATGACGTCATATTGCAAACGTGCCAGGAAGGCTAATGAGGGCAATCCGGTCCTTGATGATGCTTGTGGCGGGAGAAATCTGCAAAGGGTGTGTAATTAAAGAATTTTCTAATGTCAAAACTCTAGTGTAGAAATGATAATTGGAAAGATTAGTAGGAGGCAAGAACTTGTGTGTGACGGGAGCAAGGCCAGGCTCCTCTGCTAAATTGTTCCTAAACAGTTTATTTTCAACTTATTTTAACTAATTTTTTCTTATAAAATAAAATACTACTAAATCTGTCAAAATCAGCCAACTTTTTAACCAGCTGAACACGGCCAGCAAACCGAAATGAGTGTGTGGGCGGTGGTTCCGTGCCGTCTTCTTAAAAGAAAGAACCTTATTCATGACATTCAGAAGATATAAATAAATTAAAATAAAATATAAAATAATATCACATATATAGTACTACAAATAATACGCCTATTGTAGCATCTATACAAGCCTGACAACCTCATCACAGAGTAGCTTAAACGGCGCTTGCAGCACATCATCTCACTGCACAGTAGAGAGTTGCTAGCGAATACGCCGGCAGCAGAATCGCCTACGAAACTGCAAAATTCTGTCACATAAACTCTTGTCTCTATTGACTACTAGGCCCTCGTCATCGGGAGCTAGCTACTATATATATTATCATGCTTGTTATTGTTCCTGATGATCATCGATGACACGTACACACATCGCCGCTAGCTGTCGCCGGAGGTTGCGTTTGCGTGGAAGAGATCAAGACGGTTGTGGCTTAAGCGGAGCGCGTACATGGCCTTCTTGTACTCCGCCCATGTGAAGGTCCTGTACCGGCGCGGCGCGCCGGCAGTCACCGTCTCCTGGAGCGCCGCGATACGGGCGTCGAGCGGCGGCGCGGCGAAGTAGATGGCGGACAGCCGCGGCCTGGTGGTGCTGGCCATCACCCTGTGCCGGATGCTCACCAACTGCCCGTTTGTCAGGGCCTGAGATGATGCACATTGCCAAGCATGCGTGGCGATCATCAATAATGGCCAAGAAAAAGCGAAAAAAAAGGGTCCGACTATATATCATTCGTCAGAACAATGTCATATATATATCAACAAGAGATTATTGTGTGACTGTCAACTTTAACAAACGTGGTAACATATATAGCACCAACCTGAAGGAGATCACCGACGTTGATGAAGAAGGCGGACGGGTCAGCCGGCACCTGGACCCACTGGTCGTCGCCGCCGCGGCCGTCGGGCAGCAGCATCTGCAGGCCGTCGACGTCGTTGGCGCGGAGCAGGCTGAGGATCTGCGGGTCGGTGTGCTCGCCGAACCCGATGCCCTTGGCGGACACGCCGTCTGCCGCGCTGGACCTGGAGGTAGGGTAGTGGTTGATCCTGAGGAGGGAGTCGCCGTCGACGGCCGAGATGAGGCGGCTCAAGGACGTCGGGTCACCGAGGCCGAGGCCCTCGCCGAGGAGGTCCAGGACCCGGCACGCGAGGTGCCGCACTGCATCCACGTACTCGTTCACTGCCACACTGCAGAGAAGGATCCGAGACTCAAGTCAACACAAATGTTTTGGCGACGAAATCATCATGCTATTAAATTTATATGAAAAGGCCAGGTTGCCGTGTTTTCACTCCGAGTCCGATCCAAAGCGTGCCCTTGACAATTCCAAAAGAGGAGGGAAATGAAACAATGAGGCATCCTTTGGATCGAAGGAATTTTCAAGGACGAATGGAGGATTTCATTTCCTACGGAATTGAATACTATTATGCATGCCTTTGGGCAGATGCTCTCGTGGGCGATTGGTTACTAGAGCGCTCTAAGTCTAGACCCAGGTTCGAGCTAACATTTTCATAGTTAAAAGTGGGGGTACAATCTGCTCCTTCGCGTTGAGTTTATCGTTACGTATGCGTATGAAATATAGGATCGGACCATAGGAAAATTGAAGGAAATTAAATTTCATATGCCACGCACCCGTTTTACAAGAAGGCATATATAGGAAAAGAAACATCCGCTTGAACTTTTCTTTTTTTCTTTCCTTTGTGTATAGGATTGCGGCACACATGCCTCATTGCTACTAATTCCTTTCCTGTGTTCTATCCAAACAGTTATGCATTTGTATTACTATGTATTGCACTTGCATTCCTATGAAAGTCTTATGTTTTTTCAACTCCTATACGTTTAATCACTTCTGTTGTAACACGGTTTCGGAGAACCTTGTCAACGCGATGACCGAACAGAGGAGGTCTGGACGATGAACCAAGTATACGACACGTAAGAACTCACGCGGACCTTCACCACACCGTGACGAGAGGGTGAAGGTCCGATAAGACAATCAGATAATGGACAAGGCTCAAACGACTCGACTGTATCACTTAGCAGGTTACAATGGTGGGCCCAGAGGCAATTAGGGTTTCGTGGTTTCGGAGAACCTCCCCCCCGGCATGACAGGGGTCTCTCTTATAGTCGCTCATACAGTAGGTGTCGCGATTACAACTTTACCCTCAGCTCGCGAGGGTACACCTCGCGAATATTTCGCCCCTAAACCTTGTCACCTCCGGGGCATCTCCGTCTTCTTCCGTCCAGCGTAGTGTTCTTCGATGGGCCTTGATCTGCCTAGGCTCTCTCGGAGGCACATCGAGCCCCCACGGCGGCCTTCTTCTTGACCCGTCACTATGGCGAGGATCCTTTGCCGCTTGGGCTCTTCCAGAGGCCCATTAGGCCTTGACGACGTGCTCCAGACTGGGCCATGGAGCCTCCCCCCGTCGACCCAATCACCTGCCTGCTGGTGGGAGTGGGAGGCGACCTTCACCCTATCCAATCGGTGAAGGTCCCCCCACCCAAGGAGCCACCGCAGCCCCTCCTACTGCGCGACGCGCAGGTCACATCCTGCTAGCGGAGGTCAGCCCCCCTGGCGTTGCTCTGGTCGCCTCTGCTTCCGACGAAGGCGGGGGTCGGGCCGAACCACAGCGAGGCCGGCGGAGGTCGCAAGGCGGTGGAGCTCTGCGATGGCTGAGCTCCGTGTGGCAGGGCTTTGCTGGCCTCCCTGGGTGCCGCAGAGCTCAGACCTCGTGCCACCCCGGGTGGAGCTCGCTGCGATGGCGGAGCCCGGCCCTTCCTTGGCTCCGGCGGAGCTCCCCGTGGCGGAGGTCGGGGCGGCGCTCGTGAAGGTCGAAGCGGAGGTTGCGACGCTGCGGAGCTCGGCCGCGTTCGTGAAGGGAGGAGGTCCGCCGATGTGCGGAGGTTGCCCCTCGGTAACTCACACGCCGCCGTCGCCTTCCTCGCCTCACCCGCGACGGAGCTCGCCCTTGGCGCTAGGGGAAGGTCTCTCGCTCGCGTTGGGGCTCGGCCGACGAGGGTTGCTACCGCGAAGCTCGGCGGACGCATGGAGGTCGTGGCCCTTCCGCGGCTACAAGAGGATCCAACGGAGCTCAGCCGCCCGGCGGCGGAGCTCGTGTTGGCGTCGAGGCAGGTCGAGGTGAGCTTCTCCTTACCAAGGCGTTGTGGTGAAACTCCTCCTCATCGACGCAACAGGTATCGCCTAAGAAACCAGTAGTATCCACTCGAGCGGAGTTAAACCTTCACGAGTTGAGCTCGGCAACAGCTTCACAAGTCCAGTGGTTCGATCCCCAACATTCCCCCTTGAGGTATTGCCCTCAACTTGCGATCGCAGCTGAGTTGTGGAGGTATTGCCTTCTCGCCCCCCTGGCCTGTCTTGCGGCTGACCTTCACTCCTTGTTTATGTTGCCGATAAGGCAGATGAGATTAACATTGTTGTTGTTATTATTTTTTTTGATATGTATATGTTTTGGTGATGTGTCGTTGCTCTATTGGTTGTAGGTACTGCGAAGGTGTCCCGTCCTCCGACCGTTGGGCGTGAGAGGTGAAGCACCGGGCCGCCCCCTATATAAAGGGGGGATGGGGTGTGTTCGGAGATACACCTCTCCCAGGCTCCTATATTCTCCACCTGTGTGCTTGGCTTTGCCGAGCTTCGCGGTGAAGCTCCGCTGTAGCTGGTGTCTCGACGGTGGAGCTTCACTATAGCTGAGGTTTCCGTGGTGAAGATCTGCTTGTTGTGGTTGTGTCCGCGGTGGCTTACTTCTTGGCTCGTTGGCCCACTTTCAGTGGACCATACTCTGCGCTTCTCAGCATTCGCTCTGCTCGTTTTGCTAAGGTCTCAGAGGAGTTCATGCTTGCTCAAGTGGAGGCTCAAGAAGCACTTGACAACCTGAGCGACATTTCTGCTTCTGTTGGAGATTTGGTGACTGCTGAAGAGTTTGACTCTATGGCACATAAAGGTACCTTTATTTTTCTGGAATCGAAGATGACTCAAGAGATGGTTGATGGGTATACGTGTGTGGGCTACTTTCCAAAGGGTGCTGGCCAACCGCCGCCTCGTGGTGAAAGTCTTCTTGATCCACAGATTGGCAAGGTTATTGTTTTCAAGGATTTTTTTTGATTGTGGCCTTCGTTTCCCTATGTGCAACTTCATGAAGGACGTTGTGTCAGCCTTCAAGGTTCAGATTCATTAGCTGACTCCGAACAGGTTCTTGGCTCTCAGTAAGTTTTGTTGGGCATGCATTTCTTATGGTGCGGAGCTGGATATAGAAACTTTCTATGATTAATATGAGCTTCACAAGCAGATCAAGCATTTCTAGGGGTCGCAGTGCCAGTATGCTAGTTTTTCTTTCATTGTGAAAAGGCAACAGAAGGGCGATCAATTGGAGCTTTCTTACTGTCAGAGGTCTAAGTTGGAGTCTGATTGGAAGAGCTATTGGTTCTATGTGAAACATCCTGGTACGCCTAAGACGTCTCCTTTTGGTGAGAAATTTGTTGTCTATCTTGTGGCCTCTACCCTTAAGGATATGAAACCAAAGTACAATATTGCTACTAGTGATGAACTTGATGCGTCTCATATTGCATGCAACAATGCCTTCGCACTTGCATGCTGGTATTCTGGGGGTCATGATCTAGCAGAGGAGATGGTTGCATGCAAATGCTGGCCTATTGATAGGATTCGCCCTGAGTTTGAGTTGGAGAATGTTCAGCTTCCTATCTTTTGTGGAGGTGACGGTGTTCCTTATCCCCGATTTGGGACTGATTTTCTAAAGGGGCGAAAGTTGGAGGTTTTTGTGGGCAAGGTTGAGAAGCAAGCTAAAGCGATTGCTGGGGAGGTCTCAGTGAAGGAATATCTTTCCTGTCATTCATCCAATGGCAACATACCTCGTCTAAATCATGTTTTTGAGGAGCTCGGGGCTGTTTACCGAGAACAAAAGCCTGCACTGGAACTTCTTGAGCAGGTTCGTGAGGAGGAGGAGAAGGTGCAGGAGAAGGTGCAGGCTAAGGCTGCTGCTGCTGTGGCAGCGTAGGCCACTGCTATTGAGGATGACGATCCTCCGGCTGTTGCTGCTAAGAAGAGAAAGGGCGGTCCCAGGACAAAGGTTCTTGCCAAGAAAAAGAAAGCCGAGGTCACGCCGCCGAGCCCCCTTGCCTTAAGCCATGATTCTGATGATGAGGATGTTGATTTGATGGCTAAGGCTAATGTTCAGGGTACCTCTGCACAGGGTCATGAAGTATGTATCCATGACAAACATGGGACGTCTGATCATAATAAGTCTGAGAGCTCCACTCGTGAGGTCGTGAGGACCTTAGACACAGTTACTGAGGTTGCAGCATGTGCTACGTCAGTTGTTCAAGTTGAGGCTGGTTCTTCTACAACTGCAACAGTGAAGCCTCTTAGGATTTTATCGTCCATGTATGGCTTGCTGCAACATGAGTCTGATGGAATGGATGACAGTGAGGGTGAAGCTAGTGATGGTGATAATGCTATGAGCGGTCAACAAACGAAGATTGTGAAACATGCTGAGCTCCAAGATGACAAAGATGCTTCTGCCCAATTGAGAGGTTCTCCTTCTCGTCAGTTGTCTTCGCCGGTTCGACAAGGATGTCCACCTGTTGGTGTTGGCATGACGCCGCCGCGGGCTGCTTCGCCTGCTGCAGTGACAGCGGCTGGGTTGCTTGGCGCAACTGTGCAACCACGTGAGTTTGCTTGCTTACTTTGGTGTATATGCAATTCTTATGTTTCCTTTTTTGATATTGATGATTGCAGGTTTTCCTTTTGCAGAGGTCTTATCTGACCATGTTGAGAGGGCTGAGGCCGAGGAGCTTGCACCATCTTTACTTGCGCACGTTATTGATGGACGCTTTGTGGATGAGACTGCCGCTGGAGGTTCTGGTGGGACTGCTTTTGTCCCCGCTAGTGGAGGTATGTTACTTGGACGTTTGATTTCTTTTGATTGCATTTTGTCTCCTTTTGCCAACCTGCGCTCTCTCTTGATTGTAGGCGATACGGTTGTGGTTATACGTAAGTTGCAGCGAGGATTTGCTCCCTGGCACCGATTCGCTTTTGTTGTCTATTCTTTATGCTTTTTTCAACTTATAGTGTCTTTGTTATATTTTAGGCTCACTAGATGAATTCTTTGCACGAGCCAGCGACATTGATCTGTTGTGGGCGAGCGTGGAGCAAGGGAACATGGTAAGTTGTCTTATTACTCTATTTAGGTTGGTCTGCTATTTGTTTTTCAGAGGCTCTTATGTTTTTGTTTGTATTTTCTCGATAGAACCAACGCTTGATGGCAGCTGTGGAGGAGCGAATGATTGTGGTGGTTGCTGAAAGGGACCATCTGAAGTCAGAGCTTTTTCAATTGGATTCTCGCTATGAGACTTTGGAGCTTGAAGTGAATGCCCTTCGCGAGAGCATGGAGAAGAAGGACAAGCTGATTGCTGATTTGCAAGCTGCTGAGGTCACTACTGTTAAGAAGCTAAAGAAGTCTAAGGACACTGTGGCGATTCTTCATGAGCAACTGCAGGAGGAACAAGCTTCAAGCAGTTCTTTGCAGAAGAGTGTTGCTGTGCTTGAGAAGCAGATTGAGGAGGCCAAGACCCAGCTTGAGGATGCTAAATCTGTTGGTGTGGGCGCTTGCCAAGTGCTTGCCAAGGTTGTTTCAGGGTTTGCAGCGGAGGTCGTCCCCCGTGGTGCGGAGGTCACTGTCGCTGGGACCTTGGCTTGGATGCGGGATAGCATTGCTTCCCTCCTAGACTTTATTCATACAGTTGGGGATTTTGCCACACTAGCCAGCACGACCAACTTGTGCAAGACCTTGGTCAAGGCGGGTTGCACTCATGTTGCTGACTTGAAGAAGAAAGATGCAATTTTCTTGAGTCCTTCCAAGCTGGGAAAAGCTCAGAAGCCTGTTAGGAGCGCCATTAAGAATTTCATTCACAAGTGGTGGTGTGTTTTCGGTCGGGCTGAAGCTTCTCTACGGGCTAAGCATTGCCATCCAGAGGTTCATCTTTTCTCTATTTTATTACTATTGTTATCATTGTTCCTTATTGTTGCTATTCAATTCTCACTTGCGTGTTTTGCAGGTTAAGGCTGAATCTGAGGCTGTTGCCGTGACTGGGGTGGTCAAAGCTCCGTCGGCTTCTAGGGGTGTTGGTGCTCTTGAGCAAGCTGTCGGCGGAGGCATTGCAAGCGAAGGAGCGGAGGTGGAGTGACCTAGCTCTAGGTTTTAGTTTTAGCGCTGATAGCTTTTTCCTTCTCCTAGCTTGAGATTGAGGCTTTTGTAAGAACTCTTATTGGTGGAGAGCTAATGAACTTTTATTCGAAGCAAGAACTTGCATTATTTTGATGTGTTACATGTAAGAGATTGATCGAGGTGACATTTTGTGACTGAGTTTTGGTTCAGTTAGCTTGTTTACTTGCTATTGATAATTCTCGCATTGCTTGTGGGTCTTGCAAATTTGATATTTGTGTTCCGTGTGCCTTCAAACGAGCTTCGCCTAGCTTGTCTTGAGCTTCTATTGTCTCATGTGACCTTGCTTGTTTTGTAGCTCATGACTCTGGCATCTTTATTGAGATTTGTGGGGATGTTACGAACTCTTGTACGGTCTTTCGCCCTGTTCCTTTTGCGACATTGATGCGGAGGTCTCAGTTTTCTTGTTCGTGAACTTCACTACATCTGGGGCATGCTTCTTTGGATTATTGTAGTGGGAGCCTTTATTTCTGCTAGGCCAGTGGCCCTGGTGATGTTGCTCAAGACGCTAAGCTTTCAAGTTTATAGGAACAAATATTCAAAAAATTTCTCGAATATTGCGGGGGCTGAAGTTCTAAAGCAACTTAATTTTTTCAGTTGCTTCGTCTTCTATTGATTTCTTGTTCATATGCAAGAATGCGTGTTCAAAAATTCTGCAGGCGAGCTCAGTGAGGCTCCAGAAGATGGTTTATATGCCAGGTGCTGAGTGATTTGGCAAGTGTGTTGTTTCTACTATGACTCATGGTTCCTGTAAGCCTCTCGATCTTAGGTTGGGGCTATCGATTACAACCCATTGCTATACAATGGTGTTGCAACTTTTGCGATTGTTGGTACCTTGTTTGGTTATTGCTTGACCGTCCTGACGAGTGGTGGGTTAGTTTGCCTTTTATAGGCTTCGGTATGGAAGAGGGTTGGTCGTCCTGTTGAAAGCCATAAATGTCGCCATGGCTTTGGTTGTTTTGATTCTCTTTAAAGTGTGAGATCTTTGTGTTTAAGTTGTCCTTTGTTAGGTGGTGCTATATTTTAGAGTTATTAAGTGCCATCCTTTGGATGGGATATATAAACCGATCCCTGGGCTGGTCTGTCCCATTGGGGTAACTTAGAACTTTGAGCTGAGGGTTTTTAGATGCTTTCTAGGGAGACTTTGAGTCTAACTTTTGTCCCTAGGTACTTAGGCATGGGAGGCCCTCAGGCATTTAGCAGCGTCATAGGAATATTGTACGGTGTAGAGTGTCTTGAGTGCCTCGTTCTATGCCATTCTTATGGTATTGAGCGGGATGCGGGGCTTCTATCATCCCTGTCAAATGGCATTGCTTTCAACTGTGAATCTGTTTGGAGCCAAGACTTGGACTTGAGTCGGCTCCTTCAGGTTGTAAACTATTCCAGTGATTTTGGGGCACGTGGTTTGTAATTTTTTTGGTGCCATGACTTAGGTTTAAGTCATTTCTTTTAGGTTCTTAGTCTCTTCAGTAGGTATACCTTGCGAAAGGTCTGCTTCACTTGCCTGATCTATTAAGCCACAAGTGTTGCCTGTCGGGCTTTTTGCAGCTGAAACTTGAGCTTAAGTTAGTTCCTGCATGGTGTCAGTTGCTTCGGTGAGCCCAACTTGCAAGGCTTCGGTCTCATTGACATATAGGCTCCGCTCTGGGTTACTCGGGCTGTGGAGGCTTCTCCTCTGAAGGTTTAGACTTAGGACTTTTTGGTGCATTATTTTTGTTTAGGTTTGGCCTTAATTATGTTATAAAGTAGAGGTCTTGTGCTGCTTTGTCATGAGCTCCGCGGCTCCGATTGAATTTTAAAGTTACCTGTTACTCTTTAGCTTGTTTTTGTCGTAAATGTTAGAAAGGCTCTTGTATTATAGGGACATGATTGCTAGTCATGAACGAAGCTTTGCTTCTTTGTTCTGAAAGTCTGAATCTTAGCCTTGCTAAGATTGTGAGGTGAAGGTTTGGTTGCACAATTTTTTATGCAAATAAATTTTTGCTGTCTCACCCACGTGGTCGTGGATTGATTGCTTGCGAATCTTGTGCATTTAACCAAGGGATTCTTTCTTGAATCTTTTGAGTTGCTCGAGGAGCGACAGTAGCCTGTGCTATCTCCTACTAGTTATTGAAGCTGTCAGTCCAAGGTCGCAGCGTGATCTGAGGCTTGACTAGGCCTATACTTTAGGCTTTTATTGTCTGTGGGTTTGTTGAACGCAGCTCCTACTTGCTACTTGCCAACCACCGAATTTAAGTCGCCCGAGGCCTCAGCCTTGTATAAATACCATGGCTACTGGCTTTTTGGTTCAAGCTTGGTACGAGGTATTGTTGGTTGTGCAAGGTGTTGTTGCTTTGTCGGGGAGAAGGAGAGCTATTTTGCCTCGGGTTCAACTCTGACAGTACTTTTGTCTAGTGGCTTTTTTCTGCTAGTTGCATTAGCTATCGTATTTGGCTCCGAGGTGAAATGACTTCCTGTCTAGTGCTGGTAGTCTGGCGAGGGTGGTGGTGTGCAACACACAATTTTGCTTGGTTTTCCTCAGAACACATGATTGTTTGCCTTCATAATTCTGCTTCAGCAGGTCCCGTTATCTTGTTGTTACTGGGATGATGGGCTGTATTGAGCCAGAATACGAATGTGAGCTATCTAGTGTGCCATTTTAAGTTTATGTGTGGGATGTAACGTTTTTTGCAATGCTGCTCCTATGAGCTTAGGTCGTGGGTTTCTGCTTTTGCTTGCATTTGGACTTCGCTCTAGGATGTTTCGGTGGTGGAGTCTTCACCTCTAAGGATGTGGCCTTAGCAGTTTCGTTGTAATGCCGGGGCTCTGTACACTATTGCGTCTTGAGCCTGGCTTTGATGTGGAGAGGATCTCTTTCTTTTGCGGATGCTCATCTTTTATTGTGTGTGACTTCCTTGCTTTGTTTTTGAATTTTGGAGCTTAGCTTTGCTAAGGATATGTGGGTAGGCTCGAGAAGGGCGTGACCTGTTTGTAAAAGGCATTGCTGTTAGCTCTCAATGCCTAGTGAATGTTAGTTCTTTCTTGAGAGGAGTAGTTTTCTTTGCTTTGAATCTTTTGATTCTCCTAGTGCCTAGAGGATAACCGAAGGTCTTTTTCTAGGATTGCCTCGATGCCTGCTGTTTGACAGGTCATTTTTTGAGGGCTTTGAGTAGATGGACCTTGATGCCTGATGTTGGACAGGTCTTTTTTCAAGGGTTTTGAGTTAAGGTACCTTGATGCCTATGTTGGACAGGTCTTTTTTCAAGGATTTTGAGTGGAGGTGCCTTGATGCCTGTTATAGAACAAGTCTTTTTTTCAAGGACTTTGGGTGGAGATCGTTCCATATCTTATGCTTTTAGCGTTGGTCATGGAAGGTTCTCTTGTTCGTCTATTGACTTTGTCGAATATTGCTACCCCATTGCTGGTAGCTTTCGACCTTTTCGACGTTAGATGTTCTTGGGGATCCTCTTTATAATTCAGAGGTTGATTACATAGGTTTTGCCTCATTAAAAAACTCTCCTCCTAAGGTCAGAGTTCCCCTACGAGGAAAAGAATGCAAACCTTTAAATGTAAAATGCATAGGAATAAACTACTGGGATCCTCCGCTTATATGTTGCGGAGGTCACCCTTATAAGAATCCTTAGATGAAAAATTTCTTTAGGCTGTCCACGTTCCAAGAGTGGCCAGAAGTGTTCCCATGTTTTTCCTGGAGGCGAAATGACCCTTGTCTTCCTGCTTCTATTGCAATGAATGGACCTTCCCATTTGGGCTGCAATTTCCCTACGTTTGTTGCGTTTGGCTTCATTCTTAGGACCCAGTCTCTGTGTTGGATGTTTTTTTCTACACTTTGGCATCTCTCCATTGTTTTGTTTGTCTTTGGTACTTGGCTATATTTCCCACTGCTTCCAACCTGTCCCCTTCTATTGTTTCGTTGATGTATTCTTCATCCGTTGCCAGGGCATGCTGGAGCACGCGAAGGCTCTTGTGTTTGATTTCTTCTGGCAGCATGACTTCTCCATACAACAACCTGAATGGTGTGAATCCGGTTGCTCTTGACACATTTGTGTTGTGTGCCCACACGACCTTTGGTAGTTCTTCTGCCCACTTGCCCTTGCGAAGGCCATCCAATGTCTTTGCTATCGCTGAGAAGATTGCTCTGTTTGCTCTTTCAACCGCCCCATTGGACTCTGGGTGGTAGACGGAGGTGAAGGCTAGTTGAGTTCCTATGCTCTTACAAAATTCTCTAAACTTTTCTGAGTCGAATTGCTTTCCATTGTCGCATGTTAGTGTTCTTGGGACTCCGAATCTGCAGATTATGTTCTGCCAGAAGATCTTCTTTACTGTTTTCTGAAGTGATCGTTGCTAAGGGTTTGGATTTGACCCATCTTGTGAAGTATTCTACTGCTACTACTGCGAACTTGTTCCCCCCTTATGATGGTGGTAAGGCCCTACCAAGTCCATGCCCCATCTTTGTAGCGGCCAAGTTGGAGTTATGAGTTGAGTTATCCCCCTGGCTGTCTCTGGTGTGGAGGCATGTTCTGGCATGCTTCGCATCTTTTCACTATGTCTTGTGTAGTTTTTCTGTGTGTAGGCCAATAGAATCCTTGCCGATTGCTTTGGCTGATAGTGCTCTTGGCCCATGTGCGATCCGCACATCCCTGTGTGTATTTTGAGTAGGAGCTCTCTGCCTTCGTTTTCTGAAATGCATTTCAGCCAAGGTTGGACTATGCCTTTTTTGAAAAGCTGGTCATTGATTATCACATAGTTTCTTGATCTTGCTTTCATTCTGTCTGCTGCAACATCATCTTCCATGAGGTGGATTCCGTTGATTTCATCCATGATGACTTTCCTCCAATCTTCTTCTTCAATCAGGGTGATTTCTTTGAAGGCCTTTGAAAGTGATGCAGTTGCTGGTTTATGGATTTGTTGGTAGAATGTGTCTTCTGGCATTGGTGTGTTGTTCGTAGCTACTTTTGCTAATTCATCTGCTTCTGTGTTCTCTGATCTTGGGATATGCTTTAGAGTGAATCCTTTGAACCTTCTCTTGAGTGCTCTAACGATGAGAAGGTAGTTTGCTAGTTCCGGCTCACGCGCGGTGAATTCTTTTTCCACGTGGCCTGCTATGACTTGGCAATCTGTCTTGACTAGGACTCTTTGAGAACCTAGTGCCTTTGCCTTATTTAGTCCCAAGACCAGTGCTTCGGACTCTGGTATGTTATTTGTGGTTTTAAATGCTAGCCTTGCTGCGTATTTGGTCTTGATTTCTGAAGGTGATATCAGGACTGTGGAGGCTCCTGCGCCTTGGTGACCCCACACGCCATCTGTATAGATGGTCCATATTGACTCTTGAAAGTTGCCCGCCTCTTGCGGTGAAGGTGTCCAGTCTGCCAGGAAATCTGCAAGTGCTTGCTATTTGATTGCTGTCCTTGGCACGAAGTTTAGTGTGAATTGAGATAGCTCCGTTGCCCATTTCACAGTTCTTCTGGAGGCTTCCTTGTTGTTCAATATATCAGTCAACGGCTGGGTTGTTGGAATCATGATCTCATGGTCTTGAAAGTAGTGCTTGAGTTTTCATGATGCTACTAAGGCTGCATACATGATCTTCTCGATTTCTAGGTAGTTTAGCTTGGCTCCTTGGAGGGCTTCCGATATGTAGTATACCGGCTGTTGGATTGTTTTGGACTGAGACTCCCTTTCTTGAACTAGCGCCGCGCTCATGGCGTGCTTTGTTGCTGAGATGTATAGTAACAAAGGAGCTTTCTTTTCTGGTGCGGAGACTGCTAGCTCATTTGGTAGATAGCTCTTCAACTGCTGAAATGCTCTTGACTGTTCGGTTCCCCACTCGAACTTTCCATTGGTTTTGAGAGATTTGAAGAAGGGGAGGCTGCGCTCGGCTGATCTTGAAATGAACCTGTTCAGAGCTGCAACTCTGCTTGCTAGCTTCTGCACATCCTTCCGGGTTGAGGGTTCGACCATTGCCATTATTGCTTTGGTTTTCTTAGGGTTTGTTTTCAGGCGTTTGGGTCCGACGATGTAGCCCAACATTTTTCATTTGCTTACCCCGAAAACACATTTTTCTAGGTTTAATTTTAACCCGGCTTCCCTGAGGTTAGAGAAGGTCTCCTTGAGGTCTTCTAAGTGATCCTCCTCTTTCTTGCTAATTACGACAAGATCATCAACATATGCAATGATGTTTCTATGCAGTTGGGATTTGAAGGCCTTGCTCACCATTCTGGTGAAGGTTGCCCCTGCATTCTTAAGGCCTTTGGGCATTCTCATGAAGCAATAGGTGCCGAAAGGTGTTGTAAAACTTGTTTTTTCTTCGTCATCTTTGTTCAACCATATCTGGTGGTATCCTAAAAAGCAATCCAGGAGGGAGAATATCCTACAACCAGCGACTTTATCCATGGACGCATCTATTCTTGGTAGTGGGTATGGGTCTTTCTTGCAAGCTTTGTTGAGATCTGTGAAGTCTATGCACATTCTTATTTTGCTACTTTTTGGGTACCAGCACCACGTTTGCTAGCCATTCTGAGTACTTGACTTCCCTTATTACGTTCACGTCTAACAGCCTTTGGACTTCAGCTTTGGCGGTAAGGGTCCTTTCTTCTGACATTTTCCTCTACTTCTGTTTTTTCGGTTTCATGTTTTCATTTATGTCTAGAGAGTGCTCAATGATGTCTCGACTTACGCCTTGGAGGTCTGATGCCGACCACGCGAATACATCTTTGTTTTTGACTAGGATATTGAGCAGCTCTTCCTTTTCATCAGGGCTGAGGTTGGCGCCGATTGTTACTTTTCTATTTGGTACCGCTTATTCTAAAGGGATTGTGACTGTTTCTTCCTGGTCGGTAAGATCGGGTTTTCCCTTGGGCATGTCTGGTGGTTCTGGACCATCGACTGTGTTGATGTTCCTCTGGGATTTATATATGACTCTCTCTATGTTTCCTGCCTCCTTTTGGCTGCCCTGAATTATTATCACTTCATGTAGTGATGGAATCTTCATGCACATGTATCCCATGTGCAATGCGACATTGAATATGTTTGCGAATCCTCTGCCAAAGATTGCATTGTAGGGGTAGTATATGTCTACTACATCGAATGTGATGTATTCTGTTATTGCATTTTCAGCGTCCTAGAATGATATGGGTAGTGAAATCTTGCCCAGGGCATTTATCCGTTTGCCCCCGAATCCTATGAGGGGAGTGTCTGGAGGCTACAGCTGGCTTCTGCTAAGCCTCATTTGATCGAAAACATTGACGAAGAGGATGTCGGCAGAACTTCCTGAATCCACTAGTACTCTGTTTATCTCCCATCCTGCTATGTTTGCTTTGATGACCATCGCGTCTGCATGCGGGTAGCTCTCGACCTTTAGATCTTGCTCGAAGAAGGTCAGTGGTGTTTTTGATCATTCTGTGCTTTGCACCATTCCTTGAACTGTGACATTATTGACCAAGCGAAGATGGTCTTTCTTCTGTCTCTTGGTTTGGAATTCCATAGTTGAACCTCCGGCGATTGGGAGTATCATTCTGATGGTGGGCTGTGCGGAATGCGGGTTCACTTGATTCTCTTGCGGTGGCTCCGCCTTGGCTGCTAGCAATGGTGGAGGTGGCGGCAACGCTTCGTACTGCCTTGGTGCTTGTTGAGGGTAGTTTGTTTCAATATAGGTGATTTGTGGGGGGTCTTGGGTGTGCATAACTTGCTCTGTTTTGGCCCCTTCGAATTGCATGTGGCTTGTTTGTTGAGGCGAGCGCCAGGCTGGTAGAAAGCTTGGATAGTATTGGCTTGCCATGTTTTGTTGATAGTTGTGGCCGTGACTTGATTGCGTGTAGGGAGGACAATACTGTTGGTGCCATTGTGCTACAGAGGCATGATTTACTTCCCTCCCCCTTGCGGCTGCTAAGGGACTGGTGGGCTTTGCTGGTTCTTGATCCTTTCTTGGGTCTCCTTGGTTTCGGGGCAGTCTCTTGTGATGTGACCCTTGTCTTCTCCATGAAAGATGTAGTACTGTTTCCTTGGTTTCTGGTTCTTTCCCCAGCTTTTGTTTTGGTTGGCTTTATAGTTGGGGTTGTGATTGAGTGGTTTCTGTTCATTGCCATTCTTGGTTTTGCTGATTGCCTTGGCTTCTATCGTCTTTTCTATTGTTCCTTGTGAATTGCTTGTTTTGGTCTTGCTCGTCTAACCTTCTGTGGAGGTCGCTGTCTGATCTGCAATATTTTTTGAATTCCTCATGTAGTTTGGCCAATAGTTGCAGGCTTCTCTCTTGCCAGGTGGCTGGAGAAGGCTCCTATGCAGAGGCCTTTTATGGCTGCTTCAATTGCTACCTCATTTGGGACATCTGGGGCCTTTGCCCTAAGGTGTAAGAATCTCTGCCAGTATTCTTTTAGAGGCTCTCCTTGCTTGTGTTTGCAACTGAACAAGTCTAAAGAGGTGAGTGATTCGCTTGCGAACCCTTTGAAGTTTGCTATCAGCTGATCACGTAGATTTTTCCATGAATAGACTGTCCCTGGCTTGAGCATTGAATACCATGCGAGAGCATCTCCTTCTGCTGCGATGACAAAGGATTTGGCCAGGACAGTATCATTTCCTCCTATTGAGGAAACGACTGCCTCGAAGCTCATTATGAATTGACATGGGTCGGTCTTGCCATTGAATCATGGTAGTGGGATAGGTTTGTATGTCGGTGGCCACGACGAGCTTTGAAGCCCTTCAGATGATGGAGACTTCGAGTCGATGGTTCTCTGAATGGTTGGCATGGCTAAGCTTGGCCTTACACTGGGGCAGGAGTTGTTGCCGGGTAGGGGTATGGATGGTTGACATGAACTGCTGTGCCTTGGGCTTGCGGCGGCGATTGCATGCTTTGCATTTCTGCTTGCAGGTTGCCATTTGCTGTCTGATTTCCGCTGCTTGCTGAGATGCTATGATTGTTCTCTGACTTGCCTCGTGTTGCGTAGCTAGCCTGTCTCTTTCTCGTTGCATTTGCTGCATTGCTGCCCTCAGCTGCTGAAGCTCTTCTTCCGGGCTTGGGTTTTCTTAAGGCTACAGGGGAGCTCGCTGCTCATTTGGATCTTCTGCATTTCGATCTTCAACCTCCGTTGCAGCCTCTGTGGCCGAGGCATAGTTGCTTCGGGTCGTTCTTCTTGGGCGCCTGTGCGGAGCTGGTACTGCTGCCTCCGCGAAGGCTGCTGCTCTCTTTCGCGCGGACGTTCTTTTCTTTTGTGGCATCTGCAGGTTTGAGAATGGCCTGAACATGGGTGGGCGCCAAATGTTGTAACACGGTTTCAGAGAACCTTGTTAACACGATGACCGAACAGAGGAGGTCCGAACGATGAACCAAGTATACGACATGTAAGACATCACGCGGACCTTCACCACACCATGACGAGAGGGTGAAGGTCCGATAAGACAATGAGATAATGGACGAGGCTCAAACGACTCGACTGTATCACTTAGCGGGTTACAATGGTGGGCCCAGAGGCGATTAGGGTTTCGCGGTCTCGGAGAACCTCCCTCCCCCCGGCATGACGGGGGTCTCTCTTATAGTCGCTCGTACAATAGGTGTCGCGATTACAACTTTACCCTTAGCTTGCGAGGGTACACCTCACGAATATTCCGCCCCTAAACCTTTTCTCCTCTGGGGCATCTCCGTCTTCTTCCGTCCAGCGTAGTGTTCTTTGACGGGCCTTGATTTGCCTGGGCTCTCTCAGAGGCCCATCGAGCCCCCACGGCGGCCTTCTTCTTGACCCGTCACCATGGCGAGGATCCTTTGCCGCTTGGGCTCCTCCATAGGCCCATTAGGCCTTGACGACGTGCTCCAGACTGGGCCATGGAGCCTCCCCCCCGCCAGCCCAATCACCTGCCTGTTGGTGGGAGTGGGAGGCGACCTCCACCTTATCCAATCGATGAAGGTCCCCCCACCCGAGGAGCTGCCGCCGCCCCTCCTACTACGCGACGTGGAGGTCGCGTCCTGCTAGCGGAGGTCGGCCCCCCTGGCGTTGCTCTGGTCGCCTCTGTTTATGAGGAAGGCGGGGGTCGGGCCGAACCGCGGCGAGGCCGGCGGAGGTCGCGAGGCGGTGGAGCTCCGCGACGGTTGAGCTCCGCGTGGCAGGGCTTCGCTGTCTCCCTGGGTGCCACGGAGCTTAGGCCTCGTGCCGTCCCGGGTGGAGCTTGCCACGACGGTGGAGCCCGGTCCTTCCTTGGCTCCGACGGAGCTCCCCGTGGCGGAGGTCGGGGCGGCGCTCGTGAAGGTCGAAGCAGAGGTTGCGGCGCCGCGGAGCTCGGCCGCGTTCGTGAAGGGCGGAGGTCCGCCGACGTGCGGAGGTCGGCCCCCGATTACTCACACGTTGCCGTCGCCTTCCTCGTCTCACCCGCGGCGGAGCTCAGCGCTTGGCGCTAGGGGAAGGTCTCCCGCTCGCGGTGGGGCTCGTCCGGCGAGGGTTGCTGCCGCGAAGCTCGGCGGACGCGCGGAGATCGCGGCCCTTTCGCGGCTGCGAGAGGATCCAGCGGAGCTCGGCCGCCAGGCGGTGGAGCTCGTGTTGGCGTCCAGGCAGGTCGAGGTGAGCTTCTCCTTGCCAAGGCGTTGCGGTGAAGCTCCTCCTCGTCGACGCAACAGGTATCGCGTTGTTCCTGCAAGAAACCAGTAGTATCCACTCGAGCGGAGTTAAACCTTCACGAGTTGAGCTCGGCAATAGCTTCACAACTCCAGTGGTCCGATCCCCAACAACTTCTATATGTTCCAAACAGGTCGGCCCTAAGATGTAGAGCATAGTACTTATTAGGGCACAAGAGGAGCACTATATATTCATGCATGTGGGTAAGCAGCTGTACTGTACAGAGCAGATCATTAGAAAGAGTTTTAGTCCTTACAAATTTTGACAGAGAAGTTTTACGGTCATGACAGTTTGAGCAAGGACACAAGAGGACAAGCAAGCGCAGGGTGCTTTATGTTGCCTTTCTTTTGCGCGGTAAAAATCGTGGTGTGAATCGCGCGCGACAAGTGAGGCAAAAGCGAGATTGCGAAAGGATTGATGGATGAATGAAATCTCAGCGACCAAGTTGATATATATTTGCAATTAGGCCATGTTTAGATCCCTCCAAAAGTTATAATTTTTTACTCTTTTTTCATCATATTAATATTTAGCTGCTTGTATAG
This sequence comes from Bothriochloa decipiens, assembly GCA_023333625.1. NCBI lineage: Eukaryota > Viridiplantae > Streptophyta > Magnoliopsida > Poales > Poaceae > Bothriochloa > Bothriochloa decipiens. The sequence goes on from CM041634.1 coordinate 21,287,673, forward strand.
AGCATTAAATGTAGGTAAAAAAATAACTAATTACACAGTTTAGTTAAAAATTATGAGATGAATCTTTTGAGTCTAGTTGGTCTATGATCGGATAATATTTGTCAAATAAGACAAAAATGATACTACTCATCGATTTTATTTTTTCCAATTATCTAAACAAGGCCTTGGTCACGTTTGTTGGACACAGAATTTCTAACGGGGGAAAGCCATGGACGTGACACATGCATGAAACATGGTCTGTCACACTTTTTTCAGCAGTGGGTGTTTGGACGCGCTAATAAGGCTGCATTGTGAAAGACCCGTTGGTACGGCCCCCTGCACCATTTCAGCAACTAGCCAAGACACAACGTACGGTCTGGGTCCTTATAGGATGCTTGATCTGAAGAAATGACCTTCCTGCATGCTTTCAATTGAAAGGAAATAACTATACTTGCTTGTCCTTACCGATTCTGATATGCCAGCACACAACTGTATGTGTGTTTCATGCCGGGCCTCTTTCGTATTCAGCAAATTGCTACCGATGATTGACAGTTGCCATTATTTCTTTAGGTTCATATGCTGAGCCTCTTTTGTTTCTTACGGATGCTGTGCCATTTCTTGAGGCAATCTTTGCTCGTTACATACATTGTTATACATGCCACACGAATTGGTTAATTATGACAGTGCCATGAGTCTAAACATTATAAAAGCAATGCCAAATTTGAACGGCACAAAAACAAATTCCCTCGGTAGTGGCAGGTGCAATTGTGTAAGTTATATGCACACTAAGTATGTCCTGTCCATTTATTTATTTACTTTATTTAGTGACCCTACAGCTAGCATAGCTGGCTCAGCACTGCATACAGTATTTGTTGGTCTTTGCAAGACAACCCTCCTATTGTGGCCTCAACTCTCAATGCATACACCTTTTGTGTCTTAGGATTGTGTTTTAGCATACGGCTGCAGTAGCCAACTATATGTCTCAGATTAGGATATATTATTTCTTGTGAAAAAACTTCGGAAGACATGTTTTGTAGCCTTTGGAAAGTTTATGCACATCATATATATAGAGGAATAGTTGATGATGTATTAAACTTCATAAGGCCAAGATTCCATAATTATTAACCTTATATCTTTTTTTGTGAATTTATTAACCTTATATATCATGAATATAAAATTGCAAAAATAACAAAAACTACAAGCATACAAATAAAAAAGTTTAACAGCAAGCTCAATTCTCTCGCAATGTATAACATATGGACGAAGAGCAACAAAAAGGTAGAAAAGACACACTTATTTTGTCTTCTCCTTTGGTCATTGCCAATTTCACGTCTCACGAATCAAGTTGTGCAATTTGGGCGAACTTATTATGCAATGATGTCTTTCTAAGACTTTTTAAAACTTATAAACTTGTTTTTTTCAATAGTTCTTCAAGATTCCACAGTCAATGTATTTCCACAAAATAGCCCTCTACATGACGTCAACATATCATGCTTAAAATTAATTAGTCCTATTCCCTAAAAGCAGCAATTTTAGGTTTGTCCCAAGCAAAATTATGTAATTTTGACAAAATTTATAAAAGATCTATCAATATTTTTCATACCAAACAACTATCTTTAGATTCATCGCGAAATATATTTACACAGTATACCTATTTGGATTAATAAATGATGACAATATTTCCTATAACTTGATTTTTATGGTTAAATATTTTGAATTAGACCAAACAAAAAAAATCACATTCTTTTTGGACGGATCAGAGGTGGTAGGGAGCATATTATTCTGTGCACATTCTTGTTGGATTGGTTAAGCTGAGCTTGGGAAAAAACAAAGGTAATGAAGGAATTAAGTGTGTACAAGCAACATTGTACTAGTAGGTACACCCCATTCGGAATTGTGTGTGTACAAGCAACATTTGTAGAAGAAATAAGTAAAATCACATACAAATATAAATACAGGCTAATGAAAAGAAGAAAGAAAGAGTAGAGAGGAGAACTCGTCTATGGTTTGCCATACGAAAAATTGGACCTTTCTACATTGACCGCTTGGTCATAATATTTGAAATTATGAAGCATCGCATTGTGCAGCTTTTTGGTTCAATGAAGAGGAACACTATACTGTACTAGTAGGTACACCCCATTCGGAAGCACAAACACAGTACTATTCTAGTAGTGGAAGTACACCATCACAAGCTTTTAAACACCCACCAACATTCCCTTCCCGCGACGATTTCAGTGTTGGGCAGTGGATGCCGCATCACGGCATCAGGCTTATCCACTTGATAGAATCACACAAAAAAAGTCGCATTTCTTTCATTATATTTTTTTTAAGAAAAACTCACGCACATTGGTATTTACTACCCAGGATACTGATCTGGTGACGATGCATGCCGATGCGTATGTGACTTTTTATATACACAATATAAATGGAAGTACCAGAAATAAATTTCGGTTCCAAACATAATTGATTATATATAACGATAATATTATCATACTCCGTATGCCATGGAGGGCGTTGCAAATTAAATTTTGCAAAGTAGAAGACCAAATTAAAAATAACGATGACAGTGACCAAATTCAATATAACACGCAAATTATGTATGTAGTTGTCGAGCTGAACCCAAGACGAACCAAAAAGAGTAGAGATCGAGGAGCGACGCATGCATGCATATATATATATAGTTGCAGAGAAGAATATTAATTACTCTCTCTGTTCTAAATTATAGTTTATTTTAATTTTTTTAATATATATATTTTATTATATATCTAGATAAATAATATGTCTAAATATATAATAAAATATATACGCTGAGAAAGTCAAAGTGCGGTTTAGAACGGAGGGAGTAGAAATGAACCTGAAGCGCGAAGGATCCTTGGCGTCGATGACCTTGGCCTTGCGCGCCACCGCTCCGGGCTCGGCGTGCAGGATGAGGTACTCCAGCTCGCCGACGTCGCCGTTGGCACCAATGTTCCGGCTGCCATACCCCAGCGGGTCCGGCGGGCCCGCCGCCTGCTTGGCCTGCGCGGGGCGCGCGAAGAACGCCGACGCGGCGGCGTCCAGCCGCGCGGACACCCGCAGCGGCACGCCGTGGTTGACGGCCTTGAAGAAGCCGCGCTCCGCGCACACGCGCACCAGCCGGCGCGCCATGTCCCCGCGCCCCGACGGCGCCGACATGTCCACCGTCGGGATAATGCCGAGCGGGAGCGACTCCGGTGCCATCTCCCGGCCGCCTGCCGCCGATGGCACCACCATGGCTGATGACCGGGTCGATATATATGGCTGCACCTGCACCGTGCCGCGTAGAGCTTTGGAATGGCAGTGGATGATATGATGCCGCCGGCCGGTCGAGGCGTGGTGGTGTCCGCGCGGGGACGTATAAATGGTGTGGTATAGTACGGTGGGCGAGTGGGCGTGTGTGCGTGGAGGTGGCCGGAGATGAAGAAGATTCCGCTTGGAATGCTGACAGTTTGTTCTGGTTTTGACCTGGTGTCCTGGCTCGATCGACCCAGTTCGTATTTTTGTTGTTACGGATGATCGGATCAGTTGGCCGCCGATGCCTTCGCTTTCTGTGAATTGCAGGCCGCGATCTAATTTTATTCACTGGGCCTGTGTCCAGATCTTCTGTGCTTGTCATATATTCTTCGATGAAGAGTCTGATGAGAACCTTTCCGCCCCACCTGTATAGGAAGTTGGCACAGAGGATCTGATGTTCCGGAGGGGTGCAGAAGCGTTCCGTTCAGTACAGCTCGACGCGTTGCCGTCCTGGATTAGTTTAGTCGTCTTTGTTTAGCGCTGACAGCAGCTGGTGGTTCAGTTCATGTTCATTCATCGGCCAAGTATTGTATGTATCGGCAGGGCAGATGATGCCAATGCCCAAAACGGAAAAACTCAGTTGTGTTCTCCGTTGGAGCGCACCTGGAAAGTGCACCGCTCAGAAAGAGAAATCCTGTCTTCTTGTCCCACCTGTGCGCTGGCCGCAGGTTGCTCGGCCGGCCCCTGGACATATAACATAGCATATCATAGCATGCATCGACATTTCCATTCCATCACCTACCTACTATACACTCCCCTCCAAGTCCAAAGAAAAAAAAAATCACCTACCTACTGCACACGGTTTTCAGTTTTTCTCAGCTTATTCGTCGCCTACAAAATTGCATCAATCGCGTTTTATTGACCGTGTATATATAAGCAGGTCGAAGGTAGTCTTCTTTGCTTTTATAAGCTTTTATTTTACCACTACTGCACGTATATATGGTGGTGCTAGGTGTGTAACAAAGTAGTTTCAGTCGGCAACACATGCCGGCATATGTAGTTGTCGTCGCTAAGTATTTGTCTTGTGCGTGACAGCGTGCTTGCATGCCGCCTAAATATTTTTCTTGTGCAAATCCGTGCTTTAATGGCTTCTTTGGATTTCTCTTTTAAACGTTAGAGCACTTAACCTTTGTTTTAAGATCTAAACCTTTGATGTGATGTGGGCTAAACTGCTAGAGCTTAGAGCCATCTTTAGACTATTTGTTTAGAGACTATTTATGTTAACCTCTAGTAGTGCTTTTAGTCGCCAGTTTGATCAATACATTTTCTCCAACTTTGGCAACTGCAAACATATATTAAGCTCGTGTAGAATATGCACAAAAATAACAAAATTTGTTGCCGATACTGATTTTGACTTTGAGAAGTTTCACAGTGCATCGACTAGGCCGGAGCAAGAACAAAGAACATCGAAACGATAGTATCGTTGCACTACTTAAGATTATATATCTATACTATAAAAGAGCAAAGGAATTAAGGATCATCCACCCACGTCTCAACCGTTTGATATGTCCACAGTGTCCATCCAACCGTTCTCAGAGAAGGACGATCTTACCCGACAGGTGTTTCCCCCCGCGTCGAACACTACCCACGCCACCCGCACGCCTGCAGTTTCTTTCCCCTCTGCATGGCCACACCGCGCCTCCCCAATCTCGCCAACCGCTCCCTCCCCGTCCGCTCACTCCCGTCCGCTCACTCGCTCCGTACCCCGTGCCTCCCCGATCTGCATGTGCTCGCACTCATCCCAACCACCAATGCGCTGCCGTCTTCCCCAGCGCGCACGCCTGATGTGCCGCTATCGGCGACTCCGATCGCCACCGCTGACGAGGCTCCGTGCCTCTGTCCGCCTCGCGGCCGGGCGTGATCCTTTTGGTGCCGCCTCGCTGTGTCCATGCCCTCTCCCCTTCCATCGACATGACTTTGATGGATCCAGTGCTGCAGAAATCTCAAGGGCCCATGGAGCAGGCGTATGGTAGGGTAGGACTAAGGACAGCGACCACGTGAATCAGCAGCACAGCAACGACGCCCATGGAAAATTTCAGTGTGGTATGCTTCTCAGATCGACCTCCTTCTTCTCCGACATGTTTTCACTAGAACTCTGGATTGGGAGACGACGGCTTCTGCGCACCCAGTTCAAGATCGACAAGGTGACTACTTAACCCACAGCCTACAAAGCATTGCTATTGCTTTCAGTTGATCCTGTGTTTTCTTCTGTGGATGAGTTCTCAACAACCGTGCTGATGGATGGTTTGGTCATGAATTACGGACTGCAATTTTTTTGCCCTTTGCCTAAACTCCTGGTGGGATAACGTAGATCAAAGAAGAAGGAGCAGTCAAGATCTCATTCAGTCTTTTGGAGTGGCACGTGATCGGTGATTTACAAGGATTTCAAAGGTCAAAGCATCCAACATCTTTCTTGACACCGAATTCAAACGCTTTTGGATGCAGCGTAGGTGCTTGATGGTATTCAGTTCTGGTTCATTCCTTTGTGCATCTTGAGGTATGAGATGTACAATTGTGACTCTTGCTTGCCTGTAGTTGATTCTTTAGAAGTGAAATCCCAAAGAGTACTACTGATAAATAGTTTAGTCAACACCAGAAAATATTCCAATCTTTCCATTCTCTGCACCTTTATCAGAAAGATAGTATACTGATATTTACCATGCATTTCATTATAAAGTCATTTCATCAAACTAATCTAAAGTTAGTTGTTGTGCTGTATCCTCACGATTTTTTGTATCAATAGTTGCATTTTAAATACAGCATATAGGAGATGTGTTGAAGTTTCCATTATTATTGTTCCTCCAGTACGCACATGTTCAAGAACCACAGATTTTTTTAAAGCATAAATATTCTATTGTTTGCAGTAAAATGACGTTAGAGTCTGATTTATACGGAATTTTTGAGGGCCATAAGGCATATTGGAAAACTGATGAATCCATCCTATTATTTTGCCCAGAGGAAAATGCTCAGAGGATGCGAACAGGTGCTGAGATGATGTGCATGCCTGCACCTTCTGTTGAGTATGTCGTTTGTTGATGCAGTAAATCAAACTGTTCTAGAAAAGAAAAGTGGGTGAGTTCACTGGATACAAACTCAGGGTACTCACGATTTATTGGTTTAATTGTTTACCAAATATCTTATGCTTTCAGGCTGGTAAATATATTCACTAGCTGAAGACACGGTGTCTGCGGGAAGGTTTAGCACCAATAAAATTGATAGCTGAAGACAAGTACCATCATGCTACTCCTTGTGGTACTGGAGGTGTGAAGACCATAGGAAACTATGCTTCGATAATTTATCTATTCTACTTTGCCATGCAAGTTACTGAAGCCACACCACTATTATTTCTGCGACCTAGCTCCCTGATATTGTTGTTGCCTTCTTTTGTCTTGAAATCATAAGCACAATTCCTTTCCTTTTGTTTGATGAATGTTAAATTCAGCAGTAGTGGCTACAATGAAAAAAAACATGATGCTGAAATATAATGTTGAATTGTTGATGTTGAGCCTCTGCCTCTAGCTATTTCAACGACTTCATGTTATACTTTAAGCACTCATTTAACTCCAGTTTGGTTATTTTCCAAGGTCTTCTTAAATTTGTCTTCAAGTATTTCAATCAAAATCGCTTAAGAAATTGTTTCCATTCTTGCACCTTTATCAGAAACATAGTATACTGATATTTAACCATGCATTTCATTATAAAATCATTTCAGCAAACTAATCTGAAAGTTAGTTGCTGTAACAATCCGAAATCCGAGCTATCAAATTTTTCTCCAAAAACCTGTGAGTGATGAGGGTAACATGTCATCATCTACCCCTAACCATGCATACAACCTTAACATGTCATGCATAACATCCTATGCAATCATAGCATAATCGATGTTTCATAGTAATATGCTTGATCAATGTTTCACATGTTGTTTCCAAATATTGCAATAGCTATACCTTCAATGTTTCATTAGTTAACATGTCATGTTGCATTAATATGTGATTTGGTTTTTATTTGATTTATGTGATATTAAATAAAATAGACCCACAATATTTATTTATGTAATAAATAAATATATTCTATGGAAAATATACCCAACATGGCCTATGACCTCTAAGTATACCATGAAGTATTTTACAACATGCTATACAAGTATATATATACATGTGTTTATAAAATAGAAAAGGGAAAGAAAATAAAAAAGATAAAAAGGAAAAGCCTTTTGGCCTGGTCACGAAAACCAGCCCAGCCCATCTCCTTTTCTTTTCTTTCCGCACCGGCCCAGCCAACTTGGCCCAGCCTGCTTTCCCTTTCTTTCTTCCTAGCCCGCGAGCAAAGCCAGCCCGGCCTGCTTCGCCCTCTCCCTCTCTTTTTTCTCCGCGCCGCACCGGCTAGTAGGCCCAGCAAGCCGCCCACGCCCGTGTCTGCGCGCCGAAGAGGCCGGCCGCCATCGATGACAAGTGGGACTCACCTATCATACCTTTCCCGGTCCCCCCATCGGCCGTCCGCGCGTGACGTAGCGCGTGTCAGTGCTTATTCCCCCGCGTCGCCGCCAAGCAAGCCACCCCGGCCACTCGATCCCATCTCACCCCTCATCTACGCCCGCGGAGCCGCCACCTGGACCGACCGCTGCCCGACAGCCCTGCACAAATCGCCCGCAGCCGCGAGGATCTTTTCCTCCTGCGCGCGCGCACATGCGCTGCCTCCGCGATGAAGCTACACCGCTGTAATGCTTAGCCACACCCGGCACCCGCTAGCCCTCTCGCTAACCCGTGGACCCAGCCAAGCTCCCCACTGGGTGACCTAGATCCCTCACTGGCCGCCTGATCGAGCCTCCTCGCCCGATCGCCGTCCGCCGGCCACCTACCACCTCGACCTCCCTTATAAAGCCATGCCCTAGCGCCCTAGGGCTTCCCAGCCGCCGTCACCACTCCGGTGGTTCTCAATTTGCCACCAGCCTGCTCAATTTGGAGGAGGAGGGGAGGAAGCAGAAGAATTGGGCGGGGAAGGAGCCACCGCCGCCGGAGAAGGAGGAGCGCCGCTGCGAAGCTGTCGCTGCTGCCGCGTCGGGAGCAAGAAGCCGAAGCTGCACCGCAAGCCATAGCCACAAGAACCCCGGAGCTTGGACTTGTACCGCAACTCCATCCTCTGCAACCGCCTATGAGCGCCGCTGCCATCGTCGCTCTTCCAAACCCCCAGCCTAACCTGCTACCTCTCGGTCATGGCGTCTCGCACCGAGACACGGAGGCCGAGCTCTTGTACCTGTTCACGCATGCACACACACGATGGTTTGCTCACTCTGTTGACACTGCTCGAACTCGAGCCGCGCCGGCGTACTCATGAGCCACCGCGGCGAGACCGCCTTGCCGCCGCACCATTGAGCCAAGGGCTCCTTTGACCCCGGATCTGCGCTCACCTTGAGGAGACGAACACCGTGCGCACCCAAGCTCCGTGCTTGCCTCGCGGAGCACCGTCTATGTGCCACCTTGCCTTTGTCGAGCTAATTCATACGAGCTCAGAAAATTATAATCCACATATCTAAATTTTCTATAAATCGAGCTCTACCTATTTTTACTATGTTTGAGTGCATTTGGATCTTCTATTTGGCATTCGTTCTTTGTGCTAATCTATAGGGGTCGCTTCTGCGACCATTAATTCTGGGTTACAGGTCGAGCGAGGACAGGTCTGATGACAGTGACTACCAGGGGAAGTCCGACAGCTACGCTAGTGAAGGTACCACATCTCACCCAACCTCGTAGATCTCATTATGCATGGCAAATGTAGTATGGCTAGTGCCTTAATTTCTGTTGCTATATAATGGATCGCCTGTGCTACATGTGCATAGTAGATTACTACTTGATGAGCCTTACCTTGTTGTAACCTATCACCTGGGAGGGCCTAGAGGGTGTCAGGCTTGATGTGTGTGTTGATGGATCAGATGGGCATGTGAGCTGATGATGCTGTATCTGGGTTTGGGGTGGAGCTTACGGCAGGGAGTAGGGTGAGGGTTGAGTCGATTGAACCAGGATCTATGACGAGCTTTTGGAGCGAGTCTTGCCGGGGAATGTATCTGGACATTCCCATGAATAGCAGTCTGTGGCAGACTAACTTGGATGTGATGGTGGTCTTTGGGTGTGAGCCTCTAAGGGGTGGAGCCCGGGACGAAGGTGCCGTGGTAGCACGCTAAAGATCAACCATGGTGAAGACATTTTGGCTTGGTCACACTTAGGAACTGTTGTGCTGGTATCCGGACCTTAGGAATCTCTTGCTTTCCACTCGCTTCCCAAGGGGGGAAGACGGCCGAACCGCTGGATAGATCGATGCCATTACTATCAGGCAAGCGTGTGTCAGGGAGGTAGGAGCATGATGATGCCTCACACCCTTTCGAGACGATCATGATGCTCTGCGGGAATGGGATCATGAGATAGACTCTTCACAGTATCAGCCACTCTAAGGGTGTTCCAGGGCTGAGAGGTAGGATGGCATCATTCTATGGCAATAGGCACCTGAAATCTGCCTAGGTGGTGATCAACACCGATGATGGTTATCTTGTGGATTAGTGAAACCTCTGTGGAGTTTATGGTCGATCGATCGATACATATGCCAATTCTTTGGCTATGGACCTTTCCTTAGGAGGATGCACCGGACTAGTGAGTGGAGTGCTCTACCTTTCTCCTAAGTGTGATTTCTGGCCGTGAGCCAAGTTGAGGGCTGCGGGCCGTTGAGGCAAGCCGAGAGGGAGTTGGCTTGTTGACTTGAGTCTGAGATGGTGTTGGGACAGTTGGGATGGTTTTTCAGTGATGGGTGATGATGGATGGTATGGGATTGGGAATATGTATAAAACTTGACTATATTATTTATATACTTGATTACTTGCTTAGGAAAACCCCAGCCTTTATAGGTTTCTTTTGATATATCCATGATTTGCATCCAATTACCACAAAGCAATGCATAGGGTAGGAGTGGCCAGTACAAATCGTATTGAAAATTTGGTTTTAGATTCAAAGAGTGAGTACTCGTCTGGGGAGTACAACGATTGAGGGTTTCGTGTCTACGCTCAAGTTGGATCGGAGATGATAGCTTCCACACCTCAAGCTTTTATTTTTATGCTGCATGAACTCTGATTCCGCCAAGTGGCGATGTAATAAGTTATTGTAAACCTCTCTATTGCACCCTTTTGTACGATGTATGGGTTATGGTATTCAACTGTTATCGGGTAATGTGATTTAAATGGGCATGTTACACTTCGACTTTGTGGATTTCCCTTTGCGGAAATCAAGGTCATTTCAGTTGGTATCAGGAGCCATACTTGACCCTAGGATGAAACCCTAGAAATGGTCGATAGAACAGGACAAACCAGCTTTTCTTTCGGTTATAAACCGACCCTGCATTTCTTCTTATGCAAGGCTTCTCTATTATTACTGACTTGCTGACCTTTTCCCTTTAAAACGTGCAGATGACAAGCTTTGGACCCCTGCTTGGACCGTTGAGCAGCCTACCCAAGGCTGAGTTCACCTACGAGGGACAAGAGTTTTCAGGCTTTTCGTACACCCTGCGCCGTGTTCTAGGAGTGCTGGGAGTACCTGTTGAGGAGATCAAGTACACCTGCACTGGAGCACCTGACCCAGAAGGAGGAATCAAGGGCTACGTGATCACTCACTTGGACATCGTTGCAAGTCAGACTCTGCCTTCAGTACCAGCTCTCCTTGAGATGACAATCGAGGACTCAATCAAGGAAGGAATCCAGTCTGTGTCCCTCAAGGCTCTGCGTGAAGTGATGAAGATCGCTTACGAGCACCTTCGCAACACAGAGTTTCGCCTTCTTCCTTAGGCCCTGAACTCACTCCTCACACTAGAGCAGCAGGACGACCAGGTCAGGCTGGTCATCCTAGCTGAGATAAGCCTTTGCAACCGTGCCTCCGCCATTCACCTCTTCAAGCAGAACCACTACATAGAGCACTTAGAGAAGAAGAGGCGTCTTGATCACAACACTTTGATGGAGTACCAAGAGATTTGCAAGCAGGAAGCTGAGGAGAAGGAAAGTCTGGCAACCATCGCTCAGCTAAAGGACAAGCTGGCCCGACAAGCAAGAGCCCACAAAGCCGAAGTCGCTGACCTGCAAGACAAGGTGGAGGACATTGGGCTTCGGAACTACTACCTCGACGCAAGGGTCCTCCAGTTGGAAGGAGAGAAGATTGACAAGGACAAGGAGATCAGAGAACTTCAGAAGAGGAGACGGGAAGATGGCAAGAGCAACTTCACCGTACAATATGAGAAGGCAGTGCTTGTCAAAGCCTTAAAGAAAGCAGAGGCAAAAGCACAGTTCAACCAAGGCCATCTGATTGCCCTGATAATTCAGAATGAGACCTTGGTGGACAGGTACAAGAGGCTCAAGATAGCTTGGAAGAATGCCGACGAGAGGCGCTGCCAGGAGTACGCCAAGTTGCGGGACCGACTTTCTTTGTCGGCCAGACGCAAGGACCCCTTCAAGGAAACTTTCCAGATTGGTCAGACTCTCTTGAGGCACAACCACTATCTAGCCCCCACCAACCTGCCACTTACCAAGGAGTTTGGAGAAGCCCAGGCTTACGTGAAGCACCTTCACATGTCACAATAGGAGCTGACTGTCCTTGGCAGCCGTTTTCACCCAGCAGTGTACAACACACCGATGTATGAGTCAGACTAGTGTGGACCATGCGTGGGCACGTCATGAGTTAGAGTTGATCTAGTTGAAATCCATGAGTTATGATGTATCATCCCGGATGTACCCTCCATGAGTTATCATCATGTAGTACGAATCTCGCACATCATCTACCGTAGCTGCTAGAGATGATGTCATGTAATGCAAACCATGTGATGAATGTTCGATCTTATCACATTTTATGGCTCTTATTGCTTCCTTGTATGAGTGTTGGATAGATTAAAAGTTTTTCCTTAAATCATTGAAATCATCTAAATATATTGAATCAATAAGTATTAAACCATTGTCGACCCGTGTCACAGATGTTAGCACGTTGCTCCACATGTCTGGGAAATCATCTGCCTCCACCCGTGCCAGAGCTGGGGCGTGGAAGGTGCCATGGACGCAGCAATGGTCATGTTCCGCCCATCGACCTCAACCAGGGTGGGAACAATCGTGAGCGGACCTCGTCAGCTGGAGGTGGTGCTCCTGGAGGGGGTGCCGCTAAAGGAGGTGATGCCAATGGCAATGGGCCTCCGCCGCAGCCAAACCCTCCACCGTAGCCGAACCCGCCACCACCACCGCCGTCGAACCTAGCGGAAGTAATAGCGCAACAGACGCAGCTGCTCGCCACATTGGTCAATGGGGCCAACCACCGCTATGGAGGCAACCCGAATGACTTCCAGAGGAAACTCAAGGGTTTTCTGAAGCTTAGGCCACCCACCTTTGATGGCACCTACAAGGAACCACTGGAAGTTGATGATTGGCTTTGAGAGATCGAGAAGAAGCTAGAGCTGACCACCTGTACCCCTGAGGAACATGTCAGGATCGCTGCTCACCATCTCACTGGAGCTGCATGCTCCTGGTGGGACAGCTACTGCCAAGCTCATGAGGACCCGACCGCATCTCCTGGGATGAGTTCACTGATGAGTTCATCGAGTATCATGTTCCTGAAGGAGTCATGGAGCAGAAGAAGGAGGAATTCTGCAACCTCACTCAGAAGGGGTGTGACATCTGCAAGTACACCAACACTTTCACCAGCTTGCTGCGCTATGCACCTTTGCATGTTGCAGCGTCTGAGAAGGAGAAGATCACCCAGTACATGAAGGGTCTGAACCCCAAGATCAAGGTGGCCCTGGGAGGCACCAAGAGTCACACCTTTCATGACATGATCGATCGTTGCATACAGATCGAGAAGGACCAGAAGGAGGCCGGAGAAATGTCCAGGAAGGAGAAGAAGAAGTCTGAGAGCTCCTACCATGACCATGAGCACAAAAGGTTTCATCAGGACAGGTCATCAAGCCGTCCTCACTACGGCAAGGACCCTACTTATGACTCGGGTAAGAGTGGTGGTGCCTACTCTACTGACCACTTCCGCTCTTCCCGTGACCATCGCTCCCGCAACTGTCACTCTCGTGACCATCGCTCTTGTCACCGCTCTGGGAAGGATCCTACCCTCGAGAGCACTCTTCGCAGCCATGTCACAGGTCCGACCACTCTACACCTGCTCGTGCTGCGCCAAACCCTGGCAACTAGAAGGCCACTGCACCAACCCCCATAGGCAGTGTGCTGATCACTTGCTATGGTTGTGGCAAGCCTAGTCACAAGGTCATTGACTGTCCTGAGAAGACGCCCACACCTCCTGCACCCAAGTCTCAGTACCGTGGGTCTGCAAGCCGCAGTCACCTCATGCACATGAACGCTGAAGAAGCTCAAGCTGCCCCAGATGTTGTGTATGGTATGTTTTTAGTTAATGGCATTAAAGCATCCATTCTGTTTGATTCTGGAGCTACATGTTCATATATCTCATCCAAGTTTGCACCGGAGAATAATATACCTACCACTCCACGTCTGGAGCCTATAATCACTAGTTCTCCCCTAGGTGAGATGAGAAGCACCCATATCTATAAGGGAGTGAAGCTTTCTATCGAGGGTCTAACCTTCCGAGCTAACCTTACCCTCCTACCTTCAAATGGCCTGGATATCATCCTAGGCATGGGTTGGCTTACCAAGCACAGGGGTTCGATCTCTTGTTCACCCAGATATGTTGAGATAACCCACCCTTCTGGCCAAGCAGTTAGATCTGCACCTCAGAAGGATAAATCAGTATCTGTTCTATGGGCCCTGAATGCACTCAAGTCTCAGGCAAAATCTCAGAAAAAGGAGAAGACTCTTGCTGATGTCCCCGTTGTCAGAGAATACGTGAGTGTGTTTCCAGAAGAGTTGCCAGGCATGCCACCTAATCGTGATGTTGCGTTCATAATTGACCTCGTGTCGGGTACCAGTCCCATTGCTAAGCGACTGTACCGCATGTCAGTTGATGAACTAGAAGAGCTCAAGAAGCAGCTGAAAGAGCTTTTTAACAAGGGCTTTATTAGGCCTAGTGCCTCACCCTAGGGATCACCTGTTCTATTTGTGAAAAAGAAGTATGGCACAATGAGGATGTGTGTTGACTACCGCAATCTCAATGCTGTTACCATCAAGAATAAGTATCCTCTGCCAAGGATCGATGACTTGCTTGATCAGCTTCATGGTGCTAGGTACTTTTCGAAGATTGATCTCAAATCTGGTTATCGTCAAATGAAGATTCATGAGGAAGACATTCCCAAGACAACCTTTGTTACACGCTATGGGCAGTATCAGTTCACCATTGTATCCTTCGGTCTCACGAATGCCCCTATCTACTTCATGAACATGATGAATAAGGTGTTTATGGATGATCTTGATCGGTTTGTGGTAGTCTTCATTGATGACATTCTGATTTATTCATCCACTGTCGAAGAGCATGAAGCACATTTGAGAGTAGTGCTCGAGAAGCTATCCCAACACCAACTCTATGCCAAGTTTAGCAAATGTGAGTTATGGCTTGAGAAAGTTGCTTTCCTTGGTCATGTACTCTCAGCTGACGGTGTTGCTGTAGATCCTACAAAGATAGAGGCTATGAAAGAATGGGAGCAGCCTTGCAATGTGTCTGAGATCAGGAGTTTCTTGGGATTGGCAGGTTTCTATCGCCGATTTATTGAGAACATATCGAAAATAGCTTGTCCTATGACAAATCTCTTGAAGAAGACCAACGAGTTTGAATGGACACCTGAGTGTGAGCAAAGCTTCCAAACTCTGAAGGAGAAGCTCACTACCACACCTGTCCTAGCCTTACCTGATATCACTAAAGACTTCGTCATCTATTGTGATGCCTCTCGCCAAGGACTAGGTTGTGTGTTGATGTAGAATGGGAAAGTTATTTCTTATGCTTCCCGACAACTGAAGGAGCACGAGCAACGATACCCCACTCATGATCTTGAGTTAGCAGCTGTTGTGCATGCCCTGAAGATCTAGAGGCATATCTCATTGGGAACAAGTGTGATATATACATCGATTATAAGAGCCTAAAGTACTTCTTCACTCAGGAAGATCTGAATATGAGGCAGCGTAGATGGCTAGAGATAATCAAGGACTATGACATGGAGATTCACTATCATCCAAGAAAAGCGAATGTAGTCGCAGATGCTCTTAGTTGCAAGACTTACTATCATGCTCTATTCACCTCAACCTTGCCACCTAAATTGAGGAAAGAAATCGAAGATCTCCAGGTCGAGATAGTACCCCATGGTCTATTGCACGAACTTCGCATCGAGTATAATCTCACCGAGCGAATACGTGAAGCTCAGAAGAGTTGCGAGGAGATGGAGTACATACGTGGGTTGATGAAGCTAGGCTACAACCCCGAATTCAGGGAAGATGAGCATGGAACCATCTGGTTCAAGGACAGAATCTGTGTACCCAGCGATCCTATCTTACATAAAGAGATTCCGTCAGAAGCACATGACTCCAAGTATTGCATCCATCCTGGAGGTGCAAAAATGTATCAAGATGTGAAGAAGCACTTCTGGTGGAAAGGCATAAAAACAGACATTGCTAGACATGTGGCCAAATGTGACATCTGCAGCAGAGTCAAGGCCGAGCATAGAAGACCCGCTGGATTACTCAAAACAATCGATGTTCCTGAATGGAAGTGGGAGAGCATATCCATGGATTTCATCGTGGGTTTGCCTCGATCGCCAGCTGGTAATGACTCCATATGGGTGATTGTTGATCGTCTGACTAAATTCGCCCACTTCATGCCTGTAAAGACCACTGTTAGCGCTGAGAAGCTAGCAGATATCTACATCAAGGAGATATTGAGGCTTCATGGAGCTCCTAAGAGTATTGTGTCGGATCATGGACCTCAATACATGTCCCGATTCTGGCAAGCTCTTCACGAGTCCATTGGGACTAACCTCGACTAAAGCACCACTTACCACCCGCAAACAGATGGTCAGACAAAGAGGTCGAATCAAATTCTAGAGGATATGCTTCGCGCCAGTGTTCTCAAATATGGCTCAGATTGGGAGAAGTGTTTGTCATTTGCTGAGTTCTCTTACAACAACAGCTACCAGGAAAGTATCAAGATGTCACCCTTTCAAGCTCTTTATGGCAAACCATGCAAAACCCAGTTGATGTGGGACCAACCAGGTGAGAGAGCAGTTTTTGGCCTCGCCAAGATCAAGGAAGACAAAGAAGGAGTTTCTCAAGTTAGAGAGAACCTGATGATCGCTCAAAGCCGACAGAAGAGCTATGCTAATAAAAGGCATCAAGACCTTGAATTCAAAGTTGGGGACTTTGTCTATCTCAAAGTGTCTCCACTTTGTGGTACTGTCAGATTCGATATGAAAGGGAAATTAGCCCCAAGATATGTTGGTCCTTATCGCATCCGTCAGAGAATTGGAAAGCTCGCATACAAGCTTGAACTACCCCCATAGTTGGCAGGAGTACATCCCGTATTCCATGTCTCACAGCTATGCAAGTGCTTGAGGGTACCGAAGGAAGAAATAATCACTACTGATGTGCTCGATATCCAAGATACTCTAGAGTACAAAGAGCACCCCATAAAGATTTTGGGTTATGACACCAAAGAGACCCGAAGCAAGTCTATCCCTATTTGCAAGCTTCAATGGAGCAATCACACTAAACGTGAAGCAATGAGGGAAGATGAGAATCAACTGCTGCTACAGTACCCTTACCTCTTCGAAGGATATGTCACTTCTTAAATCTCGAGGTCGAGATTCCAATGAGGGGGAAGGACTGTAACAACCCAAAAATCCGAGCTATAAAATTTTTCTCCAAAAACCTATGAGTGATGAGTGTAACATGTCATCATCTGCCCATAACCATGCATACAACCTTAACATGCCATGCATAACATCCTATGCAATCATAGCATGATTAATGTTTCATAGTAATATGCTTGATCAATGTTTCACATGTGTTTCCAAATGTTGCAATAGCTATACCTTCTATGTTTCATTAGTTAACATGTCATGTTGCATTAATATGTGATTTGATTTTTATTTGATTTATGTGATGTTAAATAAAATGGACCCACAATATTTATTTATGTAATAAATAAATATATTCTATGGGAAATATACCTAACATGGCCTATGACCTCTAAGTATACCATGAAGTATTTTACAACATGCTATACAAGTATATATATACATGTGTTTGAAAAATAGAAAAGGGAAAGAAAATAAAAAAGATAAAAAGGAAAAGCCTTTTGGCCTGGTCACGAAAACCAGCCCAGCCCATCTCCTTTTCTTTTCTTTCTGCACCGGCCTAGCCAACTTGGCCCGGCCTGCTTTCCCTTCATTTCTTCCTAGCCCGCGAGCAAAGCCAGCCCGGCCTGCTTCGCCCTCTCCCTCTCTTTTCTCTCCACGCTGCACTGGCCCAGCAGGCCCAGCAAGCCGCCCACACCCGTATCTGCGCGCCGAAGAGGCTGGCCGCCATCGCTGACAAGTGGGACCCACCTGTCATACCTTTCCTGAACCCCCATCAGCCGTCCGCGCGTGATGTCATGCGTGTCAGCGCTTGATCCCCTGCGTCGCTGCCAAGCAAGCCACCCTGGCCACTCGATCCTGTCTCACCCCTCATCTATGCCCATGGAGCCGCCACCTGGACCGACCGCTGCCCGATAGCCCTGCACAAATCGCTCGCGGCTATGATGATCTTTTCCTCCCTTGCGCACGCGGACATGTGCTGCCACTGCGGTGAAGCTACGCCGCTGTAACGCTTAGCCACACCTGGCATCTGCTAGCCCCCCTCGCTGACCCCTGGACCCAGCCAAGCTCCCCACTGGGTGACCTGGAGCCCTCCCTGGCTGCCTGATCAAGCCTCCTCGCCCGATCGCCGTCCGTCGGCCACCTACCACCTCGACCTCCCTTATAAAGCCATGCCCTGGTGCCCTAGGGCTTCCCAGCTGCCGCCACCACTCCGGTGGTTCTCAATTTGCCACCAGCCTGCTCAATTTGGAGGAGGAGGGGAGGAAGGAGAAGAAGGGGCGGGGAAGGAGCCGCCGCCACTGGAGAAGAAGGAGGAGCGCCGCTGCGAAGCTGTCGCTGCTGCCACGTCGGGAACAAGAAGCCAAAGCTGCACCGTGAGCCGTAGCCACAAGAACCCCGGAGCTTGGACTTGTACCGCACCTCCATCCTCTGCAGCCGCCGGTGAGCGCCGCCGCCATCGCCGCTCTTCCAGACCCCCGGCCTAACCTGCTACCTCTCAGTCATGGCGTCTCGCACTGAGACGCGGAGACTGAGCCCATGTACCTGTTCACGCACGCACACACACGATGGTTTGCTCTCTCTGTTGACACTGCTCTGACTCGAGCCATGCTGGCGTACTCGTGCGCCGTCGCGGCGAGACCGCCTTGCCGCTGCACCGTTGAGCCATGGGCTCCTTTGACCCCGGATCTGCGCTCGCCTTGAGGAGACGAACACCGTGCGCACCCAAGCTCCGTGCTTGCCTCGTCGGAGCACCATCTACGCGCCACCTTGCCTTTTTCGTGCCACCGCTGTGCCGCTCTAGAGCGCCACCTTGCACCGCCGTTCCCCGTCGTGACCGGCGTCGTGGAGGACAAGAAGACGACGCTGAGGACCGTCGTGACAAGCTGCATAAGCTGGAGGAGAAGATGGAGGCTGGGGAGCCTACCAAGGTGCCATGCCGCGCACCGCGGTCACGCCGGAGATCCGCCATGGGTGTTGCTGCCCGCGCGGACTCCGCCGTGAGTTGAGGTCACCGCCGACGCTGCGGGAGTGTATTGGGTGACCCCAATTGCACTTCCGTGCCCCGTTTGGCCTTGGATTTGGACACCGTGAGGTTGCAGTCGAGCACTATCGCTGTCGACCCGCCGTTCGTCGTGGACAGTCTAGCCAGACGCCAAGGTGGAGCCTTGAATACCATCGTTGAGCTCACCGCGACATCCCGAAGCTGTTGAGCAAGAGGATAGAGCTGGAGGATCGCCGGAGTCGCCAGAATTTGGAGGAACACCACCGCCGACGAGCCCCGTCGTCGGGTTAAAGAAACAGAGGAAGGGGATGGATTGGTAAAGAGGGTAATGGACATGGTCTACGTGGACCGGAGTCACTGCTCGTGGGACCAGGCGGAGTTGGTGCACCAAGAGCGGGTCTATGGACCGCATGGACTAGAGGACGATGCTGTGGACGCGGTTCACGTGAACTTGAGCCGCTGGCAATGGACCCAGCGCGCATCAGAGCACTGTGGACCGAGACAGTGGACCGGAGCTTGTTTTGGATCCAAACGATGACATGGCAGCACCAGAGCGTGCCACATGGCGGGCTGAGCACGGCCCATATCCAGCCCATTTCTGGCCTAGTCGGCCCAATAACGGCCCGTTAATGGCCCATGTGGGGCCCACCTGTCAGTTTACCGTTGACCGTTGACTGATGACGTCAGCAGTGACGTCACCTTGGACCCATATGTTAGTGGACCGTTGACCCAGTCAATGCTGACGTCAGCATGACATCATCCACCACGTCAGCTGTTGTGTTGTCTCTGTGTGGACCCGCACGCGACACGTGGACCAATCCCATGATGCCACGTGTGAGCACAGGATAAACCAGTCCTTTTCTTTTTCAGAAAATAGTTAAATCTTTGAAAAATCATAACTAATTCATACGAGCTTAGAAAATTATGATCCACATATCCAAATTTTCTATAAATGGAGCTCTACCTATTTTTACTATGTTTGAGTGCATTTGGATCTTCTATTTGGCATTCGTTCTTTGTGCTAATCTATAGGGTCGCTTCTGCGACCATTAATTCTTGGTTACAGGATCGAGCAAGGACAGGTCTGACGACAGTGACTACCAGGGGAAGTCTGACAGCTACGCCAATAAAGGTGCCATATCTCAGCCAACCTCGTAGATCCCATTACGCATGGTAAATATAGTATGGCTAGAGCTTTAATTTCTGTTGCTATATAATGGATCGCCTATGCTAGGTGTGCATAGTAGATTACTACTTGATGAGCCTTACCTTGTTGTAACCTATCACCTGCTTACCCGTTGTTATGTTAGCCACTTGCTTATCCGCTATATTTATATATATACTTCACTCGCTTACATTTTGATGCGACGTGATGAACCCTGGGAGGGCCTGGAGGGTGCCAGGCTTGATGTGTGTGTTGATGGATCAGATGGGCATGTGAGCTGATGATGTTGTATCTAGGTTTGGGGTGGAGGTTACGGCAGGGAGTAGGGTGAGGGTTGAGTCGATCGAACCGGGATCTACGATGATCTTTTAGAGCGAGTCTTGCCGGGGAATGTATTTAGACATTCCCATGAATAGCAGTCTATGGCGGACTAACTTGGATGCGATGGTGGTCTTTGGGTGTGAGCCTCTGAGGGGTGGAGCCCGGGATGAAGGTGTCATGGTAGCACGCTAAAGATCAACCCAGGAGAAGACATCTTGGTTTGGTCACACTTAGGAACTGCTGCGCTGGTATCTGAACCTTAGGAATCTCTTGCTTTCCACTCGCTTCCCATGGGGGGAAGACAGCCGAACCGCTGGATAGATCGATGCCATTACTATCAGGAGAGCGTGTGTCAAGGAGGTAGGAGCATGATGATGCCTCACACCCTTTCGAGACGATCATGATGCTCTGCGGGAATGGGATCATGAGATAGACTCTTCACAGTATCAGCCACTTTAAGGGTGTTCCAGGACTGAGAGGTAAGATGGCATCGTTCTATGGCAGTAGGCGCCTGGAATCTGTCTAGGTGGTGATCAACACCGATGATGGTTATCTAGTGGATTAGTGAAACCTCTGCAGAGTTTATGGTCGATTGATCGATACATATGCCAATTCTTTAGCTATGGACCTTTCCTTAGGAGGATGCATCGGACTAGTGAGTGGAGTGCTCTACCTTTCTCCTAAGTGTGATTTGTGGCCGTGAGCCAAGTTGAGGGCTGCGGGCCGTTGACGCAAGCCGAGAGGGAGTTGGCTTGTCGACTTGAGTCTGAGATGGTGTTGGAGGAGTTGGGATGGTGTTTTAGTGATGGGTGATAATGGATGGTGTGGGATTAGGAATGTGTATAAAACTTGACTATATTATTTATATACTTGATTACTTGCTTAGGAAAACCCCAGCCTTTATAGGTTCCTTTTGATATATCCATGATTTGTATCCAATTACCCCAAAGCAATGCATAGGGTGGGAGTGGCCAGTACAAATCGTACTGAAAATTTGGTTTCAGGTTCAAAGAGTGAGTACTCGTCTGGGAAGTACAGCGATTGAGGGTTTCGTGTCTACGCTCAAATAGAATCGGAGATGATAGCTTCCGCACCTCAAGCTTTTATTTTTATGCTGCATGAACTCTGATTCCGCCAAGTGGCGATGTAATAAGTTATTGTAAACCTCTCTAATGCACTCTTTTGTACGATGTATGGGTTATGGTATTCAACTGTTATTGGGTAATGTGATTTAAATGGTCATGTTATACTTCGACTCTGTGGATTTTTCTTCGCGGAAATCGAGGTTGTTTCAGTTGCTGTGTTGTATCATCATGATTTTTTGTATCAATAGTTGCATTTTAAATACAGTATATAGGAGTTGATGTGTTAAAGTTTCCATTATTATTGTTCCTCCAGTACGCACATGTTCAAGAACTTTTGGTTGCCATCAGGAATCCTACACAGTAACTGTCTTTTGTGTTTGGCCACAACAATGCTTATCTTTCTCTTGTTTGCATATATGGATGTGGATTTGGTTACTTTACTACTGCATGGTTATAATTGTAGATTCCATATTGAGTCACTGCGCAAAGGAAGTTGACATGTCAAAGCAACAATTAAGCATGACCTTCAATGGTTTGTTCCTAGCACTCAGTAGATTTATTTATTTGCTAAACTTGTTGCATAAATAATAACAATATGTCAAAAGGCTAAGCTTGCCTGGGTCACCATCTGTCTATCCTCCTGTTGGTGTTTGGTTTCATAATGATGTAAGATCATTTATGTGCTTAATCTACCAGTTGGCGATAGTACATGCAAAACTGCATATTTGGTTGCATTACAGTTGTAACTGGAGTTGGTTTGCTACACCGGTAAATGTGCCTTTTTTTCATGGTTTATTAGGGCGATGCAATCAGAGGCCACTGTTACAATTGTAACTAGGGCCACGTTTAGATTGTGAAAAAACTTGCACCCGATGAATAGTATCATTTTTGTCTTATTTAAAAAATATTGTCCGATCGTGGACCAAGTAAGCTCAAAAGATTCATCTTGTGATTTTGAACTAAACTGTGTAATTAGTTATTTTTTTACCTATATTTAATGCTCCATGCAAGCAGCTAAAGTATTAATGTGATGGAGAGAGAGTGAAAAAATTATAACTTTTGGGGTAAACTAAACAAGGCCTAGAATTGGTTTGCTACAATGGCAACTGGCTATTTTTCATGTTTTATTATGGTGATGCAATCATAGGCCACTTTCTTCTGCAAAGGAAGGAGATGGAAAGACAGGTAGCATGATGAACAATACATCTTGTTTCCTTTGTCTTTTGTCATGGTGGAGAATAAGCACCATCCATTTTTGAACTTCTTTGGTCGGTCTTTTGGAAAGAAAGTCGATCCAGCTCTGGCAGATCAGGATGAATGCATGTTGTACTGTATGCTTTCAGTTTGTTCTGTGCCTCAAAGAACACACCGACATTTTGCAGTGAAGCAATTTTACAGGATGCGTCTTTGTTTAAAGGACAGTCTTTGACCATGACACTCAATAGAAAATAAATGTAGCATCCATGACACTGTCGTTGTGTTCCAGAGCCAACTAGGACCATGTTTAGATCCCTTCAAAAGTTATAATTATTTTACTCTCTCTCCATCACATCAATATTTACCTGCTTGTATGGAGCATTAAATATAGGTAAAAAATAACTAATTACACAGTTTAGTTGAAAATCACGAGATGAATCTTTTGAGCCTAGTTGGTCCATGATCAAACAATATTTATCAAATAAGACGAAAGTGGTATTATTCATCGGGTTCATTTTTTTCCACGATCTAAACAAGGCCTAGGTGAGGAAGGGGAAGGATCGAAATCTTGATGGACAAGCTGCGCTGCAGCTTGGTCGAAACCTGTGTGGCGACAGCCTATTCTGCTCTATCCTGACTTAAAAATGCACGTGCTCCGGTGAATGAGAAAAGTTACCTGTTTTGCCGTGGGTTGGATTTTGATATGAATGTAAATATTGGTGCTTAGCAACCATCGTTTGTTGTAAATGCACAATTTATTTCTACCTGAATATTGTCATTTATTACATGAATTGAGCAGTGTAACAAGTAAATATTTTTATTACTATTTATCAGAATTCTTGTTATGTCTTATATGAATTACATGAATTGAGCAGTGCATCAAATAAAAATTATTATTACAAGCTATCTGAATTTTTGTTATCTCTTATTCTAATTCTCTCGAATGTGGATTTATATTTCTTTAAATTTTTCACTATAATTCCTCTGTAAATGCACTTTCTTATGGACACGTACGTGTCGCACGTGCCTAAACACTAGTAATAATATAAAGATGGCGTCGTTCTTTCCTAAGTCAGCTTATGACGCCGCCTTAGGATCCCACCTCTATAAATAATTAATAAAGATGGACATACAAGCTAATGCGAAGAAACATAGAAACAATATATAGGATTTACCGTGCACTATTGTTCACTGTATGTAGTTTTTTATTTCATAAATGTACATAGCTTTCACATAAATACAGGAACACTTGCAATTTAGAATGATCAATGGTGATTTAAGGCCAAATAACAATAGAGAAATCATGGTTGGGGTGTGGTGGTTCTAGGGGTGGTTCGGAGCTGGAGCCCACCCAGCCCCCCTTTGGATCCGCTCTTGAGCTAGACAATTATTAGCAAGGATTGTTTTTTATCACCTGTTAAGGCTTTATTTGGATGTATTAGTATTTAATTCAATCTATATGGGTTGGAGTATAACTTAGTTCAATTACACTCTAATCAACTTCAACACATATGAATTAAGATAAATACATGTGCATCTAAACAAG
>CM041634.1:21312056-21332110 GCA_023333625.1 Bothriochloa decipiens
CTAAACAAGGCCTAATTAATAGGGTCACAAGCTTGCTTAGAGACTAAGTCCTCAAGTGGAGGAGGCAACCTTGCGTGATGCAGAGGAGCAGTGATGTTCGGGCTTGCTTCAACGTGGATGTAGGTGGCCGACAAGTAATCGTTGCAGAGGCTTCTTGTTTCGGACATATGCTAAGAACTAACCTCGTGTTATTTTTTTTTGAGGGGAACCTCGTGTTAATTTTGGAGCAAAGAATTTTGACACAAGTTAAAAGAATCATTGTTATACTTGGCCTCGTATAAAAGCAAACTATCACAATATTGGTGCATTTAGTTCCAGGTGAGGCCTTTGGTAAAAAAGAAAAAAAACTACAGGTTAGACGAAACTGAAATTCTAGGCAGGCCCGTAGCCCATGACTAGACTCAAAGGAAGACCTCGATGGGCCATGTCACGTCATTGCAGGTTGCCAAACCAAGGCAAGAACGGCACCAATCAAATGAAACAAGGCCAACGAAGCAAAGCTGTTTTTTTTAAATCACACGGTACAACGCAGATACACGCACGCACATTCAACCCTATGCAGTGGTGGATTCAGGCCCTCGGCTGCCCGGGCTGCAGCCCGGGGCGTGGTCGAAAACCTTTAGCAGCAGCTCTGCCGCCAAAAATAGTTCAAGCAAATAGTGCTTTAACCCTGACAAACTTAGCCTCAGCTCCTCCAGCCCGCCCCCAACAGCAAGCAGGAAGCACAATTAGTTCAAAAAAGTATCCTTCTAAATTTAGCCTCCTCCTAACCCATTTCTAGATCCATCACTGTCCCTATGAACACACGTACACAAAACCTACACCTACTCCTATGAGTACCTATGAGAACCTCCGAAGAACTGAGCACCCGGCAGATCTAGAAATTCACGAAGTCATCACTAGCGCCTCATTGTCGACGGAAACATCGCTTACCGCTTACCACTTAACGCATAACGCCGGTTAATCCTTGGGAAAATCCCAAAAAAAAGCGCGAGCACCAGGATTGGAACTTTGATGGGTAGCGTCCCACTAGACCGTTCATTTTTATTAGTAATGGCATGATTAAGTAGTATTTTGATCAATTTTTTAATTAATTAATTACCTTGTCTGCTTATGAGAACTGGCTTATGGCTACGGTGACTGTCATGCTTCCTCTAGTGTGCTGGCTTGAATTTGTCTCTCTGTTAGTTCAAGCCCACTTCAAGACCATGATAACATGTAAAACAGCGATAACATGAATAATCATAATCAGAACCAGAAATGTTGGAAGGTTCTTTGTTGGAACTTTAGGGGAATCAACTCAGAGGATAAGTGGAACCCAGTTAGGGACACAATTGTAGATGCCAGCTGCGATGTGTTCTGCCTTCAAGAAACAAAGAAACAAGCCTTTGATGTTTCATCAGAAAATTCAGCCCAAGTGGGTTTGATTCGTTTCACTATCTACCCTCAAATGGCGCCTCCGGGGGTCTCCTTACATGCTAGAAAAGTAATGTCTTCTCTGGACAGCTAGTCTTTCAAAACCACTATGCCTTGACAGTCAGGTTAACTGCAAAACACAATGGAGATTACTGGTTTCTTACAAACATTTATGCTCCTTGTCAGCATGATGATAAAAGGGAGTTCCTGAGATGGTTTAATAGATACACAATTGGGGATGATGACAATTGGCTAATAGTAGGTGACTTTAACTTGATGAGGAAGCTTGGAGGTGATGTGAATGAAATGCTACTTTTCAACCAAGCTATAAACTCCCTTGGGATAGTTGAGTTACCTCTGTATGGCAGAAAATACACATGGACCAATAAACAACCATCTCCATTGCTAGAAAGGCTTGATTGGTTCTTTACTTCTAGTGCTTGGACATCCAATTACCTTAACACCTCTGTGGGCACCCTTGTCATGCAAACTTCAGATCATTGGCCATGTAACATCTCTATATCAATTGGTATACCAAAAGGGAAAATCTTCAGGTTTGAGAACATTTGGCTGCAGCAACCAAGTTTCTGGCACATAGCACAATCAGGCTGGTATGATCCAAATAATAACTCTGATCAAGCCAAGAAAATCACTGCTAAATACAAGAATTTAACAAAAAATTTGAGAAGCTGGCAGCAAGGGTTATCCAATATAAAGAAAATCATTGATAATGTGAAGCTAGTCCTATATCTGCTAGAAGCTATCAAGGAAATCCGGGATCTCTCAATACCTGAATGGAACTTAAAGGATGCTCTGATCAGCAAGCTAGAAATTTTACTTCAACAACAAAGGACCTATTGGAAGCAGCGAAGCAAGATCAGGTGGGTAAAAGAGGGTGATGCTGGAACCAAGCTCTTTCATGCACATGCAACAATTTAACACAGAAACAACTTGATAGCTCAACTGCAAAGACCAAGTGGGAAAATTGTGCTCAGCCATGCTGACAAGGAACAGACCCTCTGGGAAGCTTTTAAAGAAAGATTAGGTCAATCAGAATTTTCCACCATGCTCTTCAACCTTAGTGCCCTCCTGGAAGACAATGTGAACCTGGATCTTCTCGAGGAACCCTTTACTACTGCAGAGATTGATGATGTGGTCAGGAACCTACCTAATGACAAATCACCTGGACCAGATGGTTTCAATAATGAGTTCATTAAAAAATGCTGGCATTTCATCAAGGAAGATTTCTATTCCCTCTGCACAACATTCCAAAATAGACAAATCTGCCTGAGAAGCATCAATGACTCATATATCACTCTTATCCCAAAAATTGATGGGGCCGTCAAAGTTGGGGATTTTAGGCCTATCTCATTGCTGAATGCATCCATTAAGTTAATCACAAAGCTGTTAGCCAACAGGCTACAGAATGTCATCTTACATTTAGTGCACAAAAATTAGTATGGCTTTATAAGATCAAGGACAATTCAGGACTGCATTGCTTGGTGCTTTGAATACTTACATATCTGTCATCATTCAAAAAAAGAAATCATAGTCCTAAAGCTAGACTTTGAAAAGCGTTTGATAGATTTGAGCATAAGGTAGTCATAGAAGTTATGAAGCATAAGGGGTTTGGTCAGAAATGGAGATCCTAGATTGAATCCATCCTTTGCTCTGGCACCTCTACTGTCCTCCCCAATGGTGTTGCTGGCAAGACTTTTCACTGCAAGAGAGGGGTCAGACAGGGAGATCCCCTCTCTCCCCTCCTTTTTGTCCTAGCAGCAGATCTCCTACAGTCAATATTGAATAAGGCAGTGCAGTTAAACCTACTCAAGTTACCAGTCCCAGCGTGTAGCTCTGATTTTCCTGTAATACAGTATGCAGACGACACTCTAATCATCATGGAAGCCTCTGCAAGTCAGCTTTTCTTCCTCAAGGGTATCCTTCAATCCTTCAGTGATTCCACTGGCTTGAAAATCAACTTCAGCAAGTCCATGATGGTCCCTATCAACATTAGTAATGAAAAGCTAATGCATATGGCAAGGACCTTTGGTTGTCAGACTGGCTCCTTCCCTTTCACTTATCTTGGCTTACCAATGAGCCTGGTGAAACCAAAAGTAGATGATTTCCCCCCCCCCTCATTAGCAAATGTGAAAGAAGATTGAACTACATCTCTCCTTTTTTGAACCAAGCTGGTAGACTCGAACTCACAAATTCAGTCTTGACTGCTCTACCAACATACACCATGTGTTCACTCCTACCAAAGACTGTCATCAAGCAAATCGACGAGTTCAGAAAACATTGCCTCTGGAGAGGAGCATCACACAGTGAGAAAAAGGTTGCAAAAGCAGCCTGGCCAATAGTCTGCATCTCCAAAGAGGAGGGAGGTATGGGGGTCCTCAATCTTCAAACCCAAAATGAGGCCCTGCTACTTAAACATCTCCACAAATTCTTCAACAAAAGTGACCTTCCTTGGGTAAAGCTGACATGGGATACTCATTATAGAAATGGGAAGCTACCACAGATGCTCTCTGCTAAAGGTTCTTTCTGGTGGAGGGACGCACTGAAATTGTTAGATAAATATAAAGGGATGACAACTGTAACAATGATTAGTGGTCAGACATGTATGTTGTGGAATGATCTATGGGATGGCAAAGTAAGAAAATAGACATCCCGGAGCTACATTCTTTTGCAAAAAACAAGTCCTTGAGTTTAAGGCAGGCTTGGGATTCAGAAAACTTGATAAGTCAGTTCAACATACCTTTGTCTGCAGAAGCCCACCAGCAATTTCAAACACTTGAACTTGAGTTGTCAGAACTTGACTTGACTGAACTAAGAGATACTTGGGCATATATTTGGGGCTCTACCTATTTTTCATCATCAAAAGCTT
The DNA here is from genome assembly GCA_023333625.1 of Bothriochloa decipiens. Classification (NCBI taxonomy): domain Eukaryota; kingdom Viridiplantae; phylum Streptophyta; class Magnoliopsida; order Poales; family Poaceae; genus Bothriochloa; species Bothriochloa decipiens. The sequence continues at coordinate 21,316,360 of CM041634.1, forward strand.
ATAGAGCTCTGTCTGGTCACTCTCAAGTGGAGCCGATTTTCAGATGGCTGTGGAAAACAGATTGTCAAGGTAAACATAAAATATTCTTCTGGCTAGTTCTCCGAGACAAGTTGAGCACAAGAAACATGATTAGAAGAAGAGGCATGTATCTTGACAGTTATCAATGTGTGCTTTGCCAACATTCAGTAGAAGAGACCATGATGCATCTGTTATTTCACTGTCCTTTCTCAAAGAACTGCTGGGGAAGCCTGAACTTTCAAGTAAATGAACAGCTACAAGTACACCAACTCTTTGCTGAATGGAAACTATCCTCACAGCTGGGCTTTGCTCTCGATGCCTTCATCTTGATCTGTTGGGGAATCTGGATGGTAAGAAATGACATCATTTTCAGAGGCCTTAATGCATCAGTTCAACGTTTCAAATGGCATGTAATCGAAGAAGTCTCTGCCCTGCGGCTCAGAATCAAGAGCAGACTTTCAGCACATTTAGACCTATGGATTGCTTCAATTTTGTAATTTTTTTGCTGTTCCTCTTGATCTTTTTTCTGTCTTTATCTGTTCCCTAGCTCCTCTGGCTCATCTTCCCGATCTTCCCCCTCTTCCCCTTGTATTTGTTTGAACCTTCTGTTTTATTAATGCATTCGCAGTAGGAGCCTCTGGCTCCTCCTGATCTTTCAAAAAAAAAAATTAATTAATGACAATGATGGGTACTTTATCAATACGTAGACAGGTATTTGGATCTTTATTACCTTGATTGAGAAGGCAGACCAAAATTTTAGTCAATTAACAAAAGTCGTTCACCATTTTGCTTCACTGCCTTAGTTTGTCGTACTAATGAAGTGATCCTGACAGTTCAGGTTTGACCAGTCATCAAAACGCTGATGTCCAACAAATTGCGTATTGATTACTCATTCTTTAGGGGAAGAAATAAGAGGACTGTAACAAACTCCAGCTCCATTCCAGATTCCAGAGGTACAGGATGGACTAAGCCAAATCAACTTAACAGTTGAAACCAATATACAGACCATCAAGCCAAAGGGCTTTAATGCAATGTCATTGACGTCATGTGTGTACATCAAAGCCAGATCAGATGTAAAAATGTAAAAAAACTTGTGTTGAACAAATTGTTTCCATATGGCATGGCTGACCCGGTATTATAGATCATTCCATCCTCTCATGGTAGACATTCAGGACATAGCTGTTGAGGAGATCACCAAATGTCTTGGTCGAGAACTTTTGCACCACATGGTCTCGTGCTTGTTCACCCAATCTGACAGCAAGATCATGATCATTCACAAGTTTCAGCATAGCTTTGGAGAATTCTATGGGAGAGGGATCACACAGAAACCCTGTTACTTCATTCACAACTGTTTCCACTGGGCCACCACTATTGCAGGCAATTACAGGCTTATGTGCCGCCATGGCTTCAAGAGGTACAATACCAAAATGTTCATCCTGGATAAGTACGAAACACAGGATTGTTATTAAGGTAAATAAAATGCTTAGCTTGATGTAAGTCAGCACAGCTATACACTTACCTTGGGAGTGTATAAAACACAGAGGCAATTGGAGAGAAGCTCATTCCTTTCAGATGTTGAGCAAGATGTAACAAAATTCACCTGTCCAGACACCCCTTCAGTCACTGCGAGTCTTTTGAGTTCCTCTAGGTATTCAACATTTTCCTTCAGACGCTTATCATAGCCACCTAAAGAATGAGCATGGTAAGAAACAAGTGCAGTCAATATATTATATTGTTTATAACCCCTGATTTTGTAACATTAAACATGGACCTAGAAGAAAAATAAATATGCAAACAAAAATCACCTGCCACTGTTAATGTTGCTTCTTGCAGAGCATCACCAGGTAGAGTCGAAGCAACAGAACCGAGCAAAGCAAATGCTGAAATGGCAAGATCAAGATTCTTTTTCCTCTCAAACCGGTTGATTGATAGGAAATTCAATCTGTACAAAAGATGGTTGTCAAGTTTATCTGAATCTGAATATGATAATGGTATGAAGATTTGTTTAGTCTAAAAATTGAATAAGTGAGAGCTAAATGTAAGGAGATATACAAACATGAAGTTACTTATAAGCATTGGGTTCGTGAAACTGCTCAACAGAGACAGCTGGATATAGAATACCAGGCTCGATTCCTCTAGCAAGTAAACCAGAAAAAGTCCTTGCAAAAGTTGCTGCGGTGAACTTGCTATTGACTAGAATCAAATGAGCCATACCTGACATACATAAAAGGTTACCGCTCCAACTACAATGCTGCTAGATGTCAAGATATAGCTAAATTATAAATAGAAGAGATGAAAAAATAGCAGGTACTCAGAAGACTATACCAGTAGTGATTTCCTTAATCATGTCAATTGGCTTGCGATATAACTTCCGAAGCATAGTAGTGTGTTGCGCAAGTAACAGATCAGGGAAATGACAATAAAATATTATCTGAAGATAAAACATGTAAATTGTTATCAAGGAGCTGCAATTGGAGAAAAGTAAGCACTTCGCGCAAACAAGACATTGGTACCTTCGATGATGACCTTAGTTTAAGTAGTGGAATCACAACAGAAACCTGGTCTACCAATATGACATCAAAGAAAGGCCATCTGAGTAGCACACAGAGTGCAACAAAAATGCAGCGAAGATAAGCACAAACAGCATGAAAACGGTAAAACACATGGCGGGGCAGGAAATCTCCATATACAGTAACTGGAAACAAACCTGCAAACAGCCAGAGAAAAAACTAGGTAAGAATGGTATTTGCATAAGCACCAAATTTACAAATGATCTATTATATTTTGCATTGCAGGAATTGAATTAACATGGAAATGACCTCGGACAAGTGTCCCAAATCAAGGACAAGAAGCGCACAATGTGTAATAAAACACAAAAAAAACACCACAAGGAAACTAGTTAAACTGTAGTTAGTACTAGGGTGTCAAAAAATTATACATAGGTAAAGTTCTAAGCCTTACCAGAAACAGTCTCCTCAAAGCAACGGTTTTTATCATGATGTGATGTGAAGACATGAACATCATGGCCATGGGCAGCAAGCTGACAAGCCGCATCGACAATCAATCTCTCAGCACCACCTACACAAAAGTTGAGAACTTGATCATACTACAGCAGCAGGTGCTGCAAAAGTTACATAGAAATTATCATGTAATTTATCAACTGCGAGCTACCCATGGCAAACACAATGTAAATACACTTCAAACTAGCACAATTACTTCCGGCAGCAAGCTAATTGAACAGAGTCGCTACTTCACAGTAAGAAGCATAACATACGAAAACTCAACAGTCCCTCCCTCCACACAGGGATAGCACCTGAGTTGCCATACTCTGCTAAATATTACACAAAACTTCTATAGTCCTGTGCCTTCAAATAGAGTTTGCGCTCCTCTTGCAGTTAAAGACAAACAAAATTTTCTGTTCCTAAAAGGTAACCGGACCTAAACAAATAAACCTATGCGACATCTCAGATTAGACAGGGCAGGGACGCATCAAAGGATGAGCACGAGGGACCGGAGGTGGAAGTGGGCGACTTACCGATTCCGAGATCCGGGTGGATGACGGCAATCTTAAGCCGCTTCGTCCTCGTCCCCGACGATGCGCCGGCAACTTCTGCTCCGCCCGCCGCCGCCATCTTCTCCGACCTACGCAGTCGCCAGTCGTCGTCTCACCCTGGCGTTCGGTACTACCGAACCGATCGGTTCGGTTTCTCGGTACTCCGACAAATTCGGTTATGAGGACTCGGTACCGAAGAAGAATTTCGGTATCGGTAGGGCGACGACACGTCGCGTGGGGACGGGCGGACGGTGCCGCTGCGTCGCGTGGTGACGCCTGGCCGGGCTGAGCGCGAGGTCGAGGCCGAGTCGGCGAGCCGTGGAGCGTGGAGCGTAGCCGGCGAGCCTGGAGCGCAGCCGTCCGCCGAGGCGCCGAGGCCGCGGATCGTCGCGGTCTGCCGGTCGCGGGCGCGCGGAAGACGAAGGCGTTGCGCGGCGGCGGGCGGCTGCGCGAGCGCGAGTGGGGAACTGGGGAGAATTTTTTTTTATTTTTAACCGTTTTCTAAAAGTATTTTAAAAATTGACCGTAAAACAATTTTTTTAAACTAACTGTTTTGGCAGCGCCGTTAGCCGTGGCGCCGCGTTTACATACTGTGGCGCCATGTATGGCGGCGCCGCAGGAGGACGACGTGGCCCCTGGGAGCTGCGGCCCGGCCCACCCTGTGGCGCCACAGGGGTGTATAGGCAGTCGGGCCCACCTTTCCTTCTTCTCTCTTCTTTCACTCTTCCTTCGTCTCTCTCGAGTTCTTCTTTCTGCCCCGCATCAAACTCTTGATTCGACGATTTTGACCTTAAAAACTCGAATTTAATCCATTCATCTTAGCAAGCAAGGTAGTCTCATTCCCCTTATCAATTTCTATACTTCAATTTGGTGTACATTTCGTTTATTTTATAACCCTACAGATGATATTGCCTAGTTTGTGTGGTTATATTTTGTTATTGTATGATTTGGTAGGATGCTAAGGCGTGGTAAGGCTAAAGCTAGTTACACAAGGTAATCTCATATTGTAATCTTTTTTTTGCAACATATAGAAAATTCTAGAATTGGTGGTTATAGTTGTTGTTTTTTAGTCCACTTATAACAAATAAATTATTTGAATTGTAGCTATCGTCAACCCGGTCCTTGGGCCCTTTTGCCACTCCCTGAAGGTGTTCCAGCACCCATATGCTATTATGGAGATCCTTTCAAAGTAGACATATCTGAAGATTATGAGACCTATCACCAGAGGTATTGGATGTGCAACAATTTTGCATTTCGACCCACTGAGAAAATGCGCCGTAGCAAATTATGTGTGAGTCATGATTTATCGTGCTTTAATTTATCTAGTTATGGGGCATATTGCATGAATTATTTTTAGTAACTATTGTCATTGTTGTAGACTCCACCGCTATGTGATTTTGAGGAGTGGATTGACACTGAGATTAGTGAGACCGACAAAGGGGTACTGCAGCACTTGAAGGAGTTTGATGCGGAGCTAAAGGAGAGACGTGAGAGGAGGCTCAGAGAGGAGGATCTAGAGAAGGAGCGCAAGGAGAGGAGGAAAGAAGGCTTGATGCTGAGTTCAGGGCGGAGAAGGAGAAGAAGCTTGAGCATGTGCGCCGTGCAAAGGCAGCGTTGGAGGAGAATCCCGACGCGCAGAGGAAGGGAAAGTGGCCTCGTTGCACTCAGTAGACATATGGCTTATTGTTGTTTAATGTCTTGTAGTCTTGGACTCGTTTATTCATGAGCAATATCATGTAGCCTTAGACTTTTTAATTATGTTGCCATGCACTGCGTGTATGCTTCAGATGCACTGATGCTATGTACTTCCTTATCTATTTGGTAGTCTTGGACTCCTATGATCTCTGTGATGTGAACTATGGCATCTTTGTGTATTTTTCTGCACCATCTTGATTATATTATGGAGTTGATTTGTTGCAAAGTAAAACCAATAAAGTAGTGCATTACATACTTAGACATGCACAAACACATGAACTGGCATGTCAGAACATGTACCAAACCAGGGTACATAGGTCCTGCACTAAACCTAACATGCCTTAGGTAATTTAAACAAACACGAAGCACACGAGCTGGCATGTGAGAACATGTACCAAACAAGGGTAGTAATGTCCTGCACTAAACCTAACATGCCTTAGATAATTTAAACAAACGCGAAGCACACGACCTGGCATGACCTAGTAGTGCTCCCATATGTTGAACTACGTCGATCCTTCTCCATTGTATGCACCTAGGGTTGGTGGGGGCGGTGGAGGCGGTGGGGACTGTGGCCTCTTGTTCTTGTGACAAGGGCAACAACAGTATGGAACAGTGCATGGAACCTCCTGTGAGTCTCCACCAAAGTTGTCGTCATCCTCTTCGTAGTTCTTCAAGTCCTTGCTAACCTCCCTTTCTAGATCGAAGATACGATTGTGGAGGTAGTTGATGTACTCCTGATACGGAAAAAGTGGATGAGGATCGACCCACCTAGTGAACCCGCAGTTTTCCTTTGACTCAGAACTCTACAAAAAATGTGTTCTTGTTAGACATTGTTGAAGCGAGAAACATATGCAACAAAAAAATCTAAGCAACAAAAATTACCCAAGCTCGCGAGCATCTGTAGAAACAGCGGCCTCCTTCGTCGCCCTCGGTGCACACTACACAAAGCAGTCCTCACCTTCCCAAGCATTGGGATCTACCTCCCATGGACTTGGATTTCCCTTTTCCTTCCTCTTCCCTCTCCCACTAGACGAACCTCCAGACATGGTTATTTGTGTGATGATCCTGCTTCAATGTATGCATACATATATATATAGGTGGAGAGGTATTGTGGCCGTTGTAACGTGGTGTAAATGCGACTGAAAAGTCTATAGCAAAGGCCACTGCAAAGGCTAGATTCCCTCGCTGTGAAGTCTACTCCAGGTCATACTGAAAAGGAGGGAGAGTACTGGTAACCTGAAAATGATACGTTTACTGCAATCACTGAAAAGGCTATTTGTAACGTCTCTGAAAATCCTAGATTCCATTATTGTTGTAGCTACGAATTGGATTCCTACCAGGGCTGAAGTATACGACCTAAATGGTTGAATTATCTAAGCTATTATTTTTGTCTGCACGCTCGAGGAACATGCCATATGCATTTTGGCCCTGTGGCGCCACCAGTCATGGCGCCACAGCTTGTGGTGCCCCCAGTCATGGCGCCACAGCTTGTGGCACCACCATCTATGGCGCCACAGCTTGTGGCGCCCCCAACTATTGCGCCACAGGCCTGGTGCCCCATAAACTACCCAATCTTACATTTTTTGTCCAGTATTTTTTCTCAATGAACACAAACCTAATAACAAAGTTGTGGCGCCACATGACTAGAACAAGCGAGAACTTGCAAGAAAAGCTAAGAGAGTTCAACAATCCATGAGTAGTCATTACAAGTTCAACAATCCATGACTTCCCATTACAAGTTCAACAATCCTTCACAATTTATTACAAGTTCTTCAATCCTTGACTACTACATGACATTAGCTTCATGCATTGTTATCCAGCTATCGATGCCCTGAACAATATGTCCCAGGAGTGTAAGGTTCCCTCTGCCTCCTCACTCTCTTCGGATGGCTGCCCAAGATGTTGGGAGTGTATCCAACGTCAGAGCGGTCGCGGCGGTGGGTTTGCAAAGTAAATCAGCGGTACTGCTTGTTCCCTGCAATGAACACATAGTCCTCATTTTGGTTATATTCTAGCAAAGGTACCATTTATAATTTTACGTATTAAGCAATTATGACTTCTTCATACCTGATCGTCTCCCTGTGTAAAAGGAGGGGCATCCCGTAGCTGAGACGGTCCCACCTCCTCCCATGGCCAGTTGAAGTCTTTGTCCCTCTCGTGGTTGTGGTGATGAATGCCATATCCCAAGGTGTAGTCCTCATCTTCCTCCATGTACTCCACGTTTGAATCGTGAGTAGCGGCTGTCTTGACTCCAGAGGGGGCAGGTGGTGTACGCACGGTGGAGGTCTTGCCACTTGGTTCTTCAAACTCGTCCGACTCCCACGAAGTGTCCATGCAGGACAACCTTTGAGCTAGCTTCTTGCAGCCCCTGCGAACCCTCTGCATTCACAATCGTCATAGACAAGTTAGTTTACATGAACCACAAAGTAAGCTTTTGTTGTGGTTCAAGCTTCATGTGTACCTCCACAAAAGCCTAAAGTGGGCCTATGTCCCCGCCTCTTGATTTGGGAAGCTATACTACCGCTTCATTGGACATCTTTGTCAATTCTGTGGATTAGGTTAAAGAAAATGTTGGAATAATTAATATACTTGTAGTAAATGATAAATGGTTGCGGCGCATGCAAGTTTCATACCACATATGCGACAAGGGTTGCTGTCTGTGGCTGTGTCTCCTCCCTAGTGGTTGTGTCATACTCATCCTCAATGATGTCGTCCCCAGAGTGGTCGTCAATTCCACGGTCGGTGTATGGACCCCGGATATATACCCTGGAGGACCTCTGAAGCCACCACAAGTACTCGTTGTACTGTTGCTGGTCATAGTTAGGACCACTGTAGACTGGTACCTTCTCTCTATTCTCCCACCGGTGAATCCACTCTGCGTGCATCTCGGTCTAGTTCTTCTCTGTGTACCACTTCTTGCGGTCAACGCTGCAATAAGAGGTCATAATCAGTTTCATTGAACAAACACAACATATGACCACCTATTAAATAGAAACTCACCCATGCAATTTGGGGTAGGTGGAGTAAAGCGGTGGCATCGTGCTTCCTATTCCTAGTCCAAACTGCCTGCGAACCCTCACTGGGTAGTGCATTTCAACCACATGATAGAAAATTAGGGGTACATCATAGCGATACTCGTCAGACTCCTCCCACAGCTTTCATTAAGGTACCCCTCTAGATCTGGATCATCCCAAGGGCGCCAAATCACCTGCAAGTTTCATGATTGAGTAAGATTCTCACTAAAAAATCTGACTTAGTGACCATTTACACACGGTTACCTGGAACTATGACAGGAGCTCTAAGTCATTCGAGTACTCCCTGTACTTCTGAATTGATCTGCCTGTGACCTGCTCCGCATGGCTCCAGAGGAATAAACCAGTCGGCCTTGTATCTCTTCCATCCCACTCCTGCATTACAAAAGACATCAATTTATATATTGTTCCTGTAACATCCCTAAAAATCAAAACACCAAAAATGGTTGATGAGTGTCATGTAGGAAGACATCCAATAGTTGCACAAGTAGCACTGATGTTAGTTGGAGCATTTGCATTTTAATTACAAGAGTATGATTTGACTCTTATTGATTTTATGTAATGCAAATAAAATCAATAACATTATTATCACATGAATATATATGTATGTGTATCTAACATGAACATGGCTACCAACATCACCAAGAGACCCTAGTGGACCACCAAGCCTATATGCCATGCCACTAACTCAACAACACTAACACCTTTGCTAACTAACTATGGCATGGTTGGTTTTGAAAATGGAGAAGAGGAAGAATTACAAAAGGAGAAAGAAAGGAAAGGAAAAGGGAAAAGGCAGAGTAGCCGAAGCAACCAGCCCAACCTAGGCCGCTGCTGCTCCGCCGTGCCTGTTGCTGCCCCGCGCCCTGTGGCCCAGTCGGCCATGGCCCGGGCCTGTGCTACCCCCGCATCGACCTGCCTTCCCCGCGGCCCAGCAAAGCTGGCCTGCCTCGCCCCCATGGCCTTCCTACTCCGCCCTCGGACGGCCCAAGTGGCCGAGCGGCCCAACAAGGCGTCCGCCTGCGCCGCGCGCCTGCGCCGCGCGCCCACTCCCACTGACCGCCAGGACCCACCTGTCATGAGTTACCTTTTTCCTCTTCTGTCGACTGAGTCGTCACATCCTTCGTTCCAAAAGTAGAACGACCGAGCTCCCCTCCGTCGTCCGCGCACCTCGCCCAGCTCGGTCGAACCCTAACCCTAATCCATGACCGTGCACAGCCGCCCGATGGGCATCAAGCATCGTCGCTGTCCATCCTCCATGGTCGCCGCCGCACCGCGCTATAAAGGAAGGGGCAACCAGCCCCTTAGGGTTTCCCTGTGCCCAGCCACAAACCTTGCTGGTCACCACCATCACCTGCTTGTTGTCTGAGGAGGAGAGGAGGAGTAAGGAGAAGAGGAGGTGGAGAGGAGCTGTCCACCGGGAGCAGAGCGTTGCCAAAGCCGGAGCTGCGTGCGCTACTGCCGTCTGCGCCAGAGAGAAGGGACCCAGCCGCATGACCACTGCGACGTCCACTCTGCTTCCTCATCCCCACGCGCAGCTTCTCCAAGCACCAGAGAGCTGGCCACACCGTCGCCAGCAGAGGTGAGCTCGCTCATGTCCATGGCCATTGCCAGTACGACCTCTGCATTCCTGTCTCTCCGTCCATGATTCGCTTCATTAGCTCCATGGTTAGCTTCGCATTCATCTAGAACGTGCTTTTGGCAACGTTCATGGAGCCGGCATGGACCACAGTTGGGACCTCACGCTTTTGTAGGTCTCGGTCACTTGGACTCCGGTCGTTGGTGCGTCGCTGCGACCTCCGCCATCCTGCGTGCTTTGTCATGCCTCCGTTAGCTGCGCAGTAGATGCCTTGAGCTCCAAGTTGCTCGAAATGGTAGGAGCTGAAGAAGATGAAGCCCCACTCCACGCCAATTTGAAGCTTCGCCGTCGCTATCGATCTTCGCCGTCGCCGCCGCCGTCAGGCAATGAAGGAGCCTTGGTTCAATTAGACCATCGCACCGCGTCCGTGTTTGCCTCACAAGTTCGTCGTGCTAGTCAGAGCCGCCTCTTGTGCACTGTAGCACCCCGCCTCCGCGTCCCTGCCGCTCAGCGTCACCATTGTGCACGCGCCAGCAAGGCCATAGCCCGCGAGGCCGCTCGGACCTTGCTGCTGCACTTGCTTGGCCCCCTTGACGCTCTAGCCATTGCTCTGCCCAGCTAAAGCCGACCAAGCGTCGCCGCACCGCGCGTCGCCGGTGAGCCACATCGTGCCGGCCACCGCGCTAGTAAGACAGAGGAGGTGGGGAGATTTCCACCTCGCGTGGACCAGGTACACAGCGAGTCCACGCTGGACCCAGCCGAGCCAATTACGGACAGCCACCTAGCTATCCTGTCTTCAGTCCATGGTGCACCAGGTCTGTGGACCCCAGGCCGTAGACTTGGCCCGTTTCAGATCCAGACGACCACGTGGCATACCCTAGAGCGCGACATGTGTCAGGGCCGGGCCGGCCCAGACCCAGTCCTGCCCAGGCCCACCGAAGCCCAGTTGAGGCCCGGTCTCGTTGACCATTGACCTGGCCCCACATGTCATTGGCTGAGTCAGCCGGACCCACCTGTAAGCCACAGGTTGACATGGTCCCATACGCAGTGCTGACGTGTAACACCTCTGGTGTTATATTAACTAAAACCTGCCATGTCATCATATGCACTGCAAAGCATTCATGATTAGGTCAACCTTGATGTGCATTAACTAAAACAAATTTACATTTCATAGGTTGATTGTGTTTCTGGAATGTGTTGTCACATGAAATAATAAAACCCTACTTTCGAATGTCATCTCAAATACTTAGTTTATATTCTATGTACTTGAGGTGTAAATCGTGTTTACACTAGTGTCAAGTATAGTGTATAAATCTAAGTCCAACCCTAAAAATGATTTCCATATTTGAAGTTGAATTTTGATTTCAAAGCTTATTCCCAAGTCTTGCAATTCAAATTTAAATTCAAATTGGAATGCTATAAAAATGATTTTTGAAAGTCAACCTGGTCAACCAAGGGTACTATTAGGTCATTTACCTAAAAATGTCCTTGGATGATGTTTCTGATCACTATAACCAACCAATTAAATTAGAAACCAAATGGAGTTTGAATTCGGTTACAAAAACCCTTTATTTTAAAATCTAGATTTATCCCCTTTTCTATAATTTAAAATTTAAAAATAATTTGGAGATACTCTAAAAAGATAGTTTGTAGATCTTGTCAAGATCTACAAAGTTGGTGTTCAAAGTTTTTCAAGTTTCCAAAAAGAATTTCAAATGAATTTGAAAATACAGTTTTCCAACATTTGTCCCCTTTTGAATTTAAAACCATAATTCAAAAATTATGCATAATTTGGGAAAACTTTGTATGTTAAAAAGGTTTGGTTTGAAAAGTTAAACATTTCATAGTTTTGAAGATTTTCAAATTTTATTGAAAAATAAAAAGTAATTTTAAATGTTTGTTTCTAGGGTTTTATTCCCCTTTTGAATTTGAATTCATATTTCAAAATCCAAACAGAATTTGAGGATGCCAGTTAAATGAAAAGTGTAGCTCTTGAAAAGTTATGCAAATGATATTTTTGGATATTTTTGAGGATGCCCGCCGCCTCTTTTCTTCTTCTTTTCCCCCTGCCGCCGCCGTCGACGACCTTGCTCCGCCGCTCCAATTCGCCGCCGTCGCTCCACCGTTGCTCAATTGCCCTTGCCAGAAGCTCCGCATCATCCTTGCGCTCAGTTTGAACTAGCCCGTGCTCGCTCTTCCCGCCCGAGTCGCCCGCGCGCCGTCGTCTTCCTCACGACCGGCACTCGAGCCGCCGCGAGCTTCCTCGCCGTCCACCGCCGCCAAGGTGGAAAACATATTTCCTTTAACCCTCTCATCATGCTCTCCATGCTATCCTGCTCCTTATGTGCACCTTGGTCCGCTCTTTGGTGGACAGGACACGCTGTGACTCCGTTCTTGCCACTGGAGCGCCGCCGCAGCCATCAGCGCCGCCGTCCACAGCTCGCCTCAGCCACTCCTAGCCTTCATCAACGTGCACACCGTACCCGTGGTGAGCTCTTGTATCTGTTGGTGCCTTCAATTTCTTCTATACTGCACCATAGACGCCAGTCACCGTGGCTCGCCGTCGGCGCGACCTTGCCAGCGCCACCGTGCGTGTAGCCGTCTGAGTTAGAAGCCAGGGATAGCTTCATTTTCTGTCCCAGCGTGTTCACGTTGATGTCTTGCACATTCTTGTGCGCTCGCCGTCACCGAAAATCGCTCCGGTGAGCGTTGCCGCCGCGCCCGAGCTCCGCCGTGCCGCCATGGCCGTCGGCGAGCCTGCTGCCCCTGCTCCACCGCTTCATTAGCTAGATAATCATGTTCGCCGAGTCGAGTTAAGCACGTAGGACCAAACCTCATCGCCGGAGACCTCGCCGTCGGCGAGCAATCGCCGGTCAAAACCTGGACGCCGCCGGTCAACGTCGGGAGGAATTTCCTTTTTCCTTTTTCTTTTTCCAGAAAATGATTTAAATGCTATTTTCTTTAGAAAATCATAGTAATTCATGTATAGCTCTAAATATTCTGAAAATTTTTGTGTCTGTTCTTTATGATGTCATCTACCTAGGAAAAATATGAAATGCCAAATTTGAATAATTTTTGCATAAGTTAAAATTAGCTCTTTTAATTGAAAAATGGACCTTGAATGATTTTTAATAAATAAAATAATTGGCTGTTAATTCTGAAATTTGTTTTGCCATCTAATTAGACCAAGAGCTTTTCAAAATAAAAATTTGAGTTCAATTAGACAACTTTAAGTTTTATGCCTTTATTTAAATGTTTTAATTAATTAATTAACCCCTTTAATTAAGTTTAATCATTATAGGAATTGTTTGACTTTGGGATTGATTGATGACCTTGGATCATTAACCCTAATGACCTTTGGCACTTTATTAATTGTTTGCGCTTACCTGGATCATGTCATTAGGGCTTAATTAACGTTATTTCATGTGTTTAATAACTTTCTTAAATAATGTAGTTAACCCTAATGAACTTAGTAAGTATGTTTTGGTTGGCTTGCAACTTTATCGTGAGGGAAAGTTGTACTCAAGCCATTAATCTGATCATGTATCCATCGAGCATCATGTTTACTATTCCCTCATGTTGAAGCATATGCTTTTATCGTATAGTTTCCGTTAACGGAGAGTTTAACGTTGTCACACCAGATCCCAAGGAAGAGCAGACTCAGGAGTTGGGAGTTGATCCGTAACTCGAGACCGTCTACCCCAACCATCAAGGCAAGCCCCGGATACATTCAAACCCTATTCTATTTTATAAAAGTTTTATCGCTTCAGTTATGATATGTTGCATTAAGTAATAGGAGTTGAGTGAAAACCCACCAAATGCATTACCTGTCTTACTTCCATATTCCTTGTTACCTGTTCTAGAAGATGCGTAGTAATGCTTAGCCCTGCTTAATTAATTAAGTGTTCAAAAGTAAAAGAATGAAAAAGATGAGTTTGGCTTTATCTGCTGAAATCATGATGATAGTTAATAAATTGAGTCCGGACGGCTAACTTGCAATGGGAAAGGAGTCCCTCTGTAGTGTTTCTGTCTGTTGATGCCCTAGGTCCCGTGTCGATGGTGAACTGGTGATATCGAGAAACTAGAAATCCACATGCATGAAGTGTCATACAGTGGGCCAGAGTCCCCACGTATGTCATGGAGTGACTTATAGTGGGCCAGAGTCCCCACATATGTCATAGTGTGTTATACTGGGTCCCATGTATATCGGTACACTGGGTCGAAGTGCTCACGTGTATCATGTGGTGATATATGGCTGCGTTGTTATCCCGGTATATCGGTTCATCTGATATGCTTAGGAGTTAGAGTCTCCTGTATATCAGTGACCTAGGTCCCAGCTGGGTATATGAAAATGGATTCGAATCACTGTTGCTTCTCGGAGAAGAAGACTCGATCGGTGTTCATCATCATAGTAACAACTTGAATAATGATTAAGGTTTAAGAAGGAAGTTGGTTGGTAATTTTGATCTTGAGCAAGACCGTTTTTCTTTCTTTCAAGCTTTTCTACAAAATTTCTTATCTCCTGCAAGCCTTACCTTGTCCCTCTAGCCTGCATTTTCTGAGTCTTCACCCCTCTTTTTCATCAGGTCAGTCTTGTTGCGTACTTTTGTACTCAGGGTTTGTTGAACCCTTGTTGCAGGTGAGCCTCATGGGCAGGAATGCTTCGCATCCTACTGCATGACAGTTGTCGAGGAAAGTGACAACGAATAGGATATCTCGCTCTTGGGCAGAGCATATAATCAAGGTTATTGTAATAAGTTATATTGTTATTCCACTGATACTATGGTTTGTAATAATTCAACTTATGATTTGTAAGTTGAAACTAAACGGTTTGTAAATTTATGTTATTGTAATCCTTCTGCTCTTTTACTCCGATGTATATTATTTGTATAAAATGGTTGTAATACTGCAATGTCTCTTTGTAATGATTGATCCTGCTCGGAGAATTGTGGATGATTCGAGATTTATCCGATAGACCTTTTAAGTTTTATGGAACACTGTCATGGTTATTTGGAGTTTGTTTAAGACAAAAATCATGCATGTGGGCCATATGCTTTAGAAGGTTCTGCCACATGACGTTGCGTGACGTCAACCCCGCGCCATTGCTGCTGATTCACACAGTGCCATGTGGACCAACCAGGAGCTGCCACGTGTCAGCCTCTGGTTTATCCAGTCCTTTTTCTTTTTTAGAATATGATATAATCTTGTAAAATTCATAACTTCTTCATACAAACTCTGAAATTATCAACCAAGTGTCCAAATTTTCATAAAAATGAGCTCTACGTCATAGGCTTATGTATGATTGCATTTGGAGTTATTGGATTTCATTTGGTTCTTTGTGGATCTATAGGGGTCGCTTCCACGACCGTTATGTCTCGATTTCAGATCCTGCGAAGGAGTTGTCCGAGGAGGAGGACTGAGGAGCATGCTAAGGACTCGAGGAATAGCTATTCAGGTGCCATGTCCCACCCAACCTCATAGATCCTATTACGCATGCAAAATAATAGAATGTTAGTGATCTACTTTATGCGATAATGCTCTAATATGCTATGTTAGGATTGCATGGTAGATTACTTGTATACATATTCCTTCTCGTAACTTTTACCCTGCTCACCCGCTTATAGGATAGACACGCCATGCAATGCTTGTTACTTGCTACTTATACTCCACTTGTATTATATTGGTGATATGATGCTGAAGGTGGACCAGTTGTAAAACGCTGTAAAACGCTAAACCAGCTCCGATGCCAGCTGTGACAGAACCGAACAATTTATTAGAGCACAAGCACATAATTCGCCATTAATTCAGCAAATCATATGATTGAGACCTAATAAACCCGGTAGTCCGTGAAATCTCGAAGGATTTTAAACTTTT